>OY757927.1:37542956-38142956 GCA_963585895.1 Sepioteuthis lessoniana
TGGAGTTGTAGACTGGTGCATTGTCCTGGAGGAAATGCCACTGACCCGATTTGAAAAGTGCTGGCCTCTTCCAACGGAATCTCTTCCTAAACTCCCTTAAAACCTCAACATAGTAACCCTAACCCTAACCCTTTGGCCAATCAACTCTGGTCTATTGACTTCCTTACTCCTCCCACACCTCTCATCATCCCTCTCAGACTCCCTGCCTTCCTTGAATCTCTTATGCCAACTGATGCTCGATTAATGCAAGATGGTCGAAAAGCAGTCTGAAGCATTCCGTACGTTTCTGTGGCATTTTTTTCCAAATTTAAAACAGAATTTTATTGCATATCGTTCTTCTGAAGTGTCAGATTGCATTTTTGAAATTCACCAGCAGTGACAATCAGGCTTTAGTAGGGTGTATTCCAATTGCTGCTGTAGCTGTTCTTTCGAACCTAAAATCATAAAAGTTGGTGAGTCATCTCGTAAGATGTATAGCAATAACATAGTGAATTTTCAAGGGTCTACGACAATTTTAAATGCCTTTATAAAAAAAAGTCTGGAAACTTATTGAATACACCACGCAATGTGCGCCTGACCGATAATCTAAAGCGTACATACGGGTCATCAATTGCTGAATACGTTTTTAATAATCGTGAATGTGCCGAGAAATTTAGTGTTGACTTGTTCTCTAAACTGAGCAATTCACTCTCTTCTTTCCATTTAAAAGTATTTGAAACAGTTCATATTTTGTCCAGCAGACCGTCTCTCTGTAAACAGAGGAAATGTCTGCTCGGACTTAATACCATTTCGATAGTGTTCAATATAATTTTTTTCTTGCACCCAATATATTTCCCTTACTTTTTTATTGATGGTGGTGGTGGTGGGGAATTTGTCTTGTTTTTTTTTTTTTTTTTTTTTTCTCTATATCATCCTCGATTTAGTTTTGTTGAGCGAGGATCGAAACCGGTTACTTTATACCAAACTCCAGACTCCAATCCTCGGTCACGGCGCCAATTATGCCAGGTCCGTACCCGGTCCTCGATTATGGCACCAAATATAACCCCTCAGGGTCACAACCTGGTTTAAACGATACCAATTATGGTAACCCTTTGCCACAACCTTTCACCCTCCCTCCAATCTCTCTGCTACAGCGTGGAAAAACAGATCAAAAGCTCCCTCCAGGAAAGGGACCATACACTGCCCTGCCCCACGTTGTGATTCTTTAAAAGAAGGGCCGATGACCACGTCTGAAAGGAAGAGGGTGTACTGGCAGCTGAAGACTGAAATCCGAAGGGTATATGTTGTAAAACAAAAAAAAATACAACTCCGATTTCTGCAGTAGGTAATAATAAAAAGGTTTTATAATCTTCAAGTTACAGATGGCGACAAAAATCTGCGGGTGTGACTTATAATGGTCTAAGGCGGCGGTTTGACGAGGGTTAAGTTTTCTTAGCAACAATTTGTCCCAGCGGTGGACTGGCGATATATGAGTTGGCAGCGCAAAGCACAATTCCAATCTGTTGGTCCCTGTCTGGTCTTCGTCTACTTCGTCTGGTACCAACTGCTTCGCCTCTCTGCCACCAACTTACAATAGTCTAAGGCGGCGGTTTGACGAGGGCTAAGTTTTCTTAGCAACAATTTGTCCCTGCGGCGGACTGGCGATATATGAGTTGGCAGCGCAAAGCACAATTCCAATCTGTTGGTCCCTGTCTGGTCTTCGTCTACTTCGTCTGGTACCAATTGCTTCGCCTCTCTGCCACCAACTGCTGAGTTCTAAAATCAGCTCGTTTATATAATAATTGCAAATATTCTGGTGTAGGTTCTGACTGCGGCAGGGGTGATCTCTATAACGTCATTTTCAATTCACTAGACATTCATCATGTCTTTGTTTCAATTCTCGTCATCAAAAAGGGTCCAACCCCCTTTTCACTACTTTCACAGAGTCGTCCCTCTCACTACCCTCATAGTGAGGACTACGGGAGGATAGCTTTCCTCCTACCAACATAGTTTCTCTCATTTTACTGCTTATGACATCATCATGCCAGACAGCCTTCCCACCATCAACAAAGATTCCCTTGTTCACCTTTCAACACCTTTTCTCCCTGTCACTGCAATCAGGTGAGAGTCACAGGTCACGGGTTATCTTCCCTGACTGTCAAATTTCTCATTTTCATTTTTTTTTCAGGCTTGGGAATTGTTCATGATATCACTCATTTCCTAAAAGAACATTTTTTTTTCTTCCTCTATTGCGATTTTACTTGTAACCAACTTGGTCACCCCCATTACCTGTCAACATCTATCCATTTTCTGTTTTGACTATTGTCAAAAGTTTTAATTTCAGAATTTTCAAATCTTTTTCCCAGAAATTTCAATTTTACACTTCTTGGCAATTATATTTGGCTACTCAACTTTTTGGTTAACCCTTCACGTACCGCCATCGACCAATATTGTCATAACTTAGCCAGTCACCTTTTATGTTTTGACTCTCATTATGAATAAAACCTTGGGTCTTTTTATCGTTCTTATTAAATTTTGTCCCGCTAAAAACATCAATATATATATATATATATATATATATTTACATATATATATACATGTACACACACATATAAATATATTATATACATATATATATATTCACAGACATATTTATACACACACATATATACACATATTTATACACACACATATATACACATATTTATACACACACATATATACACATACATATATACATAAATATTCTCACGTATACGCATATATATACACACATATATATATATATACATACACATATATGTACATGTATACACACATGTATATACACATGAATACACACACACACACACACACACACACACACATATATATACATATATGGATATACATGTACACACACACACACACAGTCATATATATTTGGAATTTGAAGATCGGCAGTTTGAAATAGCTTAAATGTAACTAGCTTGTTTTTAAAGTTGGACCGTTAATGTCCCTTTGTGGGTATTTAAACGACTGGGGGTGGTCTATTAGTCTGTTAGTCAGTCTGTCAGTCGGAGAAAAGTTGAAAACAAGGTATGCTTTTTCACGGTCCCCGAAGTCGGTCAGTCAGTCTGCCAACCAGCCCGCCAGCCAGCCAGCTAGTTGGGTTGAAAATAAAGAGCTGCTTTTTTACAGACTCCGCCGGTCTACCAGGAACGATGTAAAATTCATTAATAACTACGCGGGAGGTAATTGGTTTCTGCGGTAAAAGAGAAGCCTAGAATTGGTTTCTTTCCGAAGGAAATAGAAAAGTTGCTGAATTCTCCCTACTCAATGAGAGCAAGTCTTAGGAGATATTTTTCAAGAAGAAAGAATCAATGGGTTTCCGCGGTCGAGGAGAAGCCTAGAATTGGTTTATTTCCGAAGGAAACAGAAAATTTGCTGAGTTATTCCTACTCAATGTGAGCAAGTCTTAGGAGCCTTTTTTAAGAAAAGACAGCCTCGGAGAAAACTGGAAGAGTGAAGAAAATTATTCTCTGCCAGTGAAAACCACGCGCAAGAAATTTGAAGTAAAAGAAAAGAGTACTTTGCATTCAGACACCATATTGGTATTTCTGTAAAAAAAATTGTTTTTGTAATGTACAACTTCTCTGCTTTTTCGGTTCAATGGCTAGTAAGTCCAATTTTCAATTCTATTCTTTTATTTTATTTTGTTTTATCTTTATTTATGTATTTATTGTGTGTTAAAATCAAATGTGTTTTTTGCTCAATTATGCACGGCGAAATTTGCGCAATGTTAGTGGAAATGTATGTGTTAGTTCTTTGTAATGGGATGTGTTTGTCACTGAAATATAGTTTTTTTTTTTTTTGTTTTGTTTTTTGTTTTTTTTTGTTCTTATACGTCTTTTTGATAAATTTCTCTTCTCTTCCCAACGAAGATTCTTGGTTTACTACTGTCTTGGACGGCAACATTCGAGGCTTTGTTAACCTCCCTCACCTTGTTTTTGAATCTACGAGTGACACGCTCGGAACAATTCGAAATATATATATATATATATATATAAAGGTAGCAGGAAACACATAATCCAAATCGGTGAATATATTATGATGTAAAGTCGACTTTGACGTTTCGGTTTCAGTAACCATCATCAGGACTTGGATATGAAAATAGTTCACATAGCGATGGATGTTTGCTGGGATGACAGAAGCAAATGAGAAATATACAACGAAAAAATGGATAAACGTGCACATAGCGTTATTCAAAAGCCAGAAGAATGTCTGCCACGTGGAAAAATATTTGAAAATGTTGGATTTCACAAAACCTCCCCTTTATTGAGAAATACGCAACGACAAGTAAGTTTTCATATATATTGATCGTTTGGAATCATCCATGTTAAATGTGTCGCGATCCGTTTACTAACGTAAACAAATCGGATTACTCACCCCACTACAAACGACATCCGGTTACGATCGGAAATGATGAAGCCCCTTTTACGACCTTGACCTACCGTTACAGCTAAAACAGGGAGTAAATTAAAACTGACAACAATTACAAAGCACTTCTGCCCAAACAAACCCTATAAAAATAGGAAGTTATCTTTGCTAGCCTATATCAGACTAAAGAAGTACCTTATTTCTACGCCCATTTTTACAGAAGAACTTTCTATTTGCACAACTCGGCAGGGTGTCGTAGCGTTCCCTCAATATCAACAAGCCTTTTTTTCACTTTTGTCGGCGCACGTTCTTTGCGAAGAACACTCCAGAGCCTGTTCTGGACTTCGGTCCGGAGCGTGACTCTAGTTCGATCCATAACCTGGCATACGTGCCTGGACCCACATTTGGGTTCGTGAAACTGCTCGGCTCATCAGGCTCACATTGCACCAAGTGAGCCGATGAGCAGCATAGACTAGCAGGGTTCGAGTCTCGCCTCGTTCCCGACCTCCCCCTCCCCTTTATCCCCACTTTAATCGGCCTTCGGGGTTTTGACATTGTGTCAAGCCTTGTCTAGTGGAGACATTGGCAAATAACAGTGCACATTTTTTCCATTAAATAAAAGTGGCGTTGCATTGTGTCCTGTGGTGGGGTGCTCCCGGCCGGCTGTGGTTGCGTGCCATACGATTCATTCGGGTATGTTCCACCACTGGATACAACACCTCTGGCCTCAAGGGGCCGTCGCCCCAGGCTTTAACCCTCTTCGGAGGGCTTGGGTTTATCGCCCGGCGCCTGAAGTGCCCCGAAAAGGGTAATGCCGACGGGTCCAAGGCATTTTTGGAACTGCCTGACGCATGTGGGCTTCGGCCCTGCAACAGGACCCACCTTAAAAAGACCTTGTGCCACATTCTTACGCTGGTGGGGCGTAAATAACGGTGCGCTTTTTTTCTTAAAAAAGTGGCGTTGCTTTGTGTCCGGTGGTGGGGCGCTCTCGACCGTCTTGTGGTTGCGTGCCGCACAGTTCGTTAGGGTGTGTTCCACCACTGGATACAACACCTCTGGCCTCAAGGGCCCGTCCCCCCCAGGCTTTAACCCTCTTTGGAGGGGTTGGGATTATCGCCCGGCGCCTGAGGCGCCCCTTTTAGGGGAATGCCGACAGGGTTCGATGTGACAATATCGGTCTATGGCTTTGGGACATGAAGGGTTAAAAGCGAAAAAATGGCGTTGGTACATTAAGGGTTAAAAGCAAAAAGTTGAGCAGCTAAAGATATTTGCCAAGAAATGCAGAATTGAAAATTCTGAGAAAAAAGAACTTTTGATAAAAATCTGAAATGGGAAATGGACGAAGTTGAAAGGTTAAGAAGATTAAGTTGTTGACAACTACAGGCGGAAATTTAAGGAAGAAAAGATATTACTTGAAAATGAGTAATATTGTTAAAATTGTTTTCCCAAACCTGGGTAAAGTGAAAATAAGAAAACGGACAATGAGATGATAAGAGGAGTCGTTTGGTACGCATATTGGTTGCGTTGGCACCCATTTAGGAAACGAAAAACAAAGGGGCCTTTGTTGACGGTGAAAAGCCTATCTGGTATCTGATTGCAAACATGCCTAAGCTGATAAGTGTGAAGAAATTGTCCGGAAATGACTGTCGGGCTGATTAATAATTGTTAATTAGTCTGGGACGTAGGGCCGCCTTTCCATCCACTGGGTTTGGGAATCAGCCCTATCAAAAAGGCCTTGTGCCACATTATTACGCTGGTGGGGCGTAGGATAAAAACGGCGCGCTTTTTTCCTAGCGAGCTCTTTATCCTTTGACCGCATTATTGATTCTTTGTTTATTGCTTTGCTATCTTTGCTATCTTTGTCTTGTTGTTTTTTTGCTTTTTGATTGCATTGATTGTCTCGATTGTCTTGATTGCTTGTTTTTGCTTGATTTCGATACTGTCATTGTACTGTTTAAATGTAAATTGCATGTTGTGGATCGGTATTCAGTTACTGCCACCCTTTTTTGTCTGGTAACTGGTCGCTAGTTGCTCCCACTTCCCTTACCTAGCTCCAGTTGCTGGGTGGCATTATTGTCCCCAGTTTCCTGGTCGCGAAGGTTTACTTTATTTTTCGTACATAAATAACCTCACGGCCAGTAGACACCAGACCCATCCCCCTCTTTTCTTTTTCCTTTAATTTTATTTATTTATCTTATTTTATTTTTTGCATTTAGTTAGGTCCCTCATGTAGTCTCTATACTCAGAAGCCACGTTGACCCACCTGGTTGCTACTTTGCAATCATGAAGGGTTCTTCTCCTTCTTCACGCTCATCTCACACTTATGACCCATCTTTGCCCACACAAGAAGCCGGTTTAATTGTAAAAGAGGCCCTCCCGAAGTAGTCGGAAGAACGAGGGGAGCCGGAGACCCAAGCAACCAGTTTTATTGGATCTAACTGGCAGTCTTTGCCGCTCCCCTCAGAATCAGAAAGCCCATTCCAGCCAGATCAAGGGACCAACGAGCCCAGTAACGTCACCATGGAAGATCCAGCAGAGAGATCCTGAAGAATATGAAAAGGATCGGGTGAGCAAGTACGCCGGTTATTTTAAAGGTAATGAAATCTTGCCCATCCCAGAGATCCTCCAGAAAATGGAGCCCAGGATCATCTCGCTAGTTGTGACTGACTTGAAGACAAGGCGGTTAGTTGGGCTTAAAAAGGAGGGGTTCGAGGACTTACTTCGGAAAGCAGGCGTCCCATGCCGGTACTACTGCCGAAGAAGCTTTGCAACGTGGGACGTCCTGCTCCCCTCCAGAGAACAAGCAGCCAAGATCGCCTCGAATCATATAACAACTAAATTCTTCCTACTGCAACCGGAATACTTAGGAACCCGTAGGATTCGGGTCACAGTATGTAACGTCCCGGCATTTATCACAGGTGAAGAGCTGGCCGCTTTCTTTAGCGCTTACGGACGAGTGGAGGAGATAAATCTTCTCAGATCAGCTGCCGGGACGGCCTACGGGGACTATGTGTTCCGGTTATGTTTTAACTCAGAAGGTTTTCAGGCCATCCCCGAAGTCATCGTAAGCAAAGAGAGGCAGATGATACTGGTTGTGGAAGGAAGACGTCCGCGCTGTTGGAGTAGCAAGCAGGTGGGCCATATAGCCAAATTTTGCCCAAAAAAAGATCAGCAAAATTCTGCAGCCACCACTGCTGCCACAGCTACCACAACTAATACAGTCACCACAGCCACCATCAGCAGTGAACCTTCAACAGATAAAGAGTCGGGTCAGGCCCAGTTAAAAAAAGACGAAGAGGGCTGGACTGAAGTGACCCGCAAAAAAAGAAAGTCCCCAAAGAGAGGGGAAGACAAGCCTGCAACTACCTCTCCTGTGAAGAATGCGGAACCAGCTTCTACACCAGCTTTTATACCAGCTTCTGTAACAGAGCCTATACCAGCTCATATAACAGAACACCCAGTACTCCCTGCAGCCAAGGCTTCGGCGAATAAAAAACCTAAAGCCAAAACTACAACAGAAACGCCAATGGAGACCTCGACAAACCTGAAGAGGAGGAGAAACAGTGGAGAAGTGGCCTCCAAAAAGATGTGCTCTGGGCCATCCCATCCGAAGGATCCCTTGGAAGGCCCCTCCAATGCTTTTCCTCAAAGTCAACCTCTCCCTCAGCAAGTTCCATTGCAGCCACCATTTTCATCTCCTCCTCCACCACCTCCTCCTCAACATGCACCCCCTAAACAACAATCTCCACAAACCCCACAACCTCTACAACCCCCACAACTTCTACAACAAATAGAACCGTTCCAATGTCACCATAAACTATTGTATCATTTTCCCTAACCACCATATACCCGTCCCCATCAAATCTTGCACATTCCCATGAGCGAGATTCACCCAAGAATCTCCCATGAACTCTATCCCTCCCATCTCTCATTCCGTCCTCCTTTTCCTTTCCAGATTTTTTTCCTGTGACCGGATTTGAACCAGCGACACTAGCGACATCAGATGATCCTTCATCTTCACCAAAATTAACCCGGCGACAAGCCAAGGCAGCTAAGCAGACCAACCAGGACCTCAGCCGCGAACAGTCTAGGAAGTCAGTGGCGAGAATCGGTTTGGGATTACCTGCTCCGAAAGGCACTGAAGCCGCTGTTCGGCCTAGAAAAATAGACAAAAAAAGAGTTTGCAACCCAGTTAACTTTAGGAGTGCACCCATTGTGACCACCTTCGTCCGATCGGCTGGCGACCGTACCAGGGGCGTATGGAAGTTCCTGGACACGGTCTGTCAAACCGACACGGGCGTAAGGTTGGCGGAGTTGGTGCACCCCTCGCTAAATCAAATACAGGCACTTGCTTGCATCTCTCTCGAACCTCTGAGTAGATGTCGCTGTGGTGCAGGAGACTCGCTTCACTTGCGAGGCGGACTGCTGGATGCTGGAGGACGACTTTGTCGTTTATTCAGCATTCGGCATCCACCTCAGTGCTGGGGTCTCTCTGCTAGTTGGATGCAGCCTTGATGCGATTGTTGTCTTTGCAGGTGACAGGGGCCAGCAGCTGGTGGCTGACGTTGCCGTGAAAACTTTCGAGTTTCGGATAGCTGCGGTTTATGTGCCCAATATTGCTGCAGAGAGACGTCTCTTCTTTCGGCAGTTGGGGTCGTTCCTGGGTCCCTCAACAGGACAGTTCTAGTGGGTGGTTGGAATGCGATCCTTGACCCCAAGATAGATAGGGCCGGACAGAGTGCTAGCGGGTCGGCAAAGCGTGACAGCAGCCTGTTCGATTTTTTGACTGAGTTCGATTTGATTGACAGGTACCGTCTGGATCACCTAGGGAGGGAGGTGTAGATGTACATAGGTAGTTCGTCCTCTGGCCAGGTTCGGTCTTACCTGGACAGAGTGTTAGTTAGAAGAGCTGACAGTGACCAAGTTACTTGTTCCACGTTCCACTGGTTAGGGCGGACTGACCATAAGCTTGTTAGGGTCAGTCTGTGGTTAGTCAATAGGCCTAGTCTGGCCAACTACTGGAAGTTCAATACCTCCTTACTGGAGATATGGGACTTACGGATGCGGCTAGAAAACCTATTTCAGCGGGCGTTAGTGGGGGCGGTTATTGGAAGTAAGTGGTGGGCATCCCTTAAGTATAGGATTAGGGATTTCGCCATCAAATACACCCAACAGTTCGCTCTAAATAGGGCCAAGAAGGCGAAATCTTTAGAAGATAGACTCTCTCGGACGGTGGAGGGGGGACTCTGTAGCCATAGATTTAGCTAAGGGAGACCTTGAGCGCGAGGCTAGCGAGCGTTACAAGGGTTCCGTAGTTAGAAATAGGCTAAAAAGAGTTCCGAACGAATCCGTGAAATGTAACGCATTTTTGCGTAAGGAAGAGTTGAGAAGGTTCCCTCGTCGGTACACCGAGTGTGTTAACTGCCCGGATGGACGTGAGCTGAGATCGAGCCGTGAGATATGTGAGGCTTTTCGGACCCACTTTCGCGATCGCTTTGCCCGTTGTCCAGAGATCCAGGTTCAGGAGTTTCGTAACTATTTAGCTGACTTCCCCAGTCTTGGGGAGGCGGAAGCGGCTAGTTGCGAGGGTGTGGTTACTGAATGTGAAGTTCGTAATGTGCTGCAGCAGGTTGGCCTTAACAAGTCGCCTGGACTGGATGGTTTACCCTACGAATAGAAGACGACACTGAAGACACGCTGATCAATTTAGATCAGTCCAAGGCCTTTGATAGGGTGGACCATCGGTTCTTGGCGGCGATTTTGGAGACCACCGGATTCGAACCGGAGTTCCGCAAATGGATCAGCATGCTGTACCACAACCCGCTAGCTGTAGTGCAGGTGAATGGAAGGCGTTCGAGGACATTTGCGATCGAGCGATCGGTCCGGCAAGGCTGCCCCTTGTCTCTTCTCTATGTCCTAGCTCTGTAGGCTTAGGGATGAGAGGATTCCTCCGGCCCTGCGTGGAATTACGCTAACCGGCAGCGTTCGAGCAAAGATTTCCGCGTTCGCCGATGATATCACTGTCTTTGTGTCCCGTCGTCTGGACATAATAGTGGCAGTGAAGATGGCGGTCGAGAGGTACGAAAAGATAGCAAGTGCCATAGTCAACTTTGACAAGAGCGAAGGTTTGCAGTTGGGTGCCTGGAGTTGGGGGCGTCCCCCTGCCCGGGCCCTTCAGCTGGAGTGACGGTCCCGTCCACATCCTTGGGGTGTGGTTCGGGCCCAGCCTCCAGCTTGAGCGAAATTGGTTGGAAGTACGGGCTAAGGTAGAAGCGCAGGAGGTTGTCTGGCTTCGAAGGCGGTTGTCCTTAAAGGGCAAGGTGGAGATGTGCGCCATGTACATCTACCCCTTGATCCTTTACCATTTCTCCGTACTCCCCCTGGCTAGGGCTCATCGGGTGGCGCTGGAACGATCCCTTTTCAAGCTCCTTTGGAAAGGTGCAAGCCCACTGGTCCGTAGACAGGTCTGTTGTCAGCTTACCTGGGCCGATCGTTCACAGCGGACGCGGTGTGGAGCCTCAATGTGAGAGTCGCCTTTCCTCGCCTGAGTTCGAATCCCGAGGCTGAAGGCCGACGTAGGCCAAAGGATGAAGCACCGTTTGTCCGTGAGTGTCGAAGGGCTATTCGAAACCTTCCTCGGTCCAGTGACCTCTCTCGGTCTCGGAAGGAACTGTATCGAGGGTTAGTGGTGGGCTCCGCTTCGGATCCTTTGGTAAAGCTTCTCGGCTGGTCGATGGAGAAGATTCGCTCTCAATGGAATTGGGCGCCAGGTTCGGGCTTCTTGAACAACTTCGACGACTGGGATTACAGGGCATGCCTGGCAGACATGCCTGACTGCCTGGAGGCAGTCAGGCATGTCTGCGGCAGTAGTCTAGAGGGAACAACTTTGCACGCCTTCTACCACTGCGAGCGGGTTCGCCCGTTCTGGAGTCACGTCGAGGAGTGGACGGCTCGCATCAGCCCTAGACAGCTTGTACTGCTCGACGTTGGGTACGTTTTCGACAATATTGACCCTCCGTTTCAGGGTGAGAAGCGTGTGGTGTTTCTCGTGATCCTAGCCGTGGCTAGAATGGTGATTTGGCAGACGCAAAACAAGGGATTGTATGAGGGTGAAAACTTTTCTCATCGTGATCTGATCTTGTTCTTTAGGCATCAGTCTAGGGTCAAGATTAAATGTGATAGAAGACGCATTCAGCAAACGGTGGGTGCATACAGCAAACCTGGTCGTATGCAAGGGGGCAACATTGGAGTCATCCTTCTCTCCTCTACCTGCGCATGGCGACGATGGTCCAGGTCCTTCGGGACCCCTCCCCGGATAAGTAGGATCTTTTAGTACTACTTAGACTTCTCGACCTTCTAGTTAGTGGTTTGAAGTGTGTCATTGTCCCCTCCGTTTAGATGCTATGTCTTTTTCAAGATCCTCCCCATTGCCTAATTTTCCCCCTTCACCACTTGTTAGTCCCTGGACTTTCTTGAGGATCTTGGTCACATATTTCTGTATTTCATGATTATTCCCCTTTCCTGGCCGCACCCTTTCCCGTCCGTTCTTTTATCATGATTAGTCTTTAGGTTCTCCCCCTATTGGGATATCATAGAAGGGGGAATGGGAGGGAAACCAACCGGTTTTGTTTACTTTGGGGCTTTTTCTCCAATTCCTCATCATCTTTCATCCGTTGTATATATGTCATTTCATTTAATCGGGTTTTAAGTAGGGTTTTCATGGAGCGAATGGGTTTTTTTGGTGATTGTGGCGTGTCTGGTGGGTGGATGAATTTATTGTATAGAATGATCGAGAGGAAAAAAATGATTGAATGATGATTATGAGCGACGAATGTAACTGGCTAGAGCTCCATAAGACAACACAGACTTCGCCCCCTCCCCTTCCCCCCAATTTCTTGGGCCTTGTGCTCACCAGAAAACACATAATTTTTGTATGTTTCTTTTCTGGAAATAAACGGCGCGCTTTTTTTTTTTTTTCAAGGTCGAATCCTGCATTTTGTGGTTGCATTCACCTTACCATTCAAGCTGAGATCCCACTTCTAGTGGTAGATCCGCCTTCTTTCACCTTCATTGATATGCAAAAAGGTCCTTTTAAGGACCAATAAAGATACTAGACGTCACCTTCTGCGGGTTGGGGTATCTCTGGCGGTCTTTATTGACTCGCCCGCCGAAGCAGACGGCCGGACGGCACCACTCAGCGGACTCTAAGACCATCCGGTCTTAAACACTCGGTCAATTCCCTCGACTGCGTAGCACTCCCTTAGAGGTCTCCTTCTGCAAGTCGGAGTATCTCTGGCGGTCTTTATTGATTCGTTCGTTTTCACGGCTGCGCAGCGCTAAAGCTCGAGCTAGCTTTAGCTGTCGGTTCCCTCGTCCATATGCCAACTTGATACATACCAACCACAACATCGACCGACACCTACTAACAGCGACGTTCGTCCAGCCACATGCATCCACGATTCGATCAACATCAAATACCCGCACGATCATCTAGCTACTTCGCATCTATCTCTACCATTACCAACTAACATCACCAACTAACTGATCTGCGACTTAACCATCACAGACTTAACCATGAACTTTACACGATTTGTAAATACGACAAATAAATTGTCACCTTTTGTTATAATTGTTACCTCGCCTTTGTTTCCTTCATTGTCTTTTGGCTGTTCTTACTCACACGCTTAATCTTTTGCGGGGTCAACGTACTTATCGGTTCCGCAACAAATGTTGTGTAAGATTGTGTTTGCTATTTGTTTTTTTCCGAAAGGACAGTATGAAAGTATATATATATATATATATATATATATATATATATATATATTGTAAATGTAGGAGCTTGCGTTTCAATCGGTATAGTTTTTTAGATTGAACTTTGCCTCCCGCACCGGTCGCTTCCGGGTGGAAGGTGCGAGAGGAACTTCCAGCCTGAACACCGGCTGGCGCGAATTCGGTCTTTTTCAAATTGACCGGCATGCGAGACTGACGTTTTTCTTTGTGGGTCACTAGTGTTACAAGACGAGATCTTGCCTTGATTTGAAAAACAAAAAGAAAGGAGAAAAGAAGAAAAGAAAAAACGGAAGTTACCACTTCGAGTTCTCAACTCAAAATGAAAAGTTAGTCGTTCACGCATCGGCTCCGTGCAGAACTTCCGTTTGCGATAAATTAACAAAAAAAAAAGTACATTAATAGATATCCAATCGGAACGCTTCCCGCGGGGCACAAAAATTGCCGTTTCTGAGCCTACAAAAAATATATAAATAGACGGACCAAATAGTTATTAGCCAGACTTGCTCTTTCACACTGCTCGTGCTAAAGATTCTACGCCACTGACCGGCGCCTGTCATCCGATACTTCAAACGATCGCCGCCGTTAGAAACGCTGCCCTTGTTTCCAAGAAAACCATCCCTTCACCACGAGACAAGTACAGTACATGAACTTTGTAACTATCACCCAGAATTCATTCTTTAACTATGAACATATTTCTCCATTCTATTCTCTGTGCTTAATCTATTTATAAAAATTTTCTATAACATCATTACTGTGTTATTGTGAGTATCTATACGTTCTTTGTTTTGCAACCATACGCATTTCTCGCCCACAACATTCATATCACAGATATATGGCCTTGTTGGTTGGGTTTGGGGTGTTACAACATACAATGAGAAAAAGCTTCATTTAACACAAGACAAACAAGGAACATCTAATAATTAAACAATTTTTATAAAACAAAAACGTCAACTTGGATTTGAATGTTCAAAAGTTCTCCTTTGTGAGTAGTAAATTTTCGAAGTGGTGGAAAGTCAGATATCAAGAAACAGGGTAAAGGAGGAGAATGTTTTTAAAGAGTACTTATTCCTTTTTTCTTTTCTTTCTTTTATGGTCAGGTAGTGGAACTAGCAGAGAGGTAGTTTCGGCTCTTAACTCGAGGGCGGACGTTACTTCTCTCCTGGTTATCGCGTCTTCGTTCTTTCTTGTGTCTCCTTTTGTTCTCACTGATTTGGTTCACAGAAAACCTGGGTATTTATCTCTCTCCACCGGCTCCAAATTCACTACTCCAAAATCCTTCTAATTTTGGCGCGACCGCTTCCCATTGGCTACTTTACTTTTTATTATTTTTCTTTTTTCTGATTTTTAACCGGATGGATGCGTGGCGACGCGTTTTATACATTTTGTATGTGGCAGCCGACGAGTCAACATCCGGTTGGGAGTTTTATTGTTAATTCCTAAATCCCTACAATACATCGCCACCCGAAATAGCGGAGCTATCGCAAGAATCTCTTTTGAGTGTGTTGGTAATTCGTGGAGTGTGTTTAGGTTTCTTACTATTGTTATGACCTATGTAGGAAGGTGAGTTATTTTGTTATTACCTCTTTTATGTGTAGTAAATATGGTCATTGTGCTTCGCAAAGCGAACACGTCTGCCTGAGCGTGTGACAGTAGGTTCTTCGGGTGTGTCCTGTGTTTCAGATGCCGTGTCTCCTGATGTATTGTCGTTTGCTGTCCACCGTTTGGTGTTTTTGCTGCCAGTGTTACCATTGTTGTTAGCACCACGGAACTTAACTGGTTTCAGCCTTTCTATCGAGACTGTTTGCTTCTCTCCGGATGGTGTTTCTATTTGGAAGTATTTGTTTTGTTTTTGGACAACCCTATGTGGGCCCGAGTATGGAGCTTCCAGCGGTTTTCGAATTCTATCTGTTCGGAGCCACACATAGGCTGCTGACTTCAAATCTTCCGGTATGAATGCTTTCTGTGTTGTATGTAGCTGTCCTTCTGAGAGTAGAGCCATGTCCAACTTACGCATTTCTTTGGCAATTTTTCTTATGTCATTTCCATGTAGATCCGGATCTTCTTTGTCCATTATGAGTTTTGGCAGTAGTAGTTGGGTTCCTGTAACTGCAGCGGCTGGGGAAAAACCTTGGTCATTGGGCATATTCCTAATTCCAAGTAGTACGATTGGTAGTGCATCTAGCCAGCTCTGCTTTCGTGCCATGATTGCAGTCTTTTAATAATCCTGTTGGTTTGAGGGTGATATGCCGTTGTGCGGAGTCTGTGGAATCCAATAATAGTGGATAGGTCTTTGAATAGTTCGCTTTCAAACTGGCTTCCTCGATCTGTCACTACGTGTAATGGAACCCCAAAGCGGGAGATCCATGTGTTTAGGAAGGCTAATGCGATGGTGGAAGCGGATGTGTTCTGTAAAGGTGTGGCTTCCACCCATCTTGTTGCTCTGTCAATGCATGTGAGTACATATCTAGCTGGAGATGTGTATACACCATCGTATGTAGTGGTGGGTGGTAGTGGGCCAATGATGTCAATGTGGACTGTCTCAAATCTTCCAGATGGTAAGGAGAATGGTGTGGTTTCTGTTTTAGTGTGTCTGGAAATTTTGTGTTGTTGACATTGAAGACAGTCTTTTGCACAAGTTCGTATACTCCTGTCCATATCTGGCCAAAAGTATCTCGATTTTATCATTTTGGTTGTTAGTGTAGGTCCTGGATGTGAGATGTTGTGGAACATGTCAAAGATCCTCTTGCGTAGTGGTTCGGGTATGTAGGGTCTGGGAGTGGATGTTGATAAGTCACCCCAGGTTGATGATCCTTGTATTTCATACGTTTTTAACTGGCTTTCGTATGTTTTAAGTTCCTCATCCGTTTTCTGTGATTCGCTTATAGCTGGTAAATCACAGGGATCTATGGTTACTGCGCACACTGGTCGAGATAGACAGTCAGCAACAATGTTGTCTTCTCCTCTGATGTAAGACACATCTACAACATATTCAGTAATGATCGATAAATATCGCTGTTGTAAATCAGATTTCATTGGTGTCTTTTTTTTAAAGCTAGGGACAGTGGTTTGTGATCCGAGAACAGAGTAACATTTCTACCTTCTATTTGTCGTTTAAAATGCAACACTGCCTGGTATGCCGCTAATAGTTCTCTGTTAAAGGTGGAGTACTTCTTTTGGCTCTCCGATAGCTTTCGGGAGTAGAATCCGATAGGGATTGATTCACCATTTATTATTTGGTGTAGTGCTGCACCTACAGCATAGTTGGAGCTATCTGTGACAAGGTGGTATTGTGTGGCATTTGGATCAGGGTGTGTCAATGCAGATACTTCGGCAAGGATGTCTTTTATTTTGACAAATGCTTCTTTTTCAGGTGGGCCTAATTCTAGTGTTTTAGCTGCAGGATTGTGTTTAATGGCTTCAGTCAAAGGCAGTAGCACATCTGCAGCCTGTGGGATTAATTTCCTGTTAAAATTTATCATTCCCAGGAATCGTCGGAGCGATTTGGAGTCCGTTGGTTCTGAGAAGTTTTTTATGTCTTTAACTTTTTGTGCCGTTGGCTTAAGTCCTTCAGCACTTGCATTATAGCCCAAAAATTCGATACTGCTTTTATAGAATTGGCATTTGTCGATGGAGATTTTAAGATTGTTTTCTTCCAGAAGTGAGAGGACCTTTTCGAGGTCACTGTGGTGTTGTTCTTCTGACTCGGAAAACACTAAAATATCATCAATATATACGAAAACGCAGCCAACATCCGTGAATATGCTGTCCATAAATCTTTGGAAGGTTGAACTGCTATTTCGCAATCCAAATGGCATAAATAAATATTCAAAGAGGCCAAACGGCGTTATCACGGCAGATTTTTCAATATCAGCCTTTTGGATAGGAATTTGGTGATAGGCCTGTAGTAGGTCGATCTTTGAAAATATTTTCTTCTTAAAAAGCTTGGATCCGAGGCTGTTGATGTTTGGGATCGGGTATCTCTCTGGTTTTGTCAGGTGGTTGAGGTGTCTGAAGTCACCACATACTCTCCATTTTCCTGTAGTTGGTTTTGGGACTAGATGGATTGGTGAAGACCATGGAGATTTTGAAGGTCTTACTATGCCAGCTTTTAAAAGTTCTGCGAACTCCCGTTTTGCTGCTTCATATTTTTCTTCAGACAGTTGTCGAACTTTGGCATAGGTTGGGGCATTATCTCCAGTGTCTATGACATGAGTTATTCTCGTGTTAGATGCTAGAGGTTGTTCCGTGCGTGGTCTGGTAAGTTTGGGGAATTTTTGAAGAAGGGACTGTATTCTTTCAGGTAGATCACTATGGTTGTTCACCGTTATATTTTGAATGCGGGCTGTGACCCGTCCACCTTGCACATAACGGCGTGTTGTCTCATCTATCAGTCTGCCATCACTGCAGTTCAGAATGAGGCCATAGTGGCGAAGAAAGTCTGCACCTAAAAGGGGGTTGATGGTGTCCGCAATTACAACAGTCCAAGGGTATGAACAGCGTAAACCTGGAATAACAATGTCCAACTGTATTTCCCAAAAGCATTTTATGGTCTCTCCATTTGCTGCTGAGAGACGCACAGGTGTGGAATTTATGGATAGACCGGGCGCCAGACTGTGTGGTAATATTGTTACAAAGGCACCTGTATCTATGATAAAGCTTATTTTCTTTTGTCCAATTTTAGTTGCAACCTCAAATAGTTGCGAGTTGTCGGTTGCTGCTCCAACTCGCATTATTAGTTTTCCGAAGCTTGTCTAGTGGGTGAGGATGATCTTGATGTGGGCATTATTTTGCAGTTCAATTTCTGCGGCCATTTGCACCATGGTTTGCAGGTCCTTGATTTATCGGCAAAGTATAGGTGTCCACGACATATTTGGGGTTTTTGGTTCTCATAGAAAGGCCTTAAGTTGTAACTCGTCCTCGGGGCAGCGCTCGTGGAGACTGTGTGTCTATTGGACTTTGATGGTGGTGGTGCGGTAACGTTATGTACATATTTTTGATTTAAAAATGGTACTATTTCGTCCGCCAAGGTACCCAATTCATATACAGAGGCGTTTTTAACCGCCGCTATAACTGGGGTTATCTCGGTAGGCAGCGCCTGGATAAATTTGTGCCACACCTATTTTACTGGCCGTCGCCATCAGTTCGTGTAGGTATGTTGAGGGTTTTCCTGTCATAGTTGTGGCACCAATGAGTCTGTTGAACAACTCGGGCTTTGATTGTTCATGCATGCTTATAACGCCCTCTCTCAGTTTTGTGTAGCTCTTTGAGGTAATGGTGTGGGTCGGCAGGTTTGAGATTAAGTCAGGAGGAAGGTTAGATAGGACATGATAAAATCTCGTGGTTTCGTTTGATATGTTCCTCAACTCGAACTGAGCCTCGCATATAGCAAACTACCCGTCAACCGCGGCATGCATAAACTGTGGAATCTTGACTGAAACTGACGATACAGTATCCTCCATTTTGTGTGTGTGTGTGTGTGTGTTTTTAGAAGAAGAAGAAAGTGCAATTATTTTCAGGGAAAAAGGAAGTTCGTAGAGATAAAGTTTTCTTTTTAGAAGAACAAGCACAAAAAAACAAAACAAGAAACAAGAAAGAAAGGGATAAAAAGATAAAGTGTTGCAAATTTTAGTGCAATTTACTTTTTAGTTTCGTCGAAATGTTTCAGTTTTGATCTAATTTTGAGTCTTCTGAAAGGTTGTTTTTATACAGAATTCTTGGGTTGAATTTTCTTTCAGTTGTTTAATTGAGTCCGCTTAATTTTCGTTTAATTTCAATTGAGTCTTCTGTAAAGTTATTTTTTCAGCAGAATTCTCGGGTTGAATTTTCTTTCAGTTGTTTAGCTTCGTAGAATTTCAGAAGTCGACTTTCCTTTGATTTTAGTTTTATTCTCGGCTATTCAAGAAGCGAGTGACGAAACCTTCCTGCAGGCTACTTTTTCTGCCTTAACAGTCTGGTTCCCAAGTTCGAGCTGAGGACCCAAAAGTAGTTTCCAACAAATAGTGGGAGGTAGCTTTTTGGTGCCGTATTGCCTGGGATTACTTCTGCCAATAATTATCAACTAAAAAGTTGTTCTATAACTTAGCATTAATTGTAAAGAAAAAATATTGGAGACTAAAAAATCTTTTAAACCTTTCGTAGTATAAAGTTATGTATTTTTATATATTATTTTAAATGTAACCTCCAAAAAAATAAAAATGAAAAAAGATAATTCATGGAAAGATACTTATCATTTAAATAGGTAAAAATCTTTCGACTACAAATTAGGACACATTTTTATTCTAACCTTACTCTTCTCTTCTCCCTTTCTTTCTCGCTAAACGGTGTCCATAAAATCTTTTTAGTTGAGTCATAGACTGGGTACTTCTGCTAGTTGTGACGCGAAGAATTTACTTTTATCCCAGAACGGCGTTTTATTTTCGCACGTGTGAAGACGGGGCAGGTTGGCACTTGATCCCTTATAGAATAAGTCCTCGTTCAGAGTTTTTTCTCAGGCATATAAGAACTGGCATATTATGTGAGGGATTAATTTAGGGCTAGACTGACAGCCGCTGGCAAGGGGTTCCAAATTTCACACTATCCACACACCCACCAGGTCGCTTTCCTTCCTCCCCTAGACAATGGAAGATATGGACCTCTAGGTTGAGACGTAATAATATTATTTTGTAGTAGTCGGCAACTCCGGTTTCCCGTGTGATATTTTAAAGGAATTTATAGGACAATTTTAAGCAAGATAACATAAGGCGAACAGAAGCTGAAAAGGAAGCATGAAGTAACAAATTCGTAGCAGACGCTACAAATAACAACTTAGACCACGTGGTAACATTAAAATACATGAATCTTTTACTAGACATTGATATACACCTTCAAATTGTCAAATATATAATAAATGAACAGTCCCTGAACATAAGTGTCTTTCTTCTTTTCTTTTCTTTCGTTTTCCTTCAAATTGAGAGAGAGAGAGAGAGGGTATACAAAATTTGGTATAAGGAGACACAGTCCCAAGGGTACTTATCTTTTCTTTTTTTTTTTTTTTGATGGAATTCCTGTGGAGAATCTTTCCTCTTTTACAGGCTAATAGACTTTATGCTATTTTTAACACTGGCTTGAAGAACTTGGGTCCCTCGTGTCCGAGATACTTTTTTGTCTTCTTCACCCGGAGTACTGGCTTTTGGTCTGTCTGCCACGAGCCCTGTCCAATAACTGACTTTCTTATTTTCTATTTCCGCTGACGGGAAGGAGTCCCCACTTCCGTTTTGGGGTCCCAGCCAATCGTTTTGGCTTCTACCTTCCAGTGTCAGGGGACCCGAGTGAGGTCACCAAGTATAAACATCTGGTCTCCCCTGTGACCCATATTCTTTCATAACGGTCATTCTCTGACGGCTTGCTACTGTTAATTCGAAGACGGGGAATAGTATTAATCTCATTTCTATCGTCTCAGTGGGATATCACGTGACATAGTATATAAAACACAGACACACACACACACACACACACACACAAGGTCACTTGTTGGCTGATGTGCCATAAATCAAAACCAAATCAAACCTTGAAACCATGTAAATGTGTGCAAAAAAATGAGCTCTAGCCCATTTAAAAATAGTTACCTGCAAACTATTCACACATAAATCATATCTATAAACCGGTTTGGCATTAAATAATCTACCAGGGTTGATATGCCATAAAACGCCAAACTAAACATACATTTTGGTTGGTTGGATTTTATAGCATACCAACCTTCGTATGTTATTTAATGCAAAATCATGATTATACATACATGATTTGTTAATGAATAGTTTGTAGGTAACATTTTTAACAAGCTGGAGATCATTTGTTTGCACACAGTTAAATGGTTTCAAGTACTGCTAGCATTGATGATTCTATTTATGTGTTATACGCTAATGTCGAAGTGAACGGATGTCCTTTTCGTCGCTCTACAAAAATGGTACATTTGTGGAAGAATACGATATCCAGAGGTTCCGCAGAAAGTAAAACTTCGGTGTTAGTTCCACAATAATACAAAAAAAAGATTGCACAAGCAACGTAGACACGAGAATTTTGACAAAAAACAAGAAGCGTAAAGAAAAACAACTTTACATTTTATCAACTCAACAATGGCAATAATTATACAAAAGATGTTCATATGTGTGTATGTGTGTAAAACACGAATGTTCTCAGTCAAATTGAATTTGTGTATATGAGTATGTCCTAATTAAAAGAAGATAGGCTTGTACTTATATACAAGTGTATGCATATGTATATGCGAGTTTCCTGGTATGTATGAGTTTCCGGCCAACTCTCCTAACCGTCCTGTATATTAGCGGGTCATCTGGTGTCAATCTCTTGTGCCGTGATGTGACTGTCTGCGGATCTGTCGGTCTCTCTTCTTTGAACTAAAACACTTCGCTATTTATACTTTTGGGTAAAATAAAAGTGGATCAAAGTAAAATATTTCATTAAAGGTCAAATAAAGTTCAAATGCGCGGATGTCGGCGAAAACGCAACCCGTGACCTGTCATAACCTATCATATTCACAGAAATTACTTATTTATTTTGGAACATAACTATTTTTGTTTCAGTGACAAATTTTTGTACAAGTTAGTTTTTGATCCGCTTTTTCAAGAATATTATGTTCTATGTGTCCTTCGCTGATTGGTTTAAAAATATAAGAGTATAAATTCTATTTAAGTGAGATTTTGATCCTTTTTTTCTGGAATATTCCTATCTATGTGTTCTGAGATGATTAATCTAAAACTAAAGAAATGTGTATCCTATACATTTAAAGTAAATAAGTAGTGATTTTTATTTATTTACTTTTCAATCTCTATATTTATTCTTCTTCAAGTAAAATTAGATATAAAGTATATATTAATATTACGTACAAACATTTTCTTACATTTTGATTATTCAAGGTATAAAGCTGATACATAAATTCCTCTAATTTAAAAACAAATGTAACCTACTAAGCGGTAATATTTCCCAGTATAACCCTAGCAAGTGAAAATGAACAATATCATATTCAACTTAATTATAAATTCAGTGCAATTGACTTAGCTTTACTTATTTGTTTATTCATTTATCTATTTATTTATACATCTATGAAGAAAATAGAAAAAGAAAAATCCAAAAGTAATCTATCATTACTGTGACGGCAAATTAAAATAAAAAGATCCTCGGATGATCAACCATTTAAAAGCGTATGGGAACTGGTGCATTTGAATATTGTTATCACCAAACAAGGAATTTATTTTTCGCTCGTGTGAAGACGGGGCGGTCTGGCACTTGATCCCTCGTAGAATAAGTCCTTGTTCAGAGTCTTTCTCGGGCATATAGGAACTGGCATATTATGTGGGGGTTAATTTATGGCTAGACTGACCGCCGTTGGCAAGGGGTTTCCAAATTTCACACTAAACACACATCCACCAAGGCCACTAGCTATTCCTCCCCTAGAACAATGGAAGATATGGACCCCTAGGTTTAGATGTAATAATATTAATTATAGTAGTCGATAACTCCGGTTTCCCGTATAATATTTTTAAAGGAATTCATATAGGACAATTTAAGCGAGAATAACATAAGGCGAATAGAAGCTGAAAAAGAAACATAAAATAAGCAATTTGGTAGTAGACGACACAAATGAACAACTTCAACACGTTGGAACATTAAAATATATCAATCTTTTTACTACACACGCGGATACACATATTCAACGCGTCGGCTATATTATTAACGGATAGTACATAAACATAAATGTCTTTCTTCTTTTCTTTTCTTCCTTCTTTAGTCTTTCTTCAAATTGAGAGAGAGAGAGAGTATATAATTGGATATAGGGAGAAACAGTCTTAAAGTTTACTTATCTTTACGACGACTTTCCTTTGGAGAATATTTCCCTTTTTTTCTTTTTCTTTTTTTTCGGGTGGACGGAATTTATTTATGCATATCGCTCTGGCTTGAAGGTTTGAGTTCTACTTGTCCAAGATACTTTCCGTCCTCCCCCGGTGATTTCGGCGGTAGTTTCAATATATCTTATCATTTCAACTACTGTTCCGCAAATCCCGGTTTTGATGCTTCATCCGGAGTTCGGCATGAGATCCATTCACCACGACCTCTGTCCCAAAAGCTGATTTTCTTATTCCCTATTTCCGCTGACGGAAGAAGGGGGATATTTCCGCTTTGGGGATTCTAGCCAATCATTTGGCTTCTATCTTCTTCCTTCCCCTGTCAGGCGATTCGTTAGGGCTACTATATGTCCCGGTACCTCATTCTTTACCCATCCGGTCACAAAGTACAAACATCTGTTGGTTTCCATTTTGACCTGGATTTGTTACTTTAGGAATTGACCTAGATTCCTCTTTCAGTCCTTGGCCTGTTAATTCAAATACGGAGGAATAGTAGTAATCCCCCACTTCTCCTCTCTCAGTGGGAGACCACGTGACATTACTTTTATTCATCTATTTATTTTATTTTATTTTTGCAATAACTGCATCAAGTCAATTTTATAATATTTTTAACTGCAATATTCAAATATATTCTAACTGTAGTTTACGTTTATTTAACTTTGATCAAAGTATATTTCTTTACATGTCATCGACTTATTTAAAGTTAGATTTCTTGAATCGTGAGTAGGTGTCTGTAATCCTAACGATCATTATTTTTATTATTTTTTTCGCATTGAAATATCAATAGTATTAGTAGTGGTAGTTGGATAGTTAAACAAACAAAAAGGCATGGTTTAACTAAAAATAATAATAATAATAATATATGCAGTGCAATTGAAAGGCAGAACACGCAGACTGCTGCCTTCGATTGTTGTTCGATCCGGCCAAACATGCCATTCCAAAGACGTGGAAGTTGCATATTCCATTGGCGTAGGCGGGCTTGGCTGACAATATGGGACAAGGTAAAATCCCACGGTACAGTCAGACTGATGCACCGGAAGAGAGTGACCTGTGAACTGCATGACAGTTATTTCCGCTCGATGACAATCAATTATGCCATTCCAAGGACAGCGGAAGTGACACATCCCGATGGCCAGTTATGGGGAGATATAGAGAGGGCGATATAACTCGGTGAAGACAGGATGTCAGTTATTTTGGAGACCAGACCCGTTGGTGACAAGATGCGGAAGAGGAAGCCTGCACCCAGCAGAGTGGGTCCCTAGGCCTCTGGTTGAACAGCCCCGGAGAACGGAAAAGAGACGCTGATGGCCATAAGAGTGGGGGTCAATATGTTGCAGTTCTGTTCGGTCTCCAACTTCCTCTCTCACGCAAGTGAGAGGTATATTTTTCTAAAAGACGTCTTCGCTCGTCTTTATTATTGCGTCAATATGTATTCTGCATGTATATGTGTATATATGCATGTTTATTATTGTTATATTCTGAGTTGTGGGCGAGAAATGCGTATGGTTGCAAAACAAAGAACGTATAGATACTCACAATAACACAGTAATGATGTTATAGAAAATTTTTATAAATAGATTAAGTACAGAGAGTAGAATGGAGAAATATGTTTACAGTTGAAGAATGAATTCAGTGGTAGTAGTCACAAAGTTCATGTACTGTACTTGTCTCGTGGTGAAGGGATAGTTACAAAGTTCCCGTGGTGAAGGGATGGTTTTCTCGGAATTAGGACAATGTTCTTAGCGGTGGCGATCGTTTGATGTATCGGATGACAGGCGCCGGACGGTGCATAGAATCCTTAACACGGGTCGTGTGAAGGAACAAGTCTGTGGTGTAGGAACGCGACTGACTGATGATTATTTGGTCCGTCTATTTATACATTTTCTGTAGGCTCAGAACGGCAATTTTTGTGCCCCGCGGGAAGCGTTCCGATTGGATATTTATTAATGTATTTTTTTTTTTTTTTTGTTAATTTATCGCAAACGGAAGTTCTGCGCGGAGCCCATGCGTGAGCGACTAACTTTTCATTTTGAGTTGAGAACTCGAAGTGTTAACTTCCGTTTTTTTTTTTCTTTTCTTCTTTTCTTTCTTTTTGTTTTTTTCAAATCAGGGCAAGATCTCGTCTTGCAACAGCTCCCCCAGATCTTACCATGATTTGAAGTTGCTATGTTGTTAGTGCTTGCTTGCGTGCGTTTTTTTTTTTTTTTTTTTTTTTTTTTTTTTTTTGTGTTGTGTATTATTTATTTTGTTTTTTGGCACATAACGAAGTCTTTAAAGCGTGCTGGGAGTTGCCCTCGTGTTGTTCGTTTCGTTGGGTTTTGGGTATTGTCTCCGGAACTGCAGTCATTTGCGACAAGATGCTCCCCTGACGAAAGTGTAGGGAGTTGTGACAACGGGTGATAGGTAGGTTGCCGGGGTGGACGAGGAGGTAGGAGTGGTCGTGTCGACGGGTGATTGGGAATTTGGTGAGCTGGGGATAGAGCTGGAGGCGGGGGTGGTCGATGCATGTGTTGCAGGTCATTTGGTCGTGGTACGAGTCGACGGACGTGTCCACGGTGAACCCAATGCGTTTCACAGTTTTCGTTTTTCACTTGAACTACCAAACCGTTCGTTTTGGTGACCTCAAAGTCACCTATCCAAGGCAGGTGAGACAAGTGGGCTGTTGCAGATTGCGGTCGGTGGAGTAGCACCTTGTCACCGACTTGTATCGGGTCTTTGAAGATGCTGTGCTTCAGTTTGGCTTCCATTTTGTGGTCAGCCTCGTTGTTCGCCAAGGCGACTCTTTGATGTACCTGTCGGAGCAAAGCGTTTATCTGCATACCGTAAGCACCTGGGTTGTTGTTAACGATGTCTTGGCAGGGGATCTTTGGTAGACCAATGTTTGGTTGGCGGCCGGTGATAATGTAATGCGGGGATGCACCAGTGGCGGTGTTGGCTGTGGCATTCATTGAGGAAACTGCGGATTCGAGAACGTCCGTCCATTCACAGTTTCTGTCTTCGCAGATCATGTAAAGGGCGTTTTTTAAGGTCCGGTGTTGCCTCTCAATGTTCCCCGAGCTTTGTGGTCGCCACGGGCAGTGAAGTTCCCGGGTGATCGAGGTTAGGTCACAAAATTCCTTGTAGACCTCACCAGTGAAGTGGGTTCCTCGGTCGGAGGAGACAATGCGGGGAATCTCGCGGTGACGAAGAAAGAACTGGTAGAGTCCGCGGGCTGCGTCGATTGCGCGGTCTCTGGCACATGGTATGGCCATGAGGTGGCGGCTGAAGCTGTCTAGAATAGTAAGGATGTACCGCTTGCCCTTTGAGAGGGGCATTGAGACAAAATCTATGTAGACAACCTCGAAAGGTTTTCCGCCTCTCTTGCAATGGCCCGTGGACCAGTTTCGGCGCATGCCGTAATTTCCCTTGCGTTTAGCGCAGGTTTGGCATGACTGAACATACGCCCTGATATCGCGATTTTTGAATTCCCACCAGTAGCTGGATAGGTGTTCCTGCATGCGGGAGATCCCTGAGTGGTTGACACAGTCATGGGCTTGGTGGAGATATTTTGTCCGGAGCTTGTAGGGTACTACCAGTTTTGGTGTGTTTGTAGTATCCCTGATCATCAATACAGATGTACCAGGTTCCAAGTAGAATTGGTGCATGTGTTTGTTATATAGCCCGGTACGATGATCTTTGGGGTCGAGTAGGGTAGCGTCCGGTCTTGGGGTTGCCAACTGAAGAGCTCTGATGATTTTTGAAAGTGTGTCATCAGAGGCTTGTTCCGCTGCAATACCCATGTGGTCAGCTATCTCTTCAACCGGGATGGTCGATGTGGCATGAAACGCGAGGAATGCGTCGATGGCCTGCAGATGATGCTGAATGTTCCGTGTTGTGTGAGTCCCAGGGAGCAGCTGGGAGCTCTTGATTTCGTCCATGCACCAGGATGGAACGTAGATGTTTAGACTGGAGCCTTGGAGTTTGAAGCGCTTCCCTGCAGGTGTGGGGTCTGCCGTAAGCTTGTCCTTGCTGTGGCCATATCTCCGACTGAGCATGTCTGCCCAGACATTCGATTCACCTTCTACATATTCCAAGACGAATTTGTAGCACGATATTTCCTCCTGCCATCGTCGTATCTTCGCATTGTTGAATTCACGTTGATCCAAGTATGTGAGAGATCGATGATCTGTGAGGACGACGAAGGGACGACTATGCAAGAAGTAATCGAATTTGGTGATGGCCCATTTTATCGCATATGCCTCGCGTTCAGTTGTAGACCAGTTGCGCTCCGTCGCGTTAAAGGTGTGTGAGGCAACTGCTATTATTTTCTTTTGGCCGTGTTTATTCTCTTGCATGAGAATGGCCCCACATGCAATATCGCTGGCGTCGGTGGTGAGGGTAAAGAGTCCGGTGAAGTCGGGGAATGAAATGATTGGTGGTGAAGCGAGGCGCTTCTTAATTTTATTGAAAGCCTTGTTGGCCCCTTCGGTCCAGACGAATGTTCGTCCGGGCTTATTTAGTTCGTTTATGGGGGCCATTAGATTGGAGAACATGTCGGTTCTGATGCTCTCGTTAAGGCGTGTCTCGATGAATTGCCGAATCCATACGAGACGTCCGATGAGACTTTGTAGTTCTTTTCTCGTTGTCGGGGGTTTCATGTCGATAATGGCGCGGACATATTCGGGGTCGGCCTTGAACCCGTCGCTATTCACGATGCGAACGAGAAATTTAGCTTCGGACGCAAGAAAAATGCATTTTTCCGGGTTTAGTTTTAATCCGAACTTGCGTAGAGCAATAAATAATTGCTCCAGCGCTGTCACATATTCCTCGAAGGTTTTGGCGTGGACAAGATTATCGTCAATATATGACGATATGTTCGCGCGTGAGGCAACAGTGTCGAGAGCCTCAGCTATGCATCGC
Source organism: Sepioteuthis lessoniana (assembly GCA_963585895.1). Classification (NCBI taxonomy): domain Eukaryota; kingdom Metazoa; phylum Mollusca; class Cephalopoda; order Myopsida; family Loliginidae; genus Sepioteuthis; species Sepioteuthis lessoniana. Next base: position 37,570,940 of record OY757927.1, read on the forward strand.
GAGAAGATTTGTCCAGCGGATGTTAGACCGAAAGCCAGACGGGTGTATTGGAAACAGCGTCCTTTCCAAGTAAAGGCCGTTTTATGGCGGTCACGTTCGTCAATGACGATTTGCCAATAGCCATTGCGGAGGTCGAGTGTTGAGAAGTACTTGTTATCTTCGCCAATCTTGTTGAATGTCGAATCAATGGTAGGTATTGGGTATGGGTCGAGATCGACTAAAACCTTGTTGAGGGTTCTTTTGAAATTTGCGACCACTCGAATCTTTCCGTTTTTCTTGCGGACGGCAAAAACGGGACTGTTAAATCCTTTAGGGTCGTTGCAAGGTTCGATAACACCCTCACTTGCCATGCGGGCAATTTCTGCGTCAACATCACCCTCCAGTGCTTGGGCTATAGGGTGCTGTTTTTGGCTCCTGGACTGGCCGTTGGTTGGTATGCGTATGGGCTTGATGAAAGTGCCCCTTCTATTGTCGTCGGTGCCGAGAATGTCCGCATAGCTGATGAGTAAATCGGCGGTAGCTTCTAATTCACTACGGCTATGATGGTCTGGAAGCGATAGGCCTACGGTTTGCTTAAGCCAATAGAGTTTTTGGTTGAGAGTCAACCCGTTAGGCGATGATCTGGCTGTGGCTCGTGGTTCCTCGTTGGAAACGGTTAGGGCGCCGTGTGAAAGGTTGTGGGTCGGTTTTATCCTTGGATGGACGGTTGTAGAGAGCGGGACAGTATGTTTTAGCTTGCCAGATGGGAGTGTGCGCGCAAGTTCTACAGTCGCCTTCTGGTTATCGATAGTATAGGATAACAGTGTGTGGTGGCCGAGTATGTTCTGACCGATCAAGATGGGAATGTCTGATGTCGTGATCAGTGTGTCGACGTTGCAGAAAGCGGGGGAAGTATCGTCACCCAAGGTAATGTCGCAGGTGAGCTTGCCCAGAATAGAGATGTTCCCTCCGATTCCTTTGACTCGGATGTTGGTTTTGGACATGTGTCTTCTTGCATCTTCAGGTAAGCGAGAAATGGGAATGATGCAAGTCGTGCATCCGGAATCCAGCATGCCTACACCGGAGAATGTGATGCCGTTGTTGCGGAGGTTGATCTGAACAAGGGGCGATCGGAGATCAGGTTGGATTTGAACGTTAAATGTGTGATGATGCTGAGTGGATACATGGACCTGGGAACGAGTCATCACATCTCGTTCGGTCCCAACCGAAAATCCAGTTCGTCGAAGCGCGTCGCGTGTTCATGGTTGTGCTGATCGCTATCTATTCCAGGTAAACCGGTGTCAGTGGTCGCTATGTGTGCTTGAGCATGAGGGGGGTGAAAATATGGGCACCTGTTGCCCTTAAAGCATGCGCGGCCTCGTAAAAAATTTTTGCACATTGCTTGTTGGCTGGGTTGGCCAGCGCTTCTTTGTGCCCGGTTGTGCTTCATGTTGTAGGTGGGGGCGGTTCGACTTTTCCAGTCAACGATGGATGGGTTCCGCCTGTGGGTTTGCCGCAGTTGCTTGTTCAGATCCAGCAACTGTAGCTGTACGTCGGCTAGTATCTTGTCACTTTCAAGGCTACGAGGTTTGTCAGAGTGTGTAGGTTGGCTCGCCATCAGCGCAGTGGTTTCAGCGGCGGTGGTGATGTCCGTTTTGATACCACGATCAAGATAGCGTTGCGCATCGCTGGCTATACCACCCGCTGAGTAGTGTCTGTCCATGGTTTTGACGAGGTGTGGATAGATGTTAGGTGTCCATGCCTTGATCTTTTCACTCATGAGCATGGCCCCCATTAGGGAAAACGCAGTTTCGGCCGTCATCTCAGCATTTTGTCTGTCCGACTTGAATTTTGCCGTGATGTGGACTGTGGCCTCTCGGATTGTGTTTTCAAGTCGGCCTGCAAAATCAGTGAGTTTCTCTCCCTCATGTCGCTGAAGGTCCCATGTTCGGCTTAGGTACTGGAAGTTTGTCATTTGGCTCCCGTGGGTGGATATAAGGTAAGCCTTTAGTTCCTCGAACGTGGACGTAGGCTGTCTTGAGTCCTCCATCTGCTGGAAGATGCCTTCGTTCAGTAGTTGCTTTGCCAGCTTGACAAACTCCTTCTCCATTGCAGGATATTCCCTTAATTCTGGCTTAACGTGTATGGTGTAAGCCTTATTAAGGTCGGTAATGAAGCGGTTTACATCGCTGCCCGGTTCGAAGGTCCGGATGGATTTTGTGGCATCCCGAAGTGACTGCTGTCGCAATAGAAGCTCATAGTTTGTGGTGTGTTGTTGCAATGTGTGCGATCGATCGTGTGCGGTAGTTTGCAGAGCAGTTAAAAGTTTGTGGAGGTCTGTTTTCAGTTCACTAATGATTAATTGTGCTTGCGGGTTATCTGCCGGCTCCATGTCAATTTTCGTTTGGAGAATCGCTGCTTTTTGCTGTTTTATAAGTTCCAAGATTTCTGATCGAGAAAGGCCGGAGTATTCCATACTAGTTTTGCTGCACGCTTGACACCAGTGTTATATTCTGAGTTGTGGGCGAGAAATGCGTATGGTTGCAAAACAAAGAACGTATAGATACTCACAATAACACAGTAATGATGTTATAGAAAATTTTTATAAATAGATTAAGTACAGAGAGTAGAATGGAGAAATATGTTTACAGTTGAAGAATGAATTCAGTGGTAGTAGTCACAAAGTTCATGTACTGTACTTGTCTCGTGGTGAAGGGATAGTTACAAAGTTCCCGTGGTGAAGGGATGGTTTTCTCGGAATTAGGACAATGTTCTTAGCGGTGGCGATCGTTTGATGTATCGGATGACAGGCGCCGGACGGTGCGTAGAATCCTTAACACGGGTCGTGTGAAGGAACAAGTCTGTGGTGTAGGAACGCGACTGACTGATGATTATTTGGTCCGTCTATTTATACATTTTCTGTAGGCTCAGAACGGCAATTTTTGTGCCCCGCGGGAAGCGTTCCGATTGGATATTTATTAATGTATTTTTTTTTTTGTTGTTAATTTATCGCAAACGGAAGTTCTGCGCGGAGCCCATGCGTGAGCGACTAACTTTTCATTTTGAGTTGAGAACTCGAAGTGTTAACTTCCGTTTTTTTTTTTTTCTTTTCTTCTTTTCTTTCTTTTTGTTTTTTTCAAATCAGGGCAAGATCTCGTCTTGTAACATTATGTGGCTATACAACACGATGAGCCAACTGGGGTTCGTCATTCAAAGAGACAACGAATGGCGTGTTGTATATGCAGGCAGAACAGCCGTTTACGTGAATCCAGCAATCGTCCCCGGCTGGATAAAAAACCGGTGGTGAGTCGAACGAACGAGAGAAATGAAATGTGACAACGAAGCTGTGTGAATTGAATTCCTTTCACAGAAACACCAAAAGGAAGAAAGAAAGAAGCAAGATGTGACGAGCAAAATGGCCTATCTCAAAGTTCAAATCGAGCGCGAATGTTGTTTTTTTTTCCGTGGGGAGTACCGGAAGATTAGAAAAAAAACAGAAACGTGAGCGTCCTTGGGAGTGCAATTTGTAGGTCATGCATCTCGTCTCTAGTGGGACAGGGTTTGTGACATTTACAAATTTCGGCCAGCCAGAGCTGACATAAAAGGAGTAAACTTAGCATTGTTATTGTTGCATTTGTTGCTTCACAGTAGGACTGAAGAAACTGACGCGGCAAATAAGAGAGAAAGAGAGAGACAGGACCGGTAGCAAGTAGTTAAAAGGTTTCAATATAATAATAATTAATGAATTTCGATTCGTCTACGTTCACTTTTAATAACAAACGTCGATCTGTTTACTTCGACGGCTAGCGTGCAGAAATATGTTTGTGTATGTATATGTCATCAAATCCGGGGGGGGTATTACAGTAGCTGGCTACCCTCGTAGTAAGGGTGTAAACTCCGACAGAAAATCAGGAGTGGAGTCCCACAGGCGGTTGGATGGCGTCTTCACCTTCCGGCAGCTCCTGCATCCCCTCTGGTCTTCAGCCATCTTGACCTTGTCTTGCCTCTGGATCAGGCCTGCCGGGACGAGAGAGTGACGCTGGCTCCGCGTAAACCTACTTCACTCTAAGCAAAGTCAAGCGCAACTCATCAATCAACCTTTATCCCATCCTATTACCTCAAGTCCTGTGGCGACGGGCGAGCGAGGAAGCGACAGGTGTTGGTACACTGGAAGTCGCAGCCACAGACCTGCGCACAGGTGACTTAAGCTCCTTACTGACTGAAGCGGAAGTAATGTTCGGCAGCCGTCTGAGTAGCCCTCTCTAGGACAGCACTGCTCATCCCCGCAGCATGGGGAACGGGCTAGAAAAGGTGCCCCAAACATTGCCTGTTCTACTTCACCCTGGCCAGCTTACCACAGTTGGCGGGAACGTCTCTCAATGCGGTCGAAACAAGAAAGAAAAAAAACGTCTGAACATCGCTGCGTGGAAAGTCCGCACGTTAATTGACCAAGACAACACAGACAGACCTTATAGACGTACCGTTGTTATCGCTTCTGAACTTCCCTGGTACAAAATCAACATTGCCGCCCTCAGTAAGACCAGGCTGACAGGCAAGGGAGAGCTGATTGAGAAGAGCTTAGGCTATTCTATTTTCTGGAGCAGACGTGCACCTGATGATAAACGCGAAAAAGTTCGGTACCATCATCAGCGCCTATACAACCGCCATGACCCACACGGATGAAACAAAAGACAAATTCTATGAAGACTTTGAATATGTTATCTCCGCTGTTCCCACTGCAGATAAACTCATCATTCTTGGTGACTCTAATGCAAGAGTTGGACAAGACAGCGCCCCCTAAAGAGTACTGGTTAAACAGGAGACCAGAAAATTCAACAGCATACTGCTTCTTCAGACTTACGCCAAGCATAATCTTTTGATAACTAACACCGTATTTTCGATATAAATTCTTTCAGGAATATTTTTATAGGCGTAAAAAATAATTCTGACAACTTTTATTCGTGAATAAAACTTTAATTGAATCAATTTCATGCCTTTGTAATTCCCAACACGTTAAAACAAAGTTTTGTCATAAAAAGCTATTAAATTCAATTGAAACTTTAAGGATTAAATTAATTTGTCTTTGTGATTGGCAACACATTAAAAAAAAGTTGCGACAATTTTTTTAAAAGCAAAAACGTCATTTTTTAAAAATAAACTTTAAAGAAATTTTCGATATCAATTATTCATGAATTCATAAAAGAATATTTTTACAGGCATATACCCCCCCACCAAAAAAAAAAAAAAAACAATTCTAATCATTCTAAAGATGTTATATAATTGTTTTATTCGTGAATAAAACTTTAATTGAATTAATTTCACGTCTTTGTAATTCATAACACATTAAAAAATGTTGCGAAAGTTTTTAAAAGTTGAAAACCTTACTTTTTAAAAAATAAACTTGAAAGAAATTTTCAATATAAATCAATATAAGAATATTTCAGAGGCATAAAAATAATTCTAATAATTTAACAATTTTTGGGAATTGTTTTATTCATGAAAATATCTTTTTATTTGTCATTTTAATTTAAAAAAATAATTAAACGTTAAAAATCCTCTTTTTATTTGAATATAGCTTCATCTTAAATATTTTGTTGTATTAATAAATCAAATTATGTTACTTAAAATATCAGAACACTCTTCACTAGTGCTAGAATTGTAAGAAAAATGCTTCATATTGTAGATTTTTGCTGATTGATTTTCTTAGATTTTCACTAGAATTTAAAATAGGTTTGGTTTTTTAAAATCTTTTTAGGCATGTGAACTACATTTTCGACTAGATGGCATAAGGAGAGAATCGTCAGCCTTTGACAAAAAATTTTTTAAAAAATAAAAAATAAAAATAAAAAATAGGTGTCACAGTTGAAGTTAAACTTTAAAAAATATATCTTCGTGACGTTCCTATCCCTACAATTTTACCTTACTGTCCCTCATATTTATCTTCAATGAAAACCTCAAGAGAGTCACCAAATTCTAGAATCCGGCTGGAGAATTCTGCCCTTAAAAGTGCTTTTAAATCAAAGTATTACTGATGACTTAGCATATAAAAAGCAGAAACAACTCTATAGTATGAATGATCGAGAAGGGAAATTAAATTTTCTTGATAGAAATTACTGGAGTGTTGTTAGGCAGCAGGAGACACTTATATGTGTAGGGAACGAATAAATAAATAAAAAAATTAAATCTAAAAAAATAAATAAATAGATAAAAAGAAAACTATTAAATTTGAAGAAACTCCCAGAGGTCTCGAACGGAAAAGGAGATGACACATGCGTAAAAAGAAAAAAAGGATTTTTCCCCTTAAAAAAGGAGACGATATTATCTTTCTCTTTCAGGAAGTGTCCGTCGAACCAACAACACCATTTTGCTGTCTGGTGTTTGGGGCACCACGCTGCGTCACAAGACGTAACGTCGGTTAGTCCCTTCACCCAATAAATAAAGGAAAGTATAGAAGAAATATTTTCGTCTCTTATCTATTTCTATCTTTTCTTTTTGTATAATTCTTTTGGGACTTTCTTTGGGCAAGGCATGGCGCCGGCCAGTCAACGTGGGGTAAAATAATATAACCAAAATATGGAGTCAGATATCTACGGCAACACAGCCTTGCCCTTAGCCCCTGGCCTTCAAAGCCTTCAAACCCCACATATGCAGCGGCATCATCAAATCCCCATATCCCAAAATCAATGTCTCTAGTAATTGAATCTGATTTTGCAGTACAGGTTTTTTGTTGAGATGTGGAAATTAAGAGAAAGATTCCTAAACATGTAACTGATCAAAATTCTCTTGAAATTCTGATAGAAAACACGAAGAAAAGGGACATAGAATAACAGCAAACCGAACCTCAGGATATGATTTTTATATTAAAATTGGTAATGTCATTTCTACAATTGGTGCAAGAAGAATCAAACAAACATCTTTATTCGATCAAATTTACATGAGCAGTTAAAAATTAATGACACTGAATAAGTTTGATTATTTAGCAGAAATGATATTTTCTTCATTGTTATATAACTGCTCCCCTAAAGAGTACAGAATGTTAAGAGACGACAAAAATATAATTTTACCTAACTATTCAACCATTAAGAGACTAACCTTATAAACATGTGAATCCTTTGACTGAGCAACCTAACAATTTTCTTATGTATATTAAAAATAAATTCAAGTTACTAGTGCAGTAGGATACCACAGTATTTTTACTTGATGAAATTCACCAAAAAACTTATTTTGAATATAAGGGTGGTAATATTGCTGACTTATTTGACAACAATGAAGCCACAACAAGTGCTTTTGTTTTTATGTTTAACAGTGTATTCTCATAATATAAGGATGTTGTGCATGTTGTGCCAACTAAATGTTTTAAAGCTAAGAATGTATTTGACATAGTTAAACGTAAGTAAAGTTGGCGACCGTAGTCGAGGGCGACCAGAAGGCTCCCTTTCCAATAACTACTACACCAAGGTGTAAGGGGGGCACTACTCCTTTTCCTGGATTGCTCCACTTTACCCTTGATCCGTACCTTATATCGCTGAGTGTTAAGCAAGGAGGTATCAAGTACCATTTTTAAAGTCTTTGGTATGACACGACCTGGGATTTGAACGCAGGTCTCGCGGACCATTAGTCGAACACTCTATCCACTAGGCCAATGAGCCGGTAGGAGATAGGCTTTCAAGTATTATCAATCATAACAGATAATAATGCTATAAATAAAAAAGCCATATCTTTCTTTTGCAGTCCCCCAAAGCTTTCCATTTTATATCCACACCCAGTTTTAAAGTCTCGACCTCTCTTCTTCCTCTTCGGCTCAGTCCATATATTATAATGCATTAGAAACAATTGGATTGGTCAAAAAGATGTGAATAAATGCATGCTATTCCCAAAATTTTGTCATAATTGAAATCCTGAATTTGATAGTATCCAAAGTGCCCTACAGAAACTTCATGCCCTGGAATCTCACTCAATTTCGAAATATTGTTATAAATTGACCTTAAAGGCACTTTCTCTTATTAATCTTGAAAGGCAAAATTAACATTTTGCCTTTCAAGATTAATAAGAGAAAGTGCCTTTAAGGTCAATTTATAACAATAGTTCTGCAATTTTTTAATGAATACATTGTTCAGGGATTATTGACCTTAATGAAGAATACGTCCATTTCGAAAAGAATTCCACAATAGTTAGTAACTTTGTTCTATACTAAACTATCATTTAAAAATACATGCATGTATGATTTATATTCAATTTTGTCATTGTAAAAGTCAGCGGTGTATACTATTATGTGTCTTAAATGAAAGAACAATGGACTGTTAGCCTGAATTAAAATATAGTACTCGACCGAAAAGATTCACTTTTGGAACGTGAAATTCTATTTTAGTAAAAAGTTGGAATTATAACTCGTGTTAGTGCCAATTTCAGAAGACAGGGAGAGAAGAAAGAAAGAAAGGCAAGGTAGGAAGTAAAAATAGAACGTTAAGAGAAAAAAAAAACTCTTTTTTAAATTTATTAATCTTGGACTTTAACTAAGTTAAAACTTAACGGAAAAGGAGAAAGGATAGTTTTTTTTTATGAACGCTATGGGAAGCAGTATGGTGGACGTAAAGGCAAGCGGATAAACCCTCTGACGACCTAACGCAATGCCTAGCCTGGTCCTGGGCGTATGAATCTCACGGTTCAATGGTCAGGATAGTTAGTTCGATCGGGGTCTACTGCTGCTCATCTATAAGTTTGGTTTCTATGGATGAGAATAAAAACAACCATCGAAAGATAACCATGATCCATACTAAAACCACATGTATAAACTGCATCGCTCTTCGCGCGGGTAAAAAAGGGTCGTGTCCTGCTGAGGTTAGAGCCCTGGCCTCAGTGTTCGAAAAATCAGCTATAGAGCTCAGATAACAAAAATTATTAAAATGCAAACAAACAATACAAATAGCGACATTCAACGTTAGAACCTTAAATAGAATAGGACAACTACCGGAGCTGACTACATCGGCCGTAGAACATAACATAGACATAATATGCATTCAAGAACACAGAAAGACACACAACGGGGATATTAAATATCATGATACTGGCAATGGATGGACGCTAGCCACTGTATCAGCATGGAAAAATTCTGTCAGTGCCACGTTAGGAATACTTATAGGACCAACAGCCTTAAAATCACTTAATAGCATAGAGAGAATACAACCTAGGATAATGGTAGCTACTTTTAATGACAACCCCAGAGCAACAATCATCTCCCGCTACAGCCCAACCAATGTAAGTGAAGAAACTGAACTCGTCGCCTTCTACGATGAGCTATCCTCTCTAGTGCGTAGCATTCCGAAATACAACGTTCTCATCATTGGCGGCGACGACATGAATGCCCAAATCGGGAAAAACGGAAACCACAAATACAGCCTACACAACTCGTCAAGCAGGAATGGACAACATCTAACAGATTTCACGATAAAAATTAGATTAACATGTCTCAATACAAACTTTCAAAAAAGGGAGGGAAAATTATGGACCTACACATACGCAAACAACACTAAAGCACAGATAGACTATGTCTTTATAAACAAAAAATGGGAAAATAGTGCAATAGATTTCGAGGGTGTGTCCTCCGACCACCGAATTGTCACGGCAAAAATACGATTGAGCCTACGAAGAAACGCCACACGAACAGCGACCACCAAACACTATGACTGGGCCCTTCTTAACTACAGGGATGTTAAAGATAAATATGTGTTAGCATTGAGAAAAAAATTCGACGCACAACAGAAGACAGAAATACGTACCCCGAATGACGAATATGAGAATTTCGTCAACGCACACCTAAAAGCAGCAGCGAAATGCATATCAACAAAACTTAGAACTAAATCTAGAGTCCCATGAGAGACATTAGCGGTTAGAGAAAAACATGCAGACGTGAAAACTCCCTCCAAATACAATAGGAAGAACCCAACGAACACAAATGCCCTGAAACTAAAAAAAGGTACAAAATGAATTAGCAAGTATATATCTAAAAGAACAGACAGAATATATATATACAAAATCAGATAGATAAGATTAGAGACTCGGTGGAAGATAGGCAATCTAGGATAGCGTGGCAAATGATAAACGAAGTGAGCAGAAGGAAGAGCAAAGCAAAAGCTAAACTGGAAGCTACAAACCAACAAGAAAGAATAAAACTGTGAAAACAGAATTTCGAGAATCTACTAGAAAACCCCCCAAAAGTTACACATGAACCAATATTAGTAAGCAATTAGACATTAAACTAGGACTATTTACTCTAGAAGAACTCAACTCAGTACTTGGAAAAATTAAAAATAGGAAAGCTGCAGGGCTTGATGAAATCCCCCCAGAAGTATGGACGACTTACTGCTCCGACACTGTAACGCTGTCTATAATCAAAATCCGATAGACAGATGGATGAAGGGATGCATCCTCCCTTTCCCTAAAAAGGGTGACCTCGGATTAACCAAGAACTACCGAGGTAAAACACTTACATCCATAGTAGCCAAAATATACAATGCCCTACTACGAAACCACATAGAACCCAAAATTGACATTCTTAGGAAAAACCAAAATGGCTTCCGAAGAAACAGATCCATGATCTCACAAATATTGACTATCCTTGAAGGCGTACGGGCAAAAAACCTATAGGCAACAATACTACTTGTCGACTTTACCAAGGCCATTGATTCCATTCACAGAGGGAAGATGGAACAAATTCTACTAGCATACAGCATACCAAAAGAGACCGTCGCAGCAATAATGATTCTCTGTAGAAACACCTAAGTGAAAGTACGTTCTTCGGATGGAGATACAGACTACTTCAACAGTGTAGCAGGAGTACTGCAAGGGGACACACTATCCCCATACCTCTTTCTCATCTGTCTAGACTACATGCTTAGAACATATATCGATAAAATCGAAGAAAACGGCTTCCAGCTGACAAAGAAGCAGAAGGTACCCCGCAAAAACAATTACCGACGCCGATGACATAGCGATCTTGGCAAATACACCCGCCCAAACCGAAACACTACTGCATAGTCTGGAACGAGCTGCCGCAGGCATTGGCCTCCATATCAGTGCACACAAAACGGAATACATGTGCTTTAATCAAACAGGCGACATTTCCACACTAGGCGGTAGCTCTCTGAAACTAGTTGGCAAGTTCACCTACCTAGGAAGCAGTGTCTCAACCGAAAAAGACATCGACACGCGACTAACAAAAGCATGGACAGCTAACGATAGTTCATATGGAAGTCAGACCTGACCGATAAAATGAAACGCAGTTTCTTCCAAGTCGGACCTGACCAATAAAATAAAACAGTTTTTCCAAGCAGTAGTCATGTCGATACTGCTATATGGATGCCCTATATGGACGCTAACTAAACGGATGGAGAAAAAGCTCGACAGCAACTACACAAGAATGCTGTGAGCAATTTTGAACAAGTCCTGGAGGCAACACCCCGCAAAGCACCAGCTGTACGTCCACATACCTCCCATCACGAAAACTATCAAAGTTAGACGAACCAAACATGCAGGACACTGCTGGAGAAGCAGGAACGAGCTCATAAGTGATGTTCTCCTATGGATCCCCTCATATGGCCGAGCAAAAGCAGGGCGACCAGCTCAAACCTACATACAGCAGCTCTGCGAGGATACAGGATGTAGCCCTGAGAACCTGCCGGAAGTGATGAACGATAGGAAGGAGTGGCGAAGAGGGTCAGGGATATCCGTGCTGGCAGCATGACATGATGATGATTGACCCTAGGAAAACAGAAATGTTTGCCTAATTTTGCAGAACTTATAGACATTTTATATTTATTTGACAATAATGAATGTAAAAAACACCATATAAAAAGTTGTCAGCTAAGAAAAAAATACTGTAATCCACTTAAAGTGAATAAAGAAAATTTTACATTTCTCTCTATTCTGTGACTGGTAAGAATAGCATTTTTGTAAGAAATGGAAAATTAATAAAAGGAAACCTTCACTGCTTTGCATCATACAACCTATGTATTTCTAGAACTACTGCATAGAATTGAAAATACAATTCATACCAGACAAATTTCAAACTGATCACTTTGAAGCCAGGTTTGGTCAATAATGGCAACTTAGTGGGGATCAGTTTAATATCTCAATACAGCAAGTGTTAAGTGTGAAAAAAAATTAGAATGCTATCAGTTTTAAAATTGAGCTTACCATTTAATCAGAAATACATTAAAATTGATTTTGAAATTTACAAGAACCCAACTGGGATGAAGTGACAGAGGAGCAAAAGTTAGATGTGTACAAATTTAGAATTGATGTTAAAGGTGATATTAATAAATGTAGAGAAGTTCATCCTGTAATGCTATACTTAACTACATAACAGCAATAACCTGCTAAGAAAATTAAATGCAATATTTGCAAAGATTTAATATCTGGAAGAGATAATGTGGAAGAAATACCTGAAATAAACAGCTATTTTCAGGTGATTGATAAAGGTTCTCTCTTATATCCTAATAATACAACTACAAATTTTGAGATATGCAATTATGTAGTCATTGATAAGATGAGAAAACATCATTCTTTTCTTCATTCAGTAAAAAAAAAAAAAAAAAAAAAAAAAAAAAAAAAAAGGAAATTAGCCATGCACATAACATTGAATATTTTGGCTGATTATGAGCTTTTTTTGTTAATGTTGACACTTGTTACAGTATAGAAAAAAAATACAAAGAATGTTTGGAGCTCTACAAATGCTCTTTTAAAAGATTTTTGTTACAAAGAAAATATCAAAATAAGAAAACTTCAAACAATCAGCTTAATTTTGTAGCTGTAACCTATTTTTCAATAAGTATTGATTTTTAAATCTATCGTTTGTATATAATTTATTTGCATTTGTTTCTTATTTATATTTAATTCTTTTATTTATTCATCATTTACTCGTAATTTGTTGGTTTATTTAATAATTATTTGTTTCCAAATTCATAATTCAGAGTTGTTGCTGTATTTGAGTAATAATCACTCAATGATTACAAAATTGTAACTTTACAGAACTATTATTAAAACTGAAATAAAAACATGCAAATTAAAACAATGCTGATTATGATTTATTAAAAATTATTTTCAAATTTGAAACAATCAAAATTATGAATGAATTTCATTCTTAAAATTTTTTTTATCTGTAACCTATTTATCTCTAAGTATTATAGTTGAATTTTAAATCTCTTTATTGCTAGTATCAAATTTATTTGCTTGTTTATTTATTCAATGATTGTTAATTCGCTGATTAATAATTCAGTTGTTGCTATATAGTGTACAAGACTAATAATCACTTAATAATTACGATATTGTAACTTTAAAGAATAATTATTGAACATAAAATAAAAACATGCAAATTAAAACAATGCTGATTATGATTTCAAAAAAATGTTTCCAAATTTGTAACAAATAAAATAATGAATGAATTTAAGTCTTGAAAATTTACTGAAATGTAACAAGATGTTTAATTTATCTACTTTAAAATAGCACTCAGTAACATTTTTTTTCTTATCAAATATTCTTTTAAAAATTGATAAATAAAATAAAATTCTGTATAAAATCCAACCCTTTTTCTTTCTTTTTTAAAACCATTTTTTCTGACAATAATTTATCACATTATGTTTATTGACCGTTTTATGAACCTCATGGACTACTTTTGTGACGTCACATTACAAGTGAATATTTTAGAGGCCACGACCAACCTCATATCAGAGAAGAACAAGATCCTAGAGAGGTAGGCTGAGCATTTCAATGGTGTACTAAACAGACCATCTATCAATGAAAAGGGATTGAACAACTGCCACAAGTCCCAGTGAACGAGTCACTTGATGTCACTCCAACCGTGGGGGGAAGTTTAGATAGATATCCATCAAGTATCCAGCAGCAAAGCACCTGGATCTGACTAAATTCCTGTGGAAATCTATAAGGAGGGTACATCAGCACTGACAGGTAAACTTCTGACCCTCATTCAGCTTATATGGATGAAAGAACAACTACCACAGGACTTCAAGGACGCCTCCATCATCCATATACACAAATGGAAAAGGAATAGACAGCCATGCGATAATCACTGTGAAATCTTACTTTCAATTTCAGGCAAGATCCTAGCCAGAGTCCATCTGAATCACCTCAACAACCATCACGAACATGGTGTTTGCTGCAAGAGAAGTGTCAAAAACAGAACACTGACCTCAATTTACCAAGGTATTTGACACAGTCAGCAGAGACAGCCTTTGGGGAATCATGGTAAAATACAGCTGCCTCCAAAAAATTCATCACTCTCATTAGACAATTTCATGACGGCATGCATGCAAGGGTGAAAGACAACAGAGAAAGCTCCGTAGCCTTTACCATCACAAATGAGTTTAAGCAGGGATGTCTCCTGGCCCCCGCTCTATTTCATATCATGTTTTCTGCAATGTTGTTTAATATATTTAATGGCTCAGATAATGGAATCTACATTCGATACCACACTGACAGCTCTGTCTTCAACTTCAGAAGGCTTCAAGCAAAGACCAAAATGAAGACTGATACTGTCAACAAGTTTGTTTGCCGACAACTGTGCACTGAATGCTACTACCAAAGCCAACATGCAAAACAGTGTTGATAAGTTCTCGATGGCCTGTGACAATTTTGACCTAACCATCAGCACAAAAAAGACAGAAGTGATACACCAGCTAGCACCTGGAAAGCCATATGTTGAGCCCAACATCACCAAGGGACAACAACTGAAAGCAGTAGAAAAGTTCATTTACCTTGGCAGCACCCTCTCTAAGTCTATCGTCATGTATGACAAGGTGAACACCAGACTTGCAAGTGCAACCTTTGGACAACTCAACAGAAATGTGTGGAATCAGAGAGGCTTCTTGGAGGCAACCAAAATCAAGGTATACTGAGCTGTCATTCTTACCACCCTCCTTTAGGACTGTGAAACATGGACAACTTATCAATGTTATATAAAGAAGCTAAACTACTTTCACACAACCTATTTGAGGAAGATTCTCAGCATAACAGCAAAAACATCCCAGACAATAAAGTTTCAACTTTGGCTTCTCTTCCCAGTATGTACACCATCTTGATGCAATCAGTTTTGTTGGGCCGGTCATGTTGTCTGCATGAAAGATCACCGCCTCCTAAAGAGGCCAGAAAAAAATGCTTCAATGACACACTGAAGGTCTCCATGAAATCTGTCAGTATTGCTCCTAATTGCCTGGAATATCTGGTACAAATGTGGAGTGAAAGTCTGTGAAACCAGAAGAAACACAGCAACCAAGCTGCATAGGTAACTTAGAAAAGGCACCACCATTCCTTATTCTCACTGCCCAAAACTCTTCTGTGCACAGATTGGTCTCATTAGCCATCTGCAGACTCACGGATGCCTTTCTCAATCACAAGGTTTACTATGGACAAAGAGAGCTACACATAATACACACTTTTTTCATCAGGTAAAGAACTGGCTCAAGCTGTGTTTAATCCATTTTTTTAGTTTTCCGCTAATTTTTTTTTTTTGACATTCTTGCTTGAACAAAAATCTTATGTATAAACAGTGTAAGTTGTTTTCTCTTCAGTCTCAACCTCATATTAATGGGAAGATACTTTTCTTTTTTTCCTAACACTATTCATTATGAAATGGTTTTAATATATTTAAATCACAGAATTTTCTTTGTAAATATTGAAGAGAAAATATATAGCTATCCCACCTAAAAAGACCTCCAACTTCTCTCTTGACACTAGAAGAAGACTATAATAGATCTTATTTTTTTGGTGCTACCAGCAACAAAGAACATCATGTGTATGATAGTTTTAAATAAAACTACTTTTAAGATCTTTTCATTTAGATTACATCAATTTCAACTTTGCTAAAAAAGTTTTATCATAGAAATGCACATCTTTAAATACAAAAAACTTCCTTAAATGCAATAAAGATTAAAAGATTGTTAAAATTTTTTCATTAACAGGTCAGAATTTTGAAAGAAAAAGAAAAGCCAGTTTTAACTAATTAAAAGAATTTAATCTCTTAGAATTTACAATGTGAAAAGGTTTTGCATGTCAGATGGTGTAAGACATTTACTGTATTTTGTTAAATGAGCTGAAAACCTTTAGATTATTCAAGATTGGTTTTGAATTAAAAAAAAAAAAAAAAAAAAAAACACAACAATCTGCCTACAATAGACAAACCATTTCTTATTGGGGGGGGGGAAATCACCGGTAAAGAAACCCTCTTTCTTGGATCATAAACTGAAAAAAAAAAAAAAAAAAAAAAAAAAAAAAAAAAAAAAAAAAAGTAATGTGATGGAAAAAAAATTTACTTCCAAATCAGCCTATAAAAATTCAGGAAGCCCTTGTACAATGAGTTCATTGAAGGAAAAAAAAAAAAAAAAAAAAAAAAAAAAAAAATAATATGAGTGAAAGTACAAATATGGTTACTATAGAATGTAAACATTTTTTAAAATATTAAAAAAATTAAAATAAAAATAAACCAATGGAAAGGTTATTTTTGCTTAATATAAAACATTTTAAAAAGAAACAAATCCAGTCAATCTGCTCATTTTTCAAACTGCACCATCAAATGAAATAATGACAATTACAAATTGGTAATCAAACTTTTGCAAGTGAATTTGTTCAGCCATACACTAGAAATCATTAAAAGGAAACCAAGATTTTACACATCAAAATATCATAAACAGTTTAAAAAATAAAAGTGCTTCCTAAATAAACAGAATAATTAATCTATCAAAATGTTTATATATGAAATATAATAACTAGTTTGATGTAATAACTAAATGAGCTTTTAAGCTGATCTAAGAAAATCAACTAGAAGTTTAGATGATTGCTTTTTAGATCCCGAGCCAATATTATTCTATCTACATTGGCCAGTTTCAATCTTGTCCCTTGGTTAATTAAATGTTAATCATCTATTTAAGATATCAAAATCAATTGCTTACATTAGTTAAACAAAAAAAAAAAAAAAAAAAAAAAAGTTTTTGAAAATCATCTGAATATAGGAAAGAGAAATTAAGGAAAAAATATCTTTCATTAATTGGATTGCTTAATTCAACTTAATCAAATTTTCTTTATGTACTTTCACTTTTTAAAGGAATTTGGTAACTCGTTTTTAATTTGTAACTTTATCATTATTTAAATAATGATGCACAATCACTGATCATCTGAAACAAGAGTAGTACAAAATTTTCAAAAATCAATTTTGAGTTTTTTTCATTTATTTCTTCCCTAAAGTTCTTTGCCATTGCACTATGTCGAAATTGTACCAAAGACCTGCTGATAGTCACTGCGTCTTCGCTTCACACACAAGTAAATGCCACCACCAACAAGCAATAATACAGGGATTCCAAGTCCAACTGAAATAATCACTATAGCAATTGTAGAGACTGTTTCTGAAGGAGGCATTCCATATCCAATTGTAGCTGACCTAGACAAAAAAAAAAAAAAAAAAAAAAAAAAATCCATTTTGAGGAACTGAAAAATTATCAGTTTTAAAATTATAATACAAAAACCAAATTTAGATAGAATATCAAAGAGTAAAAAAAAAAAAAATTTTATATTTAGTTCCTAATGGACATATTTTTAGAATAAGGGTGTGTGTGTGTGTGTGTGTGTGTGTATATATCACACATACACTTTGTGATTATCATAAAGGAAGAGTACAAAATTTAATTTTTGATTTTTACTAAACAATATAATTCAATAATTAAAAATAAGTAAATTTGTAAAACTCTTCATAGTTCATAAGTACAAAACTCTCAAAACTTGAATTTTGAAAATTGTTTTATAATTTATTATTAATAGTAAAGAGAAAATTTTCAAATCATGAGCTACCTTTTTGAAATTATTTCAAATGTTAATCAAAAATAGAATATTGTAATAAAAAAAATTTTAAATTACATTTTTTTTCTTCTTTTACTTACCTTATTTTTATTGCACCTACCTATAAATGTCCTATTTTTAGAGGATGAAAAATAACAAAAGCAAAAACTGATCTTTTAAACAAATACTTTTCATATATTTCTTAATACAAAATATTAATTTCAAATCAGCTTTAATCCCCAAAAGAAAAAAATTTCTTCATTTGAATTAACATGTGAAATTTAATTCGTAATTCTTAGCTTTTAATTATTACATTTTTATAGAGTAAAAAAAAAAAAAAAAAAAAAAAAAAAAGATAATTTTTGAATATTTTTTTTATCAGTAAATCAACAGGCAATTAAAAACAATCTAAATTTTGTCATTTTTTTTAAGTCAAGAAAAATGTTTTGAGCTATTCACATGTTTAGGGTTACATTTTATGAAATATATTTTAAATAAGAATTAAAAAAAAACCTAAATAGAATAAGAAAATTCTTAGATTTTTTAAAATCATTAAGTTTTTAGAGAGTAGGTAAAAATTTGAATTGAACTTTCAAAAATTAACAATTAAAAAGTTGTTCAGTAACCCAGTACTAATTGTAAAAAAGAAAAAAAATCTATTAGAGAAAATTATAGCAATGAAGAAAAAAAAGTTTTACACCTTTCAGTTACACATTTTTATATCATGAATATTAACCAAGAAAGAATGATTCATAAAATAATACTTTCAACAACAAATAAGGACATTTCAATTTTTGGCTTATGCTTCTCTTTTCTCTTACTGGTGTTCATAAAATCCTTTTAGCCCAGTTACAGATTGGAGAGAGATGCACACAGTTAAAAAGAATAGATAAGAAAGCATAGGACATTTCTAACGAGTTTTTGTTTACATACACTTAATTGATATAGAAATTGTTAGTTTTGAAAGCTTTCAGCTGTGTTGTTAGCCATTTTCATAGATATTTGTTTGATTTTATGGAATTTAGACAAGGTTAATTTTCATAGTCTCAACTCATAGAACTGGCTTTTTAATGTACTTGTTTTTGGGCTACTGACATCTTTTAATAGTTGAAACAAGAATATTGTCAGAATGATATTGGTTGGTATCACAATGCAGAGAGGAGTGGAATTCTAATTGTAAACAAAGGTTTACAACTCCTTGTTCACATCTGAAGATTTTCCTTATCTGTTCTTTTTAATCAAATCATTAATGAAAACTGCAGACACATAGACACACACACACATTCTTTTACTGGATCTTCTTCCCCCTTGTATACCCGTGTTCTTTTTCAATTTTTCCGAACATCTTATTCCTGTTTATTAGAAAGATTTAAAAGGATTTCAGTTGATTGATGTTACTGGATTCCAATTTTCTAACATAACTAATGCCACCACCATCTTTAAAATGGATTATAGGTAACCCCTTTTAGACATAAATTAAGTTTATAGTTTAATATTAATTTTCTTACAAATACAAAACAATTTCAATGCTTTTGGAACAAATAGATCTCATGAATATTAAAAAGTAAAGTTTTTTAACAATTTGAGAAGTACACACATTTTAAATCTCAAGAATGTTAGATAAACAAATTTCAAAAATATGCTACCTTTAAAATCAAGTAAAAATTAAGTGCAACATTATCATATGTATTGACTACTTTCTATAAGTTCTCATGTCTGTCTATTGATGAGATTACTTACCATGCTGTGTAATCATTCCGTACATAAAATTTATCCTCGGTCAGACCAAAAGAAATAATATTTCTGGTCATTTTATAGTCATTTCTCGTAGCAAAGAAATTGTAGGCAAGGCTAGAGTTTAAAGGTAAACTGCTAATGTTAGTGATCATCTTGTAACTTTTCACATATGTAGATGTCATAGTGTTGCGTGATGTATTAAAGTAGCAAACAGGTTTCCACTGCAAAAAGCTTTGTTGGTTCTTTCTAGTTGCCACCCAATTTGAAACCTGAGGAGTAAAATGAAAAAAAAAAAAACAAACCTCATAAATGGGCACAAACAGAAAGTGTAGCAGGGTATCAAGTTTAAAAAGTAGGTGTGTGCACGTATGCACACATACTTTCAGCAGATCATAAAATGCAGTGTGTATTGAATTTATAATTTTCATTTTTCTTTCAGACATTGAAAGCATATTTGGTAGCTTCCAATTAGACAGAAGAAATTGGAAGGCATACCATATTCATGGCACTTGTCATCAATTAAGTTTCTTGAAAGTGGCCAGATCCTTCATGTTCAAAGTCAGGAATGAAGACTCAGGCAGTGACATGTCATTCATGACCAAAAGAGGAAGAAAAGCAGCCAGACATCATATAGACAGAGTTAATACAGCAGGTCCAGGACATTATCAACCATAACCCCAGAAAACTGATGAAGGCCATCACCAAGTAACTCAAAGCAGAGGAGTTTACTATATCAGACATAGGGTGCATGAGGATATCGGATAAAAATCCTGCATGATGAAAAGAGGGCAATTTTTGTGCAACAAACTTGGTCAGGAATTCTAGCAATCATGTCACTTCCAATATGTGGTCTCCTACCTCTCCTGAATCTCTTAGATTGGAATGTTAAGGAAGAGATCAACTAATGGCCACCATAAACAAGAATTAACACACGATTCAGAAATGTAATCACTCGAGACTGCACTGACATTCTTCAAACTACTTTCATTCTCAATCACCCTGTGTGTGTGCATAATACATAGATGGGGAAATTTGATTCATAACAAATCATAACTGGAGATGAGATGTATGCATATATATTAAAACATACATAGACATGTTGCTGTGGGGAAACACAACAGCTGTGCCACAAACAAAGCCTTTATTAGATGGTTTTGGAACACACCAAGAGTATCTTACGATACTAGACTTTCTTGGTTTTTCCTCACATTGAGGGAATATCAGATAGAAATGTAGTCACAACTTTCCAAGCATCATAAATGAGCCCAACATTCAATGATATAAAGTTTAAACTAACTGATGAATTGACAATGTCAAGTCAATGAAAGTAGAAATTCAAGTGAAAATTCTATGAAATTCATGTGGGAAGAAAAATAGAATAAAATAAAACAACTAGCAAATAGAATTGAAATAAAGATTTCACCTCAAATGTCCCAGGTGTATATTCATCATCAAGAGATTTTTCTGATTTGATAGTGAACATGCTTTTATTTATAGAAATGAAAGATGTCACAAGAGCAAATCTAGATTTATCAAATGATGGCTTGACTTTATTAATCTCAAGATTTATTAGAGATGAATTACTTGTCACTATCAAATGAGGGAGGATGTCCTGGCGATTATCATTTACAAAGTTCTGGAACTGGAATGAGATAAAACATAAAGAAAACAGTTAAAATTTAAAAAAGATAAAGTCTTAAAAGGTGTAATACAAAGTATTAGCAATTTCTTTTTATAATACATAATAGCCTCAACCCAACAAAATTAAACTTTAGATTTCTACTGTATTGCATTTAATTTGTTATTTCCTTTTTAAGGGCAGCTGTTCAACAAAACCCATGTGGACTTCAATATACTAAATCATTGAAATGACTACAGTTGTTTTTTTATAATAATACTTCAAAAGATATTAAAAAAAAAAATCACAGAAATTTGGATGATTAATCATTCTTTGTTAGCTACTATAGTTTTATTTCTCATAAGCTCTTGTTAAATTTGATTGGAGCATTTTTATGTCTTTGATATTTGAAAGGATGGAGCAATTTTTGCCTCCAGCTGAGCTGTTCTCACAGAATCACAACTGTAACCAATAATGTGACCAAACAACTAACTTCAAGCAAATCACATCCCATTTATATTAAGAGATTTAGATTTCAATAAAATCAATCCATTCCAGCTTTCTGACAGATGCTTCCCACATAACCAACACTTCTAGTCTATGTCATCTGTCCTGATACTGTAAGATAATATCATACAAGCTTTTAGTCCACAGAGCCACGTGTGGTTTGCAAGAACTCTTGTTGCAGTGCCCAAGATCTTTATAAATAAGATGTTCTACAAAATTCATCAAGTGATATATAAATAAAAAATAAAATAAGAGTTCTATTTCATGAAAGCATAACCTCAATCAACCATTGTTGTACCTAATTAACTCCCTTTCATAGAAACGTTTTCAACTTGTGCAGACATGATAATAGATTCACAATAAAGATATTTGCAGCAGTAAATCTGATGTTTATTTCGACCCTCAGATAGCCGCTAAGAGAACTAATATTTAGGGGTCACAATGAAAGCTGGTGTTAATGGAAGAGAAAGTGATAAATTTTAATTATTATTAACAACTACTTTCATTTTGGACAACTGTGCCTAGATAATATCCCAGGTAACACCATTAACTCCCAATGGTTTTAATCATGAAAATCCACCACAAACTAAAATCTTGATATCAACACTAATTACTTCATCCTTTCCAACATTTTTGTTATATTCAACTTTCTTTCCATCTTTTTGTACTTATGCTCCATAATCGTTCAAGACTTATCTCCAGTTACATTGTTTCCCCTACATATTTTGTATAAATATATTTTGTAAATTTACATAAACTGAGTTATACAAATTAAGTATCTGGATAGTTTGTTAATTGGGTTTGAAATTTAAAGAGTTAATTTAATCACCCCCCAAAAGTTTATAATTTATGAATTATAGATATAAATTTATTTTGACATTGCATCACAAATCAGTCAATGGAACAATTAAAAGTTTTTAAAAAATTAAGGGGAATATACTTTTTACTGGTATAAAAAGTTATTTACTAATTAAAAAACCTTGCAGAATGTTTTTTTTTAACAGCAAGACCATTTTTGATGGGATAAAGACATTGTAAACACATTGCAATTTTTTTTAATACTTGAAAATGTGTTATTTTGTGAAGTTTAATTTTCATGAAACAGAGATATTGTTAAACATATCAGATGGGTAAAATAAATATCAGAAATGAGCTGCAAAAACATATCCTTGAAGATTATTTCGAAGAATATCATTTAGTCTGCAAAGTCAAGTGATTTTTTTTTTTTTTTTTTTTTTAAAATGGTGAAAGAGTTAATTCCTACTCACCTGAAATTGATGTTTTTGCCAATCAGATTTGCACTGAAGCTAATATAGCAAAACAGGTTTGCCTCTCACCCATCTAACACTGGATATCTAACTAGATATCAATCCTAGTACATCACTATCTTAAACCCATTTCTATATGTACTACCCTAAGCCTCTACTCTTCTTGGCAAGTGTCATCTTATTTCCATTCCAGACTTCCAGATTTAATGGTATAATCCTCCAAAAATCTTGATAAAAATTGTCATGCTTGGCTTCAAATATCTTAGATTAAAAAATTTTTTCTTTACATTTTCTAAAAATGTAGAACTTGCTTTTTATGACTGACACCTCAATCTTTTTTTTTTTTCCTTTTAAGTCTTATTTAGCTTTTTTGACCGACTTTCTATGTTTAGCTGCTTTTCCTGATACAATATTTACATCTCTTTTCCTCAGGGTCGAACACTTAGGATCACTTTGTTAAAAATTCAAACAGAAATCCTGTCTTACATTAAGTTATTTTCTCCCGATTTCACTTGCCCAGTCGGCTGGGGCTGAAGAATACACCGACTGCTTCTTTGCAGAGGGGTAAGACCCCACCAACGAATGTCCTAGATGACACTAAACAATCTGATGGTGCGGTTCCAGTAATGCTGGTGCTTTGGGGAAAGTGGAGTACCCTTTTATTGCCATCACTCCCAGGTCCACTCTGGCCCAGAGTGGTAGCACCTGATATGGGTCCTATCTATGGGTTAAATAGAACTAAACCGTGCTTCTTTCACTATACTGGTTTTTGCATTTAAACTGCATATTTATGCTAAACTGAATTGTTTGATTTAACTGAATAGCTTGAAATAGAAATGTTTTTGACAATTAAACCATACTTACATTTAAACTGCGTTCTTATGCTAAACTGAATTATTTGAAATTGAACCGTTTTTGGTATTGAAACTGTACTTACACTAAACTGAATTGTTTAGTATAACTGCTTGAATAAACTGAATAGTTAGAAATAGAAATGTTTTTGACAAACTGTGTACTCATGCTAAAAGGAATTGTTTGAAATAGAACTGATTATTTACATAAAAATGGATTTGGTGTTAAATAACCTACAAAGGTTGATATGCCATAAAACCAAACCAAAACCTGGTTTCATTATAATTCAGCCATATAATAGCTTGATACATAATGGCTGACAGAGTGGTCAAATTAATCTCCTCATTTATTTTGAGTACAAATAATTATGTTGGCTTATAAAAATTTAATCAGAGTGTTTAATCTTTTTATAAGTTTTATAGATTTTAAGATCAATGTTTTAGAAATCATAGAACA
Source organism: Sepioteuthis lessoniana (assembly GCA_963585895.1). Lineage (NCBI taxonomy): Eukaryota > Metazoa > Mollusca > Cephalopoda > Myopsida > Loliginidae > Sepioteuthis > Sepioteuthis lessoniana. Next base: position 37,595,195 of record OY757927.1, read on the forward strand.
AATTTCTTGACAGATTTCCATTTATGAAACAATAATACAATGTGCAAATCTGATCATACCATCTTTCAGTTTCATATCTTTTGTGAAATTACAGAAAATGTTCAAAGTTGATGACAATGTTTATTTTCATCTTTTGTGCATCCCATTTTAACAAGATCAAACTAAACTAACATCTAGGATTGTATAAAATTGAAAATAGTTATGATGATATAAATGAATTATATGTGGTAGTCTTGTTTTAATTTTTAATATTTAATTTTTCAAAATTATACTTACTGAGACAGTAACCTTTCCAGTAACATTGTTGTTAGTGATGTTTTTTTCAAAAATAATCTTATCCTTGGCACTGACAATTTCCATTGAAGTAGAATAGTTCTTCCAAGTTTTAGGATCATAGTCAGTAATTTTAGCAGAGTCGTTTGTGTCATTGTATTCAGTCAACTGAAAGACAAAGGAAAATAAGTTTTTAGAAATACTAAAGTCATCCCAAGAATAAACAATAGATACACATTTTGGAAAAAAAAAAAACAAGAAAAAACATGCAATCAAAGTAAAAACAATTTTTAACATTCAAAAGCAGCTTGGTTTGCTTTATCTTATAACATCAACTCCTTACAGGTTATTCAAATGTCAAAATTCAATTCATTTGTAAATGTTTGATGATAACTACAGGGTGGAACGATAAAATTGTTGCTCTAGAAAAGACAACATGATTCCATTCCCGTTTAATGAAAACCAGTTTTCTTTTTTGTTGCAGACCATCTACTAGTTGGCCAGTTATGTACAAATCCTAAGAGCGATAGGAGCCTTCTATCATGTCAAAGTGACAATGTTCAACAAGCGAGATCGGAGATGTGCCGCTGTACAACTCATGCTCTACTGATCCAAGTTATGACAACAGGACCATTGCCAGCACCCTCAAAATGCAAATCTGGACAGTTCAACACTTGAAGGCACAGCTCTACACATCAGAGTGGAAACCCAAGGCTGAGGACACTGCCAGGAAGAGCCGGACCAAGGAGTTCATCAAAAAGGTCCAGGCAATCATTGATGAAACTCCCCAGTGGTGTGGTGATCCCTTGTGCAATCAGGTGGCCGGTGGCAGACCCTGGGTGTGGCAGCAGGACTTGGCGCTGGCCCACAAGTCCAAAGAGACCCAGGCTTGGCTTCTGAAGGAGTTCTACGACTTTGTACCCTTCTCTTACTGCTCCCCCCCCCCCGACCTGAACCCGCTGGACTACTTCGTTTGGTCATACATCGAGAACATCACCAATAGGACCTCCAACAACACCAAAGCTAGCCTGATCGCCACCATCCGCTGAGCTCCCACCGGTGCTTGTGGAAAAGGCATGCTCCCAGTTTAGGATCAAGGCGGTGATTGAGGCTGAAGGCGGCTATATTGAATAGATGTCAGTTCTACTACATAATAAAGTTAGCTGAATTGATTTTTTTCAATAAGTTTTAAAATAAAGCTGTAGTGTTGTTTTCTTTAGGACGACAATTTTATTGTTCCACCCTGTATTCTCAATGTTCTAGTACATTTTTTTTCAAATACACTTTTCTATAATCATAGAATTTTTACAGTTCTATGATATCAAGTATTCTATCTAATTCTAATAATCTATACACAATGTTATGGTTTCAAGTAACAATTCCTATCTTTAAAAAAATAATAAATTAGTTTGCACACAGTTATATAATTTCAAGCATTCCGATCTAATACAGATCTACTTGACCTATGCATTGGATTCCAATAAATATTACCACTGTAGGTTGAAGTGGATCAGGAAGTAATGACAATAATATGGTACAACTCACACCTTCAGAACTGGAGCCACATTACTGGATGCAGTTTAGTGTCATGCAAAGAACACCACTTTTGGGGGGGGGTCTTACTCCTCTGCAGAGGATGCAGTTGGCATATTCTAAGCCAAGCTGACAAGGCACCATTAAAAAGATAATTTCAGTTGCCTGAAAAGATTTAACATCAAAAGAATTTGCCCAAATGTTACAATTTGCGTGTATCTCCCACAATCCATTATCTATATATGGGTGCATATGTTTATGTGTATTGATATCTAATATATGCACCATCTGCAAAAATAAGTAAATTAAAAATAAAATAAAGCTTAAAACAGCTATGCATTAGATGAGAACTCTGGGATCAGGCATGCTTTCAGGGCCAAGGCTAACAAACCCAGAGCACTCCAACATCAGGTCACGCCGACATCGGATTTTCTTGACTCCATCTGTCACTATCATACATAACTCCTGGCAAGACTTCCAAACTACACTTGTGTTTACACAAAGCTGATGTAAATAAGTTCTTGCTGGTCAGCCAACACTGGCACATCCATATGTAGGGGTCCATAGAAGAACATCACTTATGAGTTGATTCTTGCTTCTCCAGCAGAACCCCCCACACACACACCATGTCTTGTTCATCTTTGGTTTTCAAGATGGGAGGTAAGTAACCATAAAGCTGTTTGGTTTTTTTTTTGGGGGGGGGGTATTGTTTCCAGAATTTGTTCAAAATAGCTAGTAGTATTCTTGTGTAGTTCCCATCCAGTTTTTTCTCAATGCATTTTGTTAATGTCCATGCGGTGCATTCATACAATAGTACTGACACTGCCATAGCTTGGAAGAAATCCCATTTTATCGGATAGATCAGACTCTTTTATAATAGATAATCTATCAATAGCAGTTCGCACCTTTGCTAGGCGTATGTTAACATCATTTTCAGTAGATGAGATATCGCTGCCAAAGTATGTGACTTGTCAACTAATTTTAAAGGCCTGCCACTTTGAGTAGAGATGGCTCCTTTTTGTTTAAAACACATGAACTACATGCTTCCTGCACCAGGCAATACAGTAAGGATTCAATTTAGGCACAAGTGTATTTGCAAGAAGTACTACATAATCTGCATTTGTTTTTTTGTTATGTGTGCAGACATCACAACAGATTTTTCTCTTATGGTTATCAAATCAGTTCTCTTTTCATCTGATAATTGTGGCAATACATAAAATAACAATGGAGCAACTTACATGGGAACATAATTCTTAAATTTTACATTTTAAAATTTCTCTGATACAATAGCATTGCTCACTTAATACACTTTAAAACTTTCTTACAAACACATTTGTATTATATAATCATTCAAGATTTTTTAAAAACGTTCTTAGATGAGTAAGTCCCAAATAGCCTCTATAGCATTAACTAAGGTTGTATTGTTAGTAACTTTTGCCCATTGTAATAAAGATTTTTTTCAATGCCATTTTGCAGTCGAATGTGAAAATAAAAACTAAGCTAGTAAATAATTTGAGTCTATTTGAAATGAGGTAAATTCTATACAAATTAAGAAACAAATTTGATTTAAAATAAAATTAAAAATAAAATATATACATATAAAAATCCACTCACTTTGTCGAAAACAATTCCAAAAGCATATAAGAAACTTTGAGCTGGTTTTAGTTCAAGCTGAGGTGGTGAAGATGTTGTATTTATATATAATGTTCCATTAGGATGTGATTTAATAGATAAAATAGACATTTCATTATATCCACTGAACAAATAATGAAGAATGTCACCTTGACCTTCAGCTTTTACATATGCCATGTTATTTCCATATAATTTTGTAGTCAACTGAAATATTAAAAAAAATAATTATTAAAAATCAAATATTCAACATAAATTGGTTATCACATTTATTTCAAAGGATTTGCATCCAATTGAATAATCTGTATAAGAAGGATGGCAAATAAAAATAAAATATTTTAAGTATATTCTTATTCAATTTTCAGCACAACTGAAAACAATCAAATAATGTCAAAAGTGTTTTTATTTCTTAAAAGTATTGACATAACAGCGTTTTTTCAACCAAATTCATTTTTTAAGAAATCAAATCGTCAAGTGTAGTTCTACATAATGAAAATATAAAATAGCATAGGGTTTTTTTTATTCTCTAACATAAAATGATAAACTACGAATTCAATTAAATAGTAAAGAAGCTTAGGAACCAACACCTTTAACTGTCATGCCACATGGCATAATGGTGATAGGTTTTGGTTCCCTAAGCTTCTAAAGAGATAATCATCTTGAAGTTGCAGGTTCAATCTTGACATCAGGCAAGTAATAATACAGGAATACTTAACACTTGTACCCAGTTATGGTTAACAGAATGAGAGCAAGTGATTCCCATGGATTAAATAAAGGACAAGGTCTGAAGTTCCATGGAGGATCCAGAGTTTGACAAGAAACACCTGAAGGCCGGAGGACACATCAGCCCAAATGTTGTGAATATATCAAAGATGAAGAAAACCCTGAATGATAAAAATCATCCAGGTAGTTTATTTCTTACTCCTAAAAATGATCAAACAAAATAAATTAGCCAATTTTTAAAAAGTAAATTAGATAAAATAAGCAGTACTTACCTATATTATCTACAAATTGTAAAAATAGTCACAATAAAATAAAAATAAAAGAAAAAAGAAATGAAGGACTGAGTCAACTTTTATTAAAATTTAGGATATTCTTTTTAAATTCAAAGGATGTTTTATTTATTTTTTTATTACTTAAAAAGTTACTGCCATGATTACAAAAACACAAAAGATAGCTTTAACTTTCTTTGGAGGTTTCAAATACTTTCAAAACTATTAATATTTTGAATAGATATTTCATTTTATTAGTTTCTAAACTAAGATGTATAGTATTAACTCATTTTTTTTTAATTAGGTTTCTATACCTAAATTAGATTAAAAAATTAAAAAACTGTTGAGATAAAATGTCTCTTAATAGTTCAACACCTGGCTTCAGGTATGACTAACCATTAGTTCTTTGGTTGCATCTTTGGTATCAGGTTACATGAAAAATTCCAAAGTCTAATAAATAAATAAATAAATAAAAAGCTGAACAGTCTAAGTACAAAATAATTACTATGATTGAATCATCAGATAAGCAAGACAAAGGTTATAAGAGGGTTATTCAATGAATAAGGTGAATATTGTCTAAGGAGTTTGTATAAACTATTATGTACCACACCAAGTACAAACGAAAAGGTACAGTAACACAAACGAATGTGCTGGTACATTGGTACATGACATATACAATGCCTCACCTAAAGTCTTAAAAGAGCCCAGGAGTTAGGGCAAGTTCCATCCACTCCAATCGATCAGAAACTGGTTAGGTGTTAGTGAGTGTTGAGTTAGCCAGGTCAAATGCTATAGCATTCACAACTATCCACCCCCTCTGCCCACATGTTTTTGATCACAGGGAAGTTATTTGATTGTTATTGGTAATGCTGGGTGACAAGTGACTGTCAATGGTTATTATATATATCACACACAAAAAGTGAATTAGACTCCAGTCAATATATGAATTAATTCTAGAGTTTATATAAATCTATGATAAAATATAGTGATGCAAATTACTTCCCAATATTTCTATCTTTCATCACAATAGACTAGTGGTTTTCCTTGTCAAAGTAATTCAGAAATTTTCGCTAAGTTTGGGGGGGAGCAGTAGCAGAGAGAAATTGACATTCAAGTGGCCCAAATCCAACGCTTATATAGAAGGCTTTAAACCAGTGCAGAACTAACTAGACACAGGGCAAAATCAATTTCTTCACTCTGGATTGGCAATCTATTTCAATGACATAATTTTGAGTCAGAGAGTTAGTTCAACTCTCTTAAACTATACTTTTCATTATTCAACAAGGCAGTGTCTCAAGGTGCCAGTATCTCTCACACTATTTATCACCTGACGCTTTCCTTAGGGTTGTTCTGCCTATGACAAATCTAATTTTTAAAATGCCTGTACGGAAAGGAGGTTCTCAAAAATTAGTAATTCATTTCCATCATAGCACCTTTGTCACCTGATGTCCAGTCTTGTCTGAGATTCAGGAAATAAGGCTGTTTAGCAAACAGCCTTATCTTCTCTTCAAGGACTCAAATTCATCTATTTTCTTTTTATACTGCCACTCAAAAGAAAAGAAAACAGTACTTTTGTTTCATATCTTTTGAGAATTCCCACTTCTAAATTACTGATTTTAACCACCTCGACTACACAGGAAGCACTGTTTACAGTTGCACCTTTTTAAGTAAAAGTCATGGGTCTTTACATATTCCAGAAGACCGGAAGCATGACCTTACTGACAGCTGTGCCCAGGACTTTTTTTTTTACTAGAGAAAGTCTTTTCAACTTTGGTTTGTAGCAGAAAATCCATGTTTAGCCTATTTGTAAACTTTTTTTAAAACTACCAACACACTTCTCAGTACACATCACACATTCTCTAAATTTCACATGGTTAGTACTTAACAGGCACCAAAAATTTGATGGCAGACCTCCGTTGAAGCCTAAACACCGATTTGCAACCATTTTGAATAGCTTCAAAACACATAAAAGACTAAAATGATTTTTGCTATAAACCAATTCCTAACAAAAGTTTACATTTATGAAAAAAAAAAAAAAACACACACAATCTTCCATAAATGTAAACTCCATATTTTGTTTGGAATCGAGTTATAGAAAAAAAAATTTAAGTTTATGAAGTTGTTCATTGCATTTAATGGGTACATGTTGATACTCGCAAGAGAATATTCTTAGGATAACATGCATGCACAAGCATTAGGTCAAGTACATTGACAAAGATGTTGAAAAATATTTGTTGTGTAACAGAAAATAGGAAAAAAATTTTTCTTCCTAGAAGGGATGGTGATATTTTATAAATCAGTGTAGATGCTAATTTCGATTTTCTTGGTAAGAAAGAGAAAATGCAATGAACACTTGAAGAATTAAATGCTTAAAATAAACGAACTATGCACCGAATGTAAAGGAAATACCCAGATATTTACCGCGTCTGCAAATTAGAATTTTATTTAACAGGACGCACTTAATGATCGATAAAAAAAAAAAAAAAAAACATCAAAGTAACAGCCTTAAATAATTCCAAAGACTTTTCTAAGAATAAATACATTTTCATATATTACTGCAGCTATTTTTAAAGGGATATTCCGAGAACAGAATTTTCAAAAGGTTCGTTTTTGGAAGAAAAAGAAAAAAAAATTGCTTTTAGTAAATTTAAGTCATCTATCACATGAAATCCAAAATAACTCACACAGTAAAGGAGAGTTTATCCAGTTCTAAATATTTTTTCATTTTGTAATCATGAAAAATAAGCATATTTTAGAATGAATGACAGCATCTAAAATAAAGGAGAAAATAACTTATAAGAGGAATAAACAAATGCGGTGTGAAAAACTTTTCTTACAGATGAACTATGTTATAGAAATGTCACAGTAATAATCCAAGAATAAAAAAAACACGAGTGAAGAAAAATTGTTTAAAAAATCCTTTTATTCAACTAATTTGTTCACGTTGGACTATTTCGAAAAGATTTAATAAGCTTTGTCGGTGCAACAGATTGTTGCGGGGCCGATAAATATATCGATCCCACAAACTTCTAAAATGTAAGTGATTGACATCGAACTAGACAAGAATTTAAAAAAAAAAAAAAAAAAAAAGTGGTTGTTTCGAAAGGCCAAATTTTAGTGCGTCGTGCCGTCTCGGCGGGTACTAGGTTTGACTTCTGAAATTAGTACTGTAAAGGGTTGTTAGACCGAGAGGTTGGTAGTATTCCTGTGTAGTCTGCTGGCTGGAATCAGGACGTCGGCTTAAGGGGAAGCCTGGAGCAGTGCGTCATGGGCAGTTGCTGCCGATAAGACTTCGGTCGATGAGTTGACCAGGGGAGAATCGGATTCCTCCCTCACCCTTGGCTGACCCCCAGCCAAAACTAGCCGACCGTTTTAATACCGCCACTTGTTATGTCTATATTGCGTTACAACCCTTACTTGTCTAAGTAGAATGAATTTGCTTATCACAAAATAGTAGTGGGAGACTTCATTCTACTTCGACGAGGTTTTTTTTTTATTACTATATATTTTGTCCATTAGTTGTAGGCTGTCCTTTGAAAGACCGGCTGAATTTATTATTTTTAAAAGACGGTCTATGTGGAGCGATTTGGTTCCTTAACAGAGTTTTCCTTCTAGACTAGTTGCCTCACCAAGGCTGAAGAATCCAGTCTATCCTGCTATTTACCCATAGCTGGAGGGAGAATAATTGGATTCATACCTTTCCCAAGGGGAGTAGTACTATATGAAATGCAATCAGTATTGACTTGACAGTATCAGCGACTCATCGCCTCCTGGAAATGGGGTTTGTTTTTGTATTTTGAGTAGCCGGTTGACTACGATAAGATAAACTCAGGAAAATTTATGTATAGAATAAATAGTATGTAAATAAATGTATAGTGACAAAAAAAAAAAAAAAAAAAAAAAAAATTCTCTACTCGAGAAGTTTGTCATACCTAGAATTAATTGATTTTTATGGAATTAGACGGGTGGGTCATGTCAATTACAATGGCGAAATTGTCTCCGACTTTCACTTTACATCTATCTTTAAAGAATGTTATTGCAATGTGACTAACACATGTACTCCTATTTTTGTTTTGAAATTTTATGCAATTATCCAGCAACTTTCTCTTTGAGAAAGTTATAATGAAAATTGTACAGATAATGTGACAAAGATATTGTCAGTATCAATTTCTAATAAAATCAAAACAAAAGACAGATAACTCGCGTATCACGGAAAGTAAACAAAAAAAAAAAAAAAAAAAAAAACACAACATCATATCGCCATTGTAATTTTGACGAGCAGAACTGTATGAAGAGACGTACAAATATTAATATACATTCTCCATCCAGAATGAGCAAGTTCCAGTGATTTGCTTTTTTCTTTACATGTTTTACTTTAATTATTACCGAACACCGAGTTACTGAGTGATTGAAGAAAAGAAAAATTAAAGATCTACGACAGAATTGTAGCTCGTTGAAGACGTATTTTTGGACTAAAAAAAAAAAAAAAAAAAAAAAAAAAAAGTATAATTAAATGAAACGTTTCACTGAAAATTGATCTTATCGGAACGGTGAGTGTAAGTATTACATTTCTATGTAATATTTTGCACATTAAAACAAAAGTAATCAGAGTTTCCATGTTTTGGCCATTATGTAGAACCGAAAGGAAAAATAAGAAAAATAAAGATCTATTGGGAGTGTACTGATTTTTTAAAAATTAGTGTATTTTCCCTTGCTTAGAGAAGAGTCATTTTTTTTTAAATCAACCTCAGAGTTTGTTTTTTTTTGTTTTTTTTTCAATTTTGGGCAGATTTAAGTTGCATTCGCTCGATTCAAAGTGGCTTGTTTCGGTTCGAAGGGTTTATTGAAAAATCATTGATGAAACTAGAAAATAAAAACAGCTTCAAAGAAAAATTGCCGTATAAACTTTTTTTTTTTTTTTTTGTCTACTTTTACTTGTCCGAACTTAAAAGGGTAACGGTTTTTGTTTTTTTCTCAAAGAGAAATTAATTTGTTAATGCTTTAGTTTTCCTGTGTGGAAAGGACTCAATCCGAGTGTAACTTAATAAAAATAACAATCACAGCCGAGTACAGAAAAACAAAATTTAAGTTGGAACATAAATCATAAACCAACCTCGAAATTCAAGTTAAAAACATCGAAAATAAATCCCATTTTTTGTATTTTACCTTCCTATGGTGCCATTTCTCTTGATCTGCCGCAAACGTAGCCAGGATAGTTAGGGCTAAACCACACAACCTATACAAAAAGGACAAATCCATAGTTAATAGTATTTACCAACCTACGACTTTCATTTTATATAGTTCTTACAGCATCACGTGACTAGTTCTCTGCCTTCCGTATTATTTCTATTTTTTTCTTTCTTCATTTCGCCCGCTTTCTTTTTCTCCCATAAAAACCGGCTCTTCCCTTTCTTTTATCCCTTACTATTTTCTTGTTTTTTTTTTTCCTTTCAGGTCTTTAATTTTACAACCCTTCTTTCTTTCCTTTTTTTCTTTAAAATTACTTTCTCTTAAATTCCATATCTTATATTCAATGTTAACTGACTTTTTCCTTTATAAAAAAAAAATCAGTTTTTATTTTCCATTTTTATTTTTAAAAAATCTGCTCCCTCTTTTACTCTTCCCTTCTTTCTTTCTCAAATGTATTAAACAAAAATTCAACACTGAAATTTAACCCTGATTCGCCACATAAAAAAGTATGAATAATCATAATAATTTAAATATTGATATTACACTCATGCAAATACCCTGCTAATTTGGAAAAAAGAATATATATACTTTTTACAATGAATTTTAGTGGAAGAAAAAAAAAAGAATTTACAAAAGTTTTGCTTAGTGTGTGTTTGTTTATTGAACTTTGATATCAGTTGTCCACCAGTTAGAAATGAAAGACTTTGACTTGTCTAGCAATAATAAAAACATTTAATTTCTATTCTCTGAACAAATGAAAGTAAGTTGAGTACCCATGTACTTGCGACCATCGTGAAAAATGAAACAAGACCTGCTAGGAATTAGTCATGATTTTCTCAAGAGAATTTTTGACAACCTTCTATTTTTTAGATAAAAAAAAAACAAATATTTAATTTGTCTGTGATGTGACTCAGACTCTTTCTCGGATCAATTTTTTGTAGTTTTTTTCTTGGATGACTTTAACAGTCAGCCACTGATACCAAGATACGCATCACCATCTTTTTACTAATCTTTCGCTCATGTTGATATTTGGGGATAAAATCTCAAATATATTTTGTTCCATATTCAATTCTTCTCTGGAAAATGCACAAACAAAAATCAGAATTAAAAACTAATAAAGCAATTTCACAAAATAATTTCTACTGGTAATCCATGATAAAATTAACTTTTGTTTAAAACTTTTTTAAATCAGAAATTATCTAGGTGAAAACGAATAAGATACTTGAATAATTGCTTATCAAAATTATCAGATCAATTGGTTACTGATTGAGGCCAATTCTCCTAACTCCCATGCTATACAGAATGAATTTTTTAAATAAATCCAAAAATATCTGTTGGTATTAGATTATTCATCAGTTTTTAATTGCTTCAAAATTTTTTTCCGATAGATTGATAGATTATCGTTTTTATATTTATAAGGGTATCCCAAACCAGAAGTTTGTGGGTGGGTCGTCAAGAGGTCAACATTAGAGATGTTTAGCTGTTTTTGTTTTTTCTTTCTCCCTTCCCACTTCAATTTCAATCACATGACAATGAGTTGGAACTAGGCGTAGCAAGTCATAAACAAGTTAAGATCTGACGATGTTGTTATTGTTACAATTTTTTTTTTGTTTGAATAAAACTAGCTAACTGACATTCAGGTCATCGGTCACATGTTTGTTTATATCCTGTAAGGATGGATTAAAGATTGATGAGCACAACATTTAATGATTAAAGGACATGTTCTTCAATTTTTTTCAATGCGTTGTAAATGATGATAGACTCTCTTTAAACTTTGGGGGGGATAGTAGTTAGAGAGAGAGAGAGAGAGAGAGAGAGAGAGAGAGAAATTATGAAAGATATTTGTTTTAATTAATTAAACAATTATATTAATTTAGTATTTATTTTCACCAAATTTTAATAATGAAAATATTTAAAAACATATACCTAAGTCCTTATTTAAATAGAGTACATTTAAAAGTGCATTATGATTTGTTAAATTTTCTGTTTCTAACCCCACAATAAGTTAGGCACTATCTGTATTTTTTCTTTAGGTAGTTAGGAACAACATGACCGACATGGACCTTTCGTACTGAAACAAATCACTAACTCTGATTGAAAAGTAAATTACCACAAATTAAGGAAGTATCTGATATTAATGAAATATTCAGTGTTCACTAATTAATGAATGAATTTTATAAATCATCAGTTATTCTATCAAAAAATTTGCAGATTTTTTTCAGGTGTCTTAACTTTACCCTCCCCACGTGTATGTATGTGTGTGTCGCTCTTTAATCAGTAGGGATATATGATATGGCATATACTTTCTGTAAATGATAAAAAGACAAAAGTCTGAAAGAGTGCATGAAACAAAGAAAAATGAATAAAACTGGAATGTTTTGAGAGCTATTAATACTATGATTTAATAGAAAATATAATTAATTTTTAGATTATTTGGGAAATAATTTTGTATCGATATCCATCCTGCGTTTGTGTTAAATGTTGATTTAGCTGTCTCCAATAGTAGGATACACATTTTTTTAGTTTTAGATAAATCATCTCAGAACACGTAGATAGGAATATTCCAGGAAAAAGGATCAAAATCTCGCATAGAATTTATACTCTTATATTTTTAAACCAATCAGCGAAGGATACACAGAATAGAATATTCTGGAAAAAGCCGATCAAAAACTAACTTGTGGAAAAATAACTTTTTTCTATTTCCGTAAAGTGAAATGATTTTGAAGTTGTCTTCTGTTATTTCAGAAGTTGGTTGTAGTGATTTTAGTTTCTGAATGAAATATCATAGTATGGTAGTGAGATTTTTTGAAGAGATTTTGTCTTTTTTTTTTTTTTTTTTTTTTTAAGTTCACTCGACTTGTTCAACGTCGTAGATTTAAGCAAGTTTTCTCGGAGACTACGAATTTTAAAATTTTCACATTTTGTGTGAGTAGAAACGTAGGAATTTTGGAAACAGATAAAATAAGTGAAATTTAAAGAGATTCCTATAGGGAACAAGATGATTTGATTAGTTATTTGTTTAGTTTCGTAGTTTGTTGGGTTTTGTACTAACTGGCCCCATTTGTTTTCTTCTTACCCCACTAACTCGTTGGCGTCTTCTGTGTTGAAAGCTGCAAAATAATTACGAAAGGAAGGAAAGAAAGAGACGGAAAGAGATAGCTTTTAAATTTCAACTTTATTTTTGGGTTTTAAAGGCTATTCTGTAGCGAGGAAATGTCTTCATGTACTATTAGAAAACAGTCGTGTCTCCGAAACAAGACGTTGAAATGTATTAATTTTCGGTGAGTGATAAATCTAAAGTCGGTGGTTATGTCAAGTTGGTGTTTTTAGTAGTATTTGTTTTGGCGATTTCGGCTTGCTATAGGAGAGTAATTTCTGGTGAATTGTGAGTTTGAATGTCTACTGGTGGAGAGTGAGCCAACGTGCTGCTAAGTAGACGTGTGGTTTTCTCCACCGGCAGTAGGAGATAAGTAGGTCTTTCCAGTTCAAGTGGTCACTGCTGAATGAGAAAGATTTTCTTTTTAGCGCCTATAAGTCTGTCTTTTAGGTATGCACAGCTCCTACTTCCTGTCAGAGGTTTCTGGTAATTGTTACACTTTTGAATTTTCTTTTATTTAATTTTTTTTAACCGCTACATTCCCACCAGAGAAAAAATAACCTGACTGAAATCGTTCCAACGAAAATAATTATTTTTCTTTCTTTCGGTTTTAATAGCATATCAACCTCCATGGGAAATTGCATCATTTCCTATATATATATATATATATATATATAGGATAGAAATAAGTGGAAAGGTGGATAAATCAAACACTTACAAAAGTTTAGTTGTAGTGATGCTTAATTCTTTTTTTTTTTTTTTTGTTAGTTTTTCTACATTTAAGCAAAAGAGGAAATTGATAAGATAACGGAAAAAATAAAGGTATAAAAGGGGTAAGGAGAGGGTCTACAGAAAAGAGGCAAATAAAGGGAGAAATAGAGAGAGGGTAGATGTGGGTTTAAGTGATGGTGGTGGGGGTTTGGGTTTTAACTGTGACTGTGTGTATGGTGATGGAGTCAAATGTATCAGGTTTCACTGAGAGATTTTTGATCATGTGGAAGTGGAATTAATTGAGCTAAAAGAAAAAGAAATACGATTTTGACTGTAATGAAGTGTCTAAGAGAAAAAGAAGAATAGAGTCGAAAATGGGAAAATGAAAAGGAAAAATCCTAATTAACATGGTAGTATTAATTGAAAATAATGTCTTAGTTTGGTAAAAAAAATAAAGATTCTTTTTTATCTATTCTCAATTTTGACATTGTTTTCGTGTAGTATAATGTCCGTCAAACAGGTTGAAATTTGACAGAAACTTGGACGTTGTTTTATGTGGTTTGTTTTGGAAATGACTGCAGGTTCTAATAATCTGCAGAATTTTTCGCAATGTATGGGTTTGATTCGTGTGGCTTTGTAAAATTAAATGTGTGTTTGAGATCTATCATGTGGGAGAAAAGAGCATTTCGGTCGTCATTTATTTCGATTGATCGTTTGTATTCGTATATATATATATTGTCACGTGATATCCCACGGAGACGATAGAAATAAGATTAATACTATCCTCCCGTTAGAATGAACAGTGGCAACCCGTCAAAAAAGTGACCGTTAAGAAAGAATGTAGGTCACAGAGGGGATATCAACAGATGTTGGTACTTAGTAACCTCAGGTCGCCAGACACCGGAAGGAGGAATAGAGAAGCCAAGTGATTGGCTGGGACCCTAAAACGGAAGTGGCACCTTCTTCCCGTCGGCGAAAAAACGAAAAGAAAGTTAGTTATTGGAAGGGGCCCGTGGCAGACAGACCCATAGCCATTACTCCGGGTGAAGAAGACAAAAACATATCTTGGACACGAGGGACCCAAGTTCTTCAAGCCAGTGTTAAAAATAGCATAAAGTCTATTAGCCCGTGAAAGAAGAAAGATTCTCCAGTGGAACCCCGTCGAAAATTAAGATAAGTAACTTTGGGGCTATTTCTCTTTATACCAAATTTTATATACCACTCTCTCTCTCTCTCTCTCTCTCTCTCTCAATTTGAAGAAACGAAAGAACAGAAAAGAAGAAAGACATTTATGTCCATGGACTGTTCAATTCATTATACATATTTGACACTTTGAAAGTGTATCGCTTTGTACAGTAAAGGATTCATGTATTTTTATGTTACCACCTGGTCTAAGTTGTTCTTTGCAGTTCTGCTACGAATTTGTTGTGTCACGTTTCCTTTTCAGCTTCTATTCGCCTTATGTTATCTTGCTTAGTATTGTCCTATTAATTCCTTTAAAATATCACACGGGAAACCGGAGTTGCCGACTACTACAATATAATATTATTATGACTAAAACCTATAGGTCCATATCTTCTGTTGTCTAGGGGAGGAAGTTTAGTGGCCTTGGTGGGTGTGTGGATAGTGTGAAATTTGGAACCCCTTGCCAGCGGCGGTCGGTCTGGCCCTAAATTAATCCCTCACGTAATATGCCAGGTCTTATATGCCTGTGAGAAAAACTCTGAACGAGGACTTATTCTAAAGGGGATCAAGTGCCAACCGGCCCCGTCTTCACACGTGCAAAAATAAAGTCCCGTTTTGGGATTTTAGTCAATTTGCCGTCATAATATATATATATATATACGTTTGTATTCGTAGATATATATATATATATATATACTACAAATCAAAAGTATTTGGTTACCCTCAATTTTTTTTATTTCTCAATCTAAAAGTGTTATTTTTAATGAAACATTAAACACCGCAATGTTTTTTATTATACTAAATATGAGTCTTCCTCAGTAACTTTTACCTTAGTATAACTAGATATCTTTTGAAAAGTTGATTTAAAGGCGTTTTTCTTCTTTAGTACTGAGCATGAATAAAACTTTTTCCAAAAGTTACATTATACAACCACTTGAACTAACTTTAGACTATATTGTGTTGAATTACAACCTGTTTTACCTATGCAGAAGACTCTTTCATCAAAATCACCAGCTTGCATGATAGAAGGATGACTGGTCCAAACATCACTGCATAACTGAAGCAATGCCGTGAAAAAATGTGTCAACATCCACTGTGAGGAGAAGGCTCTATGAAACTGGCTTATATGGCAGAATTGCTATTAAAAACTGCTGTTGAGGAAGGAAAACTATGTCAAAAGGCTCCCGTGGGCCAAGGCGCACAAAAACTGGACAATAGAGTGGTGGAATAAAGTCCTTTGGACTGTCGAATCAAAGTTTGAAATCTTTGGCCCAAATAGGAAGGTCTATGTTCAGTAAAGAGTTGGCGAAAGAGCTGCAACCCTTGTATCACATAACCTGTAAAGTGTGATGGAGGCTCTGTTATGGTGTGTGAGAGTGACTTTTGCCAATTGCAAAGTCGGAGATTTGCGCCTGGTCATGGGCAAATTGAATCAGACCGGCTATCATAGAATACAGCAGTATCACGCGATCCCATCAGGAACGTGGCTTGTGGCTCAAGGATTTTTTACTCATGCAAGATAATGACCCAAAGCATACTAGTAAACTCTGCCAGAGGTACATTGAAATCAAAGAACAGCATGTCCTTTAACTGATGTCTTGGCCGGCACAATCAACTGACTTAGATCCCATTGAATTGGTGTGGAATAGACTTGACAGAAATTTAGAGTTAAACAAGCCAAAAGTGCGCCACACCTCTGGAAATTCTAGCAGGAACGCTGAGAAGACCAATCTTTAGTCTAACTCCTGTGTTTGGTGGAAACGATGTCGATAATCTATGAAGGAGTGATAGCGACCAAAGGAGTTCATTTTGATTAATCAAAAGTTAAAGAAGTTTTGCGTTTTTTTTAGTTTAATTTGTATTTAATGTGGCTCAGGAAGACTTTTATTCTGTATAATAAACAAACCCATTGTAGTACATAACTTGTTTCATTACAAATAACACTTCTAGGGTAAGAAATAAAATTTTTGATGGTGGCCAAATACTTTTGACTGGTAGTATATATATATATATATATAAGTGATGGATATATATATATATATATATATATATATATATATATATATATATCACACCCTGCATAGATATATATATATATATATATAGGTACACACAGTGGAGCCTGGCAGAGGTCAGGGCAAGATGTGTTACCGTTTTTTATCTGACTCCATTCTGGGGTTATTCTATTTTTACCCCACGTTACATTGTTGATGTAACTCCTTGAACAAGAAAGCCAAAAAAGAATTATACGAAAGAAGGTAGCAACAGATAGGAGACGAAGACGTTTTTTTTTCCTTTATTTCCTGGGTTCAACCAACCATTCAATTGGTGAGGGAATTTTCCCTGATTACAATTGAAATAGTTGGAAACACCCCCCGGTCAAGGTGTTTAAAAATGCGTTAATCGTTTCTTGGTATTATGTGTCCTCATTTTGTATTTTAAAGCTTTAAGAATGTGTTAGTCGTTTTTTGGGAGTTTGTCCAAGTCCAATATTTTAGTTCGTAGTTTGATTGGTCCATTTCGTTGCTTTTTATATTTTGGCATACTGTTAACCATATTTACCAACCCCTTCGCTCGGGCAGGATATGACACAAAGTCAATTTTTAAGCGGAGTTTAACAGGTTTGAATTCAGAGTTTTCCTTCTACCAAGGCTAAAGAACTCAGTCTGCCTTACTATTTACCCATAGCTGGAGGGAGAATAATAGAGAATAATAACTTTCCCAAGGGTATTAGTGCTATGTGAAATGCAGTCGGCCTCGTCCAGAATTTAAACTCGTATCGCCGTGTCCATTTCCTACGACGATAACCATTACACAACGGGCACCTCCTTGGCATACTGTTAACTGAGACGGCCACTACTAGTGAAAGGTCTAGCCAACGTGTCGTCCAAAGACGAACGCGTGGCGTCCTCTACTAGTTAGCAAGGTGTTGTCACTCCGCTGGTCACTGCTGAAAGAGAATGAGCTTCCTCCTTTTGTCGGGGGGTCCCTTTTTCTTTTCGCATGCGTCGCCCCTTTTTCCTGTCAGAGGCCTCTGGGAGTTTCTGCATATCTTAATAATTTTCTTTTTTAATTCAATTTAAATTTTTATTTATTTATTTATTCCCTACAAGAGTAAAAGGATTAATTTTTATTAAAAAAATTAACCCTTTTACGGAAAATAAAATATCACTTAAAAAAAGAAAGGAAAAATAAAAAGATGTAGAGAAGAGGAAAATCTCGTATTTTGTTTTGGCGCGCAATTTAATTCAACACTGAATTTCACCCAATCAGGATGACATATCCTATTCAGCCCGGACCTTCATTTCCGGCTAGTAAAACGGGTGAGCGGCCAAACACCCTCTCTTCAGCTTGAGGCGGCGACCAGAACAGACGTGTCTCTGGTCGTCCCTGCTTAGCGATGCTTTTTAGCTAAACAAGCCACCCAGTGTGGACATCTCACTGTGGCTTTAACACTAGCAGCAGCAACATGGACACTCAACGAGGGAACCATCTAATTTATGGATTCTTTACGAGGAATCCCAGTTGAACATAAATTAGAAACATTCATCATGCCTTCCACAGGCACCACTTCTGGTCACCCCAAAAATTTACTATGTCGATCCGAGCGCCACTCCGCTCTCGACACAAAACTATACGGTGACCTTGAATACTTCCCTCACACGTCCAACGACACGCTGCCATCTCAACACCTCGCTAAACCATTTTGTCTCAAACATCCAACAAGCCTAAACACCACGAGTCTTGCAGCACCAAGAACAAACCAAATATTCAAAGCTGCAAATAAAAGAACTTTCGTTGTTGTGTGGTGTTATTAAAGCAAAGTTTCGTAATTCATGAGTGTGCCTATAAAAACAATAGTGTAATTCCTCAAGAACCGCTATAAAGACAAACGTGCCTCGTGCGTACAACTAAGAACTATTTATTACCAAGTAAATAAAGATAAATAAAATGGAGTTACAAAGTTTTGAAGAAAAACACTAGTTGCTAAAATCAATTGCTATTTTAGCGACCAGTCAAAAAAACTGAATCAAGTAACAATAATAAAATTGTTTCGAAAAAACATTGGGTCACTCATGAATTACTAGGAACTGATAAGTATTTTAGGAACAAAGGAGCTAGTACTTACAACTAAAAAAAAGGGTGTTATATAAATGGGGGAAAAAAAGATTTGGAAAAGTCTCTTAGGCTAAAATATCTCTTGGGAAAACCTGTTCATTTTTCCGTCAAGAATACAGCGAATAATGCAGACACATGGAGGTTCATTCAGCAATTCTCGCCAGGAAGAATACAGCAAAGTAGAGAAGTTCTGGTACACATGGGGGTTCATTCAACAATCCTTTCAGCACTTGTATAGGAGAGAAAATTCAAATGGATACACCATCTTGGTTAAGGTCGACACAGCACAATTCACAGATATAGGTAACAGCATATTTCACCTGGAGAGTTCAAGCACAGCAGTAAAATTCCCAGTGGGATTTACTCTCTATTCACTATTTTCCCTGAACAGTAGGGAACAGCATGTCTTAAAAACCAGTGCATCCTGCGAAAATTCACAGGACAACTGAATTCACGTCTTAACCACCTCATGACCTCAGTCGAAAAGGGTAATTCTCTTAGCAGGCGGTGCCAGCTCCCAAAAATCCTGTCACTTTCTTCCGGCGGTGACAACCATAAAAGTCCCTTCCAAGAAGATGCTCCCATAACAATAAAATAATTCCGACATTCTCCCATCGCACACAAGAAGCGAGGAAGTCGAAGAATTCGTCGCATCCAATACCAGTTCCAAACATAGTACAAGTCGAACCAATCAATTTCGATTTGTGAACACCGTCTTAGTCACAGGATGAAAACAATGTTCAGTTAACTATTTAAAATAAAAAAATGAAAAGGATGGCATTGCAGAGTAAAAAAAAATCAATTTTATGCCTCTTAAAAATATCCAGACTGAGGCATGTAATCACGAAAAAAAATATGATTATCTTTTACGCAGATAAAAAATTTTTTCAAGTCGAAGTGTTCAAAGGCACAACACGGTTAGTCAGTTCATTTGTTCCTGTAATCACTCACAAGGTAACATTTATCCGTTCAACTTTCATATGCATACAAAACTATAATGCAATGTTCTGTTCACCCTAAGATGGGAATATCCTGATAATTCCATTCACAGTGTCCTTAAAAATGGTAACTACTCTGCAACTTCAGTCCATATTTAGCTCCAGAGAGCTCACACAATTTTTTGACAAATTAGTTTAATGTTGACCCCATAATCATTTTACAATTTCACAAACTAATTAATGTTTAAACACGCAATTTCTCAAAGGAAGTTCATAAAACAACAAAAAAATTACAAGGCGAGAAAAACTGTTTTGCACCTTCACAATTCACCAAGGTAAAATTATTATATATAAGTAGGAAACGGTGGGGGTGAAAAATAAAATTTGACTGTCAAAAAGTCATGACAAAGGTTTTTTATAGGGAGGTAAATCTTCACCATCCCTAGTTACAGAAAAAAATAGCAAAATGTAACAAAAATATTCAATTTATTTCCAACAAGCTAATATCAAATATAAGGGTCATTTGGGTTCTTTTGCTTCTTTTTTAAGCAGGACCTTTCACTTTTGCGCCGATCAAAATTCTCAATATCAAATGTGGACCGTTGTGTGTAAGGGATAATTCCATTGGGTAAAGGTGTTTGATTGAATAGGTATGGTTACTCCCGTCTCTCTGATTTAGGTCCACAGACCTTACATCCCCATCATCTCCAATTTTCAAGCTCAAAACTCTACCTAAAAGCCAATACTGACGGGCTTTTGCAGGATTTTTAATCAATACTGAGTCACCTTTGATTTTATTTTCAAAATCACATTGATAGATGTCTTTACACTGTTCCCGCAGGCTCAAAAGAAATTCGTCATAAAAAAGGTGATGAAACCTCTGTAGCATATCATCTCTTACTGGGAGGATTTAAACATGTGGAACTTTCATCCTCAGGCATCCTAAGTATTAATCCCTCTTTGATGTATGGACTGATAAAATTGACTGGAGCAATGATATCTATCCACATTGTTACGAACCGACTTTCACTGGGACTGCGAAAACAGGCACGTAACGAGAATAAAAAAATATATATATATAAAATTGCGAGAATGTCCCAAGGTTCGATAAAAAAAAAAGGGTGAACTATGGGAAGGGAATCTCTCCAATATAAGACTCACGGTAAATCACAGCAGAATAAGCGACAAGCACTCACAAAACCAACACAACACAATTTGAAGATTTAACAACAAAATTTTATGACAACAATAACAACGTATTTAGGGAAGAATAAGAATATATATAAAAAAAAAGGCTTTAAGAACAAAAGGGGATGGAACACTATTGTTACTATGTATATATAGAAGTCCGAGACGAATCTTAACTCAAACAGATTTGCATGATAGACACATAGAGGCAAAAGAAATACGGAACTCACTGAGGGTTTAGGACTGGTTAATAATCTCTTTTTTTTTTTCTTTCGTTGTTTTTCTCTTTCGTTCTCTCTTTTTTTTTTCTTTCTTTCCTTTTTCTCGAAGAAGCTTGCCACAAGGAGTTAGTTTTCTGCTGTCCTTTTTCTTAGTCACATTTCGGGTGTAATGAAACAGAACCCAGGGATGAATGTCGACGCCTTGAAGACAAAACTGCTACTGCTATATATTCACTTTTGCCAGTCAGAAACCAAAAATCCTTCCTTGACTCTTAGGGCCGAACACGTGGTTGATAAGGTCACCCAAAGTTCACTCCAAGAGTTCAAGGCTAGCTAAGATGGGTAAAAAGTGGAAAGGGGTTGACTTGCAATTCCACTTCTTATCGTCGTCTTTTTTTTCTCCTCCTCCTTTAGTCTCGAATCATGCGTGATTAGAAAAGGTTCATTTGGCGCCTCCTTTTCCAATTTTATTCTTCGTCTCGGAATAATACGGGTGAATGAAATACACCTTGTAATGTACATAGAAAATATATTTCTTCTATTTTTCTACCCCACGTAACACCTCCTCACCAAAAAAATGAAAAAGGATCGCTTGCGATCGTTTTTCAAAATTCTACGGGGTAGAGTTTGTGAGATTGAAGTTTTTCATAGTACTTAGTCTTCATGTATCTTACAATGTGTTCACTAAATATTTAGGCTCCTAAGTTATACTGCGTGACAAGGTATCGGCACATACGTTGTCAATGCCTCGAATGTGTCGGATGTCTAAATTATATTCTTGGAGGATCAGACTCCAATTAAGTAATCTCCTATTCTTACTTTTCATTCGGTGTAAGAAAGTAAGGGGGTTATGGTCGGTATATACAACGATCGGATAACAAGATGAGGACGCATAAACATCAAAATGATGTAGGCTCAAGACAAGAGCTAAAGTTTCCTTTTCTACGGTTGAGTAATTCTGTTGGCAGGAATTGAACTTTCGTGAGAAATAGCTGACAGGGTGTTCGATGTTGTCGAAATCGACTTGAAGTAGGACAGAACCAATTCCAACGTCACTCGCGTCGACTGCTAGCCTGAAAGTTTGGGAAAAGTCTGGGGCCTTCAAGACAGGGCTGGAACATAATAAGGATTTAATTTGTTCAAACGATCTCTGGCAGGACGGGGTCCAAGCAAATTTAGATTTCTTCGATAATAACTGGGTGAGGGGTGATGCTACATCAGAAAAGTTTTTGCAGAATTTCCGATAATATCCTGCCATTCCAAGGAATCGTCTTAGGCTTCTGATGTTCCGTGGGACTGGGACGTTTAAAATGTCACGAATTTTGATATCAATGGGGGAGATCCGACCGTATCCGATTGTATGGCCCAGATATGTCACCTCGGCCTTTCCGAACTCACTTTTCGATAGGTGGACGGTTAGGTTAGCCTGTCGGAGTCTATCAAAGACTTTCCGTAATGATGTCATATGGTCGGCCCAGTTCGTATCATAAATCACAATGTCATCAATATACGTGGCGACATTAGGCAGTTCCTGCATACAGTGGTTCATCATTCTTTGGAACGTGGCTTGAGAATTCTTCATGCCGAAGGGCATGACGCGGTATTGATATAAACCATCGGGCGTTACAAAGGCTGATATTTCCTTGGCACGGGCGGTGAGAGGCACACACCAATAACCCTTCAACAGATCCAATTTGGTGATGTATGACGCCTTGCCTATTCGGTCGATACAGTCGTCCATTCGGGGAATGGGGTGAGAGTCGGTGCGGGTGAGGGTATTAACTTTACGGTAGTCGGTGCAAAACCGTACTGAGCCGTCGGGTTTTTTAACTAACACGCATGGTGAGGACCAGCTACTTTGGCTGGGTTCGATTATTCCATGGCGAATCATGTAGTCAACTTCTTGTCGGATCATTTCGGCTTTCAGCGGGTTGACACGATACGGATGTTGTTTGACAGGGCTGGCATTCCCAACATCTACGTCGTGTTGGGTAATATCGGTTTGCTTGGGTACGTCGGGGAATAGATCGAGGAAATCACGGATAAGACGGGTCATTTCTTCTTTCTCGCTGCGGGCTAAGTGATCCAGTTTAGGCGAGAGATCTGCCAATATCTCCGAGTTCTGTAATTTCAGGGGTCGATCTGTCTTCTGTAAAACTTCTGGATCCGGATCTGCGTGATCAGGCGTGTAGATGGACTTATCTACTGCCAAGATAGGGTTTGTTTTCCCCCTTTCGAAATACGGTTTGATCATATTAATATGACACAACTGTGTTTTTTTTCTTCGATCTGGGGTTCTTAGTATGTAGTCGAGATCGCTAACCCTCCGAATAATTTCGTAAGGACCATGGAATCGGGCCTTAAGGGGATGACCGGATAAGGGCAACAGTACAAGTACTTTATCACCGGTTCGGAAATTTCTGTGGACAGTATTTCGATCATATCGTCTCTTCATCTCACTTTGGACTGTTTTAAGTCTCTTCCGTGCCAACTCACAAGTTTCCTGTAATCGGGTCCGAAAACGGGATACGTATTCCAGTAAGGATTCGTTCGCGGGATTTCCTTGCACCCATTTCTCTTTCAGCATGGACAAGGGTCCACGCACAGTGTGTCCAAATATTAGTTCGAATGGACTGAATCCTAGCGACTCTTGTGGCGCATCTCTCGCAGCAAACATGAGGAACGGGATACCTTCATCCCAATCTTTCTGGTGGTCGAGACAGTATGCTCGGATCATGGTTTTCAGGGTAGAATGGAATCTTTCCAAGGCTCCCTGGGATTGGGGATGATATGCACTCGACGTAACCGTCTTTATTCCTAAAGAGTTCATGGCTTGTCGGAATACTCTGGAGGTAAAGTTGGAGCCTTGATCAGACTGCACTATCTTAGGCAATCCGACCATGGAAAAGAAATTAGTGAGGGATTTCATAATCTTTCCAGCGGATGTACTCGTTAAAATATCATCTTCAATGAAATACTCTGAGGGTACTTTGTTCGGTTCTTCTTCTAATAATGATTTTTCGAAGAGAGGAGCGATTTGCTCATCCTCTCTCTGTTCGACTGCTATGGATTTCTCTGCAACGGGCGCGACGTCAATTATTTTCTCCCGTGGGTTAGGGTTTGAAGAAGGGGTCTGTTCGAGCATAGGGTTTAATCCTATCTCATGGCTTAAGCAAGTTTGGGAGAGGTCAATTATTTCATTCTCTTCGCTTTCCATTTTGGTAGTAGAATCTTCAGTCCTCTTCGCCTCTGCTCGGGTTACTACACATGGTAAAAGTGTTTCAGGATGTTCTCGTTCAATTTTTTCCGTCTCCTCCGAGACGCTCAGTTTCTCCACCATTCCTGGATGGGGTACCACTCTCTCTCCAGCCAAGTCGTTTCCTAGTAACATCAATATGCCTTGCATAGGCAGACTATCGACCACTCCGACGATTACAGTTCCGCATACTATTTCAGAATCGAGGGAGATCTGATGTAGCGGGACACTAAGAACATTTCCTCCTACTCCTTGTATAACCACCCGTTCGCCCGTGGCTGTCTCTGATTCACGCGGCATGTCGTTCTTAACCATTAGAGACTGGGTCGCTCCCGTGTCACGTAAGATTTTTATCTCGACACTCTTCGTGACGTCATCAACTGGGTGCACGTAGCCATTCGATATAAATGGTTTGTATTCCTCTCGGATTCGGCTCTCGGTCCTCTTATTGCTTTCCTTACGCGACGATATAAAACCGTGAGGTCTATTTAGACTACCGTTCTTATGCTCGGCACTCTTCCTCGCGTAACAATTCGCCGCCAGGTGTCCTGTCTTCCTACAGTAGTAGCACGTCAAATTCCTTCCTCCTTCCATATGTCGAGGGATAAGAGAATGAGGAGTAGGCCTCTTATTATTTGGGCTGCTCGGTCGATGTAGATACGTTGTCTGATCAAGCCTCGCCCTCGAGCTAGTACTAGTCGTTATTCGGGGCTTTGTGCTCCTTCTATACTCAGATGGGTCCTCTGACTTATTCTGGTTTCGTTGGTGTGTCAGCGTGTATTCATCCGCTAGGGTAGCCATCTCATAACCTGTGTCGACCTGTCTTTCGTTGAGGAATGTCTTGACGTTGTCGTGTACGCACCATTTAAATTCCTCTATTAATACAAGTTGCCTTAATTTATTGTAGTCTGTTCCGACGCCTTTCGCCACAATCCACCGGTCGAGATATGTTTCTTTCTGCCTGAAGAACTCGACGTAGGTTTGGTTTTCGCCCATTCTGTAATCTCTGAACCTTTGTCTGTAGGCCTCCGGTACCATTTCATAACTTCTTAAAATTGCCATTTTTACAGTGTTGTAGTTGGCGCTGTCTGTAATTGAAAGGGAAGCATACGTTTCCTGCGCTTTGCCTTTTAATACTGTCTGTAGTAACGTCGGCCACGCTTCGATAGGCCACTCGAGATTCGAAGCAATTTTTTCGAAGTGCTGGAAATATTTGTCCACATCTTCTTCGTTAAACGCGGGTACAAGTCGAATGTGTTTGGTGAGGTCGAAGTTATTTCGTTCCTTCTCGCGTCGTGTGCGTTCCTCTTCAAGTTCTTTGAAACGGGTTTCTTGGTTAATCCTTGCTAGTTCAATCTGGGCTTCAATTTTGAGCTTCTCTAATTCAATTTGAGCTTTCGAGAGTTCGGGCAAGTCTGACGCAAGGTCATCGAGAACACTTTTGTCGAAAATGTCATTATCTTCTGAAACTACTTTTATCACCTACTTTTATCAACTGTATCTTTCGCATGGACCGTCTTACATCCAGCTCCAATTTTAACCCTACCTCTAAAATATGGTCTTTTTTCATCTTTATCAGATCACCAAACGTGGGAGATTTTAGGAAGGTATCTATCACTGACATTTTGACTTCTCTGTCTTATGCAGTTTTATGAGTGCACCGCTCCCTACTGTGAGCCCCCAATTCTGTTACGAACCGACTTTCACTGGGACTGCGAAAACAGGCACGTAACGAGAATAAAAAAATATATATATATAAAATTGCGAGAATGTCCCAAGGTTCGATAAAAAAAAAAGGGTGAACTATGGGAAGGGAATCTCTCCAATATAAGACTCACGGTAAATCACAGCAGAATAAGCGACAAGCACTCACAAAACCAACACAACACAATTTGAAGATTTAACAACAAAATTTTATGACAACAATAACAACGTATTTAGGGAAGAATAAGAATATATATAAAAAAAAAGGCTTTAAGAACAAAAGGGGATGGAACACTATTGTTACTATGTATATATAGAAGTCCGAGACGAATCTTAACTCAAACAGATTTGCATGATAGACACATAGAGGCAAAAGAAATACGGAACTCACTGAGGGTTTAGGACTGGTTAATAATCTCTTTTTTTTTTTCTTTCGTTGTTTTTCTCTTTCGTTCTCTCTTTTTTTTTTCTTTCTTTCCTTTTTCTCGAAGAAGCTTGCCACAAGGAGTTAGTTTTCTGCTGTCCTTTTTCTTAGTCACATTTCGGGTGTAATGAAACAGAACCCAGGGATGAATGTCGACGCCTTGAAGACAAAACTGCTACTGCTATATATTCACTTTTGCCAGTCAGAAACCAAAAATCCTTCCTTGACTCTTAGGGCCGAACACGTGGTTGATAAGGTCACCCAAAGTTCACTCCAAGAGTTCAAGGCTAGCTAAGATGGGTAAAAAGTGGAAAGGGGTTGACTTGCAATTCCACTTCTTATCGTCGTCTTTTTTTTCTCCTCCTCCTTTAGTCTCGAATCATGCGTGATTAGAAAAGGTTCATTTGGCGCCTCCTTTTCCAATTTTATTCTTCGTCTCGGAATAATACGGGTGAATGAAATACACCTTGTAATGTACATAGAAAATATATTTCTTCTATTTTTCTACCCCACGTAACACCATGTCAGAAGAACACCCCTAGATTAGAGGACGAGAGTTTTGTATATCTGAAAGCAGCGTCAGCAGATCATAAAATTCAACTGCTTTTCTCCCGACAGCTTTATAAAGTCACAGCTTTATTCTCTGAATCATTCATTATCAGACACTTCCCATCCATAGAGCATATTGGGTAATAGAGAAGTGTTTGATTTTAAAAGTTCCAAATCTGTCCTGAAATTCAACAGAGGTCAGGTATTTCACCCAGCAACAAAGGATCTTGCATTGTCACTATAAATACACTCAGGGATACCAAAAAGATTTGTAAATCTGATAAGACCCAACACAAAGGATTTGGCACTCATATCTTGCACGAATTCAATATGAATAGCTCGGATGCTCAAACAGGTAAACACTAATAGGTATACCTTCTTATTTCCCTCCTACCCCGTTGGTATCCACAGATGACCTGTGAAATCAACACCCATGTGTAAAAAAGGTCTAATCAAATTCCTGCTATTCTTTGGTTGGTTGGTCAGTCTACGGTATCTAAAGGAGAATACATTGTATTTTCTGCAATATAATCTTTAATAGACTGTTTGGCGTGAGGAAGCCAATATCCATACAATCTCAGTTTACACAGTGTAGCTGCAATACCCAAGTGCTTGCAGTCGTTATGACATTCTTGGACAATCAATTCAATAAGAACACTACTGGGTATTCAATTTGATCTATTAAGAGGTTTCAATTCTGAACAAGTTCCGGAGGTCCTCTTCCACTCGGATTTTCCAAAAAGTCAATTTCATGCCCATAGTGTTGCCTATGAGCCCACTTTATCAAGTAGACATTGGCAGCGTGTTCAGGGTCAGAACTGGAATGTTTCAATCGATTAACAAACCTCAAAATTTTAGAGTTTTAAAAATTTCTCCAGATTGACAACACATTCATTTTTTCAACTGCAATGCTACAATGCACCTCTGTCTGCACAACATTTTTATCAGTGACAGACAAACATTTTAATTCACTCACAGGCCAACTTACGGGTGAGTCTGTCAACAAAGTAGGCCCTCTAATCCAAAAATTTAGATTCAATTTGAACTTATTCAAGGTCAATCCCCTTGTAACAAGATCAGCAAGATTCTGATCTGTTGGAACATATTTAAATTTCACAGACACATTCAACTTAGAATTTCTTTCTTTCTTGGGCAAACCAATATCCTTCAGCCGATTAGCAACGAAGATTGTTTTGCAATTTGCTTTGGTAGACAGCAACCAGGCTAAAACAATTTTGGCATCCACCACTACATATAAATTCTTTATGTCTAGTAGGCAAAACACCTCACAAATATTTTTAAGGCACTTTCAGCTAGATATACTGACAATAACTCAACGTAGGCAGAGACTTTGCCACAGTAGGAGCAGCTTTAGCTTTAGAGAATAGTAGGGCAGATCTACTACCTACTAGACAGCAAAACCATACGCAGTTTTAGTGGCATCACAAAAAACGTATAGGTCGGCAGGACCACACTCACTGAAGACCTGTCAGGGAAATTCCAAGCTATTTAACTGTACAAGTTCTCGATATAAAACTTTCCACCTTGTACACAGATCCTCCGAAATGGCATCACCCGTCCTAAATTCTGCTTCCATAAATCGCGCAAGAGTAACCTCCTCTTAATGGTAATAGGTAAGCAATGGGAAAACGGATCAAATACTGCTGAGGTTTGTGCCAAAATTTTGCGTTTCGTGTTGGCTTCAGGCTCAGAAAGTCTTGGATTTAATTTCAAGGAGTCCCAAATTATATCGTACTTATAGCTCAATAGCATTTCTTCACTACCGTCATCTTCTATAAAGGAACCATCATGCTTCATTTGATTCCTTGGCGTGGCATAATTTGGGGAACAAAACCTTAAAACGAAATTGTCTACAGCCATAATACTTACTGCACTTTCATAAGTATTCACTAATTCTGAAGTATTCTCATTGGTAACCTACAAATTGTCTCCATAGAATTTGTTTTTCAGATCCCCTGCGCACTCATTGCTTTTGTGCTTATCCAAGTGGAATTGGATAAAAAAAATTAAAATGAATGGACTAGCCACGAATCCAAAAATAAGTGTCGTGTATCTAAAGCACACAACATTTTCACCCTATCTAACAAAAAAACAAAAATGATTCTTCTCGACCTCCGATTTTAATTTTATCATTAAAAATGCCTTGCGGATATCAGCCATAAAAACATGATTGGTTGGTTGGTTGGTCGGTTGGGTTTTATGGCATATCAACATTTGTAGGTTTTTTTTACGCCGAATCCATTTTTATGCAAATAGTTCTATTTCAAGCAGTTCAGTTCAGCATAAGTACACAGTTAAATGTCAAAAATATTTCTATTTCAAGCGATTCAGTTTATTCAAACAGTCCTAATTCAAAGAAATCAGTTCAGTATAAGTATACTGTTTAGTTCTATTTAAATCCATTTTTATACAAATAATCAATTGTATTTCAAACAATTCAATTTAGCATGAGTACTCAGTTTAATTATCAAAAAATTTCGATTTCAAGCAATTCAGTTTATTCAAACAGTTCTTATTCGGCTAATTCAGTTTAGTATAAGTATAGATTTTGTTTACACACAGTTAAATGTCAAAACAGTTCTATATTAAACAATTCAGTTTAGTGTAAGCACAGTATCAATGTCAAAAACAGTTCCATTTCAAACAATTCAGTTTAGCATAAGTATGCAGTTTAATTGACAAAAACATATCTATTTCAAGCTATTCAGTTTCGTCAAACAGTTCTAATTCAAACAATTCAGCTTAGCATAAGTATGCAGTTTAGTTCTATTTAACCCATAGATAGGACCCCATCAGGTGCTACAATTCCGGGCCAGAGAAGACCTGGAAGAAATGGCATTGAAGGGGAGCTCCGTATTCCCCAAAGCCCCAGCATCACTGGAACCTCACCATTAGATGTTTAGTGCCATATGCAGGACACTGGTGGGTGTCTTGTCCCTCTGCAGAATTGCAGTCGGTGTATTTTACAGCCCAACCCAACTGGACAATACACAGATTTGTTGTCAAAATAGATTTATTTCAGATAATTTCGTTAGCATAAGTACACAGTTTAGATGTCAAAACAGTTCTATTTCGAGCAATTCAGTTTAGCATAAATACGCAGTTTAAATGCCAAAAACAATAAACTCAAACTACGGTTTAGTTCTATTAACCCATAGATAGGACCCTTATTAGATGCTACCACTCCGGACTAGAATGGACCTCGGAGAGATGGCAATGACGGGCTACTCTGCATTCCCAGCATTACTGGAACCTCACCATCAGATCGTTTAGTGTTATATCCAGGACACTCGTTGGGGGTACTCCTCTGCAGAGAATCATTCGGTGTATTCTACAGCCCCAGCCAATTGGGGAAATAAAAACATGAGAAACGCTTCTGAAGTACAACAGAAGACCCAGCACGTCATTTAAAAGGTTGATACCAGAATAAATAGCTTCATTCAACGATGCGGCATTCCTAACTTTCAATGAACAATTGAATACTGGCCTGATTTTAGTGGTGATCCGGTTGTCATCCTTAATCACAGGGCGGTGAGGGATCCAAATATAATTGCCATATTATTCAGGAGAGACATTGAATCTCTCAATGATTCCCTCCCTTTCCTGTTCCAGGAAAGCTTCCGTGTATAGGTTAAGTATCCCTCTTTTAGTAAGAGAGTCACTCACTCTATCCAACACTTTCAGAGAAATTTTTCCCAGTTGGCTGGGGCTGTAGAATACACCGACTGCACCTCTGTAGAGGGGTAAGACCACCCCCAACGAGTGTCCTGCATATGACACTAAACAATCTAATGGTGAGGTTCCAGTGATGCTGTGGCTTTGGGGAATGCGGAGCACCCTTCATTGCCATTGCTCCCAGGTCCACTCTGGCCTGGAATGGTAGCACCTGATAGGGCCCTATCTATGAGTTTAATAGAACTAAACTGCATACTTATGCTAAACTGAATTGTTTGAATTAGTACTGTTTGACTGAATAGCTTGAAATAGAAATGTGTTTGACAATTACATTTAAACTGCGTGCTAATGCTAAACTGAATTGTTTGAAATGGAACTGTTTTTGACATTGAAACCGTGCTTACACTAAACTGAATTGTTTTATATAGAACTGTTTTGACATTTAACTGTGTGTAAACAAAATCTATACTTATAATAAACTGAATTAGCCGAATTAGAACTGTTTGAATAAACTGAATAGCTTGAAATAGAAATTACCTACAAAGGTTGATATGCTATAAAACCCAAACAACCAACCAACCAATCAGAGAAATTGCATGGTTAGAGGGGACCAAATTCACTTTTTCCTCATCTCAAAGGAAATGGAATTTTTAAACTCCTGGTAACCATATGAGCTCAAGGTGTTCTCTCAGCAGCTTCTAAGGAAAACATGCGATCAAGGTTTCTTTCGATCGCCGGGTCTTCAAAAACACTTTCTAACGGGTCAGCATAGTAAAGTTTTGGGTTCAAAACAAAATTCATTTGAGAATGGAGAAAGGGTCCCGCAGCCAAAGCACTAAAGCTGCATTCTGGCATTCGGGTTGCTACAGCACATTCAGGAGGACGGAAGTCCAAAAAATGGGAGACATACCCGAATGGAACGATGCCAGGCACAGCTTCCAAGCACAACCTCGCATACAATTTATTTTTGGAAATTCTCCATATTCATCTATGTTAGCTCCCGCAAATTTCAGAACCAATGGTATTTGTTTAATTATGACAAACTCACTATCATTATCTCCCTGAATTGTTCTTGCGATGATTAATTCTCTTATCCTAGTCTCTTGCCCGATCCAAGTCTTTTCTAATTCCAACTTAGCTTGTATCCTCACTTTTTCTAGTTCAGTTTGCGCTGCCGACATGTCCGTTGACTCTATAGGTAGGTCATCTAACGCTTCTTCCCCAAAGCCATGTTCATCTATCATATGCGCTGTAACGATTCTAATTATTTCATGTTTCCTCATTGAACGTTTTACGCCTAATTCTGACTAACCTCCTATCTTTATTAATTCTCCTTTTTTCAATAACTCTTGCTTTTCTGGGGCAGGCTCCTTAAGAAAATCCTCTACCCACTCCATTTTGGCTTGTCTACTTGTCTGCGTCACTTCCCGCGTTTTTAGTTTTTCAGAATGACGATTCCCAGACGAACCTCCATAAACTATGTGTGACGGTTACTGTATCTTTGTTCCGAGGTTACATTATCTGGGACGTCGGGGAGAATCTCCAACGACAGTACCGTACCACCCAAGCTCTAGATATTCTCCGTAACTAGTTATATTTTATTGATAGCTTTGAAAGCCCATATAACTAGCTAAGTATAAAGCTTGCGTATAGGTTTAATTTTTCGAGATACGGACGAATGAGGATGTGTCAAGGGTCGAGAGGGCGACGTGATATAAATGAACACGTGAGGAATTCCGAACCGGACAAACAATATGACGCGTGGTTGTTTTTTTCCTTTCTTTATATATGTATCTTTCTTATATATTTTATTTACAATTAAAGGGAAGGAACCTCCCCGTTCTTCTCCATATTTGTTTACTCATTATTTTTTTTCTTTCCCTTCTTTTAGCGAAGAACAAAAGTCTCTCCTCTTCGTCTTTATAGTGAATATACAATTTTAAACAAATATGTTTTCCGTCGAAACTAGCCGCTAATGAACAACTGCAAAAATGTTTCTATGGATAGTCTTGATACAGACCTTTATTTAGGTTACGTATATTATTTGTAATAAAATTTTTGACTAACCTTTTTCCTTTCCTTTGTTTGCTACTTTTTTCTTATATTCGTTAATTTCTTATTAACAAGTTGCAAGGCATCAGTTGTTTTTTTCTTTTACGTTGAGCCTCTGTTTCTTACCCAACGGAGTTGACGGCTTCTATTAGGCCATTCTGTTACAAGAATTTCACCTTTCACCGGACCACGTGAAAAGGCGACCTTTCTCTTCCTTGACGAAGCTCGGAACTGACTTTTTGGCTTTCGTTCTTTTTGGCGGTAACACGTCCTCCCTGTCTCGACCAATCGCATGTCTTTTCCCTATCTGGGTCAAGACCTTTGCCCCTTCTCGGTTGGTTCTTCACTGTTGCTAGGGCTCGAAAACCCGCCAATCGCCTGCCTTACTTCCGGTCCTCATAGTAGTCCTTGGTTTTCTACATTTTAACCCTACCGTGGCTACTGGCCGTCACATATGTCATGAAACTTCTCCGACCGGTTTACAGTTGGCGAAGGTGACAAGCTTTTAGTCTCAACCCTTTTACCTACGGCTATCGTCCGGACACCGCTTAGTGTATTGCTGATATAAGGTCGGACAATATTTTATTTCAGGATTTCATTCAACCACACGCGAACAGGGAAAACTATGACACAAAT
This sequence comes from Sepioteuthis lessoniana, assembly GCA_963585895.1. Lineage (NCBI taxonomy): Eukaryota > Metazoa > Mollusca > Cephalopoda > Myopsida > Loliginidae > Sepioteuthis > Sepioteuthis lessoniana. The sequence goes on from OY757927.1 coordinate 37,628,588, forward strand.
GAAGACAACACGAAATGCACAATTTAGAATAGATTCATTTTATTATCAACCCAAAAAATGAAGGCATACATGCGACAAAAATAAAAATGTTTATAGTTTAACTATTTGGGGACAATTCACCAAGAATTTTTCATGTAAATGATATGTGCAAAAAATATCTTTTGATGTGCTTTGCGTGCGGTAGGAATGGGGTAAACAAAAAGAAAAACAAGATTAAAATGAAAGGTTATTTGACTTCTATCTCTCCTTTTCTTTTATCTTTTTTATACATACATGTCTCTCTCTTTCTTTTTTACTTGTATCGCGTTTCACCAACCGTTAATTTTCTTCCTTTTTTTTTTCTGGTGTCGCGTTTCACCGACCATTAACTTTTTCTTTCTTTCTTTCTGGGTACATCTTCAAATCGCTCCTTGTTCTCTGGCTCTTCTCGTGGTCAGTCGATGAACAAAATAATCTGGCCTTTCTTATCTTTTTCTGGTGGCATTTTAATCTTCCCATATGAGCTGGCCTGGGAAGACCGTTTACTCTTTGTCTTCATCTTTATTGTTATTTCCACAAAGTTTCGGCCGATATGTCTTCCGGCCTTTTTCAGGTGTTTGTCGAACTCGGGAACCTACTCGGAACTTCGAAGTACGTCCTTTATTGAATCCACGGGGTCGCCTGTTCTGATTCCGTTAGCCATAACCGGGTACAAGTGTTAAGTATTCCTGTATTGTTAGTCACCTGTAGTCAAGATTGAACCTGCAACCACTAGATAATAGTCTCCTTAGAAGCTTAGTGAACCTGCTGGGCACATCGCGTAACGGTTATAGGCGTTGGTTCTCTAAACTTCTAACGTTTACTCTTTGCACCACAGAGACGTTTGCTTGTTAAGGGATCTCTCTGCCAATTGACTTGCCTGATTTTTCCTCTTTGCAGATTCAACTCTCTCGCTGCTACGTATCCCGTGGGCTTCGTGGCCAATCGGCATTCAACCCTCAAACAGGTCGCTTGTGGCTTAGGGCTGATTGCCAGTTTATATACCCATATTAGGGAAACTTGACCGTCAATCGGTCAGCACACACGCTTGACCAGAATTCAATTCTTCAGGCTTCTCGTCTATTTGATGCAGGTTTCCGAAGAAACAAAAGAGAGAGAGAGAAAGAAAGAGAGAGAGAGAGTCTGTATGTGTGAGTAAAATATGTATTTAATTTCCTCAGGTTCAAAATTCTTAACAATATATATATATACACATATATACATGTATATATACGCATATATACTTGTATATACACATGTATACACACACATATATATACATATATACATACACATATATAGAGAGAAACGTCTACATATATATACAAATATATTTATATACATGTATACACAAATATATACATATACGCATATATATATACATATATACACACATATATATACATATATACATATACATAGGTACATATATATACATATACACATATATATATACATATACAGATACATAAACAATTTATATACATAAACAATTATATACACATATATATGTATATATATATAATCATACATATATACATAGATATATATAAATTTACATATATATACTAATATATACAAATATATATACATATATGTATATACATATATATATATATAAATAAAAATACATATATATATACACATATATTTATATACATATACATATATATATACATATACATATATATACATATGTATATACATATATACATATATGTACACATATATATATACATATGCATGTATACATATATATGCATATATATTGTTGTGGTCTTCAGATAAGACCAGTGGAAGAACAACGGAAACAACGGGTGATAGGTGAACGTTATTGTATTACCAGAAAAAGGAAGTCATACAAAGGAAGTACTAGCCTTGCTCGGATTGCAGTCCGTCTGTCAAATGTCTCGTAAGGAACGAGAAGTTGTCTCCCTTTATTTCCTGTAAACGGATTACAAGAAGGCACAAGGCCTTAAGTTTTGGGGGGAAGGGGAAGGGTGCGGTCTTGTATTGACTATGTTTTACTAAGGGGACCTAGCTAGCCACATTCGCCGACCAATTCAACAATACAATATATAACCATTCATCCATCGCCATGCGCGCTGTTACCACCAAAATACCACATTTGCTCTATGAAGAAAGACCTACTTAAAACCCCGAAAGTGATGTATGATTTTATTTACAATTTTGTGATATTTTTACAATGAATTTATATAATGGGAATGGGAGAAAAAACCCGAAATATGTACAAACGAAAAACAAGGAAAAATTCCCCGTTTGGTTGCCCTCCCATCCCCCCGTCTACGAAAATGGAGGCTGACTGTTCAAAAATACCGAAAACAAGCCGGACCTACCCTAGGTGGGACTGTGATCCTACTCTAGTGGGGTAAAGAAATACGGGTTGGGCGCGGAATGGGACAATAAAAAAAGGCAGGTAATAGGATTTTTATATACATGTGAATTTTTTCAAGATCTTCAATAAAAGCAGGCTGGAGTATGGGTAGAGGTACAAAAATAGTAGGGATGGGGAAGATCTTGAGAACTAACGACTAGATGACGGGGACAATGACTGACAACATACTGCTAACTAGGTTACGAGGAGAAAAAGCTTTGCCTACTTACCGGGGGTGGGGTCCCGAAGGACCCGTACCGTAGACGCCATGGGCCGGCAGAGGAGGGAAGGATGACTCCAACATTGCCCCCTTTCTTACGACCAGGTTCGCTGCATTCACCCACCTTCTGCTGAATGTTATGCGATCCAAGCGTTTTCGGCACTCGCGGACAAACAGTGCTTCACCCAAAGGCTTACGTCGACCTTCAGCCTTTGGGTCTGACTGGAGGCGAGGAAAAGTCCGACTCGCCTTTCGTCTCCACACTGCGTCCCCCGTCAAGGAACGGCCCAGGTATGCAAGTCTCTCAGCAAGCCAGTGGCTCTCCAGATGAGGCATACTCAGACCCCCGTTGCGTGTACGCTTGATACAGACCTGCCTACGGACCATCGGCCTTGCACCTCCCCAGAGCAATCTGGAGAGGGATTGTTGCAGTGCCAACCGACGTGCCTTAGGCAGAGGAAGTACAGCCAATCGGTAAAGGATCAGAGGGAAGACGTACGTGGCGCACGCCTCCGCCCTGCCCTTTAAGGACAATCTCCTTGAAAGCCAGATTCCCACATGAGCATTCACCTTGGTTTGTACTTCCGACCAATTTCGCTCCAGTTGGAGGTCGGGCCCGAACCACACCCCGAGGATGCGGACGGGTCCGTCACTCCAGCGGAAGGGCCCTGGAAGAGTATTGCTACCCCTCCAAGCACCGAGCCGCAAACCTTCGCTTTTGTCAAAATTGACCTTGGCTCCTGCGATCCGCTCGTACTTGACAACCGCCTCTTTCACAGCCTTTATATCCAGGCGGCGGGATACAAAGACTGTGATGTCATCAGCAACGCGGAAACCCTTGCCGTAAGAGGGCCAGCAAAAGGGACACCGCGCAGGGACTGACTTGTCCCCTCATCCCTAAGCCTGCGCAGGAGGGGCTCCAACACGAGGACAAAGAGAAGAGGAGACAGGGGGCAGCCCTGCCGGACCGAACGCTCGATCGCGAATACCTCCGAACACCTTCCGTTCACCTGCACCACTGTCTGAGGGTTGTGGTACATCATGCTAATCCATCTGCAGAACTCCGGTTTGAATCCGGCAGTCTCCAAAACAGTCGCCAAGAACCGATGGTCAACCCTATCGAAGGCCTTGGACTGATCTAAACTGATCAGCGCGGCTTTGGTGTCGTCTTCTATCCCCTCTAGGACCTCGCGAATCAAGTGCAGATTGTCCTGGATCGATCTTCCCTTCACAGCAAGATCTGTTCGGGGCCGATCAGATCACTGATGACACGCTGTAAACGATTCGCCAAGACCCTGGCCAAAATCTTTATGAGCCTGTAGTTGTCTAAACCCTCCCCAACATGCTGGCCACCTTTCTTCAGCAATGTAATCACGCCCTTGGTAACGCAACCAGGGATGGCTCCCTGGGCGAACCAATGGTTGAACACATCCGTCAGAATAGGACAAACATGTGCGACATCCTCAAGTACACTTCGTAGGGCAACCCATCTAGTCCCGGCGACTTGTTGAGGTTGACCTGCTTCAACGCATCGCGGACTTCGCATTCAGTAACCACACCCTCCCAACTAGCCGCTTAAGCCGCCCCAAGGCGGGGGAAGTCGGCGAGATAGCTACGAAACTCCCGGATCGGGAGATCAGTGCAGCGGGCAAAGCGATCCCGAAAGTGCGCCCGAAAGGCATCACGCATCTCATGACTCGATCGCTGCAGTCGCCCGTCCGGGGTCTTGACAGACGCGATGTACCGATCGGGGAACCTTCCTACTTCTTCTTCACGCGCAGACGCGTTCGATTTCACAGCTTCGTTGAGAACTCTATTTAACCTAGATCTAACTACGTATCCCTTGTAGCGCTCGCTACTCTCACGCTCAAGGTCCCTCCTAGCTAGTTCTACACCGAGGGAGTCCCCCCCCAGCCACCGCCCGGGAAGTCTATCTTCTATAGATTTCACCTCCTTGGCCTTATCTAGGTTGAGCTGTCGACCGTATTTGGTGGCGAAGTCTCTAATCCTATATTTGAGAAAAACCCACCACCTATTCCCGGTAACCGCCCCCACTAACGTCCGCTTAATTAGGGATTCTAGCCTGTCCCGGAAGTCCCGTATCTCCAGTAAGGAGGTATTGAACTTCCAGTAGCCGGCTAGACTAGGCCTATTAGCTAACCGCAGACTGACCCTAATAAGCTTATGGTCAGTCCACGCTATCTTGTGGAACGTGGAACAACTAACAAAATCAATATCAGCTCGTTTAATTAACACTCTGTCCAAGTAGGAACCTACTTTGGCAGAGGGTGGGATATCTAGCCACGTCCACATCTCCCGCCCTGGGTGATCAAGACGAAACCTGTCGATCAGGTCGTGACGAGTCACGAAGCCGACAAGGCTGCTATCACACCTTCCCGCTCTCCTAGCTCCCCGACCGACCTTATCTATCTTGGGATCAAGGATCGCATTCCAATTACCCATTAAGACTAGCCGCTTCGTATCGTCCAGGAACGGCGCCAACCGACGAAAAAAGGAAATCCTCTCCGCAGCGATATTTGACGCATAAACCGCAACCAGACGGAACTTGAAACTTTTCGCGGCAACATCGGCCACAACCAGCCGGCCCCCGTCACCTGCAAAAACGACGTCAACATCAGCATCAAGGCTGCGTCCAACTAGCAAGGAGACCCCAGCGCTGGTGCGGCTGCCGTATGCTGAGAAAATGTCAAAGTCGCTTTCCAGCACCCGACAGTCGGCACCGCAAGTGAAGTGGGTCTCTTGCACTGCAGTAACATCGATACCGAGGTTCTTGAGTTCACCAAGCAAGCGCGTGCACTTGCTTGAATCCCTCAGTCCCCTCACATTCAAACTGGCGAGGTTTAGAGCCATCAGTCCCACCCGAACAATATGGGACCCTACCCGAACAATATGGAATACATTTTTTCAGGGAGGAGTGTTGGTTCTGGTGCTGCTGCTGCTGCTGCTGTTGGTGCTGCTGATGGTGGGGCCCTTATTTGTTTTTGAGGAGGGGATGAAATGAGACTTTTTCCCCCTGTTTAGGGGACCCCTTCCTCTTCCGGGTCACCTCTGTCCAGCCCTCCTGGATCTGACCCGAGCCCTGGGCCTCCGCTTGCTTGTTGATGGTGGTTGTGGCCACTGTGTCTTTTGTTGTTGTCGTTGTTGTGGCTGCCGCCTTTTCATTTTTTTCGGCTTTCTGGGGGCAAAACTTGGCGATATGGCCAATTTGTTTACACCCCCAGCACCTGGGGCGTCTTCCCTCCACCACCACCATCATTTGCCGATCCCCGCTGATTAATGTCTCAGGGATGGCTTTAAAGCCATCCCTTATCAGGCACAGCCGGAAGGCATAATCCCCGTAGGCTGTCCCGGCCGGGGATCTGAGGAGGTTAAACTCTTCAACTTGGCCATAGGCACTTAGATAGGCCGCCAAAACCTCCCCAGTGATAAAGGCCGGGACATTGCACACTGTGACGCGGAGCCTACGGGTGCCCTTGTACTCCGGCTGTAGCCTGAAGTGCTTCGTGACTATATCATTTGCTGCTGCTTTTGCTGCTTGTTGTTCGCTAGGAAGCAGGACATCCTATGTCGCAAAACTTTTCCGACAGAAGTACTGGCATGGGATGCCTGCCTTCCTCAACAGCTCTTCAAAATTTTCCTTGTTTAGCCCCACAAGCCTTTTAGTTTTTAGGTCGGAAACGACCAGCGAGAGGACTCTAGGTGTTATTTTCTCGACTATCTCCGGGATGGGCAGTATCTCATTGCCTTTAAAGTACTTTGCGTACCTGCCCACTCGGTCCTTTTCGAAATCTTCCGGTCCTCTCTGCGGGCCCTTCCAGGCTGTGGGGCTTTTTTGGGCCGGCTGTATCGGGCTGTCCTGGCTTTCATCGATGTCTTGCGTGGCAGCGGGGATCGGCAGCGAAGGCCAATATTCCCCTATAAGGCTTTCTTGCGATCTATGGTCATTTGGGTCCTTTTTTGGGGTAGTAGAAGTCATAGCCCCATCCATGGCTGCGGTAAAATTAGCAGCCGGGAGGGTAAAAATAAACCTCTATCTGTGGCAAGAATGGAGGGGGGTTCTACTGTGAGACAATAAGGCAAAGTGACACTAAAACAATCAATACAATACACTTGTAAAGAACAAAATACAGTGACACTGAAAAAATACTAAAAATTAGTAGAACCCCTGAAAGAAAAATTTAACAGACAAAAACAAGTCCAACATACGACAAAAAACAAGGTTGGACGTAGAACAAGTGACAAAAGACAAGTAATTGACAAAAATTAAACAAGTCAAACTATACCAAAACTCCAGACTCCAATCCTCGGTCACGGCGCCAATTATACCAGGTCCGTACCCGGTCCTCGATTATGGCCCCAAATATAGCCCCTCAGGGTCACTACCTGGTTTAAACGATACCAATTATGGTACCCCTTTGCCACAACCTTGTCCGCCTCCCTCCAGTCTCTCTGCTGCAGCGTGGAAAAACAGATCGAAAGCTCCCTCCAGGAAAGTGACCATACACTGCCCTGTCCCACGTTGTGATTCTTTAAAAGAAAGGCCGATGACCACGTCTGAAAGGAAGAGGGTGTACTGGCAGCTGAAGACTGAAATCCGAAGGGTATATGTTGTAAAACAAAAAAAAATACAACTCCGATTTCTGCAGTAGGTAATAATAAAAAGGTTTTATAATCTTCAAAGTTACAGATGGCGACAAAAATCTGCGGGTGTGACTTATAATGGTCTAGGGCGGCGGTTTGACGAGGGTTAAGTTTTCTTAGCAACAATTTGTCCCAGCGGCGGACTGGCGATATATGAGTTGGCAGCGCAAAGCACAATTCCAATCTGTTGGTCCCTGCCTGGTCTTCGTCGGCTTAGTCTGGTCCCAACTGCTTCGCCCTCTGCCACCAACTTACAATGGTCTAAGGCGGCGGTTTGACGAGGGCTAAGTTTTCTTAGCAACAATTTCTCCCAGCGGCGGACTGGCGATATATGAGTTGGCAGCGCAAAGCACAATTCCAAACTGTTGGTCCCTGTCTGGTCTTCGTCTGCTTCGCTCTCTGCCACCAACTTACAATGGTCTAAGGCGGCGGTTTGACGAGGGCTAAGTTTTCTTAGCAACAATTTGTCCCAGCGGCGGACTGGTGATATATGAGTTGGCAGCGCAAAGCACAATTCCAATCTGTTGGTCCCTGCCTAGTCTTCGTCGGCTTCGTCTGGTCCCAACTGCTTCGCCTCTCTGCCACCAACTGCTGAGTTCTAAAATCAGCACGTTTATATAATAATTGCAAATATTCTGGGGTAGGTTCTGACTGCGGTAGGGGTAATCTCTATAACGTCATTTTCAACTCATTAGACATCCCTCATGTCTTTGTTTCAATTCTCGTCATCAGAAAGGGTCCCACCCCCTTTTCACTACTTTCACAGAGTCGTCCTTCTCACTACCCTCGTAGTGAGGACTACGGGAGGATAGCTTTCCTCCTACCAACATAGTTTCTCTGATTTTACAGCTTATGACATCATCAGAAAGGGTCCAACCCCCTTATCACTACTTTCACAGAGTCGTCCTTCTCACTACCCTCGTAGTGAGGACTACGGGAGGACAGCTTTCCTCCTACCAACATAGTTTCTCTAATTTTACGGCTCATGACGTCAGAAAGGGTCCAACCCCTTTATATCCAAATATGCTGGACTGTCACTTTTGATGGAACTGGTTTCAACCCTACGTAGGCGAAAGGCTGGCCTTCGCCCAGGCTAATTGATAATTCCCTTTCAGCACTGATAAGTAAATTCAGATAATTTTGTCATCACTTAGCTAAAGCATTTCCCAAAATGCCAGGTGGCCTTCCTACCATCAACAAAGATTCCCTTGTTCACCTTTCAACACATTTTCTCCCTGTCACTGCAATCAGGTGAGTCACAGGTCACGGGTTATCTTCCCTGATTGTCGAATTTCTAATTTTCATTTTTTTTTTCAGGCTTGGGAATTGTTCATGATATCACTCATTTCCTAAAACAACATTTTTTTTTCTTCCTCTATTTGCGATTTTACTTGTAACCAACTTGGTCACCCCCATTACCTGTCAACATCTTTCCATTTTCTGTTTTGACTATTGTCAAAAGTTCTTTCTCAGAATTTTCAATTCTTTTTCCCAGAAATTTCAATTTTACACTTCTTGGCAATTTTATTTGGCTACTCAACTTTTTGGTTAACCCTTCACGTACCGCCATCGACCAATATTGTCATAAAACAAGTCAAAACAAAAAACGTCACTTGCAAAAATAAATTAGTTTTGGACAAAAAACAAGTCTTACTTTACAAATAACAAGTATAGCAAAAATCCACAAAGCAATCTGAAAATAACTTTTAGCAATAGAGAAGTTCGTCTCCCCCGAGCGAGCTAAGCTCGGAGAATATGTTTAGGTTGGACGAGTCCATCTTTGGGGTATGGTAGGATATATCCCCATAACAGCCCCCTCCCAAGCTTTTTTGTTCCGTTAAAAAAAGGTGTCAATATCTCCTTTTTTGGAGGTCAATGGTCAAAGGTTCGGTAAATTTCCTCTTCCTTCCCGATCGACGCTGTTCTATGGCTGCTTGTGGAGGTTCGATATCAAACGTATCGTACAACGTTTCGATAGCTTCTTCTTCGTCTTGGGGTGTGTGGCCAAGGTCATCCAGCCGTCGTCTCCTGATTTGAATCAGGTGTCTTTTATGTCTGGCAGTAGGGTCCAGAATGATTTATGTCATGTTTCCAGTTCTTTTGTCGATTGTTCCCAGTTCCCAAAATGAAGAAATCCTTATTTCCTGGGTTATATCTTTTTGTGGGAAGAGTCGTGGTCCGACCCAGACTTGCTTGCTTTGGCAGCAGTTTTTCAAAAACTGGTCGTATCTTTCGCGCAAACATAGTCTCTGCAGGTGATGTTGCGTCTAGTGTATTCGGGTTCGGTGTGATTCGGTAAACCTGTAAGAACTGTTGTAAAGCCTTTTCTTAGGGTGTTCCGGAGGCTTTATTTAGAGCTCTCTTCAGAGTGCCGACGAAACGTTCTGCCAGTCCGTTGGATCTTGGGTGATATGGAGGTGTAGTTATATGTTTTATCTGGAAGGTGTCGCAGGACTCCTTAAAATCAGACGACGTGAACTGTGTTCCGTTGTCCACAACACCAAACCGAGCAAACATTTCGTGTAGGAAGGTGATGGCAACCCCAGTCGTGGGTCTCTTGCACCTAAGGACTTCCGGCCACTTTGTGTAGCTGTCAACTACAATCAAGTAGTAAACGTCCTCCATTGGTCCCGCGAAATCCACGTGAATCCTGGACCAAGGTTGGTCTGTCTTTGGCCACGTCTTGTAGGTAATCGGTGGCGCCTTTGTCGCCAGGGCACAACCCTAGCAAGCATCAACCATATTGGAAATCGCACAACGAGAAAATGTCCGCTATCTGTTGATTTTTGTCCGCAATCTTCTGTTTTGTGGCGCTGATAAATTCGTCTTCTTGGGCTTCGCGTTTTATTTCCTGTAGTGTAACCAGAAGTTCCCTTATCGTGTTAAGCATCATATTTTTAATCTCGCTGTCGGTTCGTAGGGAAGCGATCGCAGAGTCTTCTAGGGGTTCACTCTGACTTGGAACCAACCTTGACAATCCGTCAGCATGACCGATTTGTCTGGAAGGGGGATATTCTAACTTAAAATATTCTGCCATAAAATCACAGAGTCCGAAGGAAAGCGGACCGTGTCTACCGTTGTCGAACTACCTTCTCACCTTCCGCCATTAACAGATATTTTATGATGGGCTTAGTCCCGGACACATATATTTTACTGGAAGCTCCTCCGGGATACAGAAAGACTTTCTCACTCCTGACTTTTACCTGAATTGTTTTGTTTTCTTTGTTTCTTTCTTTTATGCAATAAAGGAATATTGTTATTAATCCTGTTAACTCAAACACAGCAGTTCAGAGTCCTTATTTCCTTGTGGAAGAATTGTGTTTGTTGAAGACCTTGCATTTGAAGGGGAAAGCTACCATTAAGCTGTGTTGACTTTTAATAATTCACCTAGAACTCACCTAGTAGCTTTAAAATGTGGTTGTGCTTGGGAGCTGGGGATATCTGTAACATTAAATAGCGTTCGGCAAACCACAGCCAACGTCGGTGCCCGGCATTAACTGGGTACATGGTGGCGTAACAATATATATATACATATACAGATGTATATATATATATATATATACGTACATACATATATACACATATATATACATATATATACACACATCTATAAATATATACATGTATATTCATGTGTATATACAAATATACATACATATATATACCTATATATATACAAATATATACATATATATACAATATATACATGTATATACAATATATACATATATATGTATACAAATATATACATATGTATACAAATATATACATACATATATATACATATACATATATATACATATATATATTTACATATATATACATATATATATACATATAAATACACGTATATATATACATATAAATACATATATGTACATGTACGTATATACATACACGAATATATATAAATATATATATATATATATACATATACGCCTATTTACATACATATACATACATATATATATATATATTTTTTTTTTATTTTTATTTTTTTCCTCATACAACGTGTGGAAGCACGTGCGATACCCTAGCCTCATCAGCCGCCATCCAGGGTGATAACACAGTTTCGGTAGCTCAAGGCGGTACTGCCACTCCTGGCGCTACCGAGCAGCTTTTGCCACCGGCTAGGGTATTTTAAAAAAAATCTATGTATACATAAGATCAACTAAAAGCGGACATTACATTAAATGTCCGCTTTTAGTTGATCTTATGTATACATCTTATACATATACACACACACATATATATACATATATAAAAAAAAAATTTGTAGGTCAAGAGAGAGAATAAATTTTTTTTTACAATATGTAGGTCCACGAAGAGATTTGTATTTTTTAATTTATTTTTTGTTCTTACATACGTGTATGTTTCCAGCTTGTTGGTTTCCTCAGAGAACATATATGGCAATAGGCCTTGTTAATGAAGTACTCAATCATACTTGAACTCACTCGTGTTTTATTTTGGGGTGTAGGTTTTGTAGGTTGTGTAATTCTTTGATGTCTCCTCATGGGCATTTCCAGAATATGAAGCAATCATCCAAATATCTTTTCCATCATTTGGTAAATTCTTTTATTTTGTCGTTGCCGTATTTCTTACCTATTATTTCAAAAAGGAAAACTAGTAAACTTAGAAAATATAAAAGAAAACCAAAAACGTCTGGAAGAAGAAGTAAAAGTAATTAATTCAAAGATAAACATCTTCGCAAACCAACAGGCACCACCACTAAAGAAACCCGAAGAAAACAACATAAAATCCATCATTGAGTGCCTAGAAAAAAATTACATCTACCAAAGGAATATGGGAGAAACCCAAACACAGGAGAATGCATATAAAACAAAAAACAAAAAATCAAAGTGAGGGTAAACCTGTTAAAACAACGAAAAATAACCTTCTTTAAAGCTAAAAAGTGAAGAAACAGCAAAAATCTACAAGGAGTTCATGAAAAAGGACGAAATATTCATCCCTAGTAAATTCAAAGAAAAATATCACTACAGGACACAGAAAAAATAAACCAACCTTAACCTACGATATATATATATATATATATATGTAACGTTACCCCCTCTCCCCCACCACATTATCTCAGTCTTCTAACCATGTCACTTCTTACGCCGGCCGGTGATCAACTAGTGGTTCGAGGGGGTAACGCACATTTCTTTACCTACACAAGAATACGATCGAGGGAACGGAGAAAATAGAAGGACAAACGAACAAACACGAACAAAGCTTGGGGTTAACCAAGGGCATAAAAGAGGTCTTGCAACACTATATGCATGTGCGGACTATCGCTAGCGTGGGTTACTAGCGAAAATTCCACAAGCACCTCGAATGTAGACATCTTGAGTCGATCTTCTTCACTGGACCCTATCTTGTCTCCTACTGTCTCTGGAGTCCGGTGTTGACTGCCCCTGTCCGTGGTTCCACGCCAACTCTCTGCTGCTCGCTTCTCTGCTGTCCAGCCGCCAACTGCCCTCTGCCGGGTCGCGTCGTCAACTCCCATTCGCGTCCCCTTACCACTTCCGGATACGGCGAGATTTCAGGTCCAAGAATCCTTTGTCTGGTTTCGCGCCAAAACAGACAAAGGAATCATCTGCTTTGGCAGCCTACCCACATAGTGCTACATATATAAATACATATACAGACATACATATATACATATAAACATATATATACATATAAACATATATATACATATGTGGGGTTAGGAGGTTCTGAAGGTCAGGGGCTAAGGGCAAGCATGTGTTGCCGTAAGATATCTTGTTGCGGAGCCGATAAGCGCGTCGACCCCGCAAATGTTTTTTAGTTAAATGCGTGCGAGTAGTGACAACCAAAGACAATGAAGAGAACAAAGGCAAGGTAACAGATACTACAAAAGTGACGATTTTATTGCCAGATTTACAAACGTGTATGTAAAGTCCGTGGCGGTTGTATGTGATCTTCATTGTCTTTGGTTGTCACTACTCGCACGCATTTAACCAAAAAACATTTGCGGGGTCGACGCGCTTACCGGCTCCGCAACAAGTGGTGACCCTAACGTGAGTGCGGCCAGAGTAATGGAGGGCGGCGTTGAGTCAGACGCAACAAGTGGTGACCCTTACATGAGTACAGCCTGAGCGATGATCGAACATGATGATGCAGATACATCAGAATCACAGTTTATACCGATCGTATTAAACTGACACCTTTGGATGACCGACGACTTACTACACCTACTTACAAACGCACTCGAACGCCATCACACCAGTAAAACCCGATCTGATAGAACAGATTACTTCTCCTCGTAATCTACGGATGGATTACTACTTCTAATTGATGGACGATCAATTATATAGGGAGAGAGCCTTGCCGCAACCTGCCTACAAACGTAAACAGATCGGATTACTCGTTCGCCCTAGAAAAATTACATCCGGGTACGGCCAGAAATGACAAAGTCCTTTTTCGACTCTAACCGGCCATTACAGCTAAGAAAGGGATAAATTAACATTTCACAACATTTGCAAAACACTTCTGCCAGAAATAATTCTATAAAAATGGAAGTAATACTCTTCGCTAGCCTATATCAGGCTAGAGAAGTACTTATTTTTGCGTCTATTCTTTATAGAAGAACTTTCTATTCACGTAGCGCGGTAGAGGTGGTGTTGCCTTTTTTTCATATGAAAAAGGCTTCGGCGGCGAAAAAATTCAGAGGTCTAGGCGGACGCTCTCAGGGGCCACTCAGCTCCACGAGGTTGGATCCTACGTTATCGTGGTTGCATTCACCTCACCGCCACTTTTAGTGGCAGATTCAACACCTTTTTTCCCTACAAATCGCCTTGCTACAAGGCTGAATCCCACTTCCAGTGGTAGATTCACTCTCTTTTTTTTTTCGCATTGGTATGCACTAAAAGTTCCGCTTGTCCATTTAGCTGTACAGCGCTAAAGGCACGGGTTAGCCTTTAGCTACCACTTCGCTACCTGCGCAGCGCTAAGATAACGCCAATCTTAGCCGCGGCCTCTTGGCTTGTTCGCTCGACAGAGCAGAGCTTTGGCGCGCAAAGCCTTAGCTACCGTCCGACTGTCCGCACAGCTTTGGCGCGACAAAGCCATAGCTACCGTCAACGATACGCCTTAGCTATTGTCTGATACGTTCGCACAGCTTTGGCGCGGAAAGCCTTCGCTATTGTATGATATGTCCGCACAGCTTTGGCACGCAAGCCTTAGCTACCGCCCCGACTCGTCCGCACAGCTTTGGCGCGACAAAGCCATAGCTACCGTCAACGATACGCCCGCACAGCTATTTGGCACGACAAATCCATAACTACCGTCAACGATACGCCCGCACAGCTATTTGGCACGACAAAACCATAGCTGCCGTCAACGGTACGCCCGCACCGCTGTGACGCACGACAAAGCCATAGCTACCGTCAACGGTACGCCCGCACGACTTTGACACGGCAAAGCCATAGCTACCGTATACGATAAGCCCGCACAGCTAGGGGCACGACAAAGCCCTAGCTTCACCGATCCGCTCGCTCGACTTCGTATGTGTTAAGGCCTGGCAAACCATAACCACGGTTTCCCCGTCCGTTCACTTGGTCCGTAGTACTTAGGCACGGTTCAGTCTTAGTCACCAACTCGCTCGACTCTACATGACCAAGCTGCAAACACCGACTTCGACCTCGGCGCTCCCGCAATGCAGTCCAAGTAACGACTCGCTGTTACGGACTGCCTCAGCAATGCAGCATCCAGTCCACGTAACGACTCACATTTTTTTATTTTTGCATTTATTTACTCAGTAGCAGAAAGAACTTCGTATTTTTTTTTTTTTTTGGTGCGTAAATTAATTTGACCGTTATAGTCGTCACATATTTTCACCCAATGAAGATGACTTATCCTATTCAGCCCGGACCATTTTCCCGGACAACATAAAAATGATGAAAGCCCGCCAAGCTATCTCTTCCTCCTCAGAACCTTTTGAGAAGGACGGACGTACTTTCTGTTCGCTCCCTGCATAGCAGCAGAAGATCAACACCATGAGGAAAGCCATCTAATTTATGGACCTTTTGAGTCTACCTTCTTAGACCAAAGTTCCCAGTTGAACATGAATCAGATGCATGTAATCCGCCACACACGGGAATACCTTTATGCCGCCTCTAAACTTTGCTATGTCTACAGCGACGCGTAATTCTGCTCACCCATCCAGCTACCTCATTCCCGGTCAACATTATCTGGGGACTTTCATGTCTCTCTCCTACAGCAACCAGGACCACACATTTATGGGTGACTACATCATTCCTGTCCTTAAACAGCAAACACGACTTTTGGCTTAACCGTAGCAACGCATATTCAGCTCAGAAACTCAATAACTATTTCCTTCCTTTCTTCCTACGAGACTTCCAGCATAAAGGTACCCTTTATTCTGGTTGCCATTAAGCCTCCATAAAAACTTTTCTATATCTTGGTTCAACTTATTTATTTACCTTCAAATATAGCAAGGAACTAATGTAACAACGTAACATAACAATTTTCCTCGCTAAAAATGGTAACAGTATTCATCGCTAAAACTCCATTAATGTGTTTTTTCCAGAATTTGGAAGAAGTGAGTATTTTCAAGGTTCATATATGTATACATATATACATACACTGCAACTGCATAGAACCCAAAATTGGTAACATGCTTAGGAAGAACTAAAATGGCTTCCGGAGGAATAGATCCATGACGTCACAAATTTTGACTATCCGTCGAATTCTTGAAGGTTTACGGGCAAAAAAACTAGAGGCGACAATATAATTTGTCGACTTCACCAAGGCCTTTGACTCCATTCACTGAGGAAATTCTACTTGCCTACAGCCTACCAAAAGAAACCGTCGCAGCCATAATGATGCTATATAGAATACAAAAGTAAAAGTCCGTACCCCGGATGGAGACACAAACTACTTCGACATTGTAGCAGTTGTACTGCTAGGAGACACAGTAGCCTCATACCTGTTTATCATCTGTCAAGACTACAAGCATAGAACATCTATTGTTAAAATGAAAGACAACGGTTTCAAGCTAACAAAGGAAAGAAGCAGAAGGTACCCAACACAAACAATTAACGATGCCGACTACGCTGATGACATAGTGCTTCTGGCAAATGAACCCGCCCAAGCAGAAACCCTGCTACATAGTCTAGAACGAACAGCTGCAGGAATAGGCCTCCATGTCAATGTACACCAGAGGGAATATATGTGCTTTAAGCAAACCGGTGACATCTCCACACTAAACGGTAGCACTCTGAAACTAGTAGTCAAGTTCACCTACCTAGGAAGCAGTATCTCATCAACCGAGACAGATATCAACACGCGACTAGCAAAGGCATGGACAGCTAACGATAAGCTATCGGTCATATGGAAGACCTGACCGATAAAATAAAACGCAGTTTCTTCCAAGCAGCGGTCATGTCGATACTGCTATATGGATGCACTACATGGACGCTAACAAAACGAATGGAGAAAAAGCCTAACGGCAACTACGCAAGAATGCTGCGAGCAATATTGAACAAATCCAGTGAGCAGCACCCCACAAAGCAGTAGCTGCACGGCCACCTACCACCCATCACGAAAGCTATCAAAATTAGACGAACCATAACACTGTTGGAGAAGTAGGGACGAGCTCATAAGGGTTGTACTCCTGTGGACCCCTTCACATGGACGAACAAAGGCAGGACGACCAGCTAGAACCTAAATACAGTAGTTCTGTGCCGTGCCGATACGGGATGTAACCTTGAAGACCTGCCGGAAGCAATGGACGATGAGGAGGGGCAGCGAGAGAGGGTCAGAGATATCCGTGCTGATTGCGCGACGTGATGATGATGACATTTACATATATATATACACATATATATACACACATATATATATACATATATATATATATATACACACACATATATATATACACATATATACATATACATGTATATATATACATATATATATATATATATATGCATGATAGCTGTCCTCTCGATTTCGAGCATGATCACCCCCTTTGTCTCATGTCCTCTCCCCCTCCCCTACTCCCCACTTAAATTGTATGTGTTCGTAGGTGACGCTTCAGGCCAGCCAAACTGCGACAGATTTTGCCACAGAATTGGCACAACCGTTTAGTTTTGCTTGCAGTGACATTATTTGGGTACCAGATAGATTTTGCACATTTATGCAGATGGCTTTTGAGACCAGCAAGAGATAGGCACAATTTTCCACATATGTCACAGTTAGCGTGATGACCTTGTGGACCTGGAGCTGGACCCTATTCGCCTTTGCGAATCAGACGTTTGTAAGCGCTGTACGGCATACGGTTATTCCCAAAGGATTCTATGCTTTCGTGAATCAGTTTCCGTCACTTACTTCTATCTGAAGCCATTTTTTCCCAATGGTCCACAGGTAGTCCAGATTGTTTCAGGTAATATTCTATTGTGTCCTTAAATCTCTTCTTTGGTTTTAATGCACTTTTCTTTCCTTCCCACATTTCACCATAGAATAATTGCCTTGGTAGACGGCCGTCATCCGTACGCACAAGTGACCAACCCATCGGAGACAACTTTTCATTACCATCGACTGGATGCTTGGTAACCCTGCTTTCCCTAATACTTCTGTATCTGAAACATGGGACTGCTATTTGATATGAAGTATCCGTCTCAGGCACCGTTGATGGAAACCCTCAAGAAGTTTGACTTGGTGTTTATAGAGTGTCCAAGTCTTGCTTGCATACAGGAGAGCAGTCAAAACACATAGTTTATACACAATGATTTTCGTATGCAACTTGATACCATGCTGGGACCACACACGTTTATTAAGTGCTGAAAAAGACCGAGACACCCTTTCAATGCAGGAGATTTCCCTGTCATGGCTGCATCCCTCAGAGAGGGTACTGCCTAGATATAGAAAAGAGTGCACTACATCTAATTTATAACCTTCAACAAAGAGGCGATCCGGGTGCTGGATCGTACATGACGACTGTCTTTTTTAGGTTGATCTTTAAACCGAATGTGTTACATGCAGATACAAAGTGGTTCATAAAGCACTGCAACTCATCTTCAGAATGTGCAACAATATCACAGTCATCCGCATAGAACAGCTCCCTCACCAATGAAGATGAGACATTCTTTAAGAGAGTAGTCTACGGACATTGAAAACGCTGCCAGATGTCCGATATCTGATGTAGATACCGTCAGAGTTTTCATAAAAAGCTACGAGAAAGACAAGGGCAAAGTAGATATTGAATAACATGGGTGCAGAAATGTCACCCTGTTTGACCCCATTGTCGATAGATATTTCCTCAGATAGAGTGCCGTTGAAACTAACTCTGGCCTTCTTTCCGTTGTAAAGAGAACGAATCAGACCCACAAGTCTCTCAGGGCAACCCAACTTCAGTAAGATCTTCCAAAGAGTTTGTGAAGGTAACGTACCTGGGCATTCGAAGCGCGCACGAACGTGTCTGGCTTGTCGAAGAGAAACCGATATGGCTGCCGCGAGCATATTTGACGAGGGGAGATCTCGAACCAGCGAGAGGTAATGTACACGTATGCAAATTAGTGCGAGAGCTTACGAACATATAAATACGCACGGTAACGGCTGAAAGGCAGTAGCACTCTGCGTGCAGGTTAACCCCAGCCGTTATTACGTGTTATAACTTGAAATACTTGCATTACCTGTTACAACTTAGTTATCTCGGTAAGACTTGTTTTTCGTCGGACTTTATTTTTTTGCAAGCTTACCCGAGAAGTAGTGACTTGTGACACTTTTTAGAAAAAGAATTTCAGAAGTAGTTACTTGTGACAATTTTTGACACTTATTTTAATTATCCGGCGTTTATTTTTCCTGTGGTCGGACTAGATTTATTTTGAGTTTTTCTTTTTTAATTTAGCGGGGGTATCTACTAGTTCTAATCTTTTCTTTACGGCGGGTTGCCTAATTTTATAATTTTCACTTTTTTGTTGAACAGTAGAACCCCCCTCCTCCATACTTGCAACAGGCGGGGGCTTTAGTTTTACCCTCCTGGCTGCAAACTATACTGCAGTCATGGAGGGTTCTACCTCCCCAAAAAATGACGTTGACAAAACCAAAGCCTCGCAAGATTCTTCACAAGAGAGTTTGATAGGCGCGAATTGGCCATCGCTGCCGGTCCCCGCTGATTCGCAAAGAACATTTCTGGACGCCACACAAGACACTCCAATACAGCCAGCCCAAAAGAGCCCCACACCTTGGAAGGGCCAGCAGAGGGGACCTGCCGATTATGAAAGGGATATGGTGGAGAAGTACGCGAAGTACTTCAAAGGCAACGAGATTCTGCCCATCCCTGAGTTGGAAAAAAAACTGACACCCAGGATCCTCTCGCTGGTCGTTTCGGACCTCAAAACCAAAAGGTTGGTGGGGCTGAAGAAGGAGACATTCGACGAGTTATTGAGGAAGGCGGGCATCCCATGCCAGTACTTCTGTCGCAAGAGTTTTGCGACGTGGGATGTCCTCCTTCCTACGGAAGACCAGGCTGCGAAGCTGGCAGCCAATAACATAACAACCAGGTGCTTCAGGCTGCAGCCGGAATATAGGGGCACCCGTAGGCTCAACGTCACCATCTGCAACGTCCCGGCCTCCTTTACTGGGGAGGTGTTTGCGGCCTATTTAAGCTCCTACGGCCAAGTGGAGGAGTATAAACTCCTCAGATCCCCGGCCGGGACAGCCTACGGGGATTATGCCTTCCGGATGTGCCTGACGAGGGATGGCTTCAAAGCCATCCCCGAGATTCTAATCAGCGGGGACAGACAGATGATAGTGATGGTGGAGGGGCGGAGACCGAGGTGTTGGTCATGCAAACAAATTGGCCACATCTCGAAGTTCTGCCCCGAGAAACCTGAGAATGCTGCAGCAGCAGCGACAGCAACCACAACAACAGTTTCAACAGCCACCACCACCACCACCAGCAGTAAGACAGCCGAGGCTCGGGACCCGAGTCAGGGCCAGCCCAAAACAAATGACAAAGAGGGCTGGTCCGAGGTGACACGGAAGAGGAGGGGTTCCCCCAAACAAGGGGGAAAAAGTCTAATGGTATCCCCACCTCAAAACCAAACCAAAACGCCGGAACCACCAGCAGCAGTAACAACACAAGAAAAAGCAGCAACGCCAACAACGAAGAAAGGGCCACAGACCCCAACACCAAAGACAACATCATCAACACCAGTATCACCCACATTGGCAAAAAAGAAGAAGAAGAAAAACAAGGAAGACCATGAAAGTATGGAAACGACAACAAACCTGAAAAGGAGACGAGACAGCGGGGAGGGGGCTGCCAAAAAAGTGTGTGCAGGACCTTCCAGCACCGATGACCCATTGGAAGGGCCTTCAAATGCATACCCCCAAAAGCAGCCTCTTCCCCAACAAGTTCCAATGCAAGCACCACTCATGGCTCCTCTTCCGCCACCACCTACCCTACCACTTCTGCCAATGGTCCCTCCTCAACATTGCATTCCTCAGAATGCTCCCCCTGAGCCGCTACAACCCCCACAATATATACAACCCCCATTACCACCACCACAATCACCACAACCTCCCCTACCAACAGAAACACCCCCATTTCAGCCCCAGTTAAAAAACTTTCGCAGACATCAGATTGTGCATACAAGGAGAGCACAATCGCTCGAAAGACCATCCCCCCAAAAAATAGCCAGGTCGCTCTCATTACCATCCCTGAGTCCGATCTCTTCCCCGGAACTCTTCCCAGAACGGACTCCCATCCCAACAAACCCCCAGACCACATCATCCCAACATGAAAAAGAGGCGGCAAACAGTGCCGATACAGAGAAAGACCAGCAACTAAAAGCCAAACATTTATGCACCGTTGGTGCAGAAGCAGTAACGGACCATCAACTTAAAAAGATGTTAAAACCGTTACTGCAACTGGAAAAAGTTGACAAGAAAAAAGTGAACAATCCATTTAATTTTAAGGGTGCAGCCATGGTGACCACTTTCATCCGTTCGGCTGGTGACCGTACCAAGGGCGTATGGAAGTTCTTGGATACGGTCCGCCAGACCGACACGGGTGTAAAGTTGGCGGAATTGGAGCACCCTTCCTTGAAAAGATGCTTGCCTTTTTGCGCAGGGAGGGTCCCTATTTTTGTTCACCCCTCCTTCTATAGAGCACTAAAAGTACGGTTCCCGCTGGATGTCGGCGGAGTGTCTAGGGATGGCCGAGTAAACACTGAGCTCGGCACCGGCTCTCTTGAGACAGGCCGTTGGCATCCTCACCCCTGGGGATTTCCGGCCCATAGTCGACACTGACTAAGGTAAGTGGGATTGATGTCTTTAAACATTGCCAGTTTGAATGTGAGGGGACTGAGGGATTCAAGCAAGTGTGCGCGCTTGCTTGGTGAACTCAAGAACCTCTGCGTAGATGTTGCTGCAGTGCAGGAGACCCACTTCACTTGCGATGCCAACTGTCGGGTGCTGGAAAGCGACTTTAACGTTTTCTCAGCATACGGCAGCCGCATCAGCGTTGGGGTCTCTTTGCTAGTTGGACGCAGCCTTGATGCTGATGTTGACGTTGTTTTTGCAGGTGACGGGGGCCGGCTGGTTGTGGCCGATGTTGCCGTGAAAAGTTTCAAGTTTCGTCTGGTCGCGGTTTATGCGCCCAATATCGCTGCGGAGAGGGTTTCCTTTTTTCGTCGGTTGGCGCCGTTCCTGGACGATACGAAGCGGCTAGTCTTAATGGGTGATTGGAATGCGATCCTTGATCCCAAGATAGATAAGGTCGGTCGGGGAGCTAGTAGTGCGGGAAGGTGTGAGAGCAGCCTTGTCGGCTTCGTGACTCGTCACGACCTCGTCGACAGGTTTCGTCTTGATCACCCAGGGCGGGAGATGTGGACGTGGCTAGATAGCTCGCCCTCTGCCAAAGTAGCTTCCTACTTGGACAGAGTGTTAGTGAGAAGAGCTGACATTGATTTTGTTAGTTGTCCCACGTTCCACTTGATAGCGTGGACTGACCATAAACTCATTAGAGTCAGTCTGCGGTTAGTTAATAGACCTAGTCTAGCCGGCTACTGGAAGTTCAATACCTCCTTACTGGAGATACGGGACTTCCGGGACCGGCTGGAATCCCTAATTCAGCGGGCGTTAGTGGGGGCGGTTACCGGGAATAGGTGGTGGGTTTCTCTTAAGCATAGAATTAGAGATTTCGCCACCAAGTACGGTCGACAGCTCAACCTAGATAGGACCGCGGAGGCGAAATCTATAGATGATAGACTTTCCCGGGCGGTGGCTGGGGGGGACTCCCTAGGTGTAGAGCTAGCTAGGAGGGACCTTGAGAGTGAGAGTAGCGAGCGCTACAAGGGATCAGTAGTTAGATCTAGGCTAAAAAGAGTTCTCAACGAAGCTGTGAAATCGAACGCGACTGCGCGTGAAGAAGAAGTGCGAAGGTTCCCCGATCGGTACATCGCATCTGTCAAGACCCCGGACGGGCGTCTGCTGCGATCGGGTCGTGAGATACGTGACGCCTTTCGGGCGCACTTTCGGGATCGCTTTGCCCGCTGCACTGATCTCCCGCTCCGGGAGTTTCGTAGCTATCTGGCCGACTTCCCCCGTCTTGGGGCGGCTGAAGCGGCTAGCTGCGAGGGTGTGGTTACTGAATGCGAAGTCCGTGATGCGTTGAAGCAGGTCGGCCTCAACAATTCGCCGGGACTAGATGGTTTGCCCTACGAAGTGTACTTGAGGATGTCGCACATGTTTGTGCCTATTCTGACGGATATGTTCAACCATTGGTTCGCCCAGGGAGCCATCCCTGGTAGCGTTACCAAGGGCGTGATCACATTGCTGAAGAAAGGTGGCAGGCATGTTTGGGAGGGTTTAGATGACTACAGGCCCATAACTCTGCTTAACACAGAGTTAAAGATTTTGGCCCGGGTCTTAGCGAATCGTTTACAGCTTGTCATTAGCGATCTGATCGGCCCCGAGCAGACCTTTGCTGTGAAGGGAAGATCGATCCAGGACAACCTGCACTTGATTCGCGAGGTCCTAGAGGGGATAAAAGACGACACCGAATCCGCGCTGATCAGTTTAGATCAGTCCAAGGCCTTCGATAGGGTTGACCATCGGTTCTTGGCGTCTGTTTTGGAGACTGCCGGATTCGAACCGGAGTTCCGCAGATGGATTAGTATGATGTACCACAACCCTCAGGCAGTGGTGCAGGTGAACGGAAGGCGTTCGGGGGTGATCGCGATCGAGCGATCGGTCCGGCAGGGCTTCCCCCTGTCTCCTCTTCTCTATGTCCTCGCGTTGGAGCCCCTCCTGCGCAGGCTTAAGAATGGGGGGACAAGTCTGGCACTGCGCGGTATCCCATTCGTTGGCCGCCTTGCGGCTAGGGTTTCCGCGTTCGCTGATGACGTCACAGTTTTCGTATCCCGCCTCCGGGATATAGAGGCTGTGAAAGAGGCGGTTGTCGAGTATGAGCGGATTGCAGGGGCCAAGGTCAATTTTGACAAAAGCGAAGGTTTGCGGCTTGGTGCTTGGAGGGGTAGCAATACTCTTCCAGGGCCCTTCCGCTGGAGTGACGGACCCATCCGCATCCTCGGGGTGTGGTTTGGGCCCGACCTCCAACTGGAGCGAAATTGGTCGGAAGTACAAGCTAAGGTGAATGCTCAGGTGGGAATCTGGCTTTCAAGGAGGTTGTCCTTAAAGGGCAGGGCGGAGGCGTGCACCGCGTACGTCTTCCCCTTGATCCTTTACCGATTGGCTGTACTCCCTCTGCCTAAGGCACATCGGTTGGCGCTGCAACGATCCCTCTCCAGACTTGTCTGGGGAGGTGCAAGGCCGATGGTCCGTAGACAGGTCTGTATCCAACGTACACGCAACGGGGGTCTGGGTATGCCTGATCTGGAGAGCCACTGGCTTGCTGAAAGACTTGCATATCTGGGCCGTGTCTTGACGGGGGACTCAGTGTGGAGACGAAAGGCGAGTCGGACTTTTCCTCGCCTCAAGTCAGACCCAAAGGCTGAAGGTCGACGTAGGCCTTTGGGCGAAACACTGTTTGTCCGCGAGTGCCGAAAGGCCCTTCGTAACCTTCTTGGGTCCAGTGACCTTTCATGGCCTCGGAAGGAGCTGTATCGGGAATTAGTGGTGGGTTCCGCTTCTGATCCTCTCAGCGAGCGGCACGGCTGGACGGCGGAGGAGATCCGCTCTCACTGGAATTGGGCGCCAGGATCGAGCTTCTTGAACAACTCTGAGTTCTCGCTCACCTGGCGACTTGTTCGGAATGCGTTATCCCTTCGCGGCTTGAACTTCAAAGCGGGCCTGGCAGACATGCCTGATTGCCCTCGCTGCGGCAGTGGTTTGGAAGAAACGGCTGAGCACGCCTTCTACTACTGCAAGCGAGTTCGCCCGTTTTGGGATCACGTCGGGGAGTGGACGGCTCGCATCGAACCCAAACAGCTCGTGCTGCTCGACGTTGGTTACGTCGTAGACAACGTTCTTCCTCAGTTTCACGGTGAGAAGCGTGTGGTGTTTCTCGCGATCCTAGCTGTAGCCCGAATGGTGATTTGGACGACGCGAAACAAGGGATTGTATGACGATGCAAACTTTTCTCATCGGGATCTGGTCTTGTATTTTCGGCATCAGCTGAGGGTCAAAATCAGATGCGATAGAAAACGCTTGGATCGCATAACATTCAGCAAAAGGTGGGTGACTGCAGCGAGCTTGGTCGTACGAAAGGGGGCAATGCTGGAGTCATCCTTCCCGCCTCTGCCTACCCATGGCGTCTATGGTACGGGTCCCTAGGGACCCCACCCTTGGTAAGTAGGATTTTTCTTTGTTTTGTTTTTTTCCCTTGCAACCTAGTTAGCAGTCATTTAGTCGCTAGCACTCAAGATCTTCCCCAACCCCATTATTTTTGTACCTCAACCTGTATCCCAGCCCGCTTTTTGAAGATCTTGAACATTCATATATAAAGATTAAATTACCCGCTTCTATCGACCCATGCCAAGCCCGACCCTTTTAATTCTTTTATCCCTGTAGAGTAGGAACCCCGCCCCACCTAGGGTAGGTCCGGCTTGTTTCCGGTATTTTCGACCCGGAAAACAGTCGGCCTCCAAATTTATAGACGGGGGGATGGGAGGGAAACCAAACGGGGAATTTTTTCCTTGTTTTTCGTATATATATGTTTTTTCGGGGTTTTTTCTCCCATTCCCAGCATACCCATCAAAATCATACATTGTAAATAAAATCATGCATAAGTTTTGGGTTTTAAGTAGGAAATTTTTCATAGAGCAAATGCGGTATTTTGGTGGTTGCTGCGTGCATGGCGATGGACGAGTGATTATATATTGTATTGTTGAATGGGTCGGCGAATGTGGCTAGCTAGGTTCCCCATAGAAAATATAGTGAAAGCATGACCGCTCCCTTCCCCTCCCCCAAAACCACAAGGCCTCGTGCCTTCTTGTATTCATTACAAGAAATAAAAGTAGCATTCTAAGTGCATTTGCCCGACGAACGCGTTACAACTCAACGAACGAACGAACGAACGAACGAAGGAGAACTAGGGAGAAAGCGAGAGAGAAGGAACAGCTACCGAGAGAGGGAGAGAGCGCTCAACTCAATACGCCCTGAAACCAACAATAGTGGTCTCTGTTGAATTGATACGAGAATCAGTTTCCTATTGCCTTTTACGCCCGCTCTGGACAACAGAGTTGATCTGTTGACAGTATCAAAAGCCTTTGATGAGTCAATGAAACATTGATACAATGAAAGATTCTGTTCTTTGCACTTCTCTTGCAATTGCCGAGCACTGAAAATCATATCCACAGTGCCGCGGCTTGCACGAAAACCGCACTGTGATTCTAGTAGAATTCCATTGACACTTGTGCGGACTAATCTATTTAAAATTATCCTTGAAAACAATTTTCCAACAATAGACAGCAGAGATATGCTCCTAAAATTGCTGCAGTCTGACTTCGAACCCTTCTAATACAAAGACACAAGTATCGCATCTCTCCAGTCTTGAGGTACTTCACTTTCCTTTACACTTTGGATGACTTGCTTCAGGAGAATAATCATTTTCTCACCGCCATTCTTTAGAATCTCTGCTGTTATGCCATCCATTCCTGGCGCTTTGTTGTTGTTCATTTGACTGACAGAAGCTTTTATCTCACTTCTAGAAGGCACTTCATCAAGAACCATGATTGGGTCATGTTGCTTAATGAGATCCAATACTGATTCATCAACGACTGGATGGCCATTAAGGATTTCCCTATAATGTTCAAACCATCGCTTCTTGATATCTTCTGGTCGTCTTAAGGTGGCACCATCTTTTGATTTCAGGGGGAGCAAAAATTGATTGCTGTGGCTCATAGAGCTCTTTGATTATTTAGTAGAACAATCTAGAGTTTTTGCTGTTTGCAGCAAGTTGTGCTTCTTTTGCCTTCTTGAGCCACCACTTGTTTTGTATTTCGCGCATACGCGTTTGTGCCACTTTTTGAAAATTCTTGTTTGTTTTTGTAGCTTCCATTTTTGCTTGGTTGGACAGATTTGTTGACAAAGTTTTTCAGAAAAGATTGCGTTTTGTTTCAAGAAGTGCATCAATTTCCTCATAATTTTCCGCAAACCAGTCTTGGCACTTCCTTTTCCGTAATCCTAAAATGTCTTGAGCAGCAGAAAGTAACTTCACCTTAAAATCCTCCCATAAATCTGTCTCATCTAGTTCAATAGAGGTAAGTGTATTCTGAAAGATGTTCTTTGTTTCAGGAAGATGAGAAAACTTTGAGACCTCTAGCTTTTTTGCACGTGATGTGGTGGTATGTCGTACTTTGGGGCGAATTTTGAGTTCCATTTTGGCTCTTACCAGGCGATGGTTTGTCCAACATTCAGCACCTCTCATAGCTCGAATCTGGTGCAGATCTTGTTGATCACGCCAGCGAACAATAACATATTCTATCATATGCCAGTGTCTAGAGTGTGGGTGTTGCCATGTACCTTTGGGGTTTGTTTTTTTTTAGGTTTTTTTTTACGAAACCACGTGTTTCCAATGATGAGATCGTGCTCGTTGCAAAATTACAAAAGCTGAAGGCCATTGCTGTTTGCCATTCCCAATCCATGTGAACCTAAATATTTCCAAGTTTGAGAATCCCTCCTCACTCTCGCATTCAAATCACCAAGTAGAATGATCTTATCATCATCAGGAATATTGAGAAATAGTTGTCTTAACTCATCATAAAAAGAGAGTATGTTTGTTTCAGGGGAGTCCATGGTTGGGGCATAAACTGACACGATTGTGACAAAACGTTTTTGTCGCAGAGGGATACGTAAAGAAATAATACGTTCTGATGTACCAAATGGAAGTTCTTGCAAGTTTTTTTAGAGGGATGATTTGATGGCAAAACCTACACCGTGTTCTCTCGCTTCATCAGCAGGTTTCCCCTTCCAAAAGAAAGTATAACCGGAGCCTGCTTCTGTGAGTTGGCCAACATCAGCAAGACGTGTTTCAGAGAGACCGGCAATGTCAATATCATACAGAGAAAGCTCCCTGGCTAACAGAGCAGTTCTGCGGTGGGGCCTTTCAGACAACTTCTTGTCAAGTAATGTTCATACATTCCAGCATGCAACTTTCATGCCAACAGAGGTGGAAAACCGATTTGTATGCTTGTCATTTCTTGATAATACTGATTTATTGTCCTTAATATTGTTACCACTAAATGAACAATCCGCCAGCCGCGGCTACTGGTCAGATTTTGAGACAAAGCATTTGTTTGGGATACCTTTTCTAATCCCCGCACAAAGACAGCAGTGCTCCCTTAAAAAGGCTGCTTTGACACCCTTAACTCCGCCGAGTCATGCCTTTCACCTTGATTAGACAATTGAAGCGATATTAAGATAAGTTAAGAGTCGCCACTGTGCACAGTTCGAGCTACATACTTCCAGTTTGTTAGACCTGTATGCATCGCCAAAACATATATTGCCAGTGGACTTGGGACTTTAAGTTGATTGATACTTGTAAGAATGCATTACAAGAGAACACAAAAAAAAAGAGGTCAAGGAGGTACCTGTGCGTAAGTTTATTTATAGTGAGTTGCGCTTGCACAGCACGCAATCCACTTTCCGAGTGTGGTATAGTTTTTCAATAGTACAAAAAAAATGGGGCGATTAGTCCATACCAGATACTCAGGTTTCATATTTGGAGTTTTCCTTCTCCTAGATGGATTGCCACTACAGTAGCTGAGGAGTCTCCATCTACCCCGTGTTAGTTGGCCGTTGACTCCATAGGGGGGTTCATCTCCCCTTTGTAAGGTATTGTTTTTCATCCTCCTGGGAGACTAGCCACCCTCATCACCAGACAGAGCTGGTGGGGGCACCAGTTTAGTCGCCGGTGACTCGACCATACATATACACATACACACATATATACATATATATACATATACACATATATACATGTGTGTGTGTGTGTGTGTGTGTGTGTGTGTGCGCGCGCGCGCGCATTTAAGCATGCTTAATTAAATAATAAAGACACATTTTGTCTATATAATTTTATGAAGATCATTTCAAGTTTCCTGATAAGTGTCTTGGTTTCAGGTTGGAATGGGTGGATGAATTCCCCAAAATTCTCTCGAGTGCCTTGGACCCGTCAGAGGCCATCATCAGGGGTTGCTTGCATGTATAAAGAGTGTTTTTGAAAAGTTTTGAAAGTTTTTAGGTTTTTAAAATCATAACACGCAAAGTTGGATAAAACTGAGATGCTGATGAAGTTAAAAACAGAACGCTATCAACAGAAATAGAATATTATCAAGAAATATGGAATATTAAAAAAACAAAAACAAAGGCATTTCAAAACATCGTCGCTATTTTCAAAAATAATTCTATTGATTTTAGGCTGTTTTGTTTTTATATATAAGGGCTTCTTGGATTTGTAGTCGTAGCTTATCAATTTTTTCTGCTATTATTGTAGTGTTTTCAACTAGAACTTTTTAAAGTTTGGATTTGGGAATAGAATGGGTTTTAAGATGTAAGGCTATGGAGCTAGAATCAAAAAGGTGCATTGTAAGCCGTCTAGAAAGAGTTGTAGAGGTTTGAACAACATACGCATTATTTTCTTTGGAGACAGTCTCCCAGGGGATATTTAAACATATACACGACGTTTGTCCTATCAAGAAGCTCAGTGGAGGGGGAAGTGTTATTGGGAATGATTAGGTTGGAAATTTTTCATTTAATATAGTAAATGATAAGTCAAACCTTTTTGGTATGATCGGTAAGGAGAACAGTTTTTATACGTTTTTTTTAAATATATGTTCATCTATCTTATAATCACTATGAAATTGTTTTTTGTAGTATAGGTTTATTGATTGTTTATGGTTTAGGATATTGTCTATGTTAGGTTGTTCAGGTTGATACTGAAATTGAATCATTCATTAATATGAATGATTTAATTTCAGTATCAACAATGTAGTTGGGAAACCCATTATTGATAAGGGTTTGTTTTATATTTTTAAGTGCGTTAAGGAAGATAGTTCGAGAGGAGGATAGTAGCTTAGCTCTGGAAATGAGTGTTTTTATGATTGTTCTTTTATAATGGAAGGGGCATTCACTAAGGAAATTGAGGGTGCAGGGATTAATGTTGGTAGGTGGAGGTGATAAATCGGTCAATATATGGAGGTGATAAATCGGTCAATATTTCTTGTGTCTATTAGTACACCAAGAAATGGGATTTTATTGTTGATATTGATTTCTTGTGTAAAATTGAGTACAAAATTATTTTCAAAGGTCTCTTGTATTGTGTTAATTTCATCAGTGCTATTGGTGAGGAGTATGTCGCTAGCATACCTTGAATAAATGTTAGGTTTATTGATGGTATTAAAAACCTTATTTTCAAGGGCTGACATGTAAAAGTTACTAAAAATGGATTCCAAAACTGACCCCATCGCAATTCCATCTTTTTGGATGAATATATTACCATGGGGATCATATAATAGTACCTCAGTAGTGCAGAGTAAAAGTATTTTTCGTAGAGTATTAGATTTGATTTTGAGTGGAGGGAGCGTTGGATGGTGATAAATATTATTCATAATTATATTGATTGTTTCTATAACTAGAACATTTGTGAATAAATTTTCCATGTCTAGAGAGGATATTATTCCTTTGTTTGGTTTATGGGTTTTAACAATTTCGATGTTCTTTTGTAGATTTAATGCTATAATTATGTGAAGGGTATAGGGTAATTAGATCGTTATATGTTTTTGTAAGTTGGTATGTAGGTGTTGTTACCTATGAAATTATTGGTCGAAGTGGATAGCCAGGTTTATGTCTCTGAACAATTCCGTAGATGTATCCAGGTTTGTTATCACCAATTATTTTTGGTAATTTCATATTGTGAAGATCAGCGTAATTAATGAGTTTGTTTATTTTAGACTTGAGTTGGTTAATTGGATTATGATATGATGTTTATGTAATTGTTTGGCAGCATTTTTTAGTTGTCGGGTTAGAATGGTGGAATACTTGTGTTTATTGTTGGATCTATTTTTAGTAGCTTCAAGCTTTTAGGTCACGTAATTGGGGTCTAGTTTTGACCTGGTTTTGTCCCTAGAGTTTTAGTATGTTTTGATATAAGATTTCAATTTCAGTTTGTTTTTGTACATGGTTGAACCCTTCAAAAAAGATGACAGGTTGGACCCAAGTTGAGGTAATTCTTCTGTGTTTGAGTCAGTTCGTGGTCGAAGAGGTTTAAGAATTTATCATCATTATTCGGAAATAGTAAGGAGCCATTGTCATCATCATCATATCGCGCTGGTAGCACGGATATCCCTGACCCTCTCTCGCCACTCCTCCCTATCGTTCATCGCCCTAGGTAGGTCTTCAGGACAACATCCCGTATCCTCACATAGCTGCTGAATGTATGTTCGTGCTGGTCGTCCTGCTTTTGCACGGCCATGTGTGGGGGTCCATAAGAGTACATCTCT
Source organism: Sepioteuthis lessoniana (assembly GCA_963585895.1). Lineage (NCBI taxonomy): Eukaryota > Metazoa > Mollusca > Cephalopoda > Myopsida > Loliginidae > Sepioteuthis > Sepioteuthis lessoniana. The sequence continues at coordinate 37,659,837 of OY757927.1, forward strand.
TATGAGTTCGTCCCTGCTTCTCCAGCAGTGAGCCAGAGCCATTGTAGAAGTTGTTAAATTTCCTTTGTATTTTGAGTTTACGATGATAATGATTTTTTTCAATTATATATGACCGTTTTGTATTCTACGGCTTGTAATAGTTGAGTTGAGAGAGAATTTTTTGATTCGTTACGAACATTATATGCTTCGGTATTTAAGGTGTTTATTTTTTTTATTGTTGTAAATTTGTCTTTTTACAAGACTACACCAATACTTTTGGGTGTCAGTATCGTAGTGAGCTGCAGGATCATGTATTTTAAAATATGTGTAGTTGGGCAGCAGTCTTTCATTTAAGCATGTTTGATTAAATAATAAAGACACATTTTGTCTATATAATTTTATGAAGATCCTTTCAAGTTTCCGGATAAGAGTCTTGGTTTCAGGTTGGAATTGGTGGATGAATTTACCAAAATTCTCCAGAGCGTTTTCGGACCTATCATAGGCCATCATCAGGGGTTGCTTGCCTGTGTAAAGTGTGTTTTTAAAGAGTTTTGAAAGTTTTTAGTTTTTTTTATAACATAACAAAATTACGTAAACGCAAAACGTTTACATAATTTTGTTATGTTATAAAAAACGTAAAAAATTTTTTTAAACCACCCTAAGTCAAGCAAGAGATATCTCCAAATAAATTGAAAGAGTGTTTGGAGTTTTGCTAGCATAGAAAAGGCATATTAAGTAAAACATAAATGGCTTCCAGGACAATTAGATGTTTTGTCCTAGCGCCACAAAACACTCATCGCTATAATTAACCACACAACTATCTAAGGCATTCAAATGCTCACAAAGGGCAGAATCGAGCAATTTTGAATGCCCGGATGTTGTGTGGTTACGTATAGCTCTTGGAACATACTGTTTAACTCTAACCTCAATGCGTTGGGAAGTGTGCCCAATATATGTGGCATTACAGCAACATTGAAATTTATAAATTAAATTGCTTTGTTGGAAGATAGGGAGCACATCGTTAATAATAGAACGAAATGAATTAGGGTGGTTTTATTTTTTTCTCCTCCCTTGGTCATGCTATCATTTTCACCCCTTTTTTTAACTAATCTTATTTACATTGTTCTTTTAAACGACTTCTGAAGGTTGTCGCTTGACAAATCTCAGATGAAAAAACCTTTGCGATTTCAATAAAATTTCTTCATATTGTAAATCTCCGATTTTCATATATATATATATATATATTTATTTTCAATATATTTGGGTTAAAATATTAACTGTGTTTAAACTCCAGATTTTTTTGTAAAGATAGGAAAAATTTAGTGAGTAGAGTGCAGTCTTAACACATCACTCAATAAGTCCCGTGCCTAAGTAATAAAACAACTTTAAGGCAAAATTTTACTTTATTCATCAACATAGTCTCCTAGGGTGATACACCGATTCCAACACTTCTCTAACAATTCGATGCCTTTTTTGTAGAACAATTTGTCTTTGGCCTCAAAATACGACTCAGTTTTCAATATCACTTCTTCATTGGTGCTAAATCTCTTTCTCTTGAGCATTCTTTTGGGGTCTGCAAACAACCAGTAGTTGCTGGCGAGGGGAGCAGATCTGAATATTAGGATGGGTGCAAAAGCAATTTGAAGTGCAATTCATGTAATTTTACCATCATTGCAATCGATGCATTGTATTGGTCAAAGAGCACTGATCTTCTTTTGTGGCCATTTCTTCCTTCAAACGCACCAATATTGCTATATAATATTTGCTATTGATGGTTCTTCCTTTCTCAAGGTAATTGGTGAACAAATTACCTTGTGCATCTCAAAATACGGAAGCCAAAACCTTGCCTGCTAATGTTTGTATCTTTGGTTGCTTTGTACGGCTTTCACCTGCTGCTGTCCACTTAGCTGACTGCCGATTTGACTCCAGAGTGAAGTGGTGGATCCATGTTTCATCCATTATCACATATTTACGCTAAAGCTTTTTGTTGCGTTGAAACAGTTGCAAACAATGCACTGAATCATCGACGCGTTGTTTTTGTTCGACTGTGAGCAAACGCAACACCCACTTTCAACACAGCTTTCTCATTGATAAACGTTCATGCAAAATGGTAAATACACTACCTTCTGATATCTTCAACTCCTCTGCTATCTCATGCAACTTCAATTTATGATTGGCCAAAACGAGTTTGTGGAGGTTTTTTTTTTTTTTTTTGTATTTTCGGGGACAACTTCCGAATTTCGGCGACCCGAGAGTTCATCATTTTGTCTGTATGACCACGTTTAAAGCCAGTATACCACCCCTTAACCGTTGTTTCCAACGGAGCAGAGTCTGAATAGCACTTATCAAGCCACTGCTTTGCTTGAATAGTATTTTCCTATCACAGAGCAATGCTTTATCAACACACGAAATTAAGATTTTTCCATTGTTTTGAAAATTTGCAACAGTAGCTTCATTTAAATAACTGTAATTTGTAAACTAATCCGATTGGGCTCAAATTTTGACATGTGGCATTTGAAGGTTAGTACTTTATGAAAATATGGATTTTTTTTTAATATTAGTGGCACCATCTATATGTCAGGCGCAGGACTTATTGAGTGATATGTCATTAGTAGACACTAAATTTCAATGTGATCTTTAAACATGAAAAAGCTCCCCACTCCTAAACTATCCTTCAACCATTACAAATATCAGCTAATAACCATGCCGTCTGAAAACACTACAAGGCCAAAGGTTTTTTAAAAAATAAAATAAAACGAAATAAAATAAAAAATGCCCAGCCCAATCACAAAACATGAAAACTAATTTCACTTAAACATATACCAACTGCTAGACACACACACAACATATCTTCATCCCAGCTGAAAAGTTTATTGAATGTTTTCTTGGTGTCATAGATGAGAACAGACTTGTAGTAATTAACACTAAAATACAGCAATTTTTTAACCAACATACGTCTCTGGGTTCCCACACTAAAAACAATGCATTTGTTGGGTAGGTGTGTAGGTTTTTTCTTGAATTTTTTACTATGATAATAAAATAAACCACGCAAGTGTTCAAATCTTACAATGGAAAGAATAAAACTACTTTTAGTAGACTACAATTTGTCATCTTCATAATTTCATTGATTGATTCAAATATTTATTTAAGCCTTCTAATCATTTTCAAGCAACAATGCAAGAGAAATTATAAAATATTAATGCTATTTAATTTCCAGTTTACAAAAGAATAATGATATTTACCTAACCCCTCCGCTCGGGCAGGATATGACACAAGGTCGATTTTTTAAGCGGAGTTTACAAAAGAATAATAACCTATGCTTATCAAGATTTTTATACCGGCTCATTGGCTGAGTGGGTAGTGTGTTTGCCAATGGTTCAGTAGACCTGGGTTCAATCCCTGGTGGAGTTATCCCAAAGACTTTAAAAATGGTACATGATACCTCCTTGCTTAACACTCAGCAATATAAGGTACATATCAAGGGTAAAGTAGAGCAATCCAGGGAAAGGAGTAGCACCATCCCCTACACCTCGGTCACCAACTTATCAAGGTTTTTGCAAATCATCACATCATTGACAAATTATTCTTGCTTACTGGCATTTTCAAATTACATATATATATATATATATATATATATATATATATATATATAAAAAGATCAGGTTCTTTTTCACTCATTTATAAGTATTCACTCATTACTTTTTGTTAGTTATTGTTTATTTATATTTCATTTATTGTCATTGTACAATTATTGTCAGTTTGATGAATAGCCATATTTTTGTAAATTTTCTAGGTAAGTATTTTTTTCATAACAGGTTACCCATTATAGAAATAAAATAGAGCTCCAAAGAAAGTTTTATGGCAACAATGGTTTTTTTTGCAAGGGGCAAAGAGGTCTTACCAATTCTCGAAAGGATACAGCCAGTGTATTCTAAGGTTCACTAATAAGGCAGTGTTTTGAAGTACTAAGTTTGTCAATAAAATAAATACTAATAAGTACTAATGCATTGCTAGTAATAAAAAATAAATAAATAAATAAAAAAAAAATAAATAAAATAAAAAAAAAATAAAAGTAATGAAAAAAAAATATGAAGAATCTGTTATTAACCGAGTTGTAACAACAACTTAACTAGAAGTTGCAAGAGACTCATATATATGAGAGAGAGTGTGTAGTAGTTGTGGATTGACAAAAACAGATCAACATTTAGATAAAAATGATGTGCAATGAAGATGCTTTGAAAAACCTGAATAAATGAGATTATATCTAAAGACAAACATCAAAAGGTAGACAGAAGGCATTGGCTTGTGTTGGAATCTGTGGTTGGGTCAAGTGAAACCTATCAGTTGGAGATGTAGATTTTGAAAGTTGTTTATAACCAACAACTTGAGTTTGAAATCTAATAATGGCGTGTTCAAAGACTTATATGACCAAAAACTATGCATATTCGGTGCAGCTGAGGCAGAAAATATAGAGGTAAAATCTGTCACCCACTCAAGGTAAGCCTTGAGGAACATTGGGAAACAATAGTCAGATATAACTGATCAGTTAAAATAATAGAGAACAATGAAAGATCAGATGATTAGAGGAATCAGTGCATATGCTGGATTCAAGTAACCTAAGTAGGACAAGCATCAAGAGGAAAACAACAAAAGAGCTATTAATTAAGAAAGCAATGGACCCAAGAATTAGAAATAATGTCAACTAATTGCACTACAAGTTTTTAAAAAAAAATCATATATCCTCTGTTGACAAAAAAGACATTATGTTTAAGGATCTTTAAAATGGTGTCTGAATTGTTCCACAGGACAGTGACCAAGAAGATAAGAGCATTGGTTAAGAGCTTCTACTTGGAATCTACATGGAAATAGAGTTAGAAGACTATAAGTTTTCCAAAATCATGGGTAGTGAAATGAGAACAGCCTACTCCTAGGGATTATATTAAGGGTTTGGTTTGAAATTCCATGAACGTTACCAACTATAACAAAAAACCCTTTAAAGCTGGCAGGTACAATCACTAAATTACTGTGAATATAACAGCCAAGATGAGAATAATTGTCAGAGACATGTTAATAGTGTAAATAATAACTCATTATCTCAGAAATTTAGACAGATGATCAAATCTGTTAATATTCCAATAATATTAATAAATCACTTGGTTGTTTATAAATGAAAAAAAATAAAAATAAATAAATTACTTTATCTTATTTTATGAGAGGAAAAAAGAGGAATCACATCTTCTTTTGTTCGATAACAAAAAAAGAAAAAAAAAAAGAAAAAAAAAGTCCAAATTATCTTCTTTTTCTGGTCCTTAAATGCCAAAGTTTTCAATTTTTTTTTAAATAGTATAACATTTATGGAAGCCAAAAATAAAAGAAAATGCATTTACTTTTTGATTATCTCTTGATTTTCATTTATTCTAGCAATAGTTAAAACTGATAATAACAAATAATTAAGGTAATTAATTACAATCCATTTTAAGCATTGCATAATATAATTAGCTCACATTGTTTAACTAAAATATAATTTACTTGCATTACACTTAAAGTTAACTTCTTCAACAATGATTGGTAAATTTTTGAGAAAAATATAAATAGCTGCATACTTATAAAGTAAGCAAACTGTATTGTTTGATGAACAATGTCAATGAAAAATTCCAGTACATATAGCTATTTTTTTTTTTTTTTTAAGCTCTATAATTCCTGAAGCCTGCTAGGTTCCCAACTGTAGTATAAAAAAAAAAGCCTAGGAAAAGTCCCAATATAGCAAAAAAAAAAAAAAAAAAAAAAAAAAAAGCAAAAGTCAGTACCAGTGAAAGTCATACGAAAGTACCTTAATCTTGGACTTTAACTAAGTTAAAACTTAAGAAAACTTAAACCAAAATTACCCCCTCCCCTTTTTTTTTTGCGTACACATGGGAAGCAGCATGATGTACGTAAAGGTATTTGAATAAACCCATGGACGACCAAACTCAATACCTAAATGGGTTCTGGACGTGAGTTTGACGACTTTACGCTCAGGATCGTTAGTTCGATCGGGGAACTACTGCTGCTCCTCTATAAGAGTGGCTTCTATAGAAGAGAATAAAACAGCCATCGAAAGATAACCATGACCCACACTCAAACCACATACACAAACCGCATCGCTCTTCGCGCGGGTAAAAAGGGGGCGCGTCCAGCTGAGGTTGGAGCCCTGGCCTCAGTGTTCGAAAAATCAGCTACAGAGCTCAAACAATCAAAACTACTAAAATGCAAGCAAACACTACAAATAGCCACATTTAACGTAAGAACCTTAAATAGAATAGGACAACTCCCAGAGCTAATCGCATCGGCCGAAGAACATAAGATAGACATAATATGCATACAAGAACACAGATACACGCACACCGAAGATATCAAATATCACGAAACTGGCAATGGCTGGTCGCTCGCCACTGTATCCGCATGGAAAAACTCTGTCAACGCCGCAGTAGGAGGGGTAGGATTACTTATAGGACCTAGAGCATTAAAAACGCTTAATAGCGTTGAGAAAATACAACCTAGAATGATGGCAGCTACATTTAACGGAAACCCCAGAGCAACAATCATCTCAAGCTACAGCCCCACCAATGTTAGTGAAGAAACTGAACTAGTCACCTTCTACGATGAGTTATCCTCATTAGTGCGTAGCATCCCGAAACACAACATGTTAGTCATTGGCGGAGACATGAATGCCCAAATCGGGAAAAACGGAAACAACAAATACAGCCTCCACAACACGTCAAATAGGAATGGGCAACATCTAACAGATTTCATGATAGAAAATAAATTAGCATGCCTCAATACAAACTACCAAAAAAGAGAGGGCAAACTATGGACATACACGTACGCAAACAATACTAAAGCTCAGATAGACTATGTCCTTATAAACAAGAAATGGAAAAATAGTGCACTGAATTGCGAGGCATACTCCTCTTTTGAGGGTGTGTCCACCGATCACCGAATAGTCACGGCGAAAATACGGTTAAGCCTACGAAAAAACGCCAAACGAACAGCGACCACCAAACACTATGACTGGGCCCTATTAAACAACAAAGATATAAGAGATAAATACGTATTAGAATTAAGAAACAGATTCGAAACACTACAAGAAAAGACTGAAAAAAGTACACCAAACGACGAATACGAAAGTTTCGTCAATGCACACCTCGAGGCAGCTGCAAAATACATTCCAACAAAAATTAAAACTAAATATAGAGTCCCATGGGAAACTTTAGCGGTGAGAGAAAAACGTGCACTAGTGAAAACAGCCTCCAAAAACTATTGAAAAAACCCAACGAACACAAATGCCTTAAAACTAAAAACGGCACAATATCAATTAGCAGGCATATATATAAAGGAACAGACAGAATACATTCAAAATCAGATAGATAAGATTAGAGACTCGGTGGAAGATAGACAATCTAGAATAGCCTGGCAAACAATAAACAAAGTGAGCAGAAGAAAGAACACAGCCAAAGCAAAACTTAAAGCAGCAAACCAACAAGAAAGAATAAAACTGTGGAAACAGCACTTCGAAAACTTACTTGAAAACCCACCAAAAATAACGCATGAACCAATCACCAGAATAATTAGCAAACAATTAGACATTAAACTAGGACCGTTCACACAAGAAGAACTCGACTCGGTTCTCAGAAAAATTAAAAATAGGAAAGCTGCAGGGCTGGACGAAATTCCCCCGGAAGTATGGAAGACCAGACAATTCGACGACATACTGCTCCGACACTGCAACGCAGTATACAATCAAAATCCGATAGATAGATGGATGAAGGGATGCATACTCCCCTTCCCTAAAAAGGGGGACCTCGGATTAGCCAAAAACTACCGAGGCATAACACTTACATCCATAGCTGCCAAAATCTACAATGCCCTACTACGAAACCGAATAGAACCCAAAATCGACAACATACTTAGAAAAAACCAAAATGGCTTCCGAAGAAATAGATCCACGACCTCACAAATATTAACCATCCGCAGAATCCTTGAAGGTGTACGGGCAAAGAACCTACAAGCGACATTAATATTTGTCGACTTTACCAAGGCTTTCGACTCCATTCACAGAGGAAAGATGGAACAAATCCTACTAGTGTACGGCATACCTAAAGAAACCGTAGCGGCAATAACGATTCTCTTTAGAAACACTAAAGTAAAAGTACGATCACCGGATGGAGACACAGAATACTTTGACATTGTAGCAGGAGTACTACAAGGGGACACGCTGGCCCCGTACCTCTTTATCATTTGTCTAGACTACGTACTTAGAACATCGATTGACAAAATCAAAGAGAATGGCTTCGAACTGACGAAGAAAAGAAGCAGAAGATACCCCGCAACAACAATTACCGATGCCGACTACGCCGATGACATAGCGATACTGGCAAATACACCTGACCAAGCCGAAACACTTCTGCATAGTTTGGAACGAGCAGCAGCAAGCATAGGCCTCTATGTTAATGCACACAAAACGGAATATATGTGCTATAACCAAACGGGGGACATCTCCACTCCAGAAGGAACCCCACTTAAACTAGTAGACAAATTCACGTACCTAGGAAGCAGCGTCGAATCAACCGAAAAGGACATCGAAACGAGGTTAACGAAAGCATGGACAGCTATCAATAGGCTATCGATTATATGGAAATCAGACCTAACCGATAAAATGAAACGCAGTTTCTTCCAGGCAGCGGTCACATCAATACTGCTATATGGATGCACTACATGGACGCTAACAAAACGACTGGAGAAGAAGCTAGATGGCAATTACACAAGAATGCTGCGTGCAATCCTGAACAAGTCCTGGCAGCAACACCCCACAAGACACCAACTGTACGGCCACCTGCCCCCTATCACGAAAACTATTCAAGTTAGACGAACCAGACATGCAGGACACTGCTGGAGAAGCAGAGATGAACTCATAAGAGATGTACTCTTATGGATCCCCACACATGGCCGCGCAAAAGCAGGACGACCAGCTCAAACGTACATTCAGCAGCTATGTGAGGATACAGGATGTTGTCCTGAAGACCTACCTAGGGCGATGAACGATAGGGAGGAGTGGCGAGAGAGGGTCAGGGATATCCGTGCTACCAGCGCGATATGATGATGATGATGACATATAGCTACAAATTCAAACCTGAAATTAGAACACTTGTCAGGAAGTTGGAAAGGATCTTGATAAAATCGTATAGACAATATGTGTATCACACTGGTGATCTTGTATTTATTTTTCATATAGGAATATTCTTCAGTGTTTTTACTTAGCACAGAAATCTATATTGGTTTGACTTATGTCTACCCAGTAGACAATCTCCTTCAATGTTAATTTACAATAATGTTCCTTATGTATTACGCGGACATCATTCCAGAGAGAAAGAGGGAGAAAAAAGCATGAACTCTTTTCTCCAAATATAGTCTGCTATACCATTCCCTTTGAGTATAGCTTTTTATATTCCTTTATGCTATGGCAACGCTAAGGGAGGTAATCTGTAAGGAGTTTTCACTCATTGATTGAAAACCCCCACTGTAAAAAATACCTAGTGTTAAATCCTGTCTGGTGGGAGGCAGCGATAAATGTAGCTGGCAGATGGAACATATGTACATCATGGCTCTTTTGAATCCTCTTCCATCCATTGGTCACAAGTTGGCCCTCACCAGAATAAAAATTTCAAATATTATAACATCTTTGACAGGGTTATTTTGCTATAATGGCAGGTATAACAATTGGCGACGAGGATCAGATAGAACAGCACAAGAAAATTTTTTTTTCATCATGGAGGACTATTCAACAGCTTCTGCATCAACTGTTAAAATTAATGGAATTGTTCACAAACAGAATTACAAACAACTCCATCACCAGAGACCAGTGTATCTATAGCAGAATCAATTGCACAGTCCATTTCAGCATTCCACAACCCAACCACAAAATCAACTTTAAACACATGATTCAAACACTACAAAGATCTTTCTTCAGTGGAATTTTCACTTCAAACTGGAAAGTCAGGTTTTTTTAACAAAAGTTGGGAGTGTCGGAAGACAAGAAATATACCGACTGTAATCTTCTTAATCTGTCACGCAACTAATGAAACAGTGGACATTATTATAGAAAATTTTTGGTGAGCAAACGTCCATTTTAAATTTGCCTTTCAATTGTTTAAATTTGTCAAAATATGATGTGGATTTAAGCATATATGCCAGTATTCTTAACTGTGAATATGAACGTTTTTGGTTCTCATCAATCACAGATTCCCAAATGAAATGTTCAATTTTTGCCTGTGATATGCATTCACCAAGTGATGAAGTCCGTACTTGGATGTTGTCCAAAATTAAACAGAATCCTAACATTACACTGCAACAAAAGGCAGTTTAATATCAGCACCTTATCTGAAACATTACTCCACCATGGTCCAATATTCAGCTGCTCCCACAACTATTTCAGTCAACATGGTCCAAAAAAACCAAGCAGATAGTCCAAAATCAGACGAGATCTCTGCTTGTTGGAACTGTGCAGGATAATAACATTTTGCACAAAACTGTCCATTCAGAATACATCAGCCAAAGATGTAACAAAACAGTACACAAATATATGCTGTCAGTTACCTCAATGATAACCAAAATCTCACATGCAGCGTCCTCCCAAAAGTTCACAATCAAACAGTCAGGCAATAACATTTGCAACAAATTCCAAATCTTGGACAAATTCCAAATATGTCTCATGAAATCTGATCTCAATAGAAAATTCTGCCATTTTTGATGATTCCCTTGTACACAGAGAGGCCACATTCACACTTAAACCTTTTATGAAATCTGTTTTCTTATCCAAAAGGCCTGTCTCATATGCTGCATTACTATTGGTAGACCTGGAAAGAACACACCTTGAAAAATTGTCATCACCCCAAAACATTCACAGTGGGCTGCACCAAGTGTGATTGCAAAGAAAGCTAATCACTTGATTTGGTTGTGTGCAGACTTCTGAACTGGCTTCAATGAAGCACTCAAGGATCACCATTATCCTGTGCTCATTCTGAACTCTCTATACACCATGCTGAATGGTAGTACTTGCTTTGCAAAGCTCAGTCTATCAGAAGCTTATCTTCAAGTGGAGGCAGAATGAGCATCAAAGGAACTACTGATCATTAACTTACATCGAGGGCTTTTTTGATGTAAAAACAGTACCAGCCATATTTCAACAAATTATGGACGCAATGTTAACCGGAGTGGAAGGTGCAGCAATTTACACAAATAACAATCATTGTCAGCCAATCATGAAGAACTGAGAGAAAGAATTAACAAAGTTCTAACTTGTATCACAGAGTTTGGCTTCCATCTCCAGCCAGAAAAATGCCTGTTCTTTCTGTCCTCAGTAAAATATCTGAATTTCATTTTCAACCATGAAGGTCAGCACCCAGATCCACAGAATATAGCAGCCATTCAGCATATGCCACCATCATCCAATGTCCCCAACTTACGTTCCTTTCTGGAATTGGTGATCCACCACAGAGCATTCTGCCCACATACCAACTAAAGGCACCAGTCAATATAATTAACCAAGAATACAGAGTGGTCCTGGTCTCCTGAATGTCAACAGTCATTCTACAAGATCAAAATCCCTGCTTTGGTCGGACCTACTCCTTACATACTCTGATCCAACTCAAGACACAGTCATGGCAGCAGATGCCTCATGTCATGGAGCAAGTACTATAATCTCAGATAGATTTCCAAAGAAAAAGCCATCATGTATGGAGCAAGATCATTGACAGTAATTGAGTGTAACTAGAGTCAAATCGAAAAGGAGGCATTAGCCCTAATTTTTACTGTGAGGAAGTTACACAAAATGTTATTTGGTGGTCAATTCACTTTTCTGACAGACCACAAACCATTGTTATTCATTTTTGGTTCAAAGAAGGGCATTCCAGTGTATTCTGCCAGTCGATTGCAATACTGTATCCTTCTGGGATACAATTTTTCTGTACAATACTAAAAAAACAACAGAATTTGGTCAGGCTGATGCTTTATAATGACTCATTAGCTCACAAAGAAATCCAGAAGAGGACACTTATTACTGCAATCAACATTAATGGAGATATTAGTTGTCTGAATTTCTAAGACAAAGTTTGATGATTTCTGTCATTCAGAGATTTTGGACTATTGCCTTCATCTTTATTGTTATATTCATGTTTTGGCCGATGTATCTTCTGGTTTTCTTCAGGTGTTTGTTGAACTTGGAAGCCTACACGGAACTTCAAACCACATCCTTTATTTGATCCACGGGGGTCGCTTGTTCTGTTAGTAGCTTGACATGGAAGAGATACCTCTGGAGAGTTGAGCCACTTGTGAATATTGTCCTGATGTCATATGGACAACATATCTTTTGGATCCTTTCAGCTAGGCCTTTGACATAGAGCAGACATACAGTGGCGAGTTTTCCATAAGCTTCTAAAGAGAATCATCTGGAGGTTGCAGGTTCAGTCCTGATTGCAGTTGAGTAACAATACAGGAATACTTAGCACTTATTCCATTAACCATAACTGGATATATAATATGAACATGTTTATCCTTGGACAGAAAGCCAACACCCTTACCAATAAAGACAAGACTAGAAATGCAATTTTTATTAATATGATTTTAAAAAAAACTATAATCCCTTTGTGCCTTCTAGGACAAACTGACAAAGCTGGTTTGAAAAGGATAGAGTTATGCTATAATTACTTCATCTTGGAATTTCAAGCAAATTTTTGTATACATAAACTTGCATATCTACATCTCAGGAAAATAAGTAGAACTTGAAACTATGTAATTAAATATCCAAAAATTATATTTAGAGCATGTGCATACACACTCACATATGAATATATAATTCAAGGTTGACTTCTAGTGAAACTTCCCATCTCAAAATTTCAAATAAGTTTTTATAACACAGCCATTAGGTTCAAAATAACATCAAGCAAAAGCATTTAACATAATTACAACAATTAAAAGTACATACAGAATATCATGAAATGTTCAAATTTAAGTCAAATTCTAATTTACAATTTTCAGTCGATGCAATTTTTTTTTTTTTTTTACTTAACTAGAAATTGGTTTTAAAAAGAACTTCAAAAAAGATGGTGTATTTGTACTATGCATTAAAAAAATTACAAAAATTTAAACAGTGAAAATAAAAGTAAAGGTTGAATGAGAATCAAATACGAGTGAATAATTCAGAATACACAAAGTTACAAATGCAAAAAAAAAAAAAAAAAATACTTCTGGCTACTTTTCTTTACTCAAAACTTGTCTTCTGTATTTTATCCATCTGAATGTACTTGGGCATGGCTAACATTTTTGTGTTCTTCAAAACCAAATCATTCTCTCTCTCTCTCTCATTTTTTCACCATTTATATTCTTATATATCTCCAATGGATACCCTGAGTAAAACAAAGTTAGATTACTTAAAACAATATGTAAATTCTATTCAAATGAATGATGAAAAAGTTGGTTCAATTCATTGATGAAAAAATTAGTCTTGAAAAACAAGGAATATCAAGCACATATGAGGTATATATGATAAGTTTCCAGACATTTTTCGTATGGGCACTTTTATTGATAGTAAACACATGAAACTCTAGTTCCCCTGGAAATAACCTCCTCAGGCTGTAATGCACTTGTTGTACCATTCCAACAACTTCTGGAAGGCCCCATCAAAGTCCTCTTGCGTGAGCGTTTCAATGACCTTCGTCACAGCCTCTTTCATCTCCTCAATTGTCTCATAACGACAGCCTCTGAGCTTAGGAAATAACCAAAAGTCACAGGGAGCAAGGTCTGGACTATAGGGAGGATGAGGAACTGTCTTGATGCCCATCTTGGTCAAATAGTCTGTGACAAGGATGGACTTGTGGACTGGTGTATTGTCCCGGTGGAAATGCCACTGACCCGATTTGAAGAGTGCTGGCCTCTTCCCAAGGAATCTCTACCTGAACTCCCTTAAAACCTCAACATACTAACCCTAACCCTTTGGCCAATCAACTCTTGTGTATTGACTTCCTTACTCTTCCTACACTTCTCATCATCCCTCACAGACTCCCTGCCTTCCTTGAATCACTTATGCCACTCAAAAACTGATGCTTGATTCATGCAAGATGGTCGAAAAGCAGTCTGAAGCGTTCCATACGATTTTGTGGCCTTTTTTCCAAGTTTAAAACAGAATTTTATTGCATATCATTCTTCTAAAGTATCCTCATGTCCAGATTCCAATTTTGAAATTCACCAGCTGTGACAATCAAGCTTTAGTAGGGTGTATTCCAATTGCTGGTGTAGCTGTTCATTTGAAGCTGAAATCATAAAAATTGGTCAGTCATCTCATAGATGTATAGCAATAACATATTGAATTTTCAAGAGTCTACAACAATTCTAAATGCCCATACGAAAAAAGTCTAGAAACTTATCGTATGCACCTCATATTTAAAACTGATGATTGTCAGATTTTGATTTAGTTGTTTGCTTGGGCAGTTTGTCCATTGCTAGTGTGAGGGTCAGATACTGAAGAAGAGGATGGAGACACTGCAGAATCCAAAGTTCTTGATGATGTACTGGCTGTGTCCTGACTGACACTTTCGTCATCTTCACCATTTTCAAGGACATTCAAGTACACATTACTGCAGGCTATAAGAGAGGAAAATATTCTTCAGAAAACTTGAAAAATTTGAAACAAAAAAAAAAAAAAAAAAAAAAAAAAACAGAAAAATACTTTCATAACAAATTTGCCACAGATTTTGATGTGAAGTTGAGGAATATGAAAAGAAAATCTGAGAAAGAAATTTTTACAAAAAAATCAAAACTGTTTAATGAAAATGAATTCAGATCTCAACACTATGCCAATAAAAAAAAATTAAAAATAACAAAAACATCGAAAGTTCATATTCAAAATTGATGATTGTATTAGTGTTCCAGTAGAAACTTCATATGCATAATTTGATTGATTTTAATGGTATTTCAACCTGTCCAGGGTTATTTTATGCCAAGTGATTAGGGAATTGTAGTTATTGTACATTCATAGTTACGTTTTTGTGTAGTGGTTTCTTTAGATTTTTTTTTTTTTTGCACTTGGTCCTATTAAATACAAATAATTTTAAAACAGATGTATTTGACCCATAGATGGAACCATAATAGGTATATTACCACTGGGTGAAGAATACCTAGAAGTAATGACAATAAAGAGGTACTTCACACTCCCCAGATATCTAGAAGTCAAGCCTCACAACCAGGTGCAAGGGATAGTCAGCATACTGCAAACTTGGTGGAATTCAGTAGATGTTTTTATTCAATTTCTTTCAACAAAGTATTGATTTAATGTAAAGTTGAGGAAATTAGAATTTAAGAAAACAACAGTTAATTATTAGTTAACTCTAGTAAAAATTGTACTACCACTATTTCTATAATTAGGAAAAAAAAAAAAAAAGAAAGAAAGAAAGAAGGCAAACCACCAAAAGAAAAAAGTGTTTGTATATTTACATATAGAGATACACAGATCTTAAAAGATTGACCAAACTATAGATTCAATTTTATAAAAACATCAGCAGAAATTTATTTTCAAAACTATGTTAATTCATAACTACTTAAAGAAAATTTAGGGATTAAACTTGCTACAAATTGGTTATTTTAAAAAAGGACAAAAAACTCAGGTTAGTAAAATCTAAGGAAAAAATTTCAAAATCTTTTCTATTAAACTGCTCAATCAAATGTGCATTTGCAAATGCAAATCTGATTGATGAGTTATCAATTTGGTTGACTTTATTGGTTAAGCTGGTGTTTTTTGTGGTGGTGGTTGTAATAGAGAGAAGTTCAAAGGCCTTTTCAGAAATTAAGCAAGTAGACATTTGTTATATTGATACAACTTTTTTGTTAGACAAATCAAAATACCAGATAAAAAAATAAAATAGCCTTATAAAAAATGAATAAAGTTTTTTTCCTTCTTAAATTGAAACTTTAACATAAAACAAATTACCTCACCTACAGTAATCTGACCTTTAATTTCATCAAAATTATAAGATACTTGAAATCCCATCCATCACCTGTATTGTAAAAATCCTCTTTTTATCTTTTTATTATTAAAACAGATGTAAAAACATTTTTTTTACAGATTTTAGAACATTCTAAAATTTATAAAATGTTAACAAAATAAATGTTCTATATACAGAACATTCTAGAATTTATAAAATGGGACAAAATAAATGTTCTCATTATGAAACATTGTAGAATCTTATTAAAAAAAAATGTTCTTTTCTTAAAATTTAAATAGTCTATTTATAGATGGTTAATATAACTAAATAACAGTTGTTGTGCAGGCTTTTAGAGAAAATTGTTTCAGATCAATTTGCAACAAAGTTATCAACTTTGCTTCAAAGTGTTGGTAAGATGTATCTGTTCTGTTAATAAAATATCAAAAAACTAAATGTTTGACTAACTCCCGACTAAGTTATCTCCCTTGCATCAATTTCGTCAGTAAGATAGTGTTATAAATCATTTCTTTTGATTCAATGACTAAATTGAATTATTTATATAATGAACTATAAACTTTACGCTCTAAAAATATTATAATCTAGTTTTTAAGCTTCACAAAATAAACTTTCCCTACACAAGTCAGGCCAAATTTACTACAGAGTGTTTTGATAAAGCAGCTGAAATATATTCAGCTATCAGTATTGAAGATGCATCAAATTATAAGCTTAAAGCTTATTTTGAAAGCTTATCAACTATTACTAGAAACATATAAGCAAAAGTATAAAAAAACCAGATAGTCAAACTTTTGTAGAATTTGCCAGAGAAAAAGATTTTTGGGATCAATTGTTGAGGTCTAAAACAACAATCATTTAAGTAATTTGTGTCAATTCTCAGATTTCAGACGTGTATCCCATGATTTACTAATACACCTTGGTGGCAAAGATAATGGGGGGAAAAAAATCAATGAGGCAGCAGTTCTGACTCTTATACTTTAATTCACCAAAATAATTTTTATGGATACAGACCAATTGAAAATTGTAAAAATAAATCAATTAGTCTCATTCACTTACTCTCTGGTAATCTAAACTTAGTACTAGTTTTACATCCTGTCAAAAAAACTGTTCATTTTAATAATTTTGTTGAAATAAAATCAAATTGCTTATTCTAAGAAAAATAATTGCATTATTACTGATTGCTTGAAGCTTAAAAAGAAACATGAAAGTAAAAGCACTTTTTATTCCCATGCTTTAGCTGCTAAACAAGTTAATCAAAACCCTTTTCTCAATAAAAAAAAAAAAAAAATTCCTGATCAGGATCTTAAATCCAGTTCTTTTTTCATGGAAAATTATAAGCTCTTTTTGTCACAGGGGTCTGCTTCTATTAATGATACTTTTTTAAAAATCTGTTTAAATTTTACAAGATACTGGGGCATCTCAAACCCTGTCATTAGATGTGCTATTTTTATCAGAAAACTTTTACTGGTAATTCAGTATTACTTCAAAGCATTGATCCAAGTGTCATTAATGTTCCCTCCAGTGAATTTATTTAAAGTCAGATCAAATTACTAGTTCAGTTATAGGAGGCATTTGTCACATTCTTGCTATCAAAGGAAATACTGTATTACTAGGCAAGGAAAAGTTGTGGGAAATGCAATTGTTGCAGATATGTTAAATTTTAATAATGATTGTGATTTAAAAGATAAAGACATATCCTGCCTGCACTATTACAAGAGCAATGGCTAAAGAATAAAGTGAAGATGATACAGAAAATATATATTCTTCAGGTGAATTTATCAAACTGAATGAGATATTTATATCTCATCAGGCTAACAAAGTAATAATACCCAAAACACAAAGTTTCCCTTCTCAGAAATTGAGAAAATTAAACATTAAAAGACAGCTTCAACCGAGATCAGCTAATTATCAGATAAGAAAAAAAATTCAACTTATAAAAAGAACTCCTTCTCTTGAAGAAACTGAAAACGTTAGAGAATGTTTTCATAAAAAAAAGAAAAAAAAAAAAAAGAAAAAAAGGGCATCTTAACAGGGAAATGGCATCTGCTTGATGCAAATTTTGATGAACAATAAAGATTCATCAAATAGTAGTTCCAAAAATATATACACAGGATAGATTAAGTATAGCTCATGATACTCCTATGTCAGGACACTTAGGAATAAATAACACATGAAAGGATTCTAAATCATTTTTACTGGCCTAAATTAAAACTAGATGTTACTCAAGATTGTAATTCTTGTCACACTTGCAATGAAGCATCATTTAGTAGCAACTTTATTGACAGCTCGTCTTGTAGTTATGTCATGGAAAATTTTATTTTATATATAAAAAAAAAAACACAAACAAATGCAATTTTTGAGAAAACTAAGGTCAAAAGTTATTGTTAAGCTAAACTTGTCTTATTTGACCCTCTAAAATAAAAAATACACAATACATTTTAGATCCATCCAAGTACTTTATGGGGGAAAAAAAGAGGGAGGTACATAAATAAGCTTTCAGGGTGAAAAAAAAAAAAAAAAAAAAAACATAGGAGAAATTGCATTTTAAACTTTGTCATTATCATTGAAAATTCATATTTTATGAAGGTCAAAAGGTCTTAACTCCAGAACCATTCAACTTTCAGAGGTGAGACTGGCACCATTCAATTCCTAACATGAAGGTCTATAAGTGTAGCAAATGTAAAAAGATCCATGTTGGTCATAAGTATTTTTGCATAAAAAATTTGTTGATTTGACATGGAATTATTCTAAAGAGATGCAGCCATTTCATAAAAGAATAAGACCCTATCATAAGAGGAGTAATTTTATCTGTGGCAGTAAACAGATTAAAAGTATGATGTTACTCCTTATCTTGGAGATTAAGACTTGAGCATATGTCCATGTTTATACATGAACATAAATACTTGCTGAGAAAGAGAATGCTCAGATTATTGCAGAGTATATACACACATTACACTAGATAACATATGGATTATCCTAACATTTACACTTTTAACTAAACTTTTCTTAGATTATGAGATCTTTCAGCAGAGATTTGCCTACACACAAACATACATTGCACAAAATATCCACATTTTTGATGTTTAAATTTTATTTGATTCTTTTATTTTCTCAATATTTTAAAAAGTATCCTTTCAACTAATATTTTTTTCTTTTTACTTACCTGAAAATGCATCAGGATATATTTTACTTAATCTTTGTTTTAAATTTCTGAAAAAGATAAATTTAGAAAAGAGGCAAAAATTTACCATTAAAACAAAGTCTGGTAGTAAATCAATCAATTGAAAAAAACTCAAAATAGAATTCTGAATTATGAGTTGAATATTCCTATGATCTCATGCAAACAAGTACAATAATATAACCAGGTAAAAGATTTCAATCAGTCAATTTGATAATGATTTATATCTTTTTAATATCGCATCTACAATAGATTGTGTAGTTACATCAGTAGCCAGTTTATGCTGTTTTTATCATTTTAATTCTATAAATGAAAAAACAATGACATCCTTCATATTTACTGTAGGGCTTTATAATTTCAATAAATTTTTTTTTGAATCATATGAAAATCCTAAAACTTATAAAATTTTAAATATCTTGAATGTTAACATATTTTGAATAGTTATAAAAGGGAAGGCTTCCAATGTGTTTGTAATGTTACATTTGTACACAGCTTTCATAAACCATGTTAATCTATCTGATGAAATTAACTCAGAATTTACAAAACAATTTAATAATAAATTTTGTGCTAATTTGTTAAGATGAAATTGTTAGATGATGCATATATAATTGGTACTTGCAAGCTTGAAGTGGAGAGAGTTGCTTAACTTGACAAACTCAAAGTACAGATAAGACAAAATATTTTAATGCAAATTAAAAAGCGATTTTTTAATGTAGCAGTGATACATGTATTTCTAATTTGTTTATATAAATTTACTTTGGTCCATTATAATTTTAGCAGTTTTAAATAAAAATCTTCTGTTTTATTTAAAATCTTTTCCTATGATAGTTTTATCTGAGATATTATACTTATAGTCCTATAATAGTTTCAGGATATTTACCTTGTTCAGTTGAGATCAATTTTCAATATATTAGGTTGGGAAGTAGGTTTTATTGCTTGCTTTGCAAAAAGTTGTTATTTGATATAAGATATGATAAATTATGTCCCAATAAAAAAAATGACAAGATTTTTTAAGCAACATATTTACTTTGCAGGTAAATTCTAATTTCAGAAAAAAAAAAAAAAAAATTCTAAAAAGATTAAATTAAAAAAAAAAAAAAAAGATTGCTGTCAATGCCAAGAATTGAAAATTCAAGTTTTAGCAGAGATATTGGAACTTATTTTGAGAAAAAAAAATAAACCAAGAAATCAAAAATTTGAAATCCTTAAAGTTTTTCAGCTAATAGTCATCAGATAAACAATTGTTAACAAATAAGAAATGAAACTAAATGTTGATATAAAGGAAAATTACATTTAAAAAAAAAAAAAAAAAAAAAAAAAAATGGTGTGAGGTTAAAAGCCAACTCCATAAACTGATTCTTCATAAAACATGTTAAATATTTTTTGGAGGTTTTTTAAAGACTGAAAACCTGTCTTATGCAAGCATAAGACATACATTGTTTTAATGAGTAGAGTGGTGATTCTCCCTAACCTCACAGGGTTTTTAATCATTCTTTCACATCGTATCTGAAGGGGTTGAAATACTTTCTTTTTGTAGTCAAGACCCAAGTGGGGATGTAAACTTCCAAGTATTTCTTGAATACAATCATGATTTAAGTGTTAGACAAAGTGGGTGTGTGGGACTGGTAATAAGAAAGTGTAGCCTGTCATATTCAGGAGGTATCGTCATTGGTCGCTGCTGTCTTTACTTGATAGCAGGTCATGTGTAACAGCTATTGGGCAACCATGATGGATGGATAGGATGATAGCCCCGACCTTCTAGATGACGAACAGAACAAGAGTCGTTCTGAAATAGTGGACCTGTCTACAGAGTCATCACTTGTGGTTCACATCTCTGAAGCCCTAAGTGAAAAAGACAAAGTAAAGTTTACTGTTCATACAAAGACAACACTCTCAATTCCAACAACCAGAATTTTCCATGGTCAGACAACATGAAGAATTCATCTGGCTCCATGACTATTATGTGGAAAATGAAGAGTATGCTAAACCAGACATTGATGTTTTACGGGAGAAGTTACAAAGACTGGGAGAAGAAGGTAACATGATAAAAGAAGAGTTTGTCAAAATGAAACAAGAATTAGAAGTTGAATATCTTGCAACCTCTAAAAAAAAAGAAAAAAAAAAAAGAAAAAAAAAAAAAACACTTGTTAATGGCAAGAAGCGCATAGCACAGGTGGATTCTGGAGGTTTCTGGTCTCTCGTGACTAGATCAGTGTGCAATCCCTCAAGCCAACAGACAGTGAAATTCTCCAAAGTGATGATGTTGGCACTATCATGCTGGCAGTAGATAACGTAAGCCCCATGAAAGCTGATGTTCTGGTCGTGGACAACACGCTGTTAGGCTTCGACATGCTAATCGGAATGGATATTATCAGGATGCTGGGTGGAGTCCACATATCCAGTCTGACAATGGCAGATGTTGTCTCACTCTGGTTGCAGAAGCTATATTTTCATTGATGAAAACCGTCAATGTATGTTGAAGTTGCCTGCTGGATAGTATCATCTTTTGAGAGTGTAGCCTCAACAATAGCTTGCATGATAGATGGTGCTACATTGAGTCAAAAACCCATATGCATTAAGCAGTACCTTTTCCTTTCAAAGATAACTCTGGTACAGCTACAAGGATTTGTGCACACATACCTGTAAATAGGTCTTTCGAAGATCAAGTACCGATATGTTGGAGCCTTTCTTTCTCCACTCTTAACTTTTGCACACTGATATCAGTATGGGCCCTATAGGCCTCAATGTGTTCATTCAACTCACAAAAGTCTAACACTTAGACTTATTCTGTTGAAAGATGGCCATTAATGCAGGACCGAGTTCCTCATCAGGATAGGGAATCAGCCATCCATTGTTCAGCCATGTTTCCAGCTCATGACGATATTCCTGTTGAACCTGAGTGGACATAGGATACTCAGGCACTTTATTCATAAGTCCATTGGGTGGCTGATTACCTGACCATTTCCACAATGCTGTCCAAGCCCTAGTCTAACTCGGTGCTGAAGTCCGACTCCTCTATTCAGATTGCAGCGAAAAAATAATGCCCCATAATGGTACAATGTTACCCCAAAGGATAATGTGTCATCACTGACTGTTCCTACCAACCTGATTCATCGCTACCAAGTCGGACTGTAAGGTATTGATGCACTCCCTCCAGATGAGCCCAAACAGCTGCAGATTGAATACAACATGGGTGATCATGTCTGGATAAAGACCCCAAATGGACAGTGCATGTCCCCTTATGCACATGGGCGCGTTACAGGTGTGATCAGCCAAGAGAACGTCCTTGTCAACAGGATGCCCCACCATGTAAGGAACCTTCATCCTGTCATGGGTTTGAGTACTTCAGAGAGTGGGAGTGACAGCAAACTCTCAACTCAAAGTGCAAGAATGATCATCAACAACTCTCACAGTGATCCCCCGGAGGTGGGCAACCCAGATGCAACAGATGACACCTCTGCAGATGAGTTATCCGAAGAGGAGGTAGCATTACCATGTAGGAGCACTAGATTCTAGATACCTGCCCCAGGTTGTTATCTATGTGATCATCAGATCATGGGGTAGTATAGCGGAATTGAAAAGCAGCTAGCTACCTCTAGTGAATCAATCAGTCTCTGCCATTCATAGAGACAATGAGTTGTGTATTGTATATGCAGGCAGAACAGCAGATGTAAATATGGGTTCATTTGATAACGAAGGTTGACCAATGCTAGAGGATGCTTGTGCAAATTTAGCAATCATCCATGGCTGCATAAAAACAGGTGATAAGTCAGTTGAGCTGAGAGATGAAATGTGACAACAAAGTCACATGGAGTGAATTTCGATTGTGATAACAACAGAAGGAAAGAAGAGGAAAGACACAAGAAGTGACAAGTGAACTTGTTTCTTTTGTCCTATTTCACAGACTGCATTGGACTTTATCACTCTTTGCTTTTAACTTAAATGGGGTTAACAAATTTTCATAATCATTATGCTAATTTGCATTTCCAATATTATTATAATCCACAGTCACTTCTGGTATAGATTCTTTATATATGAAAAGAAATTCTTTTGAAACTTACCGAATTCTTTTAAACACAGTGTCCAAATCTTTCTTCATCTCGTACAGAAGTAACGTGTCTTTTTTAAACTTGTGACAGGTGGCTTCGTAGCGCGATGAGGACAGCAGGTTAAAGTTTATCAACATTTCATTGGTCTTTTCATAACGTGATAACCTAAAAGAAAAGAAAATTAACTGTAGTGTATCACGCAAAACCTTTAGATAAAAAAAGAAATTGTGCGAGAAATTCTCATGATTAGTAAATTAGTGTCTATTCATATCTACCAACACTATATTAATGATAAATAAGACCATTTTAGAAAACTTGAGAAGCTTCATTTAACACAAGAGACATTGTAACAAGTTCCTAACCAGAGCACCATTTTATATAGAAACTGAAAGTAAAGGAGATGAAGAGATGTTACTCATTTCTAATTCTGACTATCATCCTTCACATTCACAGATGATGATTTTCAGTTATAGTCTTCTGTTGTATTTTAGTGGAATTGCATACACCAAGAAAATTTGTACTCTCAGTAGTAGCAACTTATCAATCCTTTTTGCTCAAATGCTCTGAGAGCAATTCCATCCATCTGCTGAGAAGTTGAACAAGGATCATCAATGTTAGTTGGGAGATGAGAAGCACTCACAATAAGCAGCAGTGAATGCATCCACATAGTCTGAGTAGATTCATCAGGTGCTTGCAATCAAATTGTGTCTGGCTCTTAGCAGGAATCATAGGAGATTGTAACAAATTTAATTTCATTGCACACAAGAACCAAATAATGCAGAGACACTTGTCTCTCACCCACTTCTAAGCTGTACATGAGTATAACTGAGGTTGACATCTAAAATGTTGATCTCTTCTACTAGAGGCTTATATTTATTAACATGTACATGACTTTTCAGGAGAGTTGATTTGGTATTGGTTAGTAGAATTCACAGCAATGAATGAACACAGTAGAGGGCAACATCTAGAACACCTTCCAATATATGATCAGAAGATTTTTTAGAGATAAGTGCTCAACAGGTTGTTTTCTAAATGATTCCCTAATAATATTCAGTTTGACCATGAGGATTAAATGCCATAGTTTGACTTACAGCAAATAGCACTAAAATGCATGAATTGTTTCAGATCTTCTGACAGAAAAGCTATGAAGAGACCAAAATGCATAAAAGCTAGATTACTAAAGAGGTATAATAGATGAGTAAAATGTTACATAACAGTTGATATGGAAATAGTATAAGAGAAGAGGAACAGAAAACAAGAATACTTAACTATTGTCAATATGAAGTTGGAAGAAGTGTTGTATAGCCATAATGAGGGAAGGTACATGAATGAAGAATGACCATAACACAATTTTATAAGAATATAACTCTTGCACTTTATTCTTGAAAGGAGTTAAAGCTTCTATAGTGTGTGGGACAGACAGATGGAGGGAGACAAGACAGATTGCTATAGTAACCCATAACTTCTTCTCTTGACCATAGCATGCTGTGTTATCTTCAAGACCCCACTTAGTACTTCTGCTTCTTGGCCGGGATTGCTCAATCAGAGGGCTGGTATAGGCCACAGGCCCCAGTGGAGCACTCTCAGTGACTGCAAGCTGGCTCTGACTCAACTGCCGTGGGCATCTGAATATATTATTTGATAATGCCCACTTACTTCCGATTAGATCATGTGATCTTCTTCCTCTTATTTACACAGGTGTGCCTCTGATTGATGGCTCGGTCAAGGGTCAATATGTAATGGAAGTAGAAAGCATCAAAACTAAGATAAAAAAGGAGGAGGAAGAAGAGAATTATTTTAAGCTATTTTGGCATTTCTATCTACAAAGATGGTGGACAGAGGATTTGACACATGGCTAATCTCTGAATTTAGTGGTGCTGCAACTGATCTACCAATTGTAGAGTGAATTGAAAATGTGGCATTGATATGTGAATTATGTGAGATGAAAAGAGTACTACCATTACGACTACTAGCTGGGGTTCTTACTGTGTACCAGCAACTGACTAAAGAACAGAAGTCTGATGCAGAGCAGATCAAATAGGCCCTTATCAGCACATACATGATGAAATGTTCAATGCTTTTAAGCAATTTACAATGCGACAACTTCACCCAGGGGAAAAAAATGGACGAGTTTTTGGTGCAACTAAAATGTTTGGCTCTGTTAGTTGGAAGGCTGCTGACCGAGTGGTGGATGGGATGTACATTTGTTTTGGGACTGCCACAAGTCAGACAGTTACTCCAGTCATTGGCCAAAATGGACACCATGACCTTGGAACAGATTCTGACTTGAGCAGTTATGAATGATGATAAAGAACATGAGGGGTCAATCGCTGCATCCGCTCAACAAATTCATGATGATGCTGACGCACCCAAGGGCAGAATCATTTGTTTTAAGTGCTCTGCCTCCAATCACCTGGCCAAAGATTGCAAGTAGGGTCACTTTAAGAGGATGATTAACTGAACACAAAGATTCCAATATAGTGTTTTTGGTGTAACAAGATTGGACACTTCTCATCAGAGAGCTAGGGAAATGACTCAGGGAGCAAACATCAGTGCCAGCCTCCTCCCCAAGCAAATAAAAGATGCAGTGTTGCTTGTCATCAAGATGTTTGTAGATGGATATGAATGCACAGCCTTAGTAGACTTTGGCTGTTTGTGGACATTGGTGAGCAAACACGTATGCCACTTTTGGTGACAGCTGATGGAAGGACCCTGAAATGAGCTTGGTAGGGTGCGCATAACTAAGTTTCTTGAGGGAGATGTGCCCCGATGTGCTACCATTTCCTTTGATGAGCCCGATTTCAGTGCAAAATTTGATCCTCATAAGAGGGTGTGGCCTGCCTCCTGGAAATGGGCAAACAGCCTAACTCCTGCGGAACTAAAAAATAGAGTGCCAAAATATGCAGTGCCTGACCACGCCCGTTACGAATACAAGAGGGAGCTCCAGTTATGGTTGGATAATGGATGGCTGCTGCCCTGTCCAGAAAATGAACTCGACTCTTCAATGGCAGGCATCACAAATACATCTTGTCACGGACTAGGCATGTGTTCACCACTGGATTTTAGACACCCCAACTGGCTAGGCATACATAAATACAAAAGCATCAGGTAAAATGTTGGTGAGGTAACAAAGAGAAACACTTCAGGAGCTGGTAGATGAATATGGACTGACAATGGTTGTGACACTGGTCAAATTCAATCTGAATTGAGCCAGACCACCTTACCAGAATGCCACAGAGATGATTCAAACTACACAGAGAAGAAACAGAGACCATGCAGTTGGTGTGCGCTTTTATGGTGACTAAGTTGGATGCATGTCAAATTGCTGATATCCACAAACAAACTGGGCACCTGGGCATAAAAAGGGCTCTGTATTTTGTCAGATCAGTGGACCCTTCAGCATCAATAAAAGTTGTAAAGTCAGTTGTGAGGGAATGTGAGGCATGCCAATGCATTGACAGAAAGGGAAGCTGGGGGTGAGAAAAACTGGAGCAGGCTAGCAATGGACATTACCCACTATGACAAAAGACATTTTCTAACTCATCAACTGCAGTTCCTCCCAGTTTGTGTTATGGTGACTGCTGTGTCAACAAAATTCTACCAGTGTAGTTTGCCAGTTGGAGTCAATTTTTTATGAGTGAGGTCTACCAATCGAATTATTGGCAGACAGATACAGCTTTCACTTGTAAGCAGTTTAAAAAGTTTTTACATGACTGGGGAGTACACTTGCAAATTCGATATGCCTATGCACCAGCCAGAAGTGGCATAGCAGAAGGGAGTCACAGAAGCATCAAAATCATTGTAGCCAGAAAGCAGTGCTCTATACCAGAGGCAGTCTATTAGTATAACGTCACACCTAAGATAGCCTCTCACCTGCCACAGCTCCAGCCGAAGCATTTCATAGGTACCATATCCAAGTAGGGGGCATCGATGCCATACCCATCATTGAACCATATAATAATTGAGGAGCTTACAGAGTGGGGGACATCATCTGGATTAAAACTCCACACAGGAGGTGTATGAACAAGTTTACAATGGGCTGCATAACCCAGGTTAACAGTCCACAGCCAGTACAAATTGATGAAATGCCATGCCACATGAAGAACCTGTGTTCATTTATGGGACTGAAACCTTCATCTGGACATGACTGATTCAGAAGAGAGTGAGCAATTAGTTAACCTGGGGTCAACCACACTAGAGGAGCCTGATGACTCCCCTGATGATGGATCGTCTGAGAATGGAATGACCTTACAGGATGATTTCCTGAACACAGACAGCCAGAATATACAATGACCAGAAGTAATAAGTATTTTTGGATAGTTTTAACAATTACATAAACTTCCTTCTTGACTATTGAATGGTTTGGTTTGGCTAATGTTAAGGTTCTTGGAAAGAATTCTATGGGCTAACCATTTTAAGTAAGAAAAGTAGCAATAGAGAAAAAGAAGCCTGTAGCAACTAAGTTTGCATCAACAACCTCTTTCATTGGGTTCTAAAATGCATTCACTTATTTGGCATTCAAGGGAAAACAGTACAGTAAGAGAATGAAGTTTCTCAGTGTAGTTTGAAATCCACCCAAAGTAGTGGGAAAACAGACCCATTGCTTGTCAAAAGGAAGATAGATCTCAAGGAATATAAGTCCAGAGACAATCTAGGTCAGACTTAACCATACCTTTACTTATCAAATAGCCAAACAAATTGGCAAAAGCGAGTAAATAATGACATTTGATTTATTCAGCTAGATTGTATTTTATTTGGGTAGAGTGTTTGCCAATGGTCCGGGAGAACTGGGTTCAATCCAGGTAGAGTCATACCAAAGACTTTAAATATGGTACTTGATACCTCCTTGCTTAACACTCAGCATTATAAGATACATATCAAGGGTAAAGTGGAGCAATCTAGGGAAAGGAGTAGCGCTCTCCACTGCACCTCAGTGTAGTAGCTATTGAAAAGGGAGCCTTTGAGTCACCCTTGACTACAGTTGCCATCTTTACTTTACTTATACTATTCACAAAGCTCTTCAGATTCTTATTGAGCTCAGCTTGACACATCCACCAATAGTAGCATTGTCAATATATGTATGTATGTATGTATGTATGTATTCCTTGGAGACCCTGTCACTTCATAATCTCATTCATAAATCTAGAAACTCGCCACAATTTAGTCACTCTGAAAGAGATCCAATAGAATTGATATAAGGAGCCTTCAGCCTCAAGCACAATATATATCCTTTCTTCAGATTTAATAGCTACTTGGTGATATGCACACACCAAGACATGGTAACTGGCAGTCTCATTCACCATATAAAAATATGAGGTATTCTTTGGTGCTAAAAACTTATGGAGAACATGAAGCATTTTATTTATTTTTTTTAGGAAAATGTAATTTTCCTTTTATAAAAATATAAAGCAGACTTACTGACTTTGAAAGAAATTCAAAAATCAATTTAAAAGGTCAGTCAGTGGATGGTTGGTTGGGTTTTATGACATATCAGCCTTTATAGGTTATTTAATGCCAAATCCATTTTTATGTAAATAATCAGTTCTATTTAAAACAATTTAGTTTAGCTTGAATACACAGTTTAATTGTCAAAAACAGTTCAATTTCAAACTATTCAGTCTAGCATAAGCACAATGTTTAAATGTAAATACAGTTTGTCAAAAACATTTCTAGCTATTCAGTTTAGTCAAGTAGTTCTAATTCAGCTAATTCAGTTTAGTATAAAGTACAGATTTTCTTTACACACTTAAATGTCAAAAGAGTTCTACGTTAAACAATTTAGTTTCGTGTAAATACAGTTTCAGTGTCAAAAAACAGTTCTATTTGAAATAATTCAGTTTAGCATAAGCATGCAGTTTAAATGTAAAGACGGTTTAATTGGCAAAAAAAATTTCTATTTCAAACTATTCAATTTAGTCAAACAGTTCTACTTCAAACAATTCAGTTTGACATAAATATGCAGGCAGTATAAATCATTCTATTTACTTTTCCTCATTTGTTTGCACACAGTTAAATTATTACAAGAGTTGCTATGTAACAATAAAAATTTAACATCAGTTATTTGTTAGCACGTACTTAAATAGATACACATGATATGTAAGAGATTAACAATTCAAAAATGTGATTGACCTTATAAGTTTGCCGACAGTTAAGTGGTTTCAAGTATTGTAGTTTTTGATTATTTCTTCAAGATTAAGGCTGGCAACTACGCGGTCTGTGTTGCTATCCATACTCTCTATACTATACATCCTTTGTAGGGGTTTTGTTGGTTGCTGAGCATTGGATTGTTTGCTTCTTATAGGCAACTTTGTTGTTGAGGGTATTTTGAATGTACTTCCTGGTCTTTCTTTATTCACTTTGGTGTTCATCTGTA
The DNA here is from genome assembly GCA_963585895.1 of Sepioteuthis lessoniana. NCBI lineage: Eukaryota > Metazoa > Mollusca > Cephalopoda > Myopsida > Loliginidae > Sepioteuthis > Sepioteuthis lessoniana. The sequence goes on from OY757927.1 coordinate 37,689,441, forward strand.
TTTTTGCAGTTTGGTTAATGGGGAGTTGTGATTTTTGTTTAAGTTGTTCAGGTCTTATGGGAGATAGGTTTTTTTAGTCGATCTTTAATGCTTTCTGGGGGACAGATTGGTGATTTATGTAATGGCTGTTTTGATGGAGATTTTGCACTTTTAGGAGTACTTTGTGTTGGAGTGATAGATCCTACGTGTGTTTTTGTTTGGACTACAACATTGGATCTCTCCCCCATTCACAACTTGTTGCTGAGCTGGTGCTTTGTAAAATTCAACTGAGTGTAGTTTTTTCCAGGTGCTCCTGAAACTTTGGCCAATTATTGGCTTCCAACTTGATCAATTTTTGCACGAGAGTTCTATATTTGTTGTCATCATTGGTTCTATCCGCCCTCTGTGCAACAGAGGCATAGCTGCTTTCTCTCATATAGCTCCCAACAATTCTTCTTGCTTCCAGGAAAGATACATTTCTCTTGTGTTTAACCTCAATTATTTCTTTTTCTTTTTGGTAAACAGCACAAGATCTTGCATAAGCCGGATGATCTTGTCAGCAGTTTGCACATGTGATTTCTTTCATGCAATCTTCCTCAACGTGGTCTGGGTCCTTTTCACTGCATTTGGCACATGTCTGTTGTTCTCGACAGGCTTCCCTGTGGTGTCCATATTTTTGGCATGAGAAGCACGTTAGGGGAGCTGGGACGTACTGCTTAACTCTCAAGACAATAGCCAATATTCACCCCGTTAAGAGTGCAGGGCTTATTGAATGTTAGGATGTAAGTGTTGGTCTGAATTTGTTGTTTGCTTTTTCTGATGGAGATTCTTTTTATCTTTGTAACTCCATTTTCCCAGGGCTGACATTATTTCTGTAACTAATGCCAACTCTCTACTCCTGACAACTCCTTTGAAAGTGTTGAGTTTCTCATGCGGGTAGGCTCTGCATTTTGTCGTATGAAATGTTTTTATTTTTAATACAAGGATCATTAAATAAGTTTCCAGACTTTTTCCGTATGGGCACTTTTATTGATAGTACACACATGAAACTCTAGTTCCCTTCAAAGTCATCTCCTCCGGCTGCAATGCACTTGTACCGTTCCAACAACTTCTGGAAAGCCCCATGGAAGTCCTCTTGTGTGTGCGTGTCAATGACCTTCGTCACAGCCTCTTTCATCTCCTCAATTGTCTCATAACGACAGCCTCTGAGTTTAGAGAATAACCAAAAGTCATAGGGAGCAAGGTCTGGACTATAGGGAGGATGAGGAACTGTCTTGATGCCCATCTTGCTCAAATAGTCTGTGACAAGGATGGACTTGTGGACTGGTGTATTGTCCTGGTGGAAATGCCACTGACCCGATTTGAGTGCTGGCCTCTTCCCAAGGAATCTCTGCCTGAACACCCTTAAAACCTCAACATACTAATCCTAACTGTTTGGCCAATCAACTCTGGTGTTCTGACTTCCTTACTCCTCCCACACTTCTCATCATCCCTTACAGACTCCCTGCCTTCCTTGAATCACTTATGCCACTCAAAAACTGATGCTTGATTCATGCAAGATGGTCGAAAAGCAGTCTGAAGCATTCCATACATTTCTCTGGCATTTTTTCCAAGTTTAAAACCAGAATTTTATTGCATATTGTTCTTCTAAAGTGTCCTCATGTCCAGATTCCTTTTTTGAAATTCACCAGCTGTGATAATCAGGCTTTAGTAGGGTGTATTCCAATTGCTGGTGTAGCTGTTCATTTGAAGCTGAAATCATAAAAATTGGTCAGTCATCTCATAAGATGTATAGCAATAACATATTGAATTTTCAAGAGTCTATGACAATTTTAAATGCCTGCACAAAAAAGTCTGGAAACTTATTAAATACACCACATGTTTTCTGCCAAGTTGCCGTTCCTTGTTTTCTTAACAGTTTTCGGACAAGCCCTTGTAGATATTACTTTTTCTATGAGGAAAGGCGAGAATTTGGCTTGGCTAGGTCGCGTCATACCAGAGACTTTAAAAATGGTACTTGATACCTCTTTGCTTAACACTCAGCATTATAAGGTATGTATCAAGGGTAAAGTGGAGCAATCCTGGGAAAGGAGTAGTGCCCTCCCCTACACCTTGGTGTAGTAGCTATTGAAAAGGGAGCCTTCTGGTCATCCTCAACTGCTGTCGCCAACTTTACATTTACTAACAAGAATTATAAGCAAGTTTCCAACAGCACATGTGCAAGAAAATCGACTAACATAAAAAATACATCAAACATATAAATAAACGTCGATAGTATAGATGATATACAAAACATACATGTCTGTTGTCATTCAAAAGAGATAACACAAAGCATAACATGGCGGTAGCTGTAACTTGTTAATCATAAGCTGAAAAAGAATTATTGAAAGGAAATAAGAAAAAAAATGATACCATTGAGGTTTTCAGCAAATTTAAACAGAAATGCAAACAAGCATTCAAAAGTTATCTGAATGTCAAAACAGACAAGGAAAAAGTCAGCTAGGTCCTTCAGTGTTTGGGAGAAAATGGACTTGTTCATAAACTGAGACTTAAGTGAAGACAGTAATAAACCAGACCTGATGAATATTAGGTCTGGTTTGTTGCTTGTTTTCAATTCCAGACTCACATTAAGCTAATGGATTTACAGAGATGAGTTTCAAAATTTGAGACAAAATATAGATGAAACTATAGACAATTTTCTGATGAGAATGAAAAACAGCAGGAAAATATAAATTTTAAGATGAAGAAGACTGGTGGATTGATTAATTTGGGGACATGCACATTCTGAAGTGCAGAAATTGCTTATAGGAAGAGACACACTCAAACTGACTGAAGTAGTGGATAGTGCAAGAGTATTTGAAGCTATAACAAAGCTAATGGTGTCACTGAGTATTCAACCAACTAGTGCATTACAGAATGATGACAAAATTGATGTCATAAACAAAATCAAAATAAGGAAAAATTCATCAGATCAAATCCATACAGATGCTGCAGAAGAGTACATGAATTTGGTGACCAGATAAAATGTCCAGTCTATGGATCAGAGAGTAGAGCATGTGGCAAAACAAATCACTGGAAGAAAATGGGCAGAGAGAAAAGAAAACCATAGAAACCCAAGAGAAAGTCTTACTCTAAATGAAAGATTGACTAGATCAATGAGGACAAAATAAATATAGACACAACCCGATTGCAGAAAATAAAATCATAGAGAAGAGGGAGCCACATACAAATGTACCATATTCACAATTAACGGTATGTGCAAAATGGACATATAATGTTCATAATGATAGAACATATAAAGAACATAGGAATCTTGGAATTCGAAAACACGTAACAACTTCTTGTTCAGGTACGAAGCCTTTTTATTAACTTTGAGTTAAAGGTCTCGACGTAAGGAGGAGAGACACAATCTTCTATGCTGTCTTATTCATTTGGGCCCCAACTCAAGCGACCCTCATAGGGCGCACGTTCGCCTCGTGTCTGCGAGCTCCAAAAGTCGATCCTTCTCGTTTGGCGTCTAGTACCAACTCTTACTTTCTTCAAATCTCACACAAACCTCCGCGCGCTTCCAGTGCGTGACGTCACCCGCACCCTGTCACTGCATTTCATCTCGGACTATTATGACATCTGAGTGACACCTCCAGCCGCCTGCGCGCGCGCCCACGTTAACACCTGCCTCAATGTTGCACCCAACTAACCCATGTGCTGAGTCGAAAGGTTCTCAGCCTAACTAAACTCAAAGGCATGAACCGAAATCCCTCGGCTATTATATAACACAAACATACAGATAAAACAATTGAACAACAGACTAACAATCTGAAGATTAAACTTGACACTGGAACACAAAGCAGCAACAGGGTGAGAGAATACTCAGGTTAATGATATACTGACAAATACCACCCTATAGGTGTATGGTAGAACAGAAATTAAACAGCTGAAGACAAAAGGAAAAGGCATCAGATGTACATTCTATGTGACCAATTCAGAGAAACCAGCAATTCATTTTTTGAACAGCTATTAGAAAGTTAAGCGGATTTCTATGAACTACACTATAAGCAAATCAAAGAAATTAAATGATGACACGCTACTTGAACAGACCAATATCAAAAACAAAGCACATCTAATAGAGATGTACTCTGAATGTTTTAAAGGCATAAGTGGGTGTTTTGAATATCACACAGTCAAAGACCCAACAATCATAACTGTAAAAAAAGAAAAAATACCCCAAGAGCTTAAGGAAAAAAAAAAAAAAAAAAAAAAAAGAAAGAGAGAAGAAGCAACAAACGAGAAGAGGAACTTACAGATTAAGAAAATAAAATAAACAACAGACTACGTAAATTCCATAATTGCCAATAGACAAGTAAGGATCTGTCAAAACCCAAAATACTTAAAAGAAGCCATCAAAAGGGGCCACTACCAAACACCAATGTTACACTAGAACTTGCATGATTCAAACATAACTTTAGAGCAAATTGCTCAATTTGTGTAATCATTGCTGCAAGCAATCCATGGGAACCAATTATCATGACCCTATCCCTGGAATGGTAATTCCAACTAATAGTGATGGACATATTCTAAGTCAGACACATTGCATACCTTGCCTGTGCAGATAGACTAACTGGCTGGCTCATTTTGTACCACCAAAAACCATATCACACCGCCACATCCAAATTAATGCCTATCTATTCCGAACATATGGCACCCCAGACAAACTCAGTACCGACAGTGGCCCACCTTTCACTGCCAACATATTCTAGGAGTTCCTTCAGATGTGCTATGAAAGCATGGACTCTCCTCGGGCACATATTCCCAATCAAAGATCAGACCAAAGCAAAATTAGGATTTATGAACAATTCATTAATCACGAGGATATAGTAAAACAATGATGCTCAAAATAAAGGACTAAATCAGGAAGGATTAAGATAGTGATGCTCTGAGCTTTTTCTTTAATAAAGGAGTGAAGCTGAAAGTTATTTCTACAGACTAGTCTAAAGAGTGTACCCTAAAACACAAGAGACACAAGATAAATTATAGGGAATCTAATCTGTAGTATAACACAACACTCCCCTTCTGGTATATTCAAATGTCATTAATGTTCAATTACTCTCTTGCTGCAATTATCATTGTATTTGCTACCACAGTTGACACACTTTTAGCATCAAACTTTGGATTGGTCTGATTGTTGTCTAAGAACTGGAATCTACCAGCTGGACAATAATGAGTACCACTGATGTCACTTCAGGAGGTAACCGTAGTGACAAGACTGTAGTTACATCTGAATTTTTACTTGTCCTGACCCAACCTTTTTTTTCAGACTGGTAGGGCTAAAGTAGGTCGTGTGGACCATGTGGTAATAGCTGTTGACAGTGTACTAATGACAATGATGGGGGTACGGGCAAAAAACCTACAGGCGACATTACTTTTTGTCAACTTTAACAAGGCCTTCAATTCCATTCACGGGGGAAGATGGAACAAATCCTACTAGCATACGGCCTGCCAAAAGAAACTGTAGCAGCAATAATGATTCTCTATAGAAACACCAAAGTGAAAGTACGTTCACCAGAAGGAGACACAGAATACTTCGACATTGTAGCAGGAGTACTACAAGGGGACACACTAGCCCCATACCTCTTTATCATATGTCTAGACTACATGCTTAGAACGTCGATCAATAAAATCAGAGAGAACAGCTTCGAGCTGACAAAGAAAAGAAGCAGAAGGTACACCGCAAAAAACAATTACCGACGCCAACTATGCCGATGACATAGCTTTACTAGCAAATACACCCAACCAAGCTGAAACACTACTGCATAGTTTGGAACGAGCCACCGCAGGCATTGGCCTCCATGTCAATGCACACAAAACTGAATATATGTGCTTTAATCAAGCAGGTGACATTTCCACACTAGACGGAACCTCTCTGAAACTGGTTGACAAATTCACCTACCTAGGAAGCAGCGTCTCATCAACTGAAAAAGACATTGACACACAGCTAACGAAGGCATGGACAGCTATCGGTCATATGGAAATCAGACCTGACTGATAAAATGAAATGCAGTTTCTTCCAAGTAGCGGTCATGTTGATACTGCTGTATGGATGCACCACCTGGATGCTGACAAAATGGCTCGAAAAGAAGTTAGACAGCAACTACACAAGGATGTTGTGAGCAATATTAAACAAGTCCTGGTGGCAACAACCAACAAAGCACCAACTATACGGCCACCTGCCTCCCATCACGAAAATTATCCAAGTTAGATGAACCAGGTACGCAGAACACTGCTGGAGGAGCAGAGACGAGCTCATAAGTGATGTACTCCTATGAACCCCCACTTATGGTAGAGCAAAAGCAGGATGACCAGCTCGAACATACATACAGCAGCTATGTGAAGATACGGGATGTAGTCCAGAAGACCTGTTGGAGGCGATGAACGATAGGGAAAAGTGGCAAGAGAGAGTCAGGGATATCCGTGCAGGCAGCATGACATGATAATGAGGTCATGATGGTGGTAGCAGTTGTTGCTGTAGAGGCAACCACGCTATTACCAGTGGTTGTCACTATGTCGCACAGGTACTCTGGATGCTACCAACCCAGTTGCAAATATGGTTGATGTTATCATTAGTGATGATGATTTTATAATGTCTTCAGTTATCAAAAAGGAAATTGCTAATGACATTGTTGTAACAACTGCATTGGTGGCTGTTGATCCTGTTACACTAGTTGTAGATATGACATATAAGATACTGGTGTACCTATTGTTGATAAGACTCTTAGAATCTGGATATCATTGGATCCAGTAAGAATGTTTTGCGTTTTTTCAAGCAAGGAGACTGTATCTTTGATGGTAGAAACTAATTTTAGACAATCAGTGATGTAGGAATCCTGATAGATTACTGAATGACATTTAGGCTGGCCCTTCCTAACTGCTTGTTCGAAGCAGTAGATCATCACAGTTGGAGATGGGCTGTTGCTGAAGACATAAACCCTCATCTGGTATTCTGCGGTTTCTTTGTGAAAACAGGTGGGTAGTCCAATCAGGGTGTTATTGCCTGATTAGCACATCATTATGAGATACTCTGTTGTACTTGGCACTGGAATCGGTGTTCAGGCAGTTTCAAAAAAGGTAAGGAAATTCATGCATTGTTTCAGAAAGCCTTTTGACAAGTAAAACTCTGAAGCAAAGTTAGGATTCATGAACAATCTATTAATCGTCAGGAAAGGATAAAATGACAACAAAGGACTAAATTTTAAAACGATTAAGATAGTAAAACTCTGGGTTTTTCCATCAATAAGAGAATGAAGCCGCTGTAAGGTATCTCCTGGTGATTAACTTATAAAGTATATCCTAAAATGCAAGAGCCACAAAAGGAGAAACGATGAAGAACCTAATTTATCGTGTAACACAACAGCTACAATTCAAAATTCACATTTTATTTTGAAAATTATGAACCTTAATAGCTGAAACCATTAACTTAACAAGACAAGCTACTTTTGCAGAATAAAGGATACTGGAATTCAAGGAATCAATGGAAAACTATGGATTTAGAATTGAATATCATCTCTACATTATCCCAAGAGACATGAACTCATTGAGAGGTATATGCAAACAATATAGAAAATTCTTACAAAATGTAGAGAAACAAGAAAAAGACCAATTTCTTGCTTTACTTTCTTTAGGAGCAACACCACTCAAAGAAGACAAAGTTCCCAGCTGAGCTATTCAAGAAAATACAAAAGCACATTGCCAAGTAAAATCAGTCCTCCACCTGGAAAACAAACTGGTTGATGACCAGAGAAAAAGGAAACAATTTCAGTAGAAACACACTCTCTACCTAAATTATTCATCAGAAAGCAACATATTCATACTCAAAACTCAGTTATGAAAACCTGGAGCCCAGCACGATTTATCAACACAGCTGAAATGAAATTACCAAACAGCTTAATATAAATAGAATACATGTCTGCCCAACACCACAACAGACGAGACATAGAATCAAGCCTAACACACTAGTGGTACTAACCGTTATAAGGAAAGCAGCTACAAAGACAACATAATACTCGTCAACAAATAACAGATGACATCCAACAACCGAACACCACGATGTACATAAAAAAACACCCTCAAAAAGATCTACAAGTTAGAGAGGTCACATCTTAGTACTGGCGCGATTTTGGTAGTAAATAATAATAATAATTTTAATTAAAACAAAGGTAAATTTTTTACCCTTTATTTAACCCATCGGATTTTAGCGAAAACTAAAAATCAGATTTTTTTTTGCGAGTACACGTAAACAGCCTAAAAAATATCCACAAAATAGAAATTTTGAAAAAAAAAATCTTAGAATTTTGGGGATCACTTTTTACATAAATTTAATGTAAAATGATCACCCACTTCCGGACCAGCAAGCATTACGACCAGAGATAAGCGGAAAAGGGATGTGTAACCATTTTTTTTTTCTTTTTTCATTTTTTGTAGGAAAATCATATTCGCCAAAGTAGAATCTGATTTTTAGTTTTCGCTAAAATCCGATAGGTTAAAGAGTAAAAATTTACAAAAATAAAAATGCAAATCGAACGATATTTGAATCAGAATAAATACCCACGACTAACAAAAACAATAAACCATTTCAAATTGCGGATGAGCAGAAAAACTATTTAAAATCGCATAACAGAAAATGGACAGACAACATACAATGAGAGCTTGATCATAGATAGTCTGTAGATCTAATGTCTTGTTTTCCAGTAGTCTTTGCCTTATTTGATTAAACAACAGGCTACTGATGAAAACATTCTGAATTTATTCATCCCTGGCTTGTATAACTGTCACAGCTTTATCACAATCCTTAATCAGTAATATTTGTAAATACAAGTCCAGACTTTCTCCTTAGCTGTTGTTGACAAGTAGCTAGTAAAGCTTAACAAAAATTTCCTTCTAGAATATCGAGGGCTGATTTAACGTCAGAGATATATCTTCATAGATCTTTGGCGAGACAAAAATAAGTAAATTGAGCTTAATAAAATCTTAAATTTAGGGCTGGTCTAAAGAAAAAAGTTAGTACATTCAGAAAAATTTCAAAAGACCTCCTCCAGAGCATCCACATGTCTGTATAATCTGGCATAGAGGTTGAGGTACATTTCTATTAAATAAATTGTATGATAAACAAGACTGTTTTAGTAAAATAGAGAAGCTTTATTTAACACAAGAGACTACATAAAAGAAAATACCACTGCAAGTTCTAACCAGGGGACGATTTTATATAGAAACTGAATGGATAGCAAATAAAGGGAATTTACTCACTGGAGGCTATCCTTCTCCACAAATATATTTCCAATACACTAACAAAAATACATTAATTATAGTGTCACAGGTTACTTTGTTACCCACTGATATGTTGATAGTTCATTACCAGTGAAAAGCTTTCCCTATAGAAAATATTATGCTGGTTTCTCCATTCCGTGTCCACCTAGGACTTCGATGTCACTGAGAAACGACAATTGGAGGAAAAACTACTGAATGAGTAAAAAGGCATGAGAAGTTTATATTGATATGCAGCTGGGAAGCCTTTAAAAATAAAAGAAGGGAGTCTAAAAAAAAGGTGGGAATGTAGAGGTGACCAGTTGAGTGCGAATTTTTGCCTGCAGTGATATTGCAGCCCAGAAGCTTTTGGTAATGGTGTGAAGTTAAAGAGTGAAATTCCATGCAAGTATCCAAAATGAGTGAGTGATTAAGATTGAACAGTACAAATTAATTTTTATCTCGGAAAAAAAAAATTAAATCACAGGTTTTGAAATAACAATAATACATTTTATTGAATCCAAAGTGTACACATAACTTTTTGGTTTTGGCAAATATTACCCCCATTTAATACGGGTTGATCATAGGATTTTATTTTAAAAGAAAAAAAGCACAGACTATAAGAAATTATCTTTTTGTGACTTACTTCTAAGGAATCTGAATCAATGACGTAATCACTATTTTAATTTTTTTTTTATCTGCTATTTGATGTGAGAGAACAAACTACGGTCATTTGAATGTTAATGAAATTGGAACAACTTAGAGCCTCACTTCTATTGTATCTTTCGAGTCTCTGACATCATTCTTTTTTTAATGTTATTTCCACATTAATGAAAAAAAGGGGTGAGGACTGGAAATCTTTTAAAATTAATTAAGAAAATCTGCAGCAACAAAATTATATAAAACTGAATTTAAGGCAGAATGTTGACAGTGAATAATAACAGAAGTAAGAAAAAGAAGGATAGACTCGAGGTAAATGTGTTCATTGTTAAATAATATTGAGTAAAAAGAAAGAAAAAAGCGAATTTTCCTAGTCTACTATCAGAATCCTTTTGAAAAGCATCAATATTAAAAATCAACATGTTTTTTGCGATTCTATGAACGATTTTTCAACATTCATGTTAACTTCTAACAAGTACATCTCATTAGGACACCAACACCACTATATTTAAAGAAATAAAGCTTTTCGTTGTACACAAATAATACATACATTTCCTTCTGCGTTTGTACCATGCAACCCACATCTTCTTTGTTAATTTGGCAGGTTAGAGCCTTTGTGAAGGCAGTGGCGTAGTCTTCACCTGAAAAAGACCCGATATGTCCGTCCGACATTTCCTCAATTGTAACAACAGTTATCTGCCCATGATATAATTCTATTTTATTTATTTATCTATTTGTTTATTTATCTATTTATTTATTTTTATTATCTATTTCATGTTACGAACGCACACATTTCCTAATAAATAAATTCTTTAAGGTGTTTTGGAAAAAAAGTAAAATAAAAATACATATTTTTTTTAGAGTAAAATAACCTTGACCTTGCACAGTAAACATGAATGCAAATTTATATAGAAATTTACTAAGCGTTTTGCTCAGATGTGGCACAAAGCCGGATGAATGAGGTACCCAATGAGAATCGAACTCACTCATGAAGATTTGTTAGTCTAGTTGCTAACAATTACACCGCCAGAGGTGCCTTAAATTTATTTATGCTGGAAATAAATTCTGCAAAAGAACTTATCTTTTTATTGGTTGTAATTTCAAAATTTGAGATTTTTTCCAAAATTTGAAATTAATTAGTATACTTGAACTATTTCTTTTTTTATTGCAATTATTAAATTCTAAATAATTTATATATTCTCATGAAATATTTCTAATAAAGCATAAAATGCATAGTTTGTCCAAGCAAAAATATTATTAATGAACAAATAAGCCGGATAATAATTGATTTTTAGAATCTCTGAAAGTGAATATAAAAAAAAGTTAAAGTTTATATTTTAAAAAATGTTACAACTTCACAAACTTTAATTTCTTTCTTTCTTTCAGGTTCAAGTATGACTCAAAATCTGTTTTTTTGCACAATAATACATCACAAATTTGCACAAGTAACGTAGACAAAAGAAATCTGACAAAAACAAGAACCTTAAAGAAAAACAACTTTATATGTTCTATCAAACTGAACAATGGCAATGATGATACAAAGGGTGTTCATGTGTGTGTGTAAAACACAAATATTGTCAGTTAAATTGAGCGCGTGTATATGTGTGTATGACAAACTAAAGAAGAGAAGATAGGCTTGTACTTACAAACATGTGTATATGTATGTATATGCATGTGTCCTGGTATGTATGAGTTTTTCGGCCAACTCTCCTGATTTGTCGTTCTCTCTGCTTTGAACTAAAACACTTCGCTATTTATACTTATTCATTTTGGAACCTAACAATTTTTGTTTCTGAGACAAATTTTTGTAAAAGTTAGTTTTTGATCCGCTTTTTCTAGAATATGCTATTCTATGTGTCCTTCGCTGATTGGTTAAAAAATTTAAGCGGATAAATTCTATGTAGGTGAGATTTTGATCCTTCTTTTTTTCTGGAATATTCCTATCTACGAGTGCTGAGTTGATTTATCTAAAACTAAAGAAATGTGTATCCTATAAGACAATAAGTGTTGGATTACTATGGCATTTTGAACTTCACAGATAACTAAAATGAAATCAGAATTTTTACTGATTGTATAGGGTTTCAGGTGATTTAGTTGTTTGCTATCTGACATCGTTTTGGTTTCTCTGTTCTTACTCCTTGTTATTTTTCTGGTTTGACTTCTTGGTCTATGAAGGCTGTAAAGGAATTATATGGAAAGAGGACAGGAAAAGAAAATAGGAGGCCAAGATATCTTTTATATTTTGACTTTATTTCTGGATACAACAACAATTCAGTAGGTGAGGAAATGATTTCTGAATACAAATGAAATGATTGTGTCTCCCAGACGAGGTGTTAAAATGTGTTAGTCGCTTTTGGGTAGATATGTCCATTATTCGGTGTTTTCAGTTGTAGTTGTTAAGTCCATTATATGGTGTCTTAGTTGTGATTTTGATGAGTCCATTATTTCATGTTTTTAGTCGTGGGTTGTTGGTAAAAGAGACGGCTGCTACTAGTGGAAAGATTAACTAACGTGCCGCCTAAAGATGAACGCGTGAGGCCTTCCACCAGCAGCAAGAAAGATTTTTAGTGTTGTCACTCCGCCGGTCACTGCTGAAAGAGAACGGGTTTCTTTCTTTTGCTGAGATGGTTCCTTGTTTTTCTTTTTGCTCATGGGTCGCCCCTTTTCATGTCAGGGGGTTCTAGAAGTTTCTGTATTTTTTAAATATTCATTTTTTATTTTAATTTTAATTTTCTTTTTCTATCCTTTTAGCGAGGAAGAGTGTTACATTAGTTCCTCGCTATATTTGAAGGTAAATAAATGAGTTGAACCAAGATATAGAAAAGTTTTTATGAAGGTTTAATGGCAACCAGAATAAAAGGTACCTTTACGCTGCAAGTCTCGTAGGAAGGGAGAAAGAACAGACTTATTGGTTTAAAAAGGAATTATAGCAGCTAAATGCCTGAGAGGAATGTGTGGCGCTACAGTCAAGGTAATGCTGGATGTCTGAGCAGAATATGCGTCGCTATAGACATAGCAAAAGTCGTGTTTGCTGTTTAAGGATAGGAATTATGTAGTCACCCATAAATGTGTGGTCCTGGCATGAAAGTCTCCAGAGAAGGTTGCCCAGGAATGAGGTAGTTGGATGTCTGAGCAGAATTACGCGTCGCTATAGACATAGCAAAAGTTAGAGGCGACATAAAGGTGTTCCTGTAAGTGGCGGATTACATACATCTAACTCATGTTCAACTGGGAACCCTTGCTCTAAGAAGGTAGACTCGAAAGGTCCATAAATTAGACCGCTTTCCCCATGGTGTTGTGATTCTGCTGCTATGAAGGCCAGAAAGTACGTCCGCCCTGCTTGAAAGGTTCTGAGGAAGAGATAGTTTCGCTGGCTTTCACCATTTTTATGTTGTCTGGGAAAATGGTCCGGGCTGAATAGGATAAGTCATCCTCATCGGATGAAAATATGCAACGACCATAACGCTCAAATTAATTTACGCGCCAAACAAAAATACGAAGTTCTTTCTGCTACAATCCTCTACAATCGTAAGGCTTCTTATTTCTTTAGGAAATTGATACCACTCAAATTTTCCTGTCATGAAACTAACACGTAAAAAGAAGGCAGCTGGGAAAGTAATCCAGGCGTAAGAATGAGTTTGTAATGGTTCTAAGTTATATAGTTTTAACCAAAAACAGATCTTTAAAATCTTTTTCCTAAAAATGTCCTATCAGTAAAAAAAAAAAATTCTAAAATTCTAAAAAATAGACCCAAGTCAAATTAGCCTACGCCAGACCTTGATTCAAACAATTCCACTGTTAACGGACACACCACATGACTCTTTAGAGATCGGAATTAACCAATAGAATTAGAGAAAACAAAAATTTAGCTTCAGCAACAACTTAGAATTCTATGGATATATAATGAAAAAACCGATACATTGATTGGAGTCAGAAGAGAGAGATATGGAGGGGGAGAAGAGAAGAGAAAAGCATTGTTAGTAAAGAGAACACATTCGACAAATAGATCCCAAAGTATTCAGAAGCATAAGAAACCAGCTCCACAAGAAAGAAAGAAAGAAAGAAAGAAAGAAAGAAAGAAAGAATATTCGAGTGAATAATTTTCTTTTCTTTACATGCAACCATCTATACACACAGAACTGTTACAAAAAGTTTGCCTCCAACACCAAAATACTTGTAAACTAAGGATTCTCTTCACCATTAGATGTATAATTAAAAATAAATGTCAGTTATTATTTGTTTCCAGCATTTCTGTGTTCCTGTTATTTCTTGTTTGCCAAAATTCTTTTATCCATTTTATTCCCGAGGCCAATTTTACTATTACCCACCTTCATACAAGCAGCAAGTTGTTTTCCTTCGGTCATACATGTAAACATATTTAAAGAACATAAAAACAGATGTATAATGCAAGCCACTTTATTTGAAAAAAGAAGGATTCTCTTTTTTTGTGTGTGTGAAGATGTTGCGGAGCCGATAAGCGTGTCGACCCCACAAATGATTTAAGTTTAATGCGTGCGAGTTGTGACAGCCAAAGAAAATGAAAGGAACAAAGGCAAGGTAACAGATACGACAAAAGTGACGATTTATTGCCAGATTTACAAACGTGTATGTAAAGTCCGTGGCGGTTGTATGTGGTCTTCAGCTAGATGGGTGATGTCGATAGCTGGTATGGTCGAGTCGTAGTTGTGCGCAGCTGGACGTTCGATGAGGGTAGTTGAGGGCGGTCGGGTCGTTGAATACAGTTGGACGATCGTTGCGGGAAGCTGAGGTCGGTCGAGACGTTGAATGCAGCTGGACGATCGTTGCGGGCAACTGTGGTCGGTCGAGGCATTGAAATCGATGTCCCGGCTTTGACAGTACGTTGGGTTAACTGGGGGCGTGTTGATTTGGTTGCTAGCCTGTACAGCGAGTCGTACGTAGGCTAGTTGTTGCAATGCTAGGGCAGTCCGTAACAGCGAGTCGTTACGTGGACTGAATGCTGCATTGCCGGAGCGTCGTGGTCGGTAGATCGATATCCCGGTTTTGACAATACATTGGGTTAACCGGGTGTGTGTCGATTTGTTTGCTAGCTCGTACAGCGAGTCGTACGTGAGCCAGATGCTGCAATGCTAGGGAAGTCCGTAACAGCGAGTCGTTACGTGGACTGGATGCTGGATTGCTGGGGCAGTCCGTAACAGTGAATCGTTACGTGGACTGCATTGCGGGAGCGTCGAGGTCGAAATCGGTGTTGGCAGCTTGGTCGTGTTGAGTCAAGCGAGTTGGTGACTAAGACTGAGCCGTGTCTTAGAACTACAGACCAAGTGAACGGACGGGGAACCGTGGCTAAGGTTTGCCAGGCCTTAACACATACGAAGTCCAGCGAGCAGATCGGTGAAGCTAGAGCTTAGTCGTGCCCCTAGCTGTGAGGGCGCATCGTTTACGGTAGCTATGGCTTTGTCGTGCCCCATTGCTGTGCAGGCGTATCGTTTACGGTAGCTATGGCTTTGTCGTGCCAGATAGATGTGCGGGAGAATCGTTAACGGTAGCTATGGCTTTGTCACGCCAAATAGTTGTGCGGGCGTTTCGTTGACGGTAGCTATGGCTTTGTCGCGCCAAAGCTGTGCGGACGAGTCGGACGGTAGCTAAGGCTTTGCGCGCCAAAGCTGTGCGAATGTTTCGGACGGGAACTATGGCTTTACGCGCCAAAGCTGTGCGGGCGTATCGGGCGGTAGCTAAGGCTTGCGCGCCAAAGCTGTGCAAGCGTATCGGACGATAGCTAAGGCTTTGGGCGCCAAAGCTCTGCAATATCGAGCGAGTAGGCCAGGAGGTCGCGGCTAAGATTGGCGTTATCTTAGCGCTGCGCAGGTAGCGAAGTGGTAGCTAAAGGCTAACCCGTGCCTTTAGCCCTGCCCGGCCGAACGGACGAGCGGAGCCTTTAATGCATATCGATGCAAAAAAAGGGATGTGAATCGACCACAAGAAGTGGGATTCAGTCTTGTAGCAAGGCGATTTGTAGGGAAAAAAGGTGTTGAATATGCCACTAGAAGTGGCGGTGAGGTGAATGCAACAACGATAACGTAGGATCCAACCTCGTGGAGCCTAGTGGCCCCTGAGAGCGTCCGCGTAGACCTCTGTTTATTTGTCGCTGCCTCCCACCAGACACGACTTGACACATGGTCAAAAGCCCGAAGGCTGATTAAAGTGGGGATAAAGGGGAGGAGAAGTTCGGGAACGAGCCGAGACTCGAACCCTGATGGTCTATGCTGCTCATCGGCTCACTTAGTTCAATGTGAGCCTGATGAGGCAAGCAGTTTCACGAACCCAAATGTGGGTCCGGGCACGTATGCCGGGTTATGGCTTGAACTAGACAGCAAGGTTTAGTGCTATACATAGGTTTCGAGAAAGTCCGCGGGGACCTCTAAATTTTTTAGCCGCCGAAGCCTTTTTTCATATGAAAGAAAGGCAACACCACTTTTATCGCGCCACGTGAATAGAAAGTTCTTCTATAAAAAAATATATAGGCTAGCGAAGAGTATTACTTCCATTTTTATAGAATTATTTCTGGCATAAGTGTTTTACAAATGTTGATGGATGTTAATTTATCCCTTTCTTAGCTGTAACGGCCGGTTAGAGTCGAAAAAGGACTTTGTTATTTCCGGCCATACCCGGATGTAATTTTTCTAGGGCGAACGAGTAATCCGATCTGTTTACGTTTGTAGGCCGGTCGCGGCAAAGAGTTCTACAAAGGAGACAATCCCAAACTATGATATTAGGCCAGATAAATATACTGGTCTCCGCAAACTTTAGAAATGCAAGTGATTGACAACGAACTAGGTAAGAATGACAAAACAAGGGTGTTGCTTCGAAAGGCCAAACTTTATTATGGCGAATCATAAATCGGAAAAGCGTACGGCGAACAATCCGCGACCGGATGGTGATCGTTGGAAAGGGATCTAGTCACTAGAGCAGGTCTGGATAGCTGGTACAAGACTGATATCCGTTGGATAGGTGGTCGCTGGTGCAGGACTGGTTTCTGCTGGTGCTGGAAGTTGGTCGCTGGTTCAGGACTGGTAGTTGCTGATATCTGCCGGTGCAGGAAGGTGGTCACTGGTTTAGGACTGGTATCACTGGAGCAGGAAAGTGGTCGCTGGTTCAGGGCTGGTAGTTGCTGGTGTCTGCTGGTGCAGTAAAGTGGTCACTGGTTCAGGACTGGTGGCTGCTGGTATCTACCGGTGCAGGAAGGTGATCGCTGGTGCAAGAAGGCGGTCGCTGGTACAGGACCGGCAGCTGCTGGTTCAGAACTGGTAATCGCTGCTGCTAGAAGGTCTCCGGTGCACGGCTGGTAGCTGTTGGTGCAGAACTGGTAGCTGCTGGTATCAGCGGGTGCAGGAAGATGGTCGTCGGTGCAGGACTAGTAGCTACTTCTGTAGGGAAGTGGCCGCCACTGCAGGAGTGGTAGTTGCTGCTGCCGCATTTTGCCATCTCAGGAGGTGTTTGGATAGACTTTCTGAGCAGCTCTGAAAAGGGCTTTTTAGCTGAGAGGCTGACAATCTTCCTGCGTCGTCTGCGGCTGGAATCAGGACATCTGCTTTAGGGGAAGCCTTGAGAAGTCCTCGTGGGCAGCTGCTACTGATTAGGTTTTAGTCGTAGAACGATCAGGGAGAATCTGGTTTCTCCCACATCCCAACTGATTTGACCCGGTTTGATGCTGCCGCAATGTGGGCTATTGATGATGACCTTGCTTATTATTACTATATTATAGTGAGAAACTTCATTCTAATTCGACCATGTGTTTTTAAATACTACCTATTTTCTCCATTAGTTGAGGAATGTCCTTAGAAAGACAGGCTGAATTTAATATTTTAAAAAATCGTTCTGTGCGGAGCAATTTAGTCTCTTAACGAATCGTTCCTAAATACTGTTGCCTGGCGACATCAGTGACTTATCATTTTTTGGAATGGGTTTTGTTTGTTTTGTTTTTGTTTGGATTATGAGTTGTCGGTCGACTACGATAAGAGTTTTGCATAATGTCTAGCTATAGGTTTTATTTGATGGAAAGTCTGATGACTCGACCTGTATGGTATTTTTGGCTTGGCCCTATATAATTTCCCCCATTAATAGTTTGGCCTTCAATTCGGATGAAGAAGAACTCAAAACAATATAAAAGCACAAACATATATTGGAAAAATAAAAGGGTTGCAAACTTAACGGTTTTGCGGCCAGACTTATCTACTAAGGTCCACCTTGAACTGGAATGATTTCAAATCGTTTTATCGGTCAGCCTGTCAGCGCTACAATTTTGAAAAGGAGTCAAAGTGGGTGCCAATTCCAAGCAGAGCATTGATTAGTCCGCCAAGAACAGATTATTATATTTCCTATATTCTCTCAACAAGGAAGAAAACATGCAATATATATCAGTGTGTGTTCTCTGGTTAATGTATTCTAATATGAAATTATTCACTCACTATAATGTTCAATGATTAATATCACAACCCAGTCTATTACTTGCCAGTTTGTTGTTCAATTTCCGATGGTAACTTATTTGAAATTTTCAGAGATAAGAAAGGCTAGTAACAAAAGAGATTGGGGAACCTTCCAGGTAGACTACCCTATTGTTCCCAAGTATTAATCTGGCCATTCTACTTGTTATATCAATTAATTCTAATTATTCTTTTTTACAATACTAATAATATTCAAAATCTTCATTTTCCTTTTTCCTTTTTATTCTTTTAAGTCTTACATAGGCCTACCTTTGATGTTGTGATGCCTCGGCTGGAGGTTCCATTGCGTCATGACTGTAGGTCAGGGATAATTCCAGTGGATATAAATGTTTTAAGCTATGTAACTATACAGGCCCTTCTCCTTTCCTAATGTCAACCGAGCGAACCTTTTGATCACCTCTCGAATGCAATTCAACGACCCGACCTAGCTGCCAAAATTGCCAAGGCTTCATTGGATTCTTGATCAGTACGACTTCATCAACATAGATTTTATAACGATAGTCCATTTCATGAAGCTCTGTACAAGCTTCTCTAAGGCTGAATAGATATTCATCGTACCAATTGTCCTTGAATTTTTTCAAAAGTTTTTCTCTATTACTAAGAGATTCCAACAACTGACTTCTTGTCGGGTGAGTATAGTTGGTTGGCATATCTTAACACACTGCTATTTCTCCATTAACATTCGGGTGTATAAACGAATTTGGAGTTAAGGGTATGAGCTCAGTATCTGAGGAACGTCTCTATGCCAGGGCTCTCGAATTAATTGAATCTGTATTTCTTGTTATATACATCGCAACAACAACGCTGCCGCTGCTGCTTAGACACTCTGCTTAGACCCCGCTGTTGCTGCTGCTAGTGGCCCCAGCAGTTGCTGTCGTTATCACATACGATCAGTGCAGAATAAATCCTTAAATTAGACGCACGTGTTTATTCGTCTTTACTTTCAGCACAACCCATCACTTATTCTCTGAGTATATCAAATGGTGTCTAAAAGAATCCACAAAGGAAGATGGAAGGTCTACCTACTCCAAAATCTTTGAATTTTGACCAAGAAAATCTCGCCACAGAATAGAAGATATGGAAGAACGAGTTTAAGCTACGGCAAGCGATACGAAGTCCAAACCTTTATTCTAATGACATGTATAGGCACAAAAAGCAGAAACTATTTGGGATGACCAATCACATATATAAGTTCAGAGGCTAATTCTAACGGAAAGACATAAAATAGACGTTCGATAAGCCACAGATTGAAGTAGTGAATAATCTCAAAAGATGATAATCAGCTAACAAATACTACAATATTACAACCCTCTCCTACGAACAAAAATCACCACAAACGCCAGCAAACACAGACTTGGAGCGGTGATGGAGCAAATGTATAATGGAATATGGAAACTCATATCTTTTGCATCAAGAACCAAAACCCCAGCAGAACAAAATTACTATCCCATCGAAAGTGAGGCTCTGAGCATCGTAATTGTCTGTAAAAAATACCATCAATACATATATGGAGCCTATTTTGTAATTTAAAATGACCATGAACCAATAAAGCAAATAATTTCAAAGCCACTCATAAAATCTCCAAGAATCCAGAGATTTAAGCTAGCCCTATAACCATATGACTTCGAACTAAATACATACCAGGTCATGACGCAGTTGTCGCAGAGTCTTTATCTCGCACATACATTGAAGAAACAAGCTCAGAAATATCTAAGACAGGTATGGCAACACATGTAAACACAATAACAAACAACTATCCAATGTCAGACGACAATCTCAACTCTTATAGAGAAGCCACTGCAAGTGACCCAACATTACAAGCGCTAATAGAATGTACAAAGAATGGATGGCTATCAAAAGAGAAAATACCATCAAACATTCAACCCTTTGCCTTCACTCGCGACGAATTGACAATAGTCAAAGGACTCATCCTAAAATGTACACGTGTTGCGAAGCCGATAAGCACGTCGACCCCGCGAATGATTAAGTTAAGCGTACGAGTAATGACAGCCAAAGACAATGAACGAAATAAAAGGCGAGGTAACAAATATAACAAAGATGATAATTTATTGTCGTATTTACAAGTGCGTGCGTACAGTTCGTGGTAGTTGTATTTGTGTTTTCAGCTTGATGGGTGATGTCAATAGCAGGTATGGCTGAGGTCGAAGAGAAGCCGTACAGCGAGTCGTACGTGGACTGGATGCTGAATTGCGGGAGCGTCATGGTCGAAGTCGGTGTTGGCAGCTTGGTCGCGTAGAGTCGAGCGAGCGTGGTGACTAAGACTTAACCGTGTCTTAGTACTACGGACCAAGTGAACGGACGGGGGAACCGTGGCTAAGGTTTGCCAGGCCTTAGCACATACGGCGTCGAGCGAGCGAATCGGTGAAGCTAGGGCTTTGTCGTACCCCTACCTGTGCGGACGTATCGGAGACGATAGCTATGGCTTTGCCATGCCAAAGCTGTACGGACGTGTCGGAGACGGTAGCTATGACTTTGCCGTGCCAAAGCTCTGCGGTATCGAGCGAACAAGCCAGGAGGCCGCGGCTAAGATTGGCGGTATCTTAGCACTGCGCAGATAGGGAAGCGGTAGCTAAAGGCTAATCCGTGCCTTTAGCGCTGCACAGCCAAACGGACAAACGGACAACGGAACCAACCGAATGGTTAAGACCGGATGGTCTAAAAGTTCTCTTCGTGTTTTCCTCCGGGCCATCTACTTCGACGAGTCTGTAAAGACCGTCGGAGATACTCCAACTCGCAGAAGGACCTATAAGCGTCCTTAAAAGGACATTTTGTGCATATCTATGTGATGGAAAGGCGAATGCAACCACGAGACGTAGGATTTAGCCTTGTGAATCCTCGCTCTGAGAGCGGCTCCTGAGAGCGTCGTGAGACCTCTGTATTTATCCCACCAACGTACGAATATGGCACAAGGCCGTTTTTAAGGTGTGTCCGGTTGCAGGGCCGAAGCCTACACGCGTCCGGCAAGGCCAAAAATACATTCGGCTCCGTCGGCATTCCCCCTTAGAGGCGCCTCAGTCGCCAGGCAGTAACCCCCCCCCCGAAAGGGGTAAAAGCCCGGGGGGATGGCCTTCTGAGGCTGGAGGAACTCTCCAGTGCCGAACCACACCCAGCAGAACCGTCCAGGGGTATGACGGCCGACCGAATGCGAGCCAACAACTGGAGAGGAAAGACCATACACGACCTCTAAAGAGCGTCGTGATACCTCTGATTATTTGCCAATGTCTCCCACCAGACAAGGCTTGACACGAGGTCAAAAGCCCGGATAAAGCTTGGATAAAGGGGAGGGGGAGGTCAGGAACGAGCCGAGACTCGAACCCTGCTGATCTGTGTTGTTCATCGGCTCACTTAGCCTGATGAGCCAGGTGGTTACACGGGCCCAAAGATGGGTCCGGGCACGTATGCCAGTTTACGGCTTAAACTAAACGCGAGGTCTAGTGCCATACAAAGTGTTCCAAGGAGACAAAAAAGCTGCTCGCCCACCCGGAGGTAGCCTAGTCGAAATTAGGAGTCTTAAAGGCCTCAAGTCTGCCATTGTTCCTTTGCGGAGCCCAAGCGGGCTCCTGAGAACGCCCGGAGACCTCTGTTTTTTCGCCGCCGAAGTTTGTTTAGATAAAGGAAACACAAAACCACTCTGCCGGGCCACGTAAATAGAAAGTTCTTCTATAAAAAAATGGGCGTTGAAATAAAGTCCTTCTTTAGTCTGATATAGGGTACCGAAGATAATTCATTCCATTTTTATAGTTATTTTTGGTAGATGCGTTCTGTAAATGTTGTTAGATGTAATTTATTCCCTTTTCTTAGCTGTAACGGCAGGTCAGAGTCGAAAAAGACATCGTCATTTCCGACCGTACCCGGATGTAATTTTTCTAGGGAGTGCGAGTAATCCGATCTGTTTATGTTTGTGAGCAGGTCGCGACACACGTATTGTCGTTCCCAGCTCACTCCGCGAAGAAGTGCTACAAAAAATCCACACAGGGCATCTGGGAAATTGTTAGCGCAAACCAGAGAACATGTATATTGGCCAGGTATAAATACCCAAATCAAAGACATGGTTAGCACCTGTTCCGCATGCATTGATCACAGGAATGAACAACCATCTGAAACTCTGATTAATCATGAAACACCCGTCACTCCATTGACAAAGGTGTCAACAGACATTTTTCCATCTCTACGGTAAGTTGTATGTAAACATCATAGACTACACAACCAGATACTTCGATGTTTACAGAATAAATGACTGCTAATCATCAACAGTCATCAAAAACTGAAAACATCATTCTCAAAGTTTGGCATGCCGAAGATAATGGTCCGTGACAATGGGCTCGAATTCAAATCGAGAGAATTTGAGACATTTTACCAAACAATGGGACATAAATCAAATAACTACCAGTCCAAACTACCCTCAGGCAAACAGCATGGTTGAAAGAAATATACAAACAATAAAAAAAACTTGACGAAAGCCATAAAAAACAATGAAGACACATACATGGCACTCTTAACAATACATACAGCACCACTAAAAGATGGTACCTCATCTCCAGTAAACAACTAATGAACAGAATGCTAAGAATAAATCTTCCCAACATTACCAGAACAATTACCAAAACACAAATAAAAAAATCAACACACAGAAACACCACTTCCTGATACAACAAAACAAAACACATACACCGCACCATGTGGAAGAATAATAAACCCAGAAATTTTTTTAAAATAGCCTGTTATATACATCACAACTACAAAGCTGTCGCTACTGCTGCTGCTTAGACACACTGCTTTGTTCCACTGCTGATGCAATTGCTGCTGTTATCACAAACGATCAGTACAGAATAAATCCTTGAATCAGACGTACCTGTTTATTCGTCTTTCCTTTTAGCACTACCCATTACTCATTTTCCGAGCATATTTAATTTCTGATAACAGAGTCAACAGCTCATTATAGTCAATTCTGGATCTACCAATGGCTGATTTTTATTGTTTTTATAATACGCTTCCACACACTTCCTATCCACGAGGAATACAGGGGCAATTTTACATGATTGATGGTTGAGCTTATGAAGGTGTCGCTGTACAATTTATTGTTTAAGTGAATATCAACAATGTTTTTTCCTAAAGCAGTGTTGAACGATTTAGCATTATCGCTATATATGTGGCCAGGAAAGCCACAAATGTTGGTGAAACGTTTTAGAGCCTGAACCAAGAACATAATGCCCATATCTGGAACAATTTCAATGTGCACTGCTCGTATACTTATCGCAGTAGACCGGCTGCTCTTAAACAAAACAAAACAAACCCCATTTCCAAGAAGTGATGAGTCACTGATGTCGTCAGCCAATAGCAATCTAGGGACAAGTTGTTAAAGAACCAAATCGCTCTACAAAGAAGGTCTTTGAAAAATTAAATTCAGCCGGTTTTTCTCAGGACAGTCCTCAACTAATGGACAAAATAGGTAGTAATAAAAAAAACATCATCTAAATAGAATGACGTTTCTCACTATTACGAGTTGTCTTCAATAAGTTTCTAGACTTTTTTTTTGTACAGGCATTTAAAATTGTCGCAGATACTTGAAAATTCAGTATGTTATTGCTATACATCTTATGAGATGACTGACCAATTTTTATTTCAGATTCAAATGAGCAGCTACAACAGAAATTGGAATACACCCTACTAAATCCTGATTGTCACAGCTGGTGAATTTCAAAAATGCAATAAAATTCTGTTTTAAACCAGGAAAAAATACCACAGAAACGTATGGAATATTCAGACTGCTTTTGGAGCATCTTGCATGAATCGAGCATCAGTTTTCGAGTGGCATAAGAGATTAAAAGAAGGTAGGGAGTCTATGAGGAATGATGAGAGGTGTGGGAGGAGTAAGGAAGTCAGAACACCAGAGTTGATTGGGTAAATAAAGAATTTCATGGATAAGGACCGTCGTGTGTCTATAGAGACAATAAGTGCACAGTTTGATGTCAGTGTGGGAACTATACACGCAATTATTCACGAGGAACTGAAGACGCGGAAGATTTGCGCGAAGTTTGTCCCAAGGGTGCTCAGAGAAGATCAGAAAGAAAGACATTGTCATGACACCAGGGAGATGGTCGAGCTGATCAATTCAGATCCTACAGTTCTTGATGCTCTGGTGACCTGCGATGCAAGCTGAATCTACTGCTATGACCCAGAGACCAAGAGACAGAGTTCCCAGTGGAAGTGGCTCTCCCAGACCCAAGAAGGCCAGACAGAGCAAATCTACACACAACCTTTGATGATCACTTTTTTTTTTGACAGCATTGGCATGATCTACATGCACTGGGTTCCCACTGGACAGACAGTCAACAAGGAATACTATGTTGAGGTTTTAAGGGAGTTCAGGAAGAGATTCCGTCGGAAGAGTCCAGCACTCTTCAAATCGAGTCAGTGGCATTTCCACCAGGACAATTCACCTGTCCACAACTCCATCCTTGTCGCAGACTATTTGACCAAGATGGGCATCAAGACAGTTCCTCACCCTCCCTATAGTCCAGACTTTGCTCCCTGTAACTTTTGGTTATTCCCTAAGCTCAAGGAAAAACTTAGAGGCTGTCGTTATGAGACAATTGAGGAGATGAAAGAGGCTGTGACGAAGGTCATTGACTCGCTCTCACAAGAGGACTTCCATGGGGCCTTCCAGAAGTTGTTGGAACGGTACAAGTGCATTGCAGCCGGAGAATATTACTTCGAAAGGGACTAGAGTTTTATGTGTACTATCAATAAAAGTGCTCATACAAAAAAAAGTCTGGAAACTTATTGAAGGCACCTTGTATTTTGTGATAATAAGTGAACTCATTCTATTTAGATCACATAGAGTAGTAACGTACTGTAGACATAAAAGCAGCAGTACTGAAACGGTCTGAAGCAGTTGACTGGACGCCAGCCAAGGGTGTGGGAGAAATCCAAGTCTCCCCTGGTCACTCTACGACAGAAGCCTTATCAGCTGCAGCTGCCCATGAGGCACTGCTCAAGGCTTCCCCTAAGCTAACGTCTTGATTCCAGCCAGCAGACGACGCAGGAATACGACCAGCCGCAGCTTAAAAGCTTAAAAGCTCTTTTCAAGGCTACTCAGAAAGTATATTCGAACACCTCCTGAGACGGTACAATGCAGCGGTCCCGACTACCAGCCTCTCAACCTAACAAGCTTTTTCAGGGCTAATTCTGAAAGTCTAACATAATACCCTCTGAGACGGCACCAGCAACTACCAGTCGTGCACCGGCGACCACTTCCCTGCAGCAGCAACTTCAAGTCCTGCACCGGCGAACACTTCACTGCAGCAGCAGCTACCTTCCTTCACCAACTACCAGTCCTGCATCAGCGACCACTTCCTGCACTAGAAGCCGCCAGACTTGCACCAGCGACCACCTTCCTGCAACAGCAACTACCAGTCCTGCACCGGCGACCACCTTCCTGCACTATCAGCTACCAGTCCTGAACCGGCGACCACCTTCCTGCACCAGTGACCACCAATCCAACGACTATCAGTCTTGACCCAGCTATCCAGTCCTTCACCAGCGACTAGATCCAGCACCAGCGATCACCTTACGGCAGCGGCGACTGTCCGCTATTCCAATTTTTACGAATCGCCATTATAAAATTTGTCCTTTGAAGCAATCACCTTGTTTTGTCATTCTTGCTTAGTTCGTTGTCAATCACTTATATTTCAAAAGCTTGCGGGATCGGGATATTTATCGGCCCTGTAACATACTTAAGCAGGTAAATATCAACAAGTACATTTTTGTTCTTTTCTTCTTTTCCAACCCATTTGTGCCCGGCATAGTCAATACCAGTATGCTGAAATGGGGTTATTAAGTTCACTCTGTGTTTTGGTAGATTGGTGAGTCTATCTAAATGCTTAACTGTTATAACGCTTATATTTAGATAACACTGACTTGATTGCTTGTCTAGCTTGGGTGATCCAGTATCCAGATAATCTCATTTTTATCATAGCTGCACCAAGCCCCAAATGTCTACAACGAAGTTGAGTATCTGTTGTGGCGGAATCACCTACTAATCGATTAATTAAGCCTAAGACTTTGACGTTCGTGGTGACGGATTCAAGGACCAGGAGACTTGCCGGCCTTAAAAAAGAGTCATTTGAAGAGGTGCTTAAAATCGCAGGCATCCCAGGTAAGTACTTTTAACGAAGGAGTTTTGCTACCTGGGATGTCCTGCTCCCATCCGAAGACATAGCAAAGAAGCTGGCCACAAATAACATAACTACAAAGTACTTCCGGCTCCAACCAGAATATCGAGAACAGAGAATGATTAAGGTCACCGTATGTAACGTGTCCATGCAGCTGAACGGAGACGTTATCACCGCCTATTTAAGTTCTTATGGCGGCGTAGAAGACTATACTCTAATTACATCAACGCATGGAACTGCATACGTAATTATACATTCACTATGATATTGGATAGGGGAGGGTTCAATTCAATACCTCATATCATATCATACTGAGACACAACGATGATAGTTATCGTCGAGGGCAGAAAACCGCTTTGTTGGAACTGCAAACAGTTGGGCCACTTTTCACGATCCTGCCCTCAGAAAACTACCATCGCCACAAACAAAGCAACCGCCGCCATTGCTACTACCGATAACTACTGTTAAAACAACAACGACTACTACTATAGCAACAAAGACAAAAATCGACTCAAACCCGGAAACAGGGGACCAACCCGACAAAGAAGAAGGGTGGACCCAGGTAAAAGGGAAAAAGAAAAAATCATCCCCAACGAAACAAACATTATCAACAGCAGAAGTCACAACAATAGCACCTAGTACAACAATGGCACTTAATACGACAATAGCAGCAGCAGCAACAATCCAGACACCTTCAAAAAAGAAAAACAAAAATCAGCAAAAACAACCTGAGGAGATGGAAACATCTTCTAATTTGAAAAGGAGAAGGGACAGTGGTGATTCAGATAAAGAGGGGGAGAAAAAGCAGTGCAAAAATATTCCATCTACACCAAAACCAAAAAAACAACAACAACCAGAAAAACAAAAACCTCAGCAACCTATGCCTCTTCAACCCCAGTGACCAACAGAAAATATTCAACCCCAGCGACCAGCACAAAACATGCGACCTCAACCCCAACGCCCAGCACAACTCATGCAAACTCAATTGACACGTTCAAAACATTCCCCAGCCCAACATATGCAAAATGAACTCCCACCAACTCTTCCCTCTCTCTCTCTCTCTCCGCTCCCCACTCCCAGGTTGTTTTCTCGATCTCGCTCAGTCAACCGAATTGGATCATCACCATCATCATTACCAATGCACCAAAGAACACATTCGGAATCAAATGAATCTCGACAACCATTGCTCGGAATTACCTTATGTGCAGAAACCAAACCATCACCGACCACAGATCACCAAATAAAGACAATTTCAAAACCGTTATCATCGATAAAAACCATAAATGGCAAAAACATTTGTAATCCATATTTGTTTTGGGGTGCACCCATGGTGACCACCTCTGTTCGCTTGGCTGGTAACCACACAAGGGAACTGTGGCGCTTCCTTCAGGAAGCCAGTCATGCAGATATATTGTTGGCGGAGTTGGCGCACTCCTCGCTTAAAGAAATGTCTTGTTTTTGTTCGGGCATGGTCCCGATTTATGTTCACCCATCTTTTTATAGGACCCTAAAACTGAAATCGGTGGAATTTCCAGGGACAGCCGAGTTACTACTGAACTCGGTACCGGTTCCCTGCGTCAGGCTGTCGGCATCCTCACCCCGGAGGATTTCCGCCCCTTAGTCGACACTGAGTAAGGTAAGTGGGTCTGATGGCTTTAAACCTTGCCACGGTGAATGTGAGGGGACAGAGGGGTCCAAGCAAGTGTGCGCGCTTGCTTGGCAAAATCAAGAACCCTAGTGTAGATGTCGCTGCAGTGCAAGAGACCCACTTCATTTGCGATGCGGACAGTCGTGTGCTGGAGAGCGATTTTAACGTTTTCTCAGCATACGGCAGCCGCATCAGCGTTGGGATCTCTTTGCTAGTTGGACGCAGCCTTGATGCTGATGTTGACGTTGTTTTTGCAGGTGACAGGGGCCGACTGGTTGTGGCCGATGTTGCCGTTAAAAGTTTTAAGTTCCGGCTGGTTGAATTTACCTGCGAAGAGGACTTCCTTTTTTCGTCGGTTGGCGCTGTTCCTGGACGATTTGAAGTGGCTAATCTTAATGGGTGACTGGAATGCGATACTTGATCCCAAGATAGATAGGGTCGAACAGGGAGCTTGTGGGTTGGAAAGGTATGAAAGCAGCCTTGTCAGCCTTATGACTCGTCATGACTTGGTCGACAGGTTTCCATGGCGGGAGATGTGGACCTGGCTTGATAGCTCGCCCTCTGCCAAAGTAGGTTCCTACTTGGACAGAGTGTTAGTGAGAAGAGCTGATAGCGATTTCGTTAGTTGTCCCACGTTCCACGTGGACTGACTATAAACTTGTTAGGGTCAGTCTGCGGTTAGCTAATAGGCCTAGTTTGGCCAGCTACTGGAAGTTCAATACCTCCATAATGGAGATATGGGACTTCCGAGACCGGCTGGAATCCCTAATTAAGCGGGTGTTAGTGGGACAGTTACAGGGAATAGATGGTGGGTTTCTCTTAAACATAGAATTAGAGATTTCGCCACCAAGAACGGTCGACAGTTCAACCTAGATAGGACCAAGGAGGCGAAATCTATAGATAGACGTTCCCGGGCGGTGGCTGAGGGGAGGACTCCCTAAGCGTAGAGCTGGCTAGGAGGGACCTTGAGCGTAAGACTAGCGAGCGCTACAAGGGATTCGTAGTTAGATCTAGGTTAAAAAGAATTCCCAACGAAGCTGTGAAATCGAACGCAACTGCACGTGAGGAAGAAGTGCGAAGGTTTCCCGATCGGTATATCGATTCCGTCAAATCCCCGGATGGGCGCGTGCTGCGAGCGAATCGCAAGATACGTGATGCCTTTCGGGCGAATTTTCGTGATCGCTTTGCCTGCTGTCCTGATCTCCCTCTTTAGGAGTTTCGCAGCTATCTTGCCGACTTCCCCCGCCTCGGGGAGGCTGAAGCGGCTAGTTGCGAGGGTGTGAATACTGAATGCGAAGTCCGTGATGCCTTGAAGCAGGTCGGCTTCAACAAGTCGCCAGGACTAGATGGTTTACCCTACGAAGTGTACTTGAGACTGCCGCACATGTTTGTGCCTATTCTGACGGATATGTTCAACCATTGGTTCGCCCAGGGAGCCACTCCTGGTAGCGTTACCAAGGGCGTGATCACATTGCTGAAGAGAGGTGGCAGGCATGTTTGGGAAGGTTTAGACGATTACAGGCCCATAACACAGAGTTAAAGATTTTGGCCCGGGTCTTAGCGAATCGTTTACTGCTTGTCATTAGTGATCTGATCGGCCCCGAACAGACCTACACTGTGAAGGAAAGGTCGATCCAAGACAATTTGCATTTGATTCGCGAGGTCCTAGAGGGGGTAGAAGACGGCATGAAAGCCGCGCTGATCAGTTTAGATCAGTACAAGGTCTTCGATAGGGTTGACCATCGGTTTTTGTCGACTGTTTTAGAGACTGCCGGATTCGAACCGGAGTTCCGCAGATGGATTAGCATGATGTACCACAACCTCAGGCAGTGGTACAAGTGAACGGAAGGCATTCGACGGCGTTTGCAATCGAGCGTTCGGTCCAGCTCTGCTAGGCTTAGGGATGAGGGGACAATTCCGGCCCAGCGCGGTATCCCTCATACGGCAAGGGTTTCCGCGTTCGCCGATGATATCACCGTGTTTATATCCCGCCGCCTGGATATAAAGGCTTTTTAAGAAGGCAGTTGGCGAGTACGAGCGGATAGCAGGAGCCAAGGTCAATTTTGACAAAAGCGAAGTTTTGCGGCTCGGTGCTTGGAGGGGTATCGATACCTTCCAGGGCTCTTCCGCTGGAGTGACGGACCAATCCGCATCCTCGGAGTGTGGTTCGGGCCCGACCTCCAACTGGAGCGAAATTGGTCGGAAGTACATGCTAAGGGGAATGCTCAAGTGGGAATCTGGCTTTCAAGGAGGTTGTCCTTAAAGGACAGGGCGAAGGCGTGCGCTAAGTACGTCTTCCCCTTGATCCTTTACCGATTAGCTGTACTTCCTCTGCCTAAGGCACGTCAGCTGGTGCTTCAACAATCTCTGTCCAGATTGCTCTGGGCAGGCGGAAGGCCGATGGTCTGTAGACTGGTCTGTATCCAACGTACACGCAACGGGGGTCTGGGTATGCCTGATCTGGAGAGCCACTGGCTTACTGAAAGACTTGCATACTTGGGCCGATCCTTAATGGGGGACGCAGTGTGGAGACGAAAGGCGAGTCGGACTTTTCTTCGCCTCCAGTCAGAGCCGAAGGCTAAAGGTCGACGTAGGTCGATGGGCAAAGCACTGTTTGTCCGCGAGTGCCGAACAGCCCTTCGTAACCTTCTTGGGTCCAGTGACCTTTCACGGCCTCGGAAGGAATTATATCGGGAGCTAGTGGTGGGTTCCGCCTCGGACCCTCTTAGCGAGCGGCGCGGCTGGACGGCGGAGGAGATCCACTCACACTGGAATTGGGCGCCAGGATTGAGCTTCTTGAACAACTCTGAGTTCTCGCTCACCTGGTGACTTACACGGAATGTGTTACCCTTTCTCGGCTTGAACTTCAGAGCAAGCCTGGCAGACATGCCCGATTGTCCTCGCTGTGGCAGTGGTTTAGAAGAAACGGCTGAACACGCCTTCTACTATTGCGAGCGAGTTCGTCCGTTCTAGGATCACGTCGGGCAATGGACGGCTCGCATCGAACCCAAGCAGCTCGTGCTGCTCGATGTTGGTTACGTCGTAGACAATGTTCTTCCTTCGTTTCAGGGTGAGAAGTGTGTGGTGTTTCTCGCGATCCTAGCTGTAGCTCGAATGGTGATTTGGACGACGCGAAAGAAAGGATTGTATGACGATGCAAGTTTTTCCCGTCGTGATCTGGTTTTGTTCTTTCGGCATCAGCTTAGGGTCAAAATCAGATGCGATAGAAAACGCTTGGATCGCATAACATTCGACAGAAGGTGGGTGAATGCTGCGAGTTTGGTCGGAAGAAAGGGGGCAATGCTGGAGTCATCCTTCCCTCCTCTGCCTACTCATGGCGTCTACGGTACGGGTCCTTCGGGACCCCACCCCGGGTAAGTAGGAACATTTTTTTTTTCCCCTTGAAGCCTTGAAGCCTAGTTAGCAGTATGTTGTGAGTCATCGTCCCCGTCATCTAGTAGTTAGTCTCCCAGATTTTCCCCATCCCTATTAATTTTCTACCTCAACCCTCAATCCAGTCCGCTTTTGCTGAAGATCTAGGAATTTCACATGTATATAATTCGTACCCTCTGTCGTTAACTGCCCACACCGCGCCAAACCCTGTATTTTTTGCTCCATTAGTCTAGGATCCCTCCCCCACCTAGAGTAGGTCCGGCTTGTTTTCAGTGTTTTCGGACATCGGAAAACAGTCGACCTCCATTTCGTAAACGGGGGGATGGGAGGGCAACCAAACGGGGAATCTTTTCCTTGGTTTTCGTATTTTGTACATTTCGGGGTTTTTCTCCCATTCCCATCATACAAAATTCATTGTAAATAAATCATAAATTGTATATAAAACCATACATTACATCCAGGGTTTTAAGTAGGTCTTTTCACAGAGCAAATGTGGTATTTTGGTGGTCGCAGTGCGCACGGAGAGGGATGACTGGATATATATTGTACTGTTGAAAGGTCGGCGAATGTGGTTAGCTAGGTTCCCATAGTATTCTTAGAAACCGCTCCCTTCTCCTCCCCCCAAAAGCTCCAAGGCCTTGTGCCTGCCATTTGTTATCCAAATGGAAATAATGTCAGTCTAGATTCGGAAGCTAACCTCGCCCCCGCACGGTTATGCGAACTAGCCTACAGTCCTGTGTTCTTGTAACCATCCTTGTTCTTGCAAATATATACCTATACTATGACCGTGGTGTTCTGTACTCTTTGTGACCTATTCCAGGGCCATAACAGTATCTTTAATCATCAAATTTGTCAAGTAGTGACCTCTTCCCAGTTAATATGTGGTATTTCACTTCCAGTTCGAATCTGGCAACCTTGGCTAACCTTCCATCCACTCGGAGAACTCCATCTTTGTCTAAGAAGATATTTAAGTTCTCAATCAATTTGGGAACTTCTTTATGGGGATCTTTCAAATAATTTAAATTCTTTCTCAAATACATCTTTTTGCATAGATTTAATCAAATACAACTTTGCTTCTATTTTATAGTCTCTGTTGTCTGTTTGCTTCCTGTACCTGTGTATAAATTCAAACATTAGTATTGTTGAATTACATAATTTGGTGAAAGTAGAGAATCTTTGGTTGTATTCCCTCAATCAGAAGTGATCATGTTACCAATCCTCTCCGCTCGGGCAGGATATGACACAAGGTCAATTTTTAAGCGGAGTTTATTAGGTTTGAATTCAGAGTTTTCCTTCTCCTAGACTAGTTGCCTCCCCAAGGCTGAAGAACCTAGTCTGTCCTACTATTTACCCGTAGCTGGAGGGAGAATATTTGGATTCATACCTTTCCGAAGGGTATTAGTGCCATGTGAAATGCAATCAGTCAGGTCCAGGATTTGAACTCGTGTCGACGTGTCCATATCCTGCCACGATAACCATTACACCACGGGCACCTCAATCAGCACCTTTAACCTCTGAACTCAAACACTCTAGATTACTGCTAAGGCAAAAGCTAAAGCCTTTTGTTTGCCACGATCGGCCATGTTGCCAGAAGTCCAATTTATTCACAAATTGGTTGATGTCAACAGCAGGGTTTGAGATTAGGGTATGTATTTAGATTTTATCCCTTTTTTATGATTGTTCTCTCGGCGATCCATCCTATCTTGTATATCCTTAAGCTGGTTTCTCACTATAAAATTTTTGGGTTTTGGTGAATTACTAAATAACTAGGATAATACAATTTATGAATCCACCATAATGCATATATTTCCAATTACAGTGTCTGAATATGATTTTAAAATTGTAAACAATGCTTTAATGGCTATGAAAACTGCCAATAACTCTATATTAGGAAAAGATTTTGGTTTTGATAGTGCCTCTTTACCTTTGGCTGACAAAATAAGCGATTTTCCTCCTTGCACAGTATAAACATACGGTGAGGCATCGCAGAAAATATTGTTGGGAATTTGTTGACTTAAACCCTTAAAATTAAAGGAGACGTACCTTTTTCTTTCTGGCAAGCGCAGTTAGTCATTTAGACATGAGATAACTTCCAGTCAAATAACGAAGCAACACATCAGGACTGCTATCAACACACGAGGTGTTTCATTTATTTTATAACAACAACAATTTAAAAAAAAACAAAAGTCTAAGGGCAGGTAACTCACCCCTACAAAAATGGTTTCGGACAGATAACCTCTGGCCCGACTGTTATTAGAGTCTGTAGGTATTAACTAGTTCTGACTAAAGTGAATTTCAACAAATATAAAGCTGTGTTTACAGCTTCTCGCGGAAATGAGATGTCAGACATAGTAGACAGATCCTCTGCTAAGGTAAACCATGCTTTTATTGTTTCCTCGGGCACTTCTTGATCCCAGTTTGATTTCATAAGTCAAAGCTTCCTTAAGATTCACTCCGACCTTATAGTAACAGGTACATATAATGACAATGGGTCAAAAATCCTTGCTGACTGTGCTAATATCTGCCTATTTGTCTTATATTCTTATTTATTACCATCTTTGTCACTGCCATCATATCATTGTTAGGACCATAATTATATCCTAACATCCTTTCACAATCTTCATTATGTTGAGAGATGGTATTTTCATGAACCATAATTGACTTAAGCTCCTTAATGTTAGTGTAACAAGAGTGTATATTAAAATTTCCCACCCTTAATCTGTCAATGGTAATTTTGTAAAATTTAATCAGGATGATTGTTGGTTTGATGTGGATTATCTACATAAAAGTTATTTTTGAGGGTTTCAGCGTATTCATCAGACTGGTACTGCTCTATATGGTTTTTCAAAATGTAGTTGAGAATAAATGGGCTGGTAGTAAACCCAAAAATCAAGTTGTTATACCTGTATAACACGTGGGCAATTGATATTACCATTTAAACATAAATGGCAATTGACGTTGTGGAGTTCTGTTGCCCATTGTTATATTAAAAGAAAGAAAATAAAATAATGAAGGCGTTGATATTGATAGTTTTCAATCAAATAGTTTAATGACAGCTTGAGAGGAAGTTTTTCCTTGTGCCGTGAGTTGAAGGAGATAGGCAGACAGTTGTAAATGGCTGTGCGGGAATTTAGTAATTAGCCAGATGCTTCGGGGTCCATTTGGTTTAGGAGGGAGAAATAATTGGCCAGGAAATGGTCTCCTAAAGGAAGCAGAAGAACAAATGTTGAAGTGTGCTCTTTCGATATGAAAAGTCCCTGTCTGCCGTTGGAATCGTCCCGGGATAGAGAGAAAAATGTTATCTCTCGTGTCGGGTGGTCTTACCTTGCTGCCAGCCATGAGGAAAGGAAAAGAGAAGGCGAGCATAGTTAGCGCTGCTTTTTATGGTGCCCGGGTAGAATAGCATCGATCATTCTCATTGGATGAAACTCCAACGGCAAAAACAATTCCTGCACTAAATAATGGTTTGAAATTATTTCTGCTACAAGAGCTCCGCCACCAGAACGAATGTGGGTGAGCACATAATATTCGAGAAATAACATCAGTTGTAACAGAAAGAAGGGAAGGAACATAATAGTCTCACAGCAGAGGAATATACAATATAGACAATGAAAACAACAAAAGAGAATGTACAACAAATCGCATTTAGATAAAGTGAGTCCTGGACAGTTTTTTTCGGCCAGTGAACTGTCCTTCCTGATTGTGTTTTGTATAATATTTCTGTTTGTGGTGGTGGGTCAGGTGAGGATGGAGACGAAGGTGAAGGTGTAGGTGTGTGCAACGGTGATTGCAAAGGATTAAAATTGGGTGTGTCAACTACGTCCAAATCAATGGTGTCACACTCAAAATGGGCCTTCTTAAGGCGATCACCGAAGTTAAGCAGTGATGAACCTGTCGCGGGACCAGTATATGCATCGATCCTGCAAACAGTTGTAAGTTATGTGTAATTGACAGAGGACATGACAAATGACAGAGACAAGTGGATAAGTTTAAATTTCAGGTTTTATTGAGCGTATCGTACACCAAAGGTGTATCAGTTTAGGATCACAGTTGTATCACGTCGGTATAGTCTCTGCTGAGTGTTTAAAGTCAGTGTAGTAGAAAGTCATAGACTCAGCTGTCTATTAGTTTGTAACAAAAGCACGCCTAGAAGGTGAGGGTGGTGCAGATTGTAGGTGTAGCTGTCTGGTCAGGTTGTTGATGTTGCTGGAGACGGTCGATGAGGTGGACGCACTGATTGCAGAGACTGTGATCAATGTCCCGGTATATGCAGTCCTTGGTTAACTGGGAGTGTGTCGATGTGGCCTCGAAGCGTTAGTGCTAGTCCGAGCAATGTGGTCGCTTGTGGACTAGGTAATGCAGACGCTGGTTGCAGAGGCTGTGTGATCGATTTTCCGGTTTATTCAATCCTTGGTTGACGGGTAGGGGGTATCGATGTTGCTTCAAGTATTGGTGCTAGTTTTGAGTAGTGTGGTCACTCCTGGACTAGGTGCTGCGGGTGATGTTGCTTGGTTGCGCAGTAACGGCTGCTGGATTAAACTGGACCTGGTCTGCAGTTGGTGCTGGCTGCTGCTGGCTGTGATTACGTGTCGCACAGTTCGTTCGGGTGTGTTCCACCACTGGATAAATCACCTCTGGCCTCAGGGGGCCGTCCCCCCAGGCTTAAACCCTCTTCGGAGGGGTTGGGTTTATCGCCCGACGCCTGAGGCGCCCCGAAAAGGGGAATGCCGA
The DNA here is from genome assembly GCA_963585895.1 of Sepioteuthis lessoniana. NCBI lineage: Eukaryota > Metazoa > Mollusca > Cephalopoda > Myopsida > Loliginidae > Sepioteuthis > Sepioteuthis lessoniana. The sequence goes on from OY757927.1 coordinate 37,725,821, forward strand.
CGGGGTCTGAGGCATTTTTGGAACTGCCTGTCACGTTGGGCCTCGGCCCTGCGACAGGACCCACCTTAAAAATGGCCTTGTGCCACATTCGTACGCTGGTGGGGCGTAGGATAAATAACGGCGCGTTCTTTGCGGAGCTCTTACGAGGAAAAGAATCCTACGTTATTCGTGGTCGCATTCGCCTCACCGCCACTTCTAGTGGTAGATTCAACACCCTTTTTTTTATACGGTCCTTTTTAAGGGCTATGAGAGGTCTTCTTCTGCGGGTCGGAGCATCTCTAACTGGTTATTAATGACTAGTTGAAATTGACGGCCAGGAGGCAAACACGAAGAGGACTCACTAAGACCAGCCGGTCTTAACCATCGCTCGGTTCCGCTCGTCCGTTCTGCGCAGCGCTAAAGGCACGGGTTAGCCTTTAGCTCCCACTTCGATACCTGCGCAGCGCTAAGATAACGCCAATCTTAGCCACGGCCCCCTGGCCTGCTCGCTCCCGCAGCTTTGGCGCGAAAAAGCCTTAGCTATCGTCTCGATCCGCTCCCACAGCTTTGGCGCGAAAAAGCCTTAGCCACCGCACAGCTTTGGCGCGAAACAGCCTTAGCTACCGCCTCGATACGTCCGCACAGCTTTGGCGCGAAACAGCCTTAGCTACCGCCTTGATACGTTCGCACCGCTTTGGCGCGAAAAGCCATAGCTACTGCCAACGATACGCCCGCACGGCTATCTGGCACGACAAAGCCGTAGCTACCCGACGATACGCCCGCACGGCTATCTGGCATGACAAAGCCATAGCTACCGTAAACGATACGCCTACACAGCTATCTGGTACGATAAAGCTATAGCCACCGTAAACGATACGCTCGCACAGCTAGGGGGCACGACAAAGCCCTAGCTTCATCGATCCGCTGGCACGACTGCGCATATGCTAAGGCCTGGCAAACCTTAGCCACCATCTATCCGTTCGTTCACTCGGTCCGCAGTACTAAGACCCGATTAAGTCTTAGCAAACTACGCTCGCTCGATCCGTACGCTATCAAGCTGCCAGCACCGACTTCGACCACGGCGCTGTTACAGACGCTCCTGCATTCTACGACTCGACTGATCTCAGCTCCCGGCAGCGATCAACCAACCTCACCTACGACTCGAACATACCAGCTACCGATATCGCCCATCTAGCTGGAGACCGAACATTACGGCCACATCTGTAATTTCTGACAATAAATTACCATTCTTGTTGATTTGTTACCTTGCCTCTTTGTCCTTTTCATTGTCTTTGGTTTTCACTACTCGCACGCATTAAACTAAAATTCATTTGCGGGGTCGACTCGCTTATCGGCTCCGCAACATCTTTTAATTTGCATGTTGTTATATGACCGAAAGAGATCTCTTCTAATTTATCGTACACACAAAATAATGATTCCAACTAGCGTCCACGAGAGCATTCACTGGATGGTATCGGTGCTGAAACTTTCTTCAAAATGGAAAAAAGGGGTTTCTGCACATAGGATCAGCACATAGCGAAATGTCGATGAAATTTGTCAAAAAATAAAAATAATTAAAAGTAATTTTTCGTCCAATCCGTGACCTTCGCAGTAAAAAAATACAAAACAAAGAAAACCTAATTTGATCCGATCGAAAAACAAAAACGCTATAAAAGACAAATTTCTCGACAGTGGAGCCAGATCAAAAAAAGGAAAACGACACCCGCAGACTAGAACTCCAGCTCTGAGAGAGAGAGAGAGAGAGAGAGAGAGAGAGAGAGAGAGAGAGAGAGAGAGAGGGGGGGCGGAACACGAAACCACGCATCACCCATATTGACTTGTTGGGGGTGACATGTGGTTTTGGTGATTATGTTACTCTCCATTTTGTAGTGGTATGTTTGGTGTTTAGTTCCCCCACCATTTATGTTGGTTTATATTTGAAAAGGCAAATGAAGTAAAGATGTGAAACGACGTGCACAAAAGAACATTTAAAACAAAGCAGTATAAACAAAATTAAATTTATATATCAAAAAATACATGAAAAAGGAAACATTACAAATATTCTAACATAGTCTGTTAAATATTCCTCTGTGTGTGTGCGTGTCTGTATGTAACTAACACGAGTCTGTTGAATATTCCTCTGTGTATGTGTGTATGTGTGTATTAAGGAAAGGGACTAAATATTGAGTGTCATGGCGACTATAAAATGTATGTGGACTAAGTATTTCATGTAAGGTATTGATATATAGAAATATAGCAACGTGTCCTAGAAGGCATGTCTTCTCGCGTGTTGGTTGTTTGTCTCTTTCAGGGTTTGACGAAATTTCTGTGGTTGTGTTTGATGCTGGAGCAATTCTAACCGAAAAGGCAGAAAAAGAAAGAAAAATGTTGCAAAATGTATACATTTTCGTGGGGTTGACTGCTGGAAGTCAACATGTAAGAGAGAGAGTGTGTGCTGTCTCTGTAAGTCATAGTGTAAGAGAGTGAGTTCTTGGAAGACGAGAGTATATAGAGGCATTCCTTGTCATGCAGTCGGCTCCAAATGCATGGGACAAAATCAAAGTTGCAGACGTAGTTGTGAGTACTAACCACGTGAATTTCCTGACCAAAAGGTTCCCGAGACTGATTAGCTTACCGACCTCCACCATCTTTGTTTCGGGAACAAGTGGCATCACGGCCATTTTAAAATACAGGAGTGTAAATCATAAATATATATATATATATATATATATATATATATATATATATATATATATTATTTATTACCAACATTTTGTAGGAAGCGATTAAGTCGTAAATCACGAAACAACCCTCTTCACTTCGCACTCGTAACATCTGATTGACCGCGCGCGCGTTATAGAATACATATTTTTTTAGCCTTAAAATAATCGACATAAGAATATTCTAGAAATTTTGGATTAAAACTGCAGAAGTATTGAAGTTACGTTTTTCCTATTTTTCAACCAATCAGCAAAAAACATAGAATAAGAACATTCTAGAAAAACAGGATCAAAAACTAATAAACAAAAAATATTTAGGCTCTAAAATAAATAAGTAAAGATATGAACCTGATTGGCCAAGAAATGTCTACGCGCTTAAATTTTAGGACCTGCAATAAAACTATTTTTTGATCCATTATAAATAATGAAGAATTAAATCAACCAGGTCAGTTGTCGGTCATTCAATTCATTTCTTCCACGGCCAAAAAGTCATTCCGTCTACTACCCAAAAAGATTTTTCACTAGAGGCCATGAAACCAGCAGCAGAGCCGCAATTAAGATTAAAAAAGAAAGACTTGCGAACTTTCTTTCATCAATGCGACACGCTGTCGCCAAATTCTTAAGAAAAACATAGTGCGGACTTAATGAAAGCAAAGACCCACACTCACGGTCCATCATTCATATGCACATACATGTAAGTAAAGACAATTATTTTTATCCAACTTAATTTGGCCAACCATGGAACCACTTATTTAATATACTTTATTAACATTCAAACACACATACACGTGTGAACAATCTTATTTTCATCTAACTGGCCATAACTAATTTTTTACAAAGGCCACTCGCACATTATGTGTCTAATTTATTTTCATTCCTGTTTTGTTATGAATATTAAATTGTTTATTTCTTAATGTTCGTTGTTGTCATATTCCATTTGTTCTACGTGCTTGTAAAATTTTGTGTTGTATTCATGGTGGAACTAATCGTGAATTAATACCTGTAAATTACGGACGAGAACTCACTTTCACTCGCCACATGCACCCACTATAGCATAAGTCTAACAATCATACCACTATTAAGCATAGGACATTTTTCTACTTTCTTTAATTCTGTATCAACACGTTTATACAGACCCAGTTATTCGAACTTTTTACTTCTTTGTTTTCAATATAATTGTTAAAATTTTATGTGCCTTCTTGTTCTTTGTTTTTGCTACTGTGTTTTTCGTTTTCCTTGCAACCATACCCTGATAAAACAATGATTCTATTCTAATTTCAATAATTATTCTGTAAAGTTACAATATCGTAATTATTAAGTGATTATTAGTCTTATACACTATATAGCAACAACTGAATTATGAATTAGAGAATTTACAAACAATAATTGAATAAATAAACAAACAAATAACCAGTGAAGGATAAATAAAATATAAATAAGAAACTATAAAATTAAATACAAACAAGCAAATAAATTAGATGCAAACAATAAAAAGATTTAAAAATCAAATAATACGTATAGAAAAATAGTTTACAAATACAAAATTTAGCTTAATGTTTGAAGTTTTCCTTCTTTTTTTTTTTTTTGTTTTGCTTAACTTGTTATTTTTAATATTATTTTCTTTGGAACAAAAACTATTAAAAGAGCATTTGTAAAGTGCCAGAAAAACATTCTTTGTATTTTTTCTATACTGTAACTCTCATCACAAGTGTCAACATTAAAAAGAAACTCATAATCAGCCAAAACATTCAATGTTATATGCATGTTGCGGAGCCGATAAGCATGTCGACCCCGCAATTGATTTAAGTTTAATGCGTGCGAGTAGTGACAACAAAAGACAATGAAGGGAACAAAGGCGAGATAACAGATACAACAAAAGTGACGATTTATTGCCAGATTTACAAACGTGTATGTAAAGTCCGTGGCGGTTGTATTTGGTCTTCAGCTTGATTGGGTGATGTCGGTAGCTGGTATGGTCGAGTCGTAGATGTGCGCCTGGACAATCGTTGCTGGTAGCTGAGGTCGGTCGAGTCGTTGGATGCAGCTGGACGATCGTTGCTAGTGGCTGAGGTCGGTCGAGTCGTTGAATGCAGCTGGATGATCGTTACGGACAGCTGAGGTCGGTCGAGTCGTTGAAATCGAACAGGCCAGGAGGCTGCAGCTAAGATTGGCGTTATCTTAGTGCTGCGCAGATAGTGAAGCGGTAGCTAAAGGCTGCGCAGCCAAACGGACGAGCGGACCGAGCAAAGGTTAACACCGGCTGGTCTTAGGATCCATCTTCGACTTTGCCTCCAGGCCGTCTATTTCGACTGGTCGTTAAGGACCGTCAAGGATACTCCAACCCGCAGAATGTGACCTCTTATGAAAAAAAGGAGTGAATATGCCACTAGAAGTGGCAGTGAGGGGAATGCAACCACGATAATGTAGGATTCGACCTTGTGGAGCCGAGTGGCCCCTGAGAGCGTCCACGTGGACCTCCGAATTTTTCGCCGCCGAAGCCTTTTTCACATGAAAGAAAGGCAACACCACTTCTATCGCGCCACGTAAACAGAAAGTTCTTCTATAAAAAATGGGCGTAGAAAACAAGTCGTTCTTTAGCCTGGTATAGGCTAGCGAAGAGTATTACTTCCATTTTATAGAATTATTTCTGGCAGAAGTGTTTTGCAAATGTTGATAAATGTTAATTTATCCGTTTCTTACCTGTAACGAGCGGTTAGAGTCGAAAAAGGGCTTTGTCATTTCCGGCCGTACCCGGATGTAATTTTTCTAGGACGAACGAGTAATCCGATCTGTTTATGTTTGTAGGCAGGTCACGGCACTATCAAATTCATGATTTCCATTATGACAAAATTTTGGGAATAGCATGCATTTATTCACATCTTTTTGACCAATCCAATTTTTTCTAATGCATTATAATATATGTACTGAGCCGAAGAGGAAGAAGAAAGGTCGAGACTTTAAAACTGGGTGTGGATATACAATGGAAAGCTTTGGGGGACTGCAAAAGAAAGATATGGCTTTTTTATTTATAGTATTATTATCTGTTATGATTGATAATACTTGAAAGCCAATCTCCTTTAAACCAATTATTATACGTTTAACTATGTCAAATACATTCTCAGCTTTAAAACATTTAGTTGGCACAACATCCTTATATTGTGAGAATACACTGCTAAACATTAAAGCAAAAGTACTTGTTGCAGCTTCATTGTTGTTGTTAAATAAGTCAACAATATTACCATCTTTATAATCAATATAAGGTTTTAGATGAATTTCATCAACTAGTAAAGATACTGTGATGATGTCCTACTACACTAGTATAACGGTAGGAGGTTATGTTACCTCCCCGTTATATTAGAAGGAAAATAAAGGGTGAAGAACGAAGATGCTGTAAGGTTTTCAATTTTAGAAGTTTAATAAAGGCTTGAGTTGTGAGTTAGCCTTTGTGTTAGTCGTCGTAGTGAGAAAACAGGTATAAAAGGGTTGAGCTGGCATTTGGCGTGTTGCCAGTAGTTGGTAGTCCTGTACATTTTGCAGTGAGGAATAAAGTTCTCGAAAAAAGATCAGCAGAATTGGAATTGTTTGAGCGGGATACGCTTCGCTGTAGACGTAGCAAAAGTCGTGTTTGCTGTTTAAGGACAGGAATTATGAAGTCACCCATAAATGAGTGGTCCTGGTTGCTGTAGGACAGAGGCATGAAAGTCTCCAGAGAAGGTTGCCTAGGAATGAGGTAGCTGGATGTCTGAGCAGAATTACGCGTCGCTGTAGACATAGCAAAAGTTGGAGGCGACATAAAGGTGTTCCTGTAAGTGGTGGATTACATGCATCTAATTCATATTCAACTGGGAACCCTTGGTCTAAGAGGGTTGACTCAAAAGGTCCATAAATTAGACAGCTAATACCCTTGAATCCAATTATTCTCCCTCCAGCTATAGGTAAATAGTAGGACAGACTAGGTTCTTCAGCCTTGGTGAGGCAACTAGTCTAGGAGAAGGAAAACTCTGAATTCAAACCTGTTAAACTCCACTTAAAAATTGACCTTGTGTCATATCCTGCCAGAGCGGAGGGGTTAGGTAAATAGGATAAATTTAGACAGCTTTCCTCATGGAGTTGCGATTCTGCTGCTATGAAGGGAGCGGCCAGAAAGTACGTCCGTCCTGCTCGAAAGGTTCTCAGGAAGATGTAGTTTGGCGGGCTTTCACCATTTTTATGTTGTCCGGGAAAATGGTCCGGGCTGAATAGGATAAGTCATCCTCATCAGGTGAAAATATACGACGACCATAACGCTCAAATTAATTTACACGCAAAACAAAAATACGAAGTTCTTTCTGCTACATATTCTTACGCCTATAAAATATATTCTTTAATAAATTTATAAAATATATAAATCTATAAATATAAATTTATAAATATACAAAATCTGTAAAATATATTCTTGAATAAATTTATATCAAAAATTTATTTCAAGTTATTTTTTTTAATGAGGTTTTAGCTTTTAAAAACAACTTTCTCGTTAGTTTTAACTTTGTGTTGAGAATTACAAAGACATGAAATTAATTTAATCATTAAAGTTTCAATTTAATTTTCTTATTTTTTAATACAAAAAAAATCACTCACTCTGCTTTAGTTGGTGAAAAATTCTCCCTTTTTTATTGTACGAATCCAAACGTCGTTTATCTTTAGGAAAAGAAAATACTTTAGGGCTGTTTTTATAATTCCTTTTGCAATGTGGTACAAAACATCTATAAGGCATTGTATTTATTTATAAATAAATTCAATATTTTAAAGAAAATATTGATGAATGATTTAAAAACATTGCCGTAAAAATTTAATTCACAGCCTTCTTGAAAGTTGGACTCAAGACGATGACGTCATATGACGTCTCGTCACAATCGAACAGGCGTTTATATTTCGGTGGTCACGGTCCATTGCTATACAATGCTTATCAATTACGTCACCACCCACCCGAAAGTGGCCCAGTCGAAAACCATTCGGCCTCGAATCTATCCTTGACCTTGAAGAGCGGGAGAAAACCAAATCTCTCCTCCGGGTTTGAGCCTGGTCGCCTGTTCTGTATTTATCCTACGTCCCACCAACGTACGAATATGGCACAAGGCCGTGTTTAAGGTGGGTCCTGTCGCAGGGCCGTAGCCCAACGCGATAGGCAGTTCCAAAAATGCCTCGGACCCCGTCGGCATTCCCCTTTTCGGGGCGCCTCAGGCGCCGGGCGATAAACCCAACCCCTCCGAAGAGGGTTAAAGCCTGGGGGGACGGCCCCCTGAGGCCAGAGGTGATGTATCCAGTGGTGGAACACACCCGACCGAACCGTGCAGCACGCAACCACAGCCGGTCGAGAGCGCCCCACCACAGGACACAAGAGAACGCTCGCCGGGGTTGTTGCCTGCTGTGTTTATATAGTGTCAGCCGCTGCCTCTTTAGTGCACCGGAAGTTCCTTTATTAAATATAAGTAATAATGAAATACTTCATTATACTTTGAAAATGAACTTTTAAATATGATGGTTTTTTATCCTGTAGTTACAAACTTATTTCCGAAAGGCCGGCAGAATTAATACCTTTTGACAAATAGTTCGCATGTTGATACAGAAGTTCTCTCTTGACATATGCACGACGTTTTGTTATTTGACGTCACAGGTGACTCAGCGTTTTCTCTAAACCAGGGATTTTAGGGATGTGCAATTCTTTGGTAGGTGACCACTTAAGCAACAACAGGTACTGTAAGCAACCTGAGGCATATGTGCCATATCTAAGCAAAGCTTAGTAAATAAGAACACGCACCTGTTCAAATACCGAAAAAGTGCCTATTCAATTATTGATAAGTTTTACATTTTTCAAATGTTCTATTTTATTTATTTATTTATTTTTTCGTCGTTGTCTTTATAGCAAGTGTTTACAAAGATACCCACAAAATGTTTAATTTTGGCTCAGATCCACTATGTGGGGTACCTAGGAAAAACAAAATGTCTAGCGGCTAGGTGTGTGAAACTAGCAGTCTTAAGCAACTATTTCCACGTCAATGTGCGCGTAGTCTACATTATTCATTCAAGTATTATTTTATTTCTTGTAATAAAATACAAATACAACCCAAAGACGACAAAAAAAGTGAGGCTCGTCTTTAGTTGAATCTTGAGTAACTCTCTTCATGACTTCGTTTTTCAAGTAAAATCTAAAACAGATACTCAAGACTCAGCTAAAAAAATCTGCTACTGTTCTTATCTTCGTAACTAAAGAGTTTCATTTTAAGCAAGGTCATAAGCTAAAGGTTACGAGTATTTTTTCTGTTAGCTACATCATGACACTCCTTTAAATTAGAGGCAATTTAATTTGTGTTCTTGAAAAAATATATATTTGCATCCGAAACTAATTTTTATTTCAAAGCTATGTTTTGTATTTTAACAAACTGGAATAGTCCCCACAATTGTCCTTGCGTTGATACGAACAACACAATATTTCGTGTTATACATTTGCCTCTACTTAATTTCGGCGAGTTGAAGTAACATTTCACAACAATCGACTGATCCTACTCGCAACAAAACAAAACAACATGCATACTTTAGTCTTATTTACATCATCGGACACTAAAAACTCATGTTCACGGCATAATGATGTTTTACACTTCTATTCGAAATGTTTGTAGAACTTAAAAGAAGCGTAAGGATATTTATTTTTTTTGTAGTTATAAAAATTGAATTTTTGCTGAATTTTGACGTGTCTGCGTTAATGAAAAAAAATTCTGCCAACTTTACATTCCCTTGTCCACCTCTTTCTGAGATTTGTTTAGATTTTACGTACACCATTATATATAACAGATTGAGAAAAACTACCTTTAATCTTGCTCTGCTGAACTTTAAGAAAAATTTATTTTGTATTTTGCAGAAATTAGAGACATCAACGTATTTACCAATTAAATAGAACTGATTTTTGTTTAAAAAATAACATGATCAAGTTTCTATAATATCAAATTAAACTGGCTTTCCATTAATTCGGCATACAAATTTAACCAACAGAAGTGTGACTTTACACACACACACCACACACAACTATTAGTTTAAAAATTTATTGTTTTACACTCAATCATTATTTGTTTGACAAAATAGAATTTTAAAGAATCTAATTCTTTTCAAAGTGTCACTCTTAATTTCTTGCTCATTTTCTTTTTCTTTTTTTCTTCTTGCTTTATGGATGCATATGAAAAGAAAAAAATCAACTAAAAACTTTCAATTTTTACATAAAAGTAATGACAAAAAAATGAATAAATAATAAGAGTAATGATTCCAGGTTTTTACAAGGAACTAGTCTGATTTAATTGTTATTGTTTTAAAGTAGAAAAAGGAAAATGTGAGGCAATTTTTAACAAGTAGTTTCTGTAAGGATGTTGACTTGAAGTAAATATTATGTTGTAGAGATAATAGATTTTGTTTCTGACTGTATAAATATTTACACAAAACCAGTTTAATAATTTTTTAATATTTATTCTATACATTATTCATATACAAGCATGAATTGTAACACTTGCAACATTTATATATACTCATAAAAATGAATGAGAATCCTAAACAGCTTCCCGATACAGTTAACAATTTTAACAATTAATCACAGTCTGTGTTGGTAAGAAGTCAGGGAATGTTTCACTCAAAATATATGCTCCTAAATTTGAGAAACACACACACACACACACACACACACATACAAATGACAGAACAATTTGAAGTTCCCATTTGATAAAAAAAAGAATGCCCCACCATATCTGGTATAAATCTCGTAATTTTTTTAATTCACTTTTAAATCATTTAAAGTCTGTTATTTTTATTTCAGTGTCTTTTTTTATGATGGAAAATTCTCCCGACAGTTATTTGACTTCTCAGTTCCAGAAGAAAAGATCAAATATTTTACTTAAACATCTATATAGTAAATTTCAAAGTTTATTCCAACTTCCTCGAATTAATGCTTCAGAGTTTACTGTTCAACAAACTCAACCAGTTGGTCCAGCTGATGCTTTGACTGCCGCTGCTGAAGATTTACGAAAAAAAGCTATCCAAAATAAAAAATTAATCTCAGAAGTAGAAATTCAAGAATACCTTGCTTCTGAAACAGGTTGGAATCGTCTCAAGCGAATGTATAGTAAAGAGTAAGTCTTATCAAATTATTCATTATTGTTTCAGTAACATTTGAAACATTTTTAGATACCTTAGTAACATCAGAAGGAAAAACTGATATTTAAAATAAATGACATAAATTGATTTGACAATAAAAACTAAGAAACTTTAAGAGGAATAGTTATAAAATTGAGTAAAACAAATATAATGAATAATATATATAATTTTCTAAATAAAATCATGTATTTTGTACTTAAACAACAAATTATTGCACTATTATATTCCCGAGAATATTCGTATAAAACAAATCTGTTTTGAATTGTTAATTTTGAAATACTTCTGAAGGAAATAGAATTAAAAAAATTTCTCAGTAAATCTTAATCTATAAAATCAGAAAATAGTAAATTATTTTTATCCATCATTTCCTGTATTTTATAGGACATACTATTTTCTTAATAAAAGGACTGGAAAAATAACATTGCTTATCCTTTCTGAAGGGAATATTTACTTCTTGATAATCCAACTGAAATGAATGAGCTTTCTTTTGCCAGTATGTTGTATATCAAATATTTCATCTGTCTTTTCCCTTGTGTTTTTTTTCTGTTTTGTTTCCTTAATCCCTTCGGAATAAAGTAAACATCAGATCACTTTTTTATAATTGTTTCCTCTTTTAATTAAACCATCAATTCTGTGTTTATAGTCCATTTGTCAGTATCAGAAGATTTATATAGTAAATACTTGAAAAGGTAACAGATAATGATGTATTTGGGTCTTAATTAAAATATTTTGGCTGAAGTGATGAAACCTATTATATTTTTTATTTGATGCAAAAAATAAAATGATTGTTGTCTGATAGAAAGCAGTCATGTATCTCTTTTTCTATTATATCCTTTTCCTAAGTAGCTGATGGTTAAATTCTGGTTCAAAAGATGTTTTCTTAATTATCTAGTTAATTTCACTGATTTATGACTGTTGAACTTTTGGACTAGTGAACTACTTTTTGAAAGCTATAAACAATTAAATGTGAGTTAAGTTTTGTATAACTTTTTATCTAAAAAAAAAATATGTAAGTGTATATATATTGTTTTAAAAAATGTTCATAAATTCTCAATTTCTTTGAACCCTTTTAGTATAATTATGAAAATGACTTTACCCCAGCAGTACCAAGACTGTTAAATCTTTTAAAAATATATTTTTATGTACTTATTCTTTCTCAGCTCCTTTCCTGTTTGCTTTATTTCTATTTATTCAGTGTTGATGGCTTTCACAGTCCAGAACTATGGTTCATAGGAGAATCATTGCTCAAAATTTGTGGCATGACATTCTTAATTACTTCATATATTGGAGGACGACATGGCGGAGATAAATTCATCAAAAACAACCAGGCAACAGCTTTTCGAACACGATTCCAAGCTTCAGTAAGTTTTCTTTTCTATGGTATGATAAAATGTTTTAGTCTTAAATCATTAAATTTTATTTATAGTTAAGGACTAAATCAAATACTTATTGCTTGCAAAATTATAAAGGAATTTGTTGCAAATATTGTTATACTTTTGTTTTATTTTCTTGTTTAGAGATTAATGACTGACCATGTGGTTTTAGCAGGAATGAAATCTGGTTTCATGTGGAGCTATCGAGTGGGTATTTTCTCGTCAGTATTTCTGTAAGTGTTGTATATTTTTATAATTATGGAAAGAATTCTTGCAGAAATTGCAGTTTTAATAGTAATTTCTTAAAAACTATTTAATTCCCAAAACCTTTATTTATATGTTATATCATTTTTACTCTCAATTGTTTCATATATAAGATTTATGTAAAAAGAACTGAAAAATGTACTGACATTTTATATGATTGATAAAGGTGTAAGTTTTTATTTAAACTGTATTTTGTTGATTACATGGAGGGATTTAATAAATCAAATTGAAAGTAATATTAAAGCATGAATTTTTTATTTTTCTATAATGTTTATAAAAAAACATTTGATTTGTGAAATAAACTGCACTTGGCATATAGGCATGAACCTTGTTTTTAATGATATTTGACATAAAATGCCATTGAAAATTTAAACAAGAATATGTTTCTTTTTTTTTTTTTTTTCAAATTAATAAAAAGCAATTATGTCAATACAAAAAAATCATGCTTATAATTAGGTTTATACTGGAATTTTTACCTGGTCTGATATTGGGCACTAGATATGAAAAAAAGTAGATATTTGGTGTCCAAATTCTCATATATTTTTTCTAAATTACAAATAAATAAATCCAATTATACACAAAAATTCAGCTCCAGTATAAACTTGATATGATACGAAAAATTCAATTTCAGGAAATATCACTTTAATCAACTACTGTTGCATTTTATTACCTTTATTTAACTATATAAATACATTTTTTACAGGTATATTCACAGCTTAATATAAAAATTCTTAATTTTTTTTTAAAGAAACAATCTCCAATTTTTGTTCTTAAGGCAGACAATAAATGAATACTATGAATAAACTGGCTGAAGATTGCCTCTTAATGCAAACAAACTTCCATATCAAAAATATTGCCCAATGAAAAACTACATGAAAAAAAAATTCTAGAATATTTTTTTCTCTATTTTTGTGATCTTATTACATTTAAATTAGAAAATTACAATGTCTCACATGCAATGAAAGAAATTTAAAAAAAAAGACTTATCAATTTTGAAAAAATCTCTAAAAATCATTAATCTGAACGTTTTTTTGTTTGGTAGTTGTTTTTTTTTACTGATCGCCTAGTAAGAATATTAAAAAAAAAAAAACAGAACAATAAGTAAAGAATTACCTTGAGAGAAGCAATATTTACTTTACTTTAATCTTCCAATTTTTGAAGTCCCAAAAAGTAAGGCTTCCATTTACAAACAAGTACCATTTTTAAAGATTGAACAAAATGTATTTATCCAATTAATTATCTTTTTGAAAATGTAAATTATACACTTACATATCATTTAAGAAATAATTTAAATTAAGGTGAAGGGAGATTGATATATAAAAAAGATCTTAACTCCAAAATCTTAAGTGGAAATTTCTTTTTTTACTTAGTAACCAAAAATTAACCAAATTATTAGTGTACATTTTAACATCAGCACTTCTTAGTCCTGGAAAAAATGATTGTTTTTTTTTTGTTATTTCCATTTGACTTGTAAAGACCTAGTTTATATTAAGCTTATAGCAATTCATCTCTGGTACTTATTTAGTCCTTTAGATAATACTTAAAACCATCAGTTTAATTATAAGTGTTTTTTTTTTTCTTGTTTTCTTTGAAGCATTTTATAAAAATATTTTCAAATTCTGATTTTTATATTTCATGTAAATTAAATTGCTTTTTCTGAAAAAACATTGTTTTCAAGTTTGTTTTTAATGAAACAAATTTTATTTACTGTTTGAATTGACATTGTTTCACAACTTTAAAATGACTTAGAGTAAAAAATCTATTAGATATTTTGTTTTGTTTTTAATGTACTACATTGTGAAATTTAATAGTTGAAATTATTAGAAGTTACAGCCATCACCTGACACAAAAGAATGGGGTGGTAACATTAACTTGTAAACAAATTGACCTGATTTTTCATCTCCTTCACCAGCCTAGTCCACTGGGGCTGTAGAATATGCTGACAGCATCTCTACAGAGGGGTAAGAAAACGAGTGTCCTGGATGTGACACTATGAGCTCTTGCTTGTTTAAAAATTGTAACCAAGAAACTATTTTACAAATCCTATATATCTAATATACATGTATAAACAGGATTTGGCATTAAATAACCTACAAAAGTTGATATGCTGTAAAACCCAACTAACCAATTATCTCCTTTACCCTCATTTTTCATCATAAAAACAGATTTATCACCTTCTTTTTACTTAGCACCTACTGGATAATGACATAAACATTAGAGATGCAGCACTACAAACATTTTTGATGTTTATTTTAAAGATTTGCCAAAGTCAAAAATGTTAATTAGATGCCACAATAGAATTTATTTTAGAGAGCATAGAAGTTTTATTGTTTTGAAAGCTCTTAAGGATTGCAGCAGGAGCTCCTGTTGGTCAAATATAACTTGAGGACTATGGATTTACTTTTTTTTCATAAAAAATATTAGTATTATTATGAATATTATCTGACAACATCCATATCCAGTATGTCACTGTTTTTAATGCCAATATGTCATAACATTAATAAACTTTCAAGGTATCTTTCAAGCACTGAAACAGTTTTTATACTAACAAATACTTTGGAAGAAGGCATTAGAACCCAAAAAAATTATTCGTATTGGCTTTTAATGGAAAATACTGACAAGATTTTAACCCACCTATTAATAGAAAATATTTTAATACTTCTATTGAACTCTTATAATATTTGCTAATATTTAGTAATAAAAATAAAATCTCTGAAAATTGTAAAGAAAATTCTTGCAATATATCAAAGAAAATGACTGATTCTTCTGACAGATTCAGCAAAATATAATCTTGGTCTTATTTCTTCATGGAGCTATATGAATATGAAAAGAACTGATTACATTCTATTTACTCTTTAAAATCTAAGAAAAGTATTTGCAATTATATTTTTTTGAAGTTATCAGTCAGCAAATGTTTTATTAGTTAATCATTGATTGAACTCAAGCATAAGTTTTCAATTGCAATTCAACAAAATCTTTCACTTACCACAAACTGATTGCATTTACTCAACTTGAAATTTGAAAAAGAAAAAAAAACACCCCTAAGAATTTCATCTTTCTCTGATACAACCATCAAAGAGGATATTAAGATTATCATAGCTAATTCTTAAATCAGTATCTGCACTTAGTTGAAGTCATTCAGTAGTTGGATCATGTCTTTAAAAAAAATCCAACTTAGTCATAAACTTGATGTATCTGGATTTTATGCCTATTAAGTCTTTAGCCTATGAAATAACAGCCTATTCTTTTAATAAGTTGACATTCTAAAAATGTTATCAATTTTTCTTTCGGCAATGATAAACATCTAATGAAGTTATGTAATACATTTACAATATCCTGAGGTTTATTCTTATATTCATCATTTCAAATGATTTTTTTTTAATTTTTAGTTTGCTATCTCAAAGTATTGCAGTTTATAGAAACAAAAGCAGTGTACTAGAATATGTAATTGCCTCAGGTATGTTGTCTTCATTTGAATTTGTTTGCCATTTGTAATTTTTACAAGTTTTCTTCATTTTTAAAATTGAAAAGTTCAAATTGAAAGAATGACTTTTAGTGTTTTTAGTTTATATTACTAAGCAATGCAAAATCTTAATATCTAGAATGTTTTCATCAGTTTAGTTAAAACCTCACTTTAAGCCTTGATTTGAAAATCTAGGATAACCATGTAAAAAAAAAAAAATTAAAAAAAATTGACATCATATGCTACAATATAGAATATTTTGAATAATTTTACTGTTTAACACAAATCAACAAAAAAATGGTTTTACATATCAATTGAAAAATTGTCTAAAATCATGATTATTAAATACATTTAAGTTCTGAAACTTTTCTTGATTGATTTTATATTTATTCTTTATTAGTTTGAAAATATTTTATCTTAGGTGTAACTGGATCAGTCCTAAAAGCAAATCTTGGCCCTAAAGGAATGGTGAGTGGTGGAGTGTTTGGGTCTATTATGGGGTAAGTTCTAATCTAACACTGCTTGAAAAATATTCATTTTGTATTTGCTTGAATCTTATGATGTCACTTTTTCTAAATAATTCAGATAAGAGATTCTTTCTTTAAACTTTTTCTTGCAATATCAGGAATATGCTTCATACTTGTGGAACCATGAATCACATTTTTGGAGCTGTTTTGGTTTTGTAAAAAAGAAAAAAAAGTTTTACTTGGTACTTCCGATACAATAATCGTCTTTCACAAGAATTATTTTTTCTTGCAGGTTATTTGGTGGTACATTGATTTATGGTTTTATGTTACTGACCAATGAGACCCAGGAACAACGACATTATTGGTATATACAAAAGTACTTAGAAATTCAAAGGTTAATAAGCCATTTTTTATTTATAACCAAAATTTTTGGTAGCATTCTGTTACATTTGAGAGAGGTGAATATGAAATATCAGTTAAAGGATGGAAAAGAGTTTATGTCTATAAACTAAACTAAACTTGCAGATCATGAGGAATCAGCCTGAGGGAATATAATTCCCATCTAATTTGACAAAACTAGACACTGTATATAAAAACATTGTACTATGTATCTAGAAAATGCTACCAACTTTAATGTAAAATTTCTCCTAATCTAAATTGGTTAGTTCAGTATTATTGTGAATTATAGCATATCTTCATAACAGCTATTAACAATATTCTCTATCATTAATTATGATCATTTCTCTAACTGTTCATAGAGATGAAGTTTGTTCTTGATGGTAAAAGCAAAAGAAATCTTAGCCCAGACTTAAAAAATATTAACATATTAGAATCCCATCTGTTCCTTGTATACATTAAACATAAATGTAAGCTTGACATGGATAATTTCATGACGAAACTTAACTCCAATTGACTCATCTGTATGTTTTGTTGGATGGACTATTTTTCCATTTTATGTTATTTGTTCACATTTTGTCCTGATGTCCTTTGGCATTCTTGGTATATTTACTGTAAAATCAGTAGTGTCAATCATCCATTATGAAGTTACATACTAATTTTTTTTTATGATACTTCCAATTGCACAGTAAATACACCAGAGAGTACATGACCAAAATGTGAACAAATAACATAGATTAGTAAAAGTCTGTTCAATGCAAAATTAATTACTTGAGCTGGCCTTTCAGCTAGAATGTTGTGAAAAAAATCTTCTATTTTAATCATCTTAGCTTGGTCGGAAAATCAGCTACACATGTTTTTCAGTATCTTTAAAACCTATTATCCCTTGTAAGTTAAAAATCCATGAACAAAATACAACAAAAATTTAGATATAACTTTAATAAGGGTTGTTAATAAAAATAAAACACTTATTACTTTGCTGTAAATATATTGTATATTTCTAAATTCAGTGACAAATACCTGATGTTTGAATTAAATTTCTAAAAAAAGAAAAAAAAAAAGTCTCATTTTAGATTCCAAGATTTTCAAGTCCATTTTTTTTTTTTTTTCCAGAGAACTCCGTGGAAAAGATTGAAAGTAAAAGCTCTGCAGTAAAATTTTAAATCATCATCTTTGCTTTGAAAAACATAAGTAAATAAAGAAAGAATACAAAACACATGATAATTTCCAATTTGATTTTATTTTATCAATGTAGTCAACATTGGTTTTTTTCCCCCACATCATATGCTGATAAACTTGGTGAAATATGAATGAATATTATTTACAAGCCAGGATGCCATTAAGATATCCCCCTTAAATATCAAGTACAAACAATACTGTGAGGGAGCAACTAACCACCACAATACAATGGTTTGGGCAGATACAATTTTATGAATTAATAGCAAAGGATAGCTAAATAGGTTTTATGTAATCTTTTGTATATTAATATCTGTAACAAAAAATTGTAGAAGTTCAAATGTCTTTTTACAATGTCTCTTAGCTGTAAATCACAGTAGTTATAACTGGTAATTTTTAATGAACCCAATGCAAATATATAATTATATAAAAGATGTTTAGGTATAGGCTACAATAAATTAATATACTCTCATACAGTGAATTTATATTAAAATGTTGGACCAGCAATTTAAAATACATCAGCTCAAAATAGATGAAAGAATCTGAAGAGATAGAAACTATATTTTATCACAATATATTAGAATTTATTAGACTTGTCAGACATAAAACAATGTTTGGCAATCTAGATCAATCATTTATTAAATTAAAAATCTTATTTATCATCATGCTGAAAGAGGTAATATTTTGTAATAAGCAGCCATACCAATTACTGAATAGTTTCCCAGAAGTACTATTACTAACAATAAGATATACTCATATTCTATATGAATAAAGTCGGAGTATATAATTACATGGGAATTCACATAACTGTTTGACAGTTTCATATATAGATTAATTTTAATGTCAACAATTTTGAAGTATTATCTTGCAACTATATTCCAATTGAAATAATTAAGAGACAATTTTGTAAATGTTGACTAATGAATTATACATTTTGTTACACATATTAGCAATATTTGAAGAAAAAGTTTATCTCCTACTTTTATTATGGTACAAAACCTTTAGAAGAGCAGCATTTTTAAAATTGGAAATATACCGTGTTATTAAACTGTTAACAGTGAACCATTTTTGTTGAGATTTAATTAAATCATAAAATGTATTCAGAATCCTTTAACTGAGGGTTCAGTGGGCACACTCCAACCAGTAACAGTGACATTGTGAGACACACTGCCACTAAGGGCCACAATGCCAACTAGAAAGATATTTCTCTTTTCTGTTACTGATTAAAGTCTACCAGACAAAAAAAATCCACAGTAGAGTGGAAAACCAAACACATTGCAATCTTTGATAAAGATTGTATCTAAACAAGCCACTTGCTACTTTTGTCCCAAATTATTCTGCCGCAAACACTTGTATGTTATATACACAAAAAATTTTTCCACATTTTTAATACATAATACATATATTTACAAGTCTTTAATTTCAAGGTTTGTTCACACTAAAGTTTCTATCTCTTATTTTCACCTATTATTGATAGGCTAAAAACTCATTTTAAAAACAATGGAAGGACATATGATTCAAAACATAAATAAAAATAAAAAAAACTGAACCAAAAATAGTATTTAATAGATATTAATTCTATTGCTTTGAACACAGAATTTACTTTTGTAAACTGTATTAAATGATTCTAAAATTATTTACATAATCTGTTTTTGAAGAAAAATTAGAAGGAATATATGGAGTAAAAGGATTTACTAAAGGAGCTCCAATAAACAACCTTCCTGTACTGTTTGATGAATTGATGATACTATTCTGTTGGTATAATTTAATAAAAATGTAGTTTTATCCTAAAGTACTAAGTTAAGTTTAAATTTTGCAGCACTGAAATTATCTTTTGGAGCTATTACAACAGGCATCAAAGTTTGTTGGAGATAAAATAATGTAGTCTTACAAAAATGCAAATACGAATGAGTAAAATCACACACCCTCTCCAAGAGGATATTACTGACTGTTAGCATGACAACAATGAAAAATTTGGGGAAATAGACTGTGTTTACAGACATTAGTACAATATGGTCTAGATAGGCAGGTAAAATTTCTTAATAGCCTCACCTAATGAATTAAGTAAGGCATTCTAAATATGAATTAATATACAAACATCCAAAAGAAGGAAATTCTTGATCCAATGAAAATAAAAGAATCTTAGTAGCATTTAATCCCTTGATTCCATTATAAATGGAGATATGTCTATCTGTTTTAGAGGTAATAATGAAAGAACATGTTTAGTTAATATTCAAATTGCTTCTGAAAAATTACTTTTTTTTAGTGTTCTAACAGATTTAATTCAATCATGTTTATCATTACATTTTATTTTTGTAATCCAATTCTGTATATTTTACATGAATAATATGATATGGTCTTCACTTTAAATGAAAAAATATAATTTTCCATGATTTTTATGAAAATAAATGTTGCAAAACTTTATCTTTACCATAATGTCTGTCAACCTATAATTACAAACAAGTCATTTAGATATACTAAAAAGTATATACATTAAATGTGAAGATAAAAATTAAATTTTAAAATCTAACCCTTTCTTGTTTAAATAGTTGACTTTACAAATAAAAGAAGTACTAAGTAGTCTTTCTTCTCATTTCTAATTTATATCCAATATGTAAACATTCCTCATACTTAGATGTTTTCATCTATTTTTGTATATCGGTTAGCTGGTCATTTATTTAACTGATTTACTAACTAAATTCTGCATAAAGCAAGTTTTTAAAAAAACCTTTTGTGCTCTAAGAAGTTTTCTATTTTGTTTTTAATGACATTGTAATTAGTATACTTTACAAAGTTTCATAATTAATATGGAAAGTATTTTTCTTAATGCATTTCTGTTTGTAGTCAAGGATAGCATAAAGGAACATTTAAAAAAGACCATGTAGACATTCTTTGTTGTATATAACAATTTTCTTTTTGATATTTTTCTATAATTTATGAAAAACTTAATCTTAAAAATATCTCAAACTGATATTGTTTTCATATTGTAATGCTGGCAACATCACCTTTGCTTAAAGGTGTCAGGTCAGAAATTCTTTTTAGTATTTAATTTTTCTTAACTTCCTTCATGCTGCCACAGAAGAGAGTGCCATGACAACAAATGAAGATGAATTGAAATGGAGGATAGCAAAAAGCTAAAATGTAAGATTCACTAGAGAGATTCCAAGTTTAAGATTAGCACTGCTGTCTCAGTAAGCTTTAGCTTTACGTCTTCGCTTACGCTTGGGTTTATTCTTTGTCTTTATGAGACATTTTTGACAAAACCATTGTTCTTCAGATGGTGGCTCTTCATGGATATTCACACAAGGCCTGAAAAAGAAAACAAATCATTAAATCCAATTTAGCTAAGCCTGACAAAATAATGCCAATACTTTCCATTTTTTTCACAAGAAAGTTGTGTAGACTATTGTATCTTTAGTTTTTTGCTACATTTTAGTTGATCCTTTCTACAGTATCTTAATGTGTACATTTCATTTGAAAAGCTAATAATTGTTTAAGTTTGTAGAAAAATTTAATTCTTGTTAATACATTTTAAGAATAATATTTGAATATTTCATGTTTATGCAAAACAGAAAAAATGTGACATACAGGCAAAATGAGGATGGGAAGGTGCCAGATTTATGCTACCAAATAATAAATTAGTTTGTTGCATTCAGTTGACAAGCTATTTTATTCCAGTTACCACAATACCTCATTGATAGTGAATACTGTTCTCACACTGCAATTACAGTTACTCAATAAAAGACTATCATAAATTCTTCATAATGTATATACAGCATGTTAAATTAAGAGACTAGTAAAACAATATGGAACAAAAAATATTTCAAAATTGGTAGGATAGATCCCATCTTGATTTAAATTAATATGACAAAAATACTGGTTAAAAAAACTTTCATAGAGCCTTAAAGCATAAATATTCAATGAGGCAAGTTTTAATCCTTTAGCTACAAACTATGAAAGCAGCCAAGGACATATCTTTCTATCATTAATAACTAAGGGGAAATATTAAACAAACAAAAAAGTAAAATATATAAAAATTGGGTAAATGACCATTCACTGGCTAATGTTCTGCAATCAGAAGCTTATTTTACATTTTTGGCCTGGGTTGAAAGGTTTTTCTATTTTACAAGATTATTACCTACCATTAATTTCAACATATCAAACTGTGTCAGTATATAAAAAAGGATATCTTTCAACAATATAGAATGTAACAGACCAAGAAGCAAGTGAAATAAACCACCAATAATCTTGCTAAAAACTGGTCTACATCCAAATATGCTGCTGGGTACATAATGGGGTCAGGCATGAAGCTATCTTAGATCATAACTGAGCAATCTTGTAAATGATATATGTTCCTAGATATTGAGCTGATGATATAGATCTTCTAGCATGCCATATTTGAGTTCTGACATCAGTCACAAGCAGTAGAAAACAACTCATCTCCAAAAGAGAGATATTTCAAATAATTCTGCCATTGCACCATTATAAACATTCCAGTCTTGCAGTGAAAAGTGGTTGTTGAATGAAATGTTTTTCTTAAGACAGTTAAAATGCAAATTAGCCATGCATTGGTATATCATGCATTGTCAACTGTCATGGCACAAGTACAAATCATGGTAGTGCATTTCCTTTTACCTTCCACTTGGGACACAATAACAATGCAAACAGTACTGTATTTTGTTAGAATAGTTTGTTTTTTAATAAAATTATTTGGTTCATTGGCCTAGTGGGTAGAGTGTTTGCCAAAGGTCCGGGAGACCTGGGTTCAATCCCAGGTCGCGTCATACCAAAGACTTTAAAAATGGTACTTGATACCTCCTTGCTTAACACTCAGCAATATAAGGTACGTATCGAGGGTAAAGTGGAGCAATCCAGGGAAAGAAGTAGCGCCCCCCCTACACCTCTGTGTAGTAGCTACTGAAAAGGGAGCCTTCTGGTCGCCCTCGACTACAGTCGCTAACTTTACTACTTACTATTTGATGATAAATTGATCTGGTGCATATTCTGAGGCAACCAGGCAAAAATCATTACAGCTTTGCTGGAAAGTTTTCATTCAGTGTATTCAACACATATTACACCTTTGAATAACTATTTAGTCCAATCTTTAAAGAATGGTTTTAATGAAAAAAAGTCCTATATTCAAGAGCAATTGTTTGCCATGAGAGATAAAATGTTGAGAGATGATAGTAATTGCTTGAAAGAGCACAAAATAAAAGGGTAGAAGAAAACAGTAAATAAAGAATACAAAAAAATGTCTTAATAAACCAAATTAGTTATTTGTTACCCAATATTAAATAAACTGACTGAAAAAAAGGTTCTTCTTTGGGCAATCATAACTTTAATGACAGCTAACAAGTACCAGGAAAATATAGTGCCTCCTGTCCAACAACAGCGCTACATAGCTACACATGAAAGCAGCAAAAACTATCATAAAAGTATGAAGACAAATCTTTCACAAAGGTCTTCTGAGATCTTGCAGTGAAAAGGAGTTCCTCTAAATCTGGTGAATTCAATTCAACTGCAAAAGATATTTTACTGACCTGGAATGTTTGGTTGTGTAGTTTGCAGCAGTTGACTTCACCAACAAATCACTCATCTTGCTTCACAAATTCGCACTGCCTTCTGTTAATGTGGCTTGCTTTTTACTGAGCTACTTGCTTACGCATGTAAATTAATGATGGTCTAAAAAGGGCTTGTTCTGATCATGCACAGTGACAGAATTGCAAATGGCAACCACGACAGAACAGATCAAACATCAAGGACACTTAGCATCAGGTAAGTTTTGACTCCTTGGTCCTACTTCCCTAAAGGTTTTATGGCATATCAACCATTATAGGTTATTCAGTGCTAAATCCTTTTTATACATATATATTAAACATATGATTTCTAAACATATTTCATAGATAACATTTTTAAATGAGGCTGAGTGCATTTGTTTGCACATAGTTAAATGGGTAAGCAGCATGGTGGACGTAAAGGCGAGCGGATAAGCCCTCTGACGGTTCAATGCAATGCCTAACCAGGCCCTGGGCATATGAATCCTACAGTTCAATGGCTAGGATCAAATAGTTTGATCATGGGGAACTACTGCTGCTCATCTATAAGAGTGGCTTCAATAGATGAGAAAAACAGCCATTGAAAGATTACCATGACCACACTCAAACTACCTGTCCAAACTGCATTGCCCCTTTGCGTCGGTAAAAAAGAGGCGTGTCCTGCTGAGGTTGAAGCCCTGGTGTTAGTGTTCAAAAGATCAGCTACATACTAAAACAAAAATTACTAAAATACAAACACACAATACAAATAGCGACATTCAATGTTAAAACCTTAAATAGGACAACTACTGGAACTGACAGCATCGGCGATAGATCATAACATCGACATGATATGCATACAAGTACACTCATAGCGAGGATATTAAATATCACAATACTGGCAATAGATGGATGCTAGCCACTGCATCTGCAAGGAAAAAAATATGTCAATGCAACGATAGGGGGTGTAGGTATGCTTATAAGACCACGGGCCCTAAAATCACTAAATAGCATAGAGAAAATATAACCTAGGATGATGGTAGCTACTTTTAATGGCAACCCAAGCACAACAATCATCTCCTGCTACAGCCCTACTAATGTTAGTGAAGAAACTGACCTCATCGTCTTCTATAATGAGTTATCCTCCCTTGTTTGTAGCATCCCAAAATGCAACATTCTAGTCATTGGCAGAGACATGAATGCCCAAATTGGTAAAAATGTAAACCACAAATTCAGCTAACACAACTCATCAAACAGAAATAGGCAACATCTAATAGATTTCATGCTAGAAAGTAGATTAACATGCCTCAATACAAAATTTCAGAAAAGGGAGGGAAAACTATGGACCTACACCCATGCAAATAATACTAAAGCACAGATAGACTACGTCTTTATAAATAAGAAATGGAATAATAGCACACTGAATTGCGAGGCATATTCCTCTTTCGAGGGTGTGTCCTCCAATCACCGAATTGTCATGGCAAAAATATGACTGAGCCTACAAAGGAATACGGCCCGAATAATAACCACTGTACATTATGACTGGTCCCTGCTTAATAACAGGGATATTAGAGATAAATATGCATTAACACCAAGAAACAAATTCAATGCACTACAGGAGAAGACAGAAACACATACTCCGAATGACGAATATGAGAATTTAAAAGCAGAATGCATACCAACTAAACAAAGAGCTAAACCTAGAGTCCCATGGGAGACATCAGTAGTTAGAAAAAAGCAGGCAGACATGGAAACTGCTTCCAAATACAATAGGAAGAACCCAACTAATACTAATCCACTGAAACTTAAGGCCAAAATGAATTAGCTAACATATACCAACAAGAACATACAGAATACATACAAAAACAGATCAATAAGATTAGAGACTCAGTTGAAGATAGACAATCTTGGATAGCATGGCAGAAGGTAAACAAAGCAAGCAGAAGGAAGAGCACTGCGAAAGCTAAACTATGGAAACAACTATGGAAACATTTCGAGAATTTACTTGGAAACCCTCCAAAAGTTACACATGAACCAATCACATGAATTATTAGTTAACAACCAGACATCAAACTAGGACAGTTTATGCAAGAAGAATTCGACTCAGTACTAAAAAATATTAAAAATAGAAAAGCAGCAGGGCATGATGAAATACTCCCAGAAGTATGGAAGACCAGGGAATTTGACAACATACTGCTCCAACACTATAATGCTGTATATAATCAAAACACAATAGACAGATGGACAAGGGATGCATCTTCCTCTTCCCTAAGAAGGGCAACCTCGTATTATCCAAGAACTACTGAGGTATAACCCTTACATCCATAGTGGAAATTTACTAAGCATTTTGCTTAGATGTGGCACAAGGAAAGGGGCACCCAATGAGACTCGAACTCACTCGTGTAGGTTTGCTAATCGAGCTTGCTAACCATTACACCACCAGAGGCGCCTCCTTACATCCATAGTGGCCAACATATCCAATGCTCTACTACGCAACCACATAGAACCCAAAATTGAGAACATACTTAGGAAGAACTAAAATGGCTTTCGGAAACATAGATCCATGATATTACAAATTTTGACTATCTGTTGAATTCTTGAGGGTGTACGAGCAAAAAACCTAGAGGCAACAATATTATTTGTCGACTTCGCCAAGGCCTTTGACTCCATACACAGAGGATAGATGGAGCAAATACTACTCGCCTATGGCCTACCCAAACAAACCGTTGCAGCCATAATGATGCTATATAGAAACACAAAAGTAAAAGTTCGCTCCCCAGATAGAGACACAGATTACTTCAACATTGTAGCAGGTGTGCTGAAAGGAGACACATTATCCCCATACCTCTTTATCATCTGTCTAGACTACATGCTTAGAATGTCTACTGATAAAATAAAAAACAATGGTTTCAAGCTGACAAAAGAAAGAAGCAGTAGATACCCTGCACAAACAATTGCGGATGTGGACTACGCCGACGACATAGCACTTCTGGCAAATACACCAGCCCAAGCCGAAACCCTGCTACATAGTCTAGAATGAGCAGCTGCAGGCATAGATGTCCATGTCAACGCACACAAGACGGAATACATGTGCTTTAATCAAACAAGCGACATCTCCACATTAAATGGTAGTTCTCTGAAACTAGTACACAAGTTCACCTACCAAGGAAGCAGTGTCTCATTAACCAAGATAAACATCAACACATGACTAGCAAAGGCATGGACAGCCATCGATAGGCTATCAGTCATATGGAAGTCAGACCTGACCGATAAAATGAAACACAGTTTTTTCCAAGTAGAAGTCGTATCAATACTGCTGTATGGATGCACTACATGGACACTAACTATGGAGAAAAAGCTTGACGGCAACTACACAAGAATGCTGTGAGCAATATTGAACAAGTCCTGGAGGCAGCACCCCACAAAGCAGCAGCTGTACGGCCATTTACCACCCATCACAAAAACTATCCAAATTAAACAAACCAAACATGCAGGACACTGCTGGAGAAGTAAGGATGAACACATAAGTGACATACTCCTGTGGACCCCTTTACATGGACGAGCAAAAGCAGGATGACCAGCTAGAACCTACATACAACAGCTCTGTGCTGATACAGGATGTAGGCATGAAGACCTTCCAAAAGCGATGGATGATAGAAGGGTAGCGGGAGATCTGCACTGTCGACACGACATGAGGACGATGACATATTTCTATCTAATAGGAATAATTCTATTTACTATTAATCACAATTTAATGTTTTCAAGAATTGCTATTAAACACTAACAATTAAATATCAGTCATTTGTTCAAACTCAGTTAAATGACCAAACAATTTTAAACAATTCAGTTGAGCATACGCCAACAAAGTTAAATAGTTATAAGTATTGTTATGTATCATTAACAATTCAATTAAATATCAGTCATTTGTTTACACCTGCTGCTGTGTTTTTTGATTTTTCAATCGAGTCTTTCAGTTCTGTTATTGAGAAGGTTTGATTATATTCCTCCTGATTTTTTGTACTTAAATTTATGTTGTATTTTTCCTTATTTTTATTTATGATTTGAAATTTCTTGCTATAATATTTGGATGAAGAATTTTCCGAAAATATTTCAGCTAGTTTATTAGCAATTGACTTTTTTCTGTGATTTTAAAACCTTTTACTGAAAGGTGTTTGATTGGTATAGGGTTATATTTTCCTGATATTTTTTTTTATCATTCTCCAAATTATTTTGGGTTTTGTTGAAATATTAATTTTGCCAATATATTCTTGCCAGTATTTTTTTTTGTTTCTTTTGTTTTGCAATCTTTTGCCCTCTGTAGTTTGTATTCAATAAGGTTGCTAGTAGTGGGTTCTTTGTTGAACTTTCTTAGAGCTGCTTTTTGCTGGTTTATTGCTTTTTTGCATTCTTTATCAAACTAGGGTCTGTTTTTCTTTTTAGAAGATATTTTTTGGGATGCATTTTTCTACTATGATTATCAGAGTCCTCATAAATTTTTCAATTGCTAGAAGGTTTTCTTCTGTTAATTGACTTGAGCAAAGAATTTTTCCCAGTTTGCTCTACTTAGTTAGCATGTTGGTATATGATCATGTATTATTTCTTCATTGTTGAGTATAATTGGGTAATGATCACTTCCACATGCATCATCAAATGTGTTCCATGAAAAGTCCAAGAAAATTGATGGGTCACATAGGGTTAGATCAATGGAGCTTGATGATCTATTTGTTGGGCTGATATATTTTGTTTTCTTTGGTTGAGGAGGCATAGATTGTTTTTATTAATAAAATTTTCTATTTTATTCCCCTTGTATCACTTTTTTTCTTTTTTTTTTTTAACATCCCCATAGAGTGTTGGGATTATTAAAGTCACCTAGAAATATAAAAGGTTTGGGCATCTGTTGAATTAGATTCTCAAACTTATCTTCATCTATTTATTGATGTGGAGGAAGGTATATTGAACATAGGTTTATTGGTCTATGCAATGTCACTTTTACAGTGACTGCTTGTAATTCAGTTTTTAATTTGATTTTACGATGAGGTATATCATTCTTAATATTGATACACCTCCACAGGTTTTATGCTTAGCATTTTTAATATAATTATATTGTTGGTATTCTCGAAAGTTTATTTCCTTTTCATTTTTGAGGAAGGTTTCCTGAAGACAAATAATAACAGGGTTTAACTTTATTGGTAAAATTATTAATTCATTATAATTAGCTTTTAGTCCACAACGATTCCATTGCAGTATTTTATATCTCATAACTGATAGTTTTATAGATGTGGCTTAAGAGTCAGATTTATAAAGGTTTCATTCCACTGTTTTGACTTTGGGTTCAGTGCCAGGTTCTTCCAGAGAGTTTAGAATTCTATTATCCATCAGTTGGTTCAGTGATGAGTTTCCTTCCTCCATTTCTATTGTAGAGTTTTGTACATCCTTAGAGGACATGTTAGTTTTTGGATTACGTTTAGTGTTTTTTTTTATATGGTATTTTTTTTGGAGTTAGTTTTTCTTTTATTAGATGGTTTTAGGGTCTTCTGGTCTTCAAACTCCATATCTTCTAGACATTAAAATCTAATTTTTGTGAAATTTCGGTTTTTGGCTTTGACTTGGATCTTGCTCTCAGATTTTCTTTTTTGGATTTGTTTGTTGGAGTTTCAATTTTTGATCTAGACAGGGATCTTCTTCTTTGCTGTTCTTGTTTAAAAGATAAATCCTTTTTCTTTGGTGATATTCCTTCTTTCGAGTTTCCTGGTTGATAGGTTGAAGTCATTTGATTTTTTGTTGTGTTACCTTTAGCAGGCAAGTTCTCTTAGAGGGTAATTGTACTGATGAAAGGGCTACGAATCTTTCCACATTATGATTGACCCTACATCCATCATCCTTGTTAAGATTTGTGCAAAATCCAAACGAGGACTGTCCTGATTGACTGGATTGGGCCACTTCGACCACCCGTCTAACCCAGTAAAGACCAAAGTGGTGTGTTGCGAGTACCTTGACCACTCGATTTTCAGGCCAAGTACTGCTCAACCACCAGGATCCCATCCTTAATTATAGGGTGGAGAGAGTTTTACCCCTCTGCAGAGGTGCAATCAGCAAATTCTACAACTCCAACTGACAGGGCTAACACAGAAGTTTTTTCACAAGTAATTACAATGCTATAGTAGTTGGCTTCAGAAACATCCTTTATGATTTAATTCAAACTACTAGATCCTGATTCTTGAGCAAAGAGGCTAGTTTTGCTCATGCTATGGCATTATTTTCTATATCTTGTCATTTTACAGCCTCTTCTAAGCCTATCCTCTAGTGCTGGTTCTTCAGCTGCCTATGTTGTTTAAGGCATTTGTTAAAATCAATCATGGACCACCATTCTTCATTTTCTTTTTTCACTTTTGTCATTGCTTGCAAGCTTTTAGTTGCTTTGTTCTCCAGTAAGATGTCTTCAAACAGGGGTTTATTCAATCCACACCAATGTTGAAGGATAAGCTTGCTATACTGATAGGCAAAGTAGACATGTAGAAACCCAGAGCACTAAATTAGATCATGCTTAGCAAGTGATGCTGTTCTCCACTATCTCTGAAAAACCCAGACAGTAACAAATGGGCTTTGTCTGAAAATATTTAATTTTTTCCTGGCCAGAAAACCAAGCAACACTTGTCAAAATGATATTTGGATTTCTTCTTGGACATATTATACTTTTTATTAAATTTATTTTTCAATAAACCTTCATAATTTCACATACATACAAACATATGTCCTTTAACAACCTGAATGAAGTGCAGTAGACACAATTAGTTCTAAGTGGATTGAACAAGTAAACCAGAGCTAATTCTGAGCCAAGTTAACAGGGGCTGTAGAATATACTGACTGCATCTCTGCAGAGGAGTAAGATGTACCCCAACAAATGTCCTGGATATGACACTAAGCCATCTTATGGTGAGGTTGGAGCTCTGGACAATGTGGAGTACTTCTTCATTACCATTACTCCCAGGTCCACTCTGACCAGGAGTGGTAGTACCTGTTAGAATGCCATGTATGGGTTAAATAGAACTGTTTAACCATTAAACAGTGTGCAAAAAAATGACATATTAAATTGAATTGTTAGTATTACATTATACTTTAAACCATTTAACTGTGTGCAAACAAATGAGCTCTGGCTTGTTTCAAATGTTACCTACAAACTATTTGTTTACAAATTGTATATATATATATATATATATATATATATATATATATACACATATATATATACAAGGGTCGATATGCCAACCAAACAACCAGATTTGAAACTTTATCTTGTCCCCTATCCATTGTTTTTCAACCTTCAGTTTTTGTTTCATTTTATTCTTTATTTTTCATCAGAATGTAATTAAGCTTTGCAAAAAAGTAGATTTTACTTTTATGAAATCAAGTAAGCTTGTTACTCACCATTATCGTTCATAAAAACTTTGTGATATAAGAGAAATGACACTCAACTTGATTTGTTTTTCTACAATATGTAAAAAGTACAAACTATTTGAAAATTTGAAAAATCATTTACACACAGAATAACTTAGTTGAAACTTCTTTATCAATCTTTTCTGACATTTAGAAATTTACCCTTATTCTAATTTAAATAAGTATCTAAAGATATTAATTTTAAATTTACTTGAAATCCCTTTGTATTTCCTATTGTGGGTCATTTAAAATCTTGATGGGATAACTAAAGCAAAAAACAATTACTTACCAATGATACCAATCATCACAGCCATCACAGCCAATCATTGGGCTGCCATCATCAGGCAGTTTACAGCCAGGGCAAATCCAAATTTTTTGACCGTTCTCATCCTTAATAATAAAATACCAAGCATTATTTTTTAATGAGTGTCTACATCAATATTTTTAAATAAGTATTTATATCATGATATACAAATTCAGAGCAAAAAATGTTCAGCCAGAGATATAGTATCTATACTTACAGATGTTAGGTATTGGCTTTTAAAATCATTAATCAATACTTCAATGCTATTCGAAAATTATTTTTTGTAAATAGTAACAATTATCAAATTCTAATTAATACTGAAAGGATTTTAAAGTTATTTAAAAAAAAAAAGAGAATAAAAATTAGTTACATATTTAAAAGTAATATGATTACGACTTCTCAACCACCATCGATAGAATATATATGATAGATACTTACCATAAAAGTACCAACAGTTTCTGCAAATACAGATCGTTGGACTGGTCTTTTTCCAAGTGATGTTGGATTTTCACTAGATCCAATTACATCACTGATAGGTACACTGAAAGAAGCTGAGGAGTCCATTGGTATATTTGCAGAAACAATGTCTCTGGACAGAGCAATCAAGGAGTTGTCTGGCGGAAGACCACTTATCATATGGAGGGGTGATGAAAGAGGACTGGAAATTGGAGATGATTTGTTTGCGATCATGTGCTTTTCTGGGAGTGCTGGTGATGATGTCAATGGCATTGGTGTCAACAGGTTAGAAGGACAGGTTACATGTGAATCAGGTTGTGTTTCTTTTACAGATGGTAGCAGAGTTTTGGCAGAAGCCAATTTCTGAGCCTTTGACATAGATATTGCATGTGCCCTAGCACCTTTGCCTTTTGGAGTTGAAATGGTTTTGGGTGTAGCAGCAGCTTTAGGATTGGCTTTAGGAGTCAGGGTTGATACTGTAACAGGACAACCCCGAGGGGTTGTGGGTACTGGAGTTGGTATATTGGCTAAAAGTGGTGCAAAGTGATGATGACTGATTGGCTGAGGAATAGGTAATGTTCCAACAATAGTGGCAGGTATGCAAGGAGGTGATGAAGGATATGGAATGGTAGGAGGAGGTGATGGAGGGATTTCAATTTTGGGTGGACGACCAAGTTTATTTGGAGGTTTATTTACTTTCATAATACGCTTATTTTTCATAATAACATGTTTTTCAACCTTAGCCAAGGCAGTTGCTGCCATTTCCAGAGCTGCTTTTTCAGCTTTGATCTTTTCAGCTTTAGCTTTCGCTGTAGCTTTCTCACTTTTACCCTTCACAGAAACTCTTTCTGTTTTCCCTGTTAATTTAGTTGAAGGTTTAGTGGATTTTGCTGCTTTTGCTTTACTTTGACTCACTTTGGAAGTTTTCAAACCTGATTTTTCTTCTGCCTTTCTCAAACCAAATTCAGTTGCAACTGGCAAAGCTTGGGCTTTAAGAAGCATTTGCTTTTCTTTCTGGGTCAATTTCTCTCTTGCAGCTACTGTCATTTTCTGTGGCTTCATGAGGGGCTTAGACGGAGGGAATTTTTCTGGTTTAACAACTGTCAATACTGCTTCTGGCATCAACTTATCAGCAATGTTATCTTTTCCAATCTCTGAATGTTTAGCTGTAGAAATATTGGGCAGAAACTGAGGTATCTGGGCTGGAGCATTTAAGGCTTCTATTTTGCATATTGAGGGCACATTAACTGGTTCTGGAGCTATGACTTTTGCAGACTTCTTGGGTATTGGCTTCTCTTTTTTCACTATCGGTTTCTTTACAATTGGTTTCTTTTTTACTGTTGCTTTGGCTTTTGGTGTGGGTTTTGTTACTTTTGCAGTTGGCTTTTCTACTTTCACAGGGGCCACTGGAACTGGAGTTCTAATGACACTACAATTAAAAAAATTCAAAATGAACAAGTGAAAATGTTTCCATATTATGTTTAATTGAGTTATTGAATTTTGAGTCAAACAAGCAAGAAAGAACTCATTTTAAAAGTTTCTTTATTTTACTAAGCTCTAATTTACCATGAATCTATTGCAATCAAATATTGATTAAATTTCAGAATTCAAAAGTTTTATACAGAGATATGAAAAATGAAAACAAATAAGTCTAAGCATATAGGGAAAATTTTAAATCAAAATTACTTACAGTCGAGGAATCTCTGGCCGATGTGGAGAGGATGATGATGAAACATCTCGTTTGATGCTAGTTGGTGTGTTTGTTGGTGCACGCTCTGTTACTGATAATGATACAGCAGATGCAGGTAGTTTTTTACTTGCATCTGTATCTGGTGTCACAGCCACAGGAATGCTTCCTCCTAGTTTGATATTTAGCTTAAGTCGTGGGACGGACAGAGGAGTAGAAATCTGCTCAGCCTGTGGAACAACGACACACTGCGAAAAATTATTGAGAAAATGCCATTATTCAAGTTTTTAATTAGTTGTCTATTAAGTGAATATTCTAATCCAGTATCTAGGCATGGATATGGAAGTAGCAAAAATCTTGACCTAATGTTAAAAATGACTTGCATATTAAAATTACAGGTTCTCTCTTTAATGAAGATAATATACAAAAAATATGAGAGAAAAGACTGATTTTGCAAGGTTAACAGCCAAAGTTTGCAATAGTCAAATTTCTTTCCGACCTCCCCCAGTTCTTACATAAACAAATTATTAAATATCATCTCATCATCAGATTTTAATATTTTTTGCAACTTAAAACTGAATCCCTAAAGTTGATAAAGAAAACACAATTTTTTCTTAAATTCATGTTATTGAATTAATTTTACTTACATGATCTTGTTTTTAAGATATGAACTCATATTTTTGCCTTGAGCATTACTTGTTTATATTTGTTTTGTCTACAGTCAGTATTCAACTATTCAAAATGTACAGAGAAATTTCATAAGAGAAACTTGTGACGTGGTATGCCACCGAGAGGGAAAAAGTAAGATTTAATTTCCCTTCCCCTTCTGTGTTTGAACTAACAAGCACAACGACTGACCGCTAAAGCAGTTAGAATGCAGGTCAAACTACCTGCACTCCATAACCGGGTGGATGGAGAAGGAAATGTAGGTCGTTGAGTAGCATGACCAGAGGAGGTGGAGGAGGAGGAGGAAAGAGGCCAAATGATTGGCCAGAGCCCTTCGTGCCAAAAATAATGGCTTTTCGTCAGAGGAAATTTGGAAGGAGATCTTCAGGTTTTGGACAGATATTGGCAAGAGATCCACGCCAAGTTAGCCAAGCTCCGGGGAAAGAGAGGAACAGAATCTTTGGACAGAAGATAACAGTGCCTTCAGCCAGATTCTACAGAATGCCACCCATCCGTAAAAGAAAGGAATCTAAGAAGTAAACCCTTCGAAAAGCTAAGTACAACTTAAAACTGTTTTTCCTTCTACCCTTCCTAAATATTGAAATTATATGCACTCTCTCAAGTTAAAGAAAGAAAAATATAAAGAATTATATGCATTCAGAAAAGAAAAGAACAAAAGAAAAAAGAAAGAAAAAAAGAAGAGAGACACTTGTGTTTAACATTGCCGACCTGGCTTAATAAAGCCGATAGTTTAAAAGAAAAGAAAAAGGAAGAAAGAGAAACATTTGTGTTTCATACTGCCGTCCTGGCTTAACAAAGCCGATAGTTTAAAAGAAAAGAAAAGAAAGAAAGAAAGAAGAAAGAAAAGAAAAAAAGAAGAAAGAGAGACATTTGTGTTTAAGACTGTCTGCTGGTGTAAAATAGCTGGCACCTTAAATATTTGTTTGGTCCTCACCTATGAAAATGTTGTTATAGTTTAAATGTTCCCTTGTGTTAATATCTATTCCTTATGTTGTTTATCTATCGAGTTGCCTTCTTTTGCACATATCTTTTTCAGCTTCATTCACTTTAATTTATTCTCGCTAAATGTCTTATTCGCCTTAAAAACATTATACGGGAAATTGGAATTTCCGACAATAGTGAATAATATTTTGTCTTAACCTAGAATTCCATGTTTTCCGTTATCTGAGGGGGTAAGAAAACGAAGGGGCTTGGTAGGGTATGTAAAGTGAAATTGAAATCCCCCTTGCCAGCGTCGAGATGAGTCTAGCCCCAAATTAACCCCCACATTATTTGCCAATTACCTTATGCCCGAAAAAGGGGTCTTGACTAGGACTTATTTTGCAAGGGGTCAAGTGCCAGACTGCCCCGACATCACACGTGCGTAAAATAAACTCTTGTCCTGAGATAAATATTTTATGCCCCGTTACAAACTCTAAACAAATAAAATTGATTTCGCAACAACACAAACTAAGTAACTTACAACATAAGTTTATTATTAAATAGGAAGATGTATAAATGAAGACACATATTTGAGGAATAGGATAAATAAAATAAACATTTTCTTTTCTAATTATGTTTAAAAATTTTACAAATTTCTTGGAAAACAGTGAATTTCTGTTTACTTGACAATATCTATATATAAATCATTTTATGAATGATTGTCTACAAATATAAATCTAATCCATTTTAATATTTAAAATGTATTGTTTAGAAGTACATATCAACACATTTAGTTATTTTCAATATTATCAGGGAAAACTGTGTCTTAGCCAGCAGAGAACTAGAACAATTTTATCAATAAAACTTCACACTAGAATGAACTTTCCAATTTAATAAAACTGGATTTTAGGCTATTAAATTTCTCAGGTGTGGTCTGTCAGGATTAAAGTTAGCTTGTGTTAAGTGTACTTTCAGAATTTGTGAACGTGCATTTTGCTTATATAATTTTTCACTTAATTACAAAGCTTTTAAACTGATAAATATACAGACATTTTTAAAGGGCATAAATTTACAATATATTTTTCAAAAGCAACTTATTTATTTTCCATTATTCCATAATGAAAGGAATCAGGCCATCACAAGATTTTATCCAAAAACAACTCTATTGAAAGTAATTGATTATTTTGTCAGCATTTGCTAATATTTGATATGTTTAGTCATATATCATTTTTAAGTGTAAAATATGTGGCCCAAATAATGAAATGTTTGGAGTATGTTTTAAAGTCCCTGAGCAGTAAGTGGTTATAGAAAAATCTGCCTTATTTCCCTTCCATGTTTAAAAAATAGCTTAAATTATATTTATCAATAGCTGCAACTTATCATGCACTTACAAAAAAAATTTTTTTTTTAATTTTCATTATTTGAATGAGAAAAAAGTTATAATTTTTTTTATTTTTAATAAAAACACTGGCTTTCCTTAAAACATTCACGTTGATATACCAATTATTTTCCCCAATTTAAAAAAAATAATCCAAGAGCCAAAGTGGAGTGTTGCAACTCTAAAATAACAATCATGTCATTGGCAAATGAGCCTTTGTACTCATAGAAAACTCTTTAATTCAGAGGATTACAGTACAGTACCTATGGATGCATGTGTCACCTGTGTAGATCAAACCTAAAGTAGATTTTTACCAAATTATCAATGGTTTATGAAAAATTCTCCAATGTCTCAAAAACATGAAGTTTAAAATCCAATCTTGAACAAAATGTTATATACTTAAAATAAAAATCATATTAAGCTTTGTATATGACTTATGCCATCAGATTGAAAGCAATAAAATCACCTACCACCTACCAGATGATGGTGGCTCAACTTTACAAATTATGTCGCTTATTGGAATATTGCAGATGTTATCTTGACTCAGCCAAAAAATCTAGGCAGCAGGCCCTCTGAGATAAAAAAAACTTGACATTCATATCAAGGTTCTCACCAGAACAATAATTCCTGATTCCAAAGCACCTATCTTTATCATAGCTACAGTAATCTTTCTTCTTATCTTTACTTCCTTCAAAATTAATTCATCAATATCAATCTTTCCAACACTTCTGTTCTTAGCAGCACAATAATTCAACTTAAGACTTCTAATTCATTATTTACATTCCACTAAAATGGAAAAGGAAAAATTAAGATAAACACTAAGCACATAATTCACATAATACTTAAATATCTATAAACATGTGAGGACATTATAAACATGAAGACCTATTCTACCATCATTCTATCACTATATTGTAATACAATTTTCAATGCAAAGCTTTCTGAAAGAGCACTAAATATTCCCTCAGGGACAATCCATTGTTTAATTATGAATTGTATATCGACAATATTATACTATCTAAAAACACACAAACATATATTACAGATAACATCAAAGAAATATAAATAAAAATTATTCAGTTATTCAGGACATGGATATTGATCACAATGTATGAGGATATATCACAAGATGCATCTAAAGTAGTTCCAGGTCTGAATGTGGTTATATGCACCTCTTAAAGAGAGTTTGTATACCTTACAGGAGACTCAAGGATACACGAGCATTCATCCAACACTTGTTGTGCTGCTAAAATATTCTAAGTAACTTATCAAACAACAAAATCCAATTCACTTACATGCATCTCAGTTAATATGATAAGTGCGATTTATTTACAATTGACGTGTTTCATTTATGGTAAAAATATATTCTAAACATAATTTTTTAATGTATTTTTTGAGGAATGTATTATCAAAAATTGGAAAAAAATTAAAATAAGAGCATCTGGAAACTGGAAACACTTTTTACTGGTTTATTGTGAGCAATCTAAAACACAAACTATGTTACAGATTTGCATTTTCTTAAAAAATTAGTAAGTGGACCAAATACTACTAGGTAGTAGATACTTTTTGTTTATAAAACAGTCTTGATACATAGTGATATAAACCCTTGATAGGTAAAATATCAACTTTGGATTTGATCTGTATAGATGACATGTGCACCAAGAGGTTTTCCTGTACCATAACCTCCTGAATTTAGAAAGCTGTTCTGGAAATACAGGGCTCTTTGCCAATGACATGATTGTTATTTTAGAGTTGACACATCTAATTGAACGACTTAAACTTTGAATTTTTTAAAAATAACCCCTCAGAGAGTTTTTTTTTCTTTTAAAGATTTTTGACCATCAATTTTTCAAAGGTAAAGTTAAAAACAATTAGTATAAACAGTTTTTAAAACACTTTAAGGTAGAGATAAGAAAAACAACCTTACCAATCCCAATTTCAAAATGGAAAAACTTAAAAAGCAAAAATTTTCAAAAACCCCCTAAAATTTCAAATGGTCATAGAATAAGAATGATTAATGCTATTGCACTGCAATTTTCAGAATTTACTTTTCATATGAATAAAAACAAATAATGAAATTCCCCCAAAAAATTTGAGGACCTTCAAGGCAGACCTTATTTGAAAATAGCTGGAATGACCCTATAGGTAGCAGTTTTAAGAAATTCTTAACCTATGCTCATTCTTATGACCTACATCACCAACACATTTGTGCATGCATATATATATATATATATATATATAAACCATTCTTGTTCAGTAAATTATTAACATCTGATTAAAATGTAATACTTATTGAATTTCCTTCTAATTAATCAGGAAAAATAAAGATAAACAATAGCAATGAATAAGTATTTACAATCAACTTACCTGGTATTTTTCTTCTTTCACGCGTTCTTTTTGTTTCTTTTCTTCTTTCTCTTTATTCTTTTTTTTCTTTTCTTTATCTTTCTTCTTATCCTTCTTGTCCTTTTTGTGTTCTTTATCCTTTAGTGGATAAATTAGAAGGATCCAAATATATTTAATGGTACAACATACAACAATTCACATGAACTAAATTGTAGTTTCTAAAGTTTTTAAAATTTATAGAATATTTCAAATAGTTTTAAAAACTTATTTATAACTTAATAACTATCATACTTAAAAGTAAAAGGTAGATATTTAGCCATTTCTTTAGACTGTTGTTCTAAATTATTACAATAAATGGAATTTTTCAAATTAGAGTTTTAAAAGTTTAAAAGGTCTCTTAACATTTTCACGGAAAACATGCTTGAAACACTGAATTATAAAAAGATTATCATGTGATAAACTATCAAAATAATTTTTGCAATTTTCCAAAAAATATTTTGGTGGATAAAATATAGTGATGTGCCAGAATTCATATCCAATTGGATATCCAATGCCAGATATGAAAATAGATAAATGCATAAAAACATATATCCAGTTTCACAGAATATTGCAACAACTTGTTGCCAGAATCTGTGATATTTAAGAAAAAATGTATTCTATATCCAACTACATACCAGCATTCAACTCGATCAAAAACCTGATAATTATACAAAAAAATTCAATTTCAGAGAAGCATGACTTCAACCAACCATTGCAGTATCTAATTAGCAGTGCATTGCTGATGTTTATAACACCTATCAGATAATAATTCAAACTGACAAATTTCAACAAATATTTTTGTTTAATTTTCTAAGTATGTTGTTTTCGATAAAATATTTTTAAATGATGACTGATTCTCAGTTTCTTTTCTTGTTTTCTTCAAGTATTCTTTAATGCAATGTGTCTCCAATTAAAGTACCGGTGTCCCAGTTCTATTGTCTTATTAAAAATAAAGTTTATTTACTGTTTAAAAAGAAAAAGCAAAAAATATTTATTTACTATTGTGAAATACTGCTGAGAGAGGTCAGCTCGTATTACTAGTACCAAAATATCTTCCAATAATTATCAATTTTTAAAAACTTGGTTTAGTTTGTTCCATTGAATAAAAATATGAATGACTTTCTTATTTTTTTATGTGATAGAATGTCAAATATAATATCAATAAGATGAAAATAAAAAATTGAATATAATGCGGAATTGAAGTAATTTTAATAAATCACCTTAATATTCATATCCATGTATTTCTGTGGTTTTACTTTTTAATATACTAAATTTTTATAATTAAAACTATTGGAGGTTACTGGCATTGCCTGAGACAAGAGATGAGGGAAGTAACATTAACTAAACACATTTAAACTGACTTGATTTTTCATATTCTTTTATCATGAAAATAAATTTAGCATCAGCTTTCATTATGAAGTATTAGTTCTTTTAGCACTTATCTGATGGGTGAAATAAACATCAGAAAAAGCTCTCCAGAGTTTAAGTAAAAGTTCTAGGCAACTGCACATAGCCAATGGGTTGTATGTTGTGCAGGCTAGGATAAATCATTTATTCAAGATTTTTACATAAAAACTTATTAGTATTATCATAAATATCCAGTGCTATCAGTATCTGGCCAGATTTTTAGCAATATCTGATATATCTGGTACATCACTAGTATAATGCATGGCAGATATGGAAAATTTAGGATACAATTAAAGATAAGAAATAATATATAAACAGATTTGATAGTGAAAATATTGTTAAAATTTTTGACATGGATGATTTATAGACAAACTGTTTCAACGTACAGATCCTGAAAGTTTTTTTTTCATTTGTGAATAAAGTTTTAATCAAGTGACAAAAAGTAACAAATTTCCTTGACAGGCAAATAATGTAATTATATAGCAGTGAAAGGAATTCAGTTTTATTCAGGAAAATGAATAAATCTAGTAAATTTCAAAAAATGACATCAAATTGAATCAAATTTATATTTACCTTAGACTTTACTTTGGATTTTATTTTACCCTTTCCTCCTTTTGCAAGACCAATTTTCATTTTGAGTTGAGCTGGGATATCTGAATCCTGAGAAGACAAGGATGCTTGAGGTAGGGAGAGTGGCATAGATGGTGGTAAATGCATAGGAACATTTGAGGCAGCACTGGCAGCAGTGGATAAAAGAGTGAGTGAGTCCATGGATGGGGAAACACAAGATCTGATAGAATGAGGGGATGAGCTGAAAGATGATTCATGTTGGTGTGGAGAATTAGAATGAGATCCAGGAGGACTGCCATCAAAGTCATAAATTTTCCATTCTTCAGCCGTGAACTTATCCGGACGAACAGGTGGTGTCTTCTCTGAACTGGATGAGTTCTGACGTTGAGTCTTTGATTTAATTTTCTCCTTAAGCTTCTCCCGTACCTCAGCATTCTCTTTGCCCTTTTGCTTCAGGGCTTTAATCTTCAATTTTTTTGTCTTCTCTTTCATCAAATTCCGTTTCTTTTTCTCTAATTTCTTATCAAGTTTCTTATCTCCCTTCCTATCTGCCTTTTTCAAAGTTTGGGTACAAGCTGGACTAGGATTAATAGGGGAAAATGTGCATGAAATAGGCACAGAATCTGCTACTGCAGCAGATACAACAGCAGTAGTATTTGCTGCTGCCATTGCATCTTCTGCAATAATGTCTCTAGCGACGGCTTTTTGCTGCTCTTTCTGTTTTTCCATTTCATAAGCAGCACGCATATTACGCAGAACATTGTTAATGCACTCATCAATAGTCTCCAATGTGCTCTTTTCCATCTTTTCCATTAATTCTTTTTTCTTCTTACGGGCAACTGGTTTTTTCCTTTCTTTAGGAGTAGGAGGTGCAGTTGCTAAATCTTTACACTTTGAGTTCATCATGCCAGCTCTTTTGATTGCTGATGAGATAATGCTGTCATATTTGCTAGCCTGGTCCCGATTCATTTCTGTTGATTTTTTCTCTTTAGGTTTTGGATCAGACTCAGCAATTACCAGACGTGGTTCTGGTGATTCATCTGAAGATGAGCTATCATTGTCTGGCACCAGATTTAAGTTCTTTGACATCCCAGAACTTGGTGGCATAGCTAAATTATTCCAAGGTTTTAATTCTATTTCTGCAGGTTTTTTAGGCAATGGGCTGGATGTTTGTATCTTTTTTTCTATTTTGATATCTTTTGCCTTTTCAACTTTGGAATCAAGGAGAAGTTCTTTTAAACGACTTTCTGATCCTGATGTGTCAGAAGAGGCTTTGACATCTTTTAAAATTGGGGTCTTAGCTGTGCCTTTCATGGTTTGTGTTTTTACTGCAGGAACCTTTGATGTGCTTTTTGGTATAACTTTTGATTTGGCAGTTTTAACTGAAACAGCAGCTTTAATATTTCCTTTTTTTACTATTTTTGTAATTTTGGCCTTAGCAATTGAGTTTTTTTTTAATGGCTTACCACTTGTAGAGCTGGCACTACTCTTTGAAACTATTTTACCAGAGCTTTTTACAGGAATATTTTTCTTACTTATCTCATTTTCTTTGGGTTTTTTGGTAGTAATATTCTCCTTGTCTTCAATCTTGGATGTATTCGGATCTTTCTCAGGTTCTGCTTTTTTGGGAATTTCTTTTGGAGGAAGTTCCTTCTTTTTCTCAACAGGAGGAAACATTACAGGTGGAGATGGATCTGGTAATTTCCCTTGACTTTTGATAGGCGTCAGAAGTCCAGATATTGACATTTTCACACTGGTCATTTCATACTGAGAATGGCCAGCCTCTTCTGGCAGATTATTATTGCTTAACCTAAAATACAAGAAATGTTTGATAAGATTCATAAAAATTAATTATAATTAAACCACTTATTTAACTAAAAGAATTTGGAAAACAAAGAAATATAGGATGAAATAATTTTGTAAGGAATACCTTACAATGTATTGCACTAAATTATTTGGGTAACATGAAATTTTTTGGTTAAAATCTGACCAAGAGTAATTTATCATTCAAGACTTTTATAATCTCAAGTATCAACAAACTAGCTCTGAAAGAGTCTTCCACAGTACATATGATCTGATATATTGCCTTTTGTTGGAGTGATTTGATTTGAAACATGTTAAATCTTTATTGCAACCTTAGGTTATTTCAAGCAATCATAAACAAACAAAAATGATCTAATAAAATGAGAGACTTTGAGTGATTGTTTAGAAATAATAATCATCATGTCATGTGATAAATTAACAGTCTTAGCTCCTTTAGTAAACATGTCAGTTTTCAATTAAGAATTAAAAGGATTTTACTTTTTGCTTAGATGGGAAAAGTCAAAATTGTAAATAAAGTTTGTAAAATTTGAAATAAATAAAAAATCTTTAATTTGATATAATTTCATCTTTTAATTCAATAATGGTAACTAATGAAATTTAGTAGAAGTTTAATTTCAAGAACTATCTTGGGGTTCAAGATATCTAGGCAAAAAGATTAGTAAATTACTAATAAAGGGCTTAAAATGGCAGTTACTTGTTCACATCACCAAAAATACACAATATTTTTTTTATTTTAAAACATACTTTACTATATATCAAACATGCTCTAATTTTTTATAAGGCATAATCATTTAAAAACATTCACACATATTAAACACTTTTTTCAAAATCTCAACAATTTTGTGTCTAACTGCTATTATTACTTAGTCCCTTTCATCTTGATTGCTTTTAATATATACTTAAAATTTTTTAAATTTGGTGCATTTTAACACTGCTACAATTGTCTACATTTATTTACACAAATACAAGCATGACAGGATGAATTTTTATGCATGCTGCACAAAAGATTTTTTTGGAATATACATTTTTATTAGTATTTGCAAGGATATGTACCTACATATGCAAATTTTCTCATTCGTAATCTTAATTGAATCTAAATTCATATATATGTAAATCAAACAACAGAGCAAGAACATTATACAAAGATAATTTTATATAATAGTGTTCAAACTATTTATTTCAACAAAAGCCAGAAAAATATAGGTATCTATGGATACCTATATTTTTCTAGTAATTAAGTGAGGTAGTTTGATGAGGTTTAGTTAAAAACTTTATAATGTACTGACAAATAAAAATTACTGACTTCATATTCAGGAGATGAATTCAAATTTTTCCAAAATTTGTACTGATATGCTAAGAATAAAAGTTCTTTCAATTTATTGATATAAGAAAATAACTGAGGAAATAAAAGAGAAAAATCAAATTTATTTAGCTACACCAGTAAGAAAAAGTTTTCCATATAAATATTTACATATTTTTTTTAAATTATCAACTTTTAAATTATCAACTCAAAGCAAGAAAAAATATAATATATAAAAAAGTTTACCTTTGTCTTTTATAGATATGTGCTCCATCACTAGGACTATTCAATGACCTCTTTTCTCCTCTTAATACCGGGCTAGTATCAGTCAAATTTTCTGGAGTTCCTATTTCTTGATTACCTGGGACTGTCACTGGAGTTGTGCTGCCAGGCTGAGTAGCAGCAGGAACAGAAGGTGTTGGGGAAACTTCTTCTACTTCCATTTCATCTTATGCAAAAAGCACACAGAAAATACTAAATTCTGAAGGATAATTTTCAACTACATAGACTTAATGTTTAT
Source organism: Sepioteuthis lessoniana (assembly GCA_963585895.1). Taxonomy (NCBI): domain Eukaryota; kingdom Metazoa; phylum Mollusca; class Cephalopoda; order Myopsida; family Loliginidae; genus Sepioteuthis; species Sepioteuthis lessoniana. Next base: position 37,770,238 of record OY757927.1, read on the forward strand.
ATGTACTAGATCTTCAAAAACATCTGATAAATGAATGAAGACTTTAGCAAAATTATCAAGCTCCAATTTCAATTTACTTTTTCTTTATATTATAACTAATTAACTAATTTATTACTTTTTACCCTTCTGTCATAAATATTTTCCCCTATTTTTATAATCTTTTAAAATTTTTTATCATTAAAAAAATGCATCTAATGTTTTACATTAACTATAATTAACACATTTTTAGTATTTCAGCATAAAAATATGTCAGAGAAATTTTTATTATTTCAGAATTATAAGACAAATTCAAAGTAAAAATTTTATAAATTAAAAAAATTGCTTGAATCTTTTTTTAAATCAATATTTCTTAAACTCAGATGAGTTTTTGTAATTAATTTCAAGGATCTTTTGTAGTCTTATTTTAAAGATTTTTATAGCTTACCTTCCATTCCAGGAAACATATATGGTAAGTAGTTAGGCACATGTTCTTCACGGTGATAGATTTCTCGACTCTTTGGATTTGGAAAACAGAGATTTGACTTCTTTGGTTTAGGAAATGCAGCTACATCTTTCCCAAAAGGCAAAGCCTCAACATGTTTTACATAATCGTCTAGTTCTGATAAGCTAATTCCCAAAGTACGGAAAGCTAAGCCTAAGTCATCCAAAGTTACTCCGGTTCTTCCATCTAGACAAAAAATAAATAAGTGAATAATAAATTTTAAAAAGCAAAAAATGTTTTTAAAAATTGAATACAATCAAATTTAGTCTAAGTTTAAAAATGTTTCAAAACAAATTAATAAGAATGTAAAATTGTAAAATATAGTTGGTCTATGTATTTATATACAGACTAAACAATATTAATAGGCTTTTTCCACAGAAAGTTCTCCTCAAAGCAAAAGCTGCAACAAAATATAAAATAAGTTTCCTCTTTATATTTGTATTATAAGAGCATTTTAAGTATCAAATGTGTGCAAAAATGAAATCAAGCAATTTTATAACAATTTTATGATTGGACAAAATTATTCTAAAAATAATCAGAAGATAGAACTGAAAAACTTAAGAGTTTGGGAATTATATTGGTAAACATTTGTGAATGAATGTGGATGAAATAAATTTTAATTCTGTATTTGAAAACTTTATCATTAAGTTGAATAAAAATAAGTGTTGTACATGAAATAAAATGGAAATAGTGCAGAAAAACATAATATAATAATAATGTAAAATAACAAAAAAAGCAATTACAATTAGATACAGTTATTTGAAAATTACAACATATTAATATAAAGCCATAACACCAGAAGCCTCTTGAAACACATGCACAGGCACTTAAAGTAACTAATTCTTTGCTAGTTACAATGAAAGAAAGAGCATTTTAATAAAAGTTTAACCATAGAGAAAATATTTGACAAATTTATAACAAAATACCTTTTCATAATCATTAAAACATCCAGTTATAACAGAACACAATGAACAAAAAACATTGTTAACAACATGCAAGCTAGCTAAAATGGTATTCTTGTGTCATTAGAAACAGACTTGTAAGAAACAACATAAATATGCTGAGCTTATATACTAAAAAATTACCTCAAACTTTTCAAGGGTAATTTGAAAAATCATTTTCATCTAACATCATATTTGTGTAGAAAAAGTTTGATAAGTTTCATGTTGGAATCTGGGCTTAAATTCAAGTTTATCTATGTATTTAACATATCAAGGAAAATAAGATTAGGTAACATTTTATTTTCAATATAAATTTTATCACAAAACCCACATACATAGGGTAATTTAGGGATGAGTTAGAAACAAATTGCTATTCTTAATCAACAAAAAGAATTGCTTTGCAGAATTTTTCTCTATTATATATCAATACCAATTCTGTTTTCTCTAAATACCAAAACTAATAATCCTAAAAGAAAAGTGAATATTTCTTACATATAATAAAAATCTCATGACATAATGATTACTTCATAATTAAACTATATAGTTCTAATTTAAGACATACAAGAGTAATTTTTTACTTTCAAGCTGATTTTGTAATTATAACTATAGACAAAATATTAAACCTAAATAATCAGAAATGGGCATATTAAGTTATCACTATTTACCTTACCTATGTTTTGTTAATACAGATCATTATTTGTTAGTATAAAAATCCATTTTCCTCTTTTAAAACCCTATTTAAAATTAAATAGGCATTAATAGTAAAATAAATTGAAAAAATTTTTAAAAAAGTATTTACAAAAGCTTTAATAAAACCTACATCTTTCAGCATATTGATGTGTTGTTCGGCTAACATCAAGTATGTATTGCTCCAGCACATCTGTAAGGACTTCAAGAGGTGTAGCATGTGTGGAGTGCCAACCCAGGTGCTGGCAGATTTGGGCCACAACAACACGGAGTATTTGCCGGCAATATTCTGATGCCATCTGGGGACGACAAACAAAAACAAAACAAAAAAAATATTAACTACTAATGTCTTAAATCAGGTGCATATATACATACATGCAAATACCTACAAGTTGATTTCATATGATGAATGTTTAATTTAATTTTTTTTTTAAATTTATATTGCATGTATTCAAAATAATCATTTTGATAAGATAAATAAAAATATTCTAGTCAAATTGCTAACATAAATATTATCAACTTAAAACTAAATCTAGAAATGTCAGATTTGCCCATTTTCCTGAAACAAAGATATCTGCAAAAATACTATACAATACAAAATGTAAGAATCGAGTATAGAAATATAGTTCATATAAGTACATTCTAATTGTGAATTTTTCCAAATAATCAACATTAGATTGAAAGAAATTATAAAAATATATATTCCTGAATTAGTTAAAGATGTTTTAATTAAAATGCTTCTTTATAATGATATCAGTGGTTTTTAGTTTATTAAGACTAATTTTCTCAACTTCAAAGAAGTCTCTTAAGAATATTCATTAATCACCAGAAAGAGAAAGACCAGGAAAATAATAATTTGTATATATATTAAGATGAATTTTAAAAACCAAATATCCATGTTTATTGAAAGACTAAGCTTCACAAACTACTGATTGTTTGAATGCAGTGGCAAAATTTGACCAGTAGATACTGTTTACGACTAGGTTTCCTTTTTATAAACTAAATCATGTGTAAGTTTATAAAAGAAAGTGAGGTTAACAATAGGTGAGAAATAAATTTATAACAGTTGTTATTATATGTGTGTCTAACACTCATCACCTTAGCACTTTTTAAGCCAATTCTTCTCATAATTGTTAAAAACCAGAATATTATCCATTTCATTTTTTAACAATCATTTAACCACCTATCATGAAAAATGTATCTAATGATTTAATTACAAAAGGTTGAATTTTAATGAAACAGGATAAGATACAAGTGAAAGCAATTTTTCATTTCTTTACATTTCAATTATTAGAAAGTTATTTCTGTTAATGCCTAGGTTTCATATTTTGATTATCATTTACAAAGATATGATCTACATGTTTATAATCTTAAATTCCACTAATTTACTTTACTCTTTTTTTTTCATAGACATAAGAAAATATTACAAAAAATGGAAATGCATGTGTTAGCATTAACATATTCAATCAAAATTGATTAAAATACCCAGCTATGAGGGGCTAATAAAATAATTATGTGCAATCTTACGTCATCAAATCAGAGTGCAAATTAAAATTTGCCTATTTTTCAGAGGTAAAATTAAAAATCATAATTGAAACTTAAAAATGGGTGAAGATTCTTATGAGAGATTTAAAAGCATATATTTAGAAATTACTGCATTTTATGTTCCTGTGTATACATATAAGATAGCAATTAAATTACAAAAAATGTAAGTAGGTTCAAGTATGCAAGCAAGATAGTCTAGCAGATCAGTCACTATAAGTGATAAAAGTGTTGTGATTGTAGCTTTATGCCAGGCTAAGCTACATTCAGTAAATGTCTATGGGCACTTGCTGTACAGCAATAATTAACAAGCTAATTGAGCATTGTAGTAGTGAGATCAATCCTCAGTGGGTAAACCTTGTGTTAGATTAAACTAAACTTAGTAAAAAGCCACATGTTGTATAACCATGGGTGACAGGTTGCTTTTGCTGGCCATTCTCATAATTATGGTCTTGTGTTATTTGAAGTTAAGCTTAGTAGACACATAATCTATTAGAATTTGAGCTTCCAGAATTATTTTCCCTAGATGTATAAGAAATCTAAAGAAACAATCAATTTTCAAAAAAAAGAAAATCAATTCTAAAATCTTTTCTTCAATCCACAAAAAAAATGTTACCAGAATAACAGAAGATAATTTTTCTGTAAATATTGAAGTTTTGGCAAAATCATGAAAGTTTGTTGGTTGTTTTTTAATGGGACATCAACACTTGTAGGTTATTTAATGCCAAATCCTCTTTATACACATACACACACACACACACACACACATATATATATATATATATATATATGATTTATAAATGAATAGTTTGTGAGAAACAATTTTCAAATGAAACAGAGCTAATTGGTTTGCACTCAGTTAAATGATATCAAACACAAATAGTTTTATTTGCACACAGTTAAATGGTTTCAAGTATTGCTATTTAACACTAGTAATTCTATTCAATATAAATGCTTTCAAGTATAGTAAATGACTAAACAGTTCTATTTGACTCATAGATGGGACCCTAACAGCTACTACCACACCAGGTCAAGGAGAACCTAGGAGTAATAACAATGAAGGGGTACTCCACATTCCCTAAAGCTCCTACATTGCAGGAACCTCACCATCAGATGGTTTAGTGTCATATCCAGTATACTAGTTGGGGGAGGGGGAGATGCAGTCAGTGTATTCTACAGTTCCAGCTGACTGGGGTTGGTTAGTTGGTTGGTTTTATGGCATGCTAGCCTATGTTGGATTATTTAATGTTTAAGTCATATTTCTTAAATAACTATTCCTATTTAATGATCATCAGTGAAGTTTTGGGTCTCTCAAAATCAAACTCTTTCACTCATGTGACCCTGCTGGTGTTTGTAAAATAATTAGGGACTCAGGTTGATTTTGAGTTGTTTCCTAACAAGATTTATTGGTTGACCACAGAACAGTGGAAAAGAAAGGAACATATATGAGAAAGATGATTGATGCAAGCAAAGAGACAGAGGGAGAAACAAATAAGGTCTAGGTCGAAATAGCAGCAGACACGCAGGTTAAAAATAGAAATGTATCAGCAGCAAATCGGTAACAGATTCTGATTGGCTGGAAGAAACTCAAACAAAGAGCCATTAGCGAGTGGACACAGGATAGAAAAGAGGAAAAGGATCAGTTGAACATTAGATGTAATGACATGAAGATGGCAGAAAATTATGGTCCCTATTTTGAGGTGAGCTCCACGAAGGGGTCTCACACCCACCATGAAGCTGTGAAGATGGAATCAGCAAGCAAGCACATGCAAGAACTACAACAGTAAACGAGAAAGAAATATCAAAGTCTGTGTCTGCTCTCTCTCCTCACAATGTTTTACTTGTCTACCTAAAGCCGTCAACTCATTTTTCATACTCTGTTTCTCTCTTCTCAATGACTACTAAGAGGTGTAGTAGCAAATAAACATATGTATTAGCGAATCAAGAGAGCATTTTGTGTGCTCATCACTTCTTTTCATCATGGTGGAAGTTACCACTAGAATTGAACCTTAAAGTGTAGTGCTACACTCATAAACCCATTAGACACATGGTGGTGCAAATGTCTGTGAAGGGTAGTAGTATTACAAATGGAGAGCCGTAGTATTACAGTGTTAATCAAATACCAGCCTATGACCAGGTAACATGCTCTCCAACAAAATGTTATAAACTGCCATCAATCGAATTATAATTGCCAACTTTGAGGCTTTTATAATAAATCCAGCAAATCCTAATGTCAAAAAGAGCATCAGAAAAATTTTAATATTTGAAAAGCAACTCTATTTTGTCTTTAACAAGCTGTTTCTGTTCTTATCTAACACAGTGAAAATTATATTTATCACTGAACAGAGATCCTAATTAACTGTAAAATGTAATAAAAATCCATGTCTTCATTACAGCTAAAAAAATAAATAAATAAATAAAAAAAATACATGCAATTAATCCTTCACATAATTTATTGCTTTAGTGATTTCTGCATTGTTCTATTTTTATAAGTTGCACATATCTATAGCTCTATTTAATCAAATTTCCTGAATAAATGACTTAACATAAAAATCTGATTGCATCTAACCTTTGTTATTAACAACCCCAATTCTGTAGTAATGGAATATATCTTCTTTTTTTTTTAAAAACATAAAGATAAATATTAATGACATCTGAATAATAAAAGCAAAATAGCAAAAAATGAAAATAGAATTCTAAAACATAAATGCTACTAATTTTTCCAAATCCTAAATGTTCAACTACAGTATTTTTTCTTCTTCTTGGCTTTTTCAAATGTAGCTGAGATGTTCTGTAAAACTCACAAAGTGTTTTCACATATAGTTTAATGTTATGTGGGTTTCTATTATAACATAAATCATGATTTGATTTCCAATGAAACATGGTGTCAAACAGATTTCAACTAACCTCTTCGAACAGTTGTTCAGACTACTGATTCTTTTTATTGTTATGCTTCATTCTATGGCCTTTGTCAGGTGAGTGGTCTCTTTTTCGTAATGTTAACCAATATACAACAATAAAAATGGTAGCAAACACATTTATTGGATGAATCCAATCCATTATTGCTAAGAAATCCACATTCATAACATTTATGCAAAACTTAGGTATACAGTTTCTTTTGATTTTCTCAGTTTCTGATGATGTTCTGAAGAGTACTTTTCATTCATGTTAATATTCTTCAAAAATTTAATTAATAATCAGGTTTTATGCTATTTAACCCTCCCTATATGTCAAGAATCATTATTTCTATATGGTTTAGCTTCATTTTTTTGTTGCTAAGAAGGAATATATTTTTCAATTGATATAAAAATATCCATATATCTTCAATTACAATAGATAATATATTAGTTCATTTTACATTCATTCAAATTCAGTTACATTTTGCAGATCTACTTTTTCTTCTTAGATAAAAATGAAGAAAAAGTTTTGATATTTACTTAATGTTTTTAAAAAGAAGAGTCTCATTTAAATGCTGTCAAAATGTATCAACACTTTTACAAACACAAGTCCAAAATTTAAAAAAGAAAGCAGATGAAGAGGCAGAGGACTGGGGTTTTTTGTTTGTTTTTAACTAGATTCTATTTTTAATGAATTGAAGACCATTCTAACTTAAAACTCAAGTAAAAGTATCTACCATCATTTAAACTGAAACACTAACCAAAACCTTTCACCATATTCACCCCATTAAAAAAACATTTTTATCAAGCAGAATAATATATATATATATATATATATATATATATATATATATATATATATATATATATATATATATATATGCACAACATATTTACAAAATCCCTGTGGCATAGTGGGTAGCATGCAGAACTGTGACAGAGTAAGTTTGAACTTTAGTCAGGTTATTATACTCACTTTCAGATTAATACCCTTGGGAAAGGTATGAACCCCCTTATTCCCCAAGCTATGGGTTAAGTAGTACCACTACCGTCCTTCTACAAAGATGACTTTGGCCTTAAATAACCCATAAAGGTTGATATACCATTCAATCAACTAACCATACTATATATTGTAAACATTTTTTAAGCAACATTTCAGAATACAAGTAGAACCATCAGAATTATTTTGTATTTCACAGTTACATATGTATCATTTGTAAACACTTCCTGAGGTATTATGGTTAGCGATCTATGCTTGTAGATCAATGTTAATGAATTCAATTTGATTCTCACTAAGTATGCCATATTTCTGGTCTAGTGCCAAACTAAGGTTAGCTTAGTAAATGATCATTTAAATATCATTTGTTCAATTTTCTAATATTTAATACATCAAACATAAAAATATAACATCAACTATAATCATTTTACAATTTTTTTTTTTAAAAGATGGTAGAAATTGTACTTTTGTACTTTTTCATCATCAAGTCATGCTGATAGCACAGATTTCCTTGACTATTTCAGCATCCATCCCTATCAGTCATTGCTCCAGTCAGGTCCTCTAGACGGCATCCAGTGTCTACACATAGCTGAAGGATGTAATATTTTGCTGGTCAACTAATACTGGTATGTTTGTGTATAGGGGTCTGCATGAGAACACCACTTATGAGTTTGTCCCTGCTTCACACAATACCTAGATGTCATATTGCAGAAGAAGAGAAAAGTTTTTTTCTGGCAAATGTTCCATTTTCTTTTTGCGCAACAAAATGTTCCATAATTAAAACTATTAAACTATTAATACTATTATTATGCACTAATTTGTTAAAACTGCGATCATCATCTTAGTTGTTAAGATTACAATGTTTTGGCTCTTGTACCCTTAGGTTTTCTAAGGAGTCTATTGTATTTGGTAACATTCTTAGATTTTTTAACTGAACCATCCACGGGGATATACTATTCTTATCCATGCTAGGAGATATGCTTGTTAATTATTGTCCTTTTTTTCTTTTTTCATTGTTCTGTTAGAATTCACTGCCTAATCAAAAAGTTGAACTCATGACCCCTTTGGTCTGTTCTTTTCCTAATCAAGAGTTCCCATATAATATCCAACTCTATTCTAGGCTTAGAAAGTTAACAGAGCCTAGCATATGTACCTATCACCTTATTCTCTAATGTTGCTCTCTGTTATGAGCCTTTGTTTCATTGAGATTGGTGATCTTCCTCCTTTTATATGTGATCATCCATGTATAATTTCTCTTCACAAACTATGGCCATTAGGTTTAAAAGGTGGCGGATCTCATTTTTATATTGAAAGATCACAATAGGAGATATGACAAGGTTCAACATCAACTTATGAAAACAGTTTATCAAAACTCTGTAGAACAACACAATTATAATTATAATAACAGCAGATAAAAGCAATGCAACAAGTTGGAAAACTCAGAAATTTTGGCAAACTTAGTTGGGGATAGTAATTACTGCAAACTAAAGAAAGATCCGAGTTTAAAACTAAGAAGCTGTCACAGATCCTAAACAAGAACTGAATACAGATAGTCAAATCAACAACTCAGCAAGTTATCACTTATGGTTTTCTAAAATTCACAAAGCAAGTATTTTATTAAGGCCAATAGTTAGTTACTCATTGAGCATATCCCTAGTAGTTATAGTCAATTGACTAACATCATATATTTAAAAAAAACTGCTTACTTTGTGGAGAAAATTAGAGATGCTCCTATTCATTCCAGCCAAGTAGTGAATTTGAATATTGTGAGTCTGTTTACTAAGGTTCCCACAGATGATTCCCTTTCAGTGATTCATGATAAACTGGAATCAGATCATACCTTAAGGAAACATACTAACTTTTTATGTACAAACAATATAAAGCAATACCTTGCATAGTACATAAATAAATTTATTCTAAAATCTATCTTATAAGTCTTATTACAATACTTGTTCAAATGAATATTCAGTTGGGTGGTTGACTGATAGTTTTTCTTATAAGAACAGAAAGACATGACATTTCTTAACCATGATGAAAGAGCTATGTTTACCAGCATTTTTATACAGACAATTAAGTTACCTCTAATATCTATTTTTTAGAGACAATTGCCTCTCAGTCTACAAGTCTTCAATACTGACTCTTTGCCATGACCCAGGACTGCCTATCAAAATAAAAGTGGTAATTTTGATTGCAACCATGAATACAGGACAATAGCCTAAAAGATATGTCCTAGCAAAGCATAGCAATTTACCTGGTGTTCATGATTTTATTCTGTGGGTCAGAGAGAAGTGGCATCACAAGGACAAATTAACACACAACAAAATAATACAATATATCTCTTAGCATAGACAGCAATATGAGAACAGTCTACTTCTGTGGATTGAATAAAAGGTTCAGTCCAAAAGTGCAGGAATGTTATCAATTATAATAGGTACCTGAAAAAGGGTGCACAGTACAAAGCCAAAACATTTTAACTGTAATATAAGGACAGCAGTTTGAACAAATCAGTGTTATATAATAATATGTCATCTAAGAAATTAAGACAGAAATTAATACTGTTATAATGAATTTGTTTTATACAGTAAATATGCTAGTAAAAAAACAAAAAGATCTGAATTATCTTTGTGCTGGGTTTCATTTAGTTTTTATAAACTTTTTCCAAACAATAAGTAGAATAATAAGACATTTTGCAGTAATTCTGTCTTTATTTCAATATTCATATTTTTTCAAAAGAAATGTACTGAAAAGTATTTTATCAAGATTTAAAAAGAATTGAATAAAAAAACTTGTTGAAAAAATAATTTCAAATATTTTTTTTTTCCAGAATCCATTATATTGTGTACACGCAAAAATGAAAGCACCAAAACCATGACACCCGACTCTATACATACTAAAGAAAAAAAAAAAAAGAAAGGAAATTTCAATGTTTTTCCAAAAAGGAACAAATTTTCAAGTGATTCTATTACATCATGCTATAGAGGAGGCCCCAAAAGACAAATTATAATATAATCTAATAAAAACAACCAGATGTAAGGAGCTGTGCATATTTTTTTGTGAAGTATGCATATAAATATAAAATCACTAATTATTAGCTATATCAAAGGAAAATAGGCTTTACTAGTGTATTTCACTAGTGACCAAAACATACAAAAAGCATTACCAAATTTATGGAACAAAACATGAATACATTTGGAATTAAGCACATTCATCCACATGCATTCATGGATATAAATGTAGATCAGCATATACAAGCATATATTTACAAGACACACACAATATCTACACTTCTCACAAGAACTAGCTAAAAATAAAAGAAATTACTAACCTCCACCACAAAATGGCTCCACGTAAAAATTCCCAAAAACTTGAATTTTAAATTTTCTCAGCCTTTGTAATGATTAAAAAAAAAAAGAAAAAAAAAAGTGGGGGTTGGGGAGGAGTTTGCAAAATCCAGATTCCTGATAATGTTGGTTCAGCTGTTGCTGACAACAGTCAACCTGCAGGTGAGGATTAGCAGCAAATATTATCCAATATCCACAGTCATAGTCCAGAAACAATCTAGGGTCTATTCCCAGTGATCAAGTTGAACCTTGACATTATCAACAGCATCACCTGGGACAAGGTTTAAGATGAGAAAAGTTGACCAACAACCAACATCACCTTGAGAAAATAAAAAGAAATTATTACAGTTATTATTGTCACATACTATTTAAGAACATACTTTAAAAATAACTGAAGAAAATTAATCAAGTTTTTATAATTGATATTTCAGTCAATCTATTTGGCAAAGTACAAAGAGTTAGTAAAAAAAAAAATTACTTAGAATAAAGGGGAATAATTTCTCAATTTGTTTTAAAGAAAACTTGCTGATTTGATGTCAGGAATTGTTGAGATGATGATTAAGGACAAGGTTTTCTTTTTTCAATCTCTTAAAACTTACAGCAAATATTACTTATTTTTGGAATTAAAAATCAAATGTAAAAATTTTATATACAAAATTAAATAATAAAACAGGAATACAAATAACATTAGGAAAAAAATCTGATGATTTAATCTAATTAATTCTTAATCACTAAAAACAAACAAATAGGTAAAATTAATATTATCTATAAAAATTGGTGATATCTTAAAAATCAAATAAATTTTTATTAGTATTTACTAAGTTTTTCTGGAATGTGTAAGAAAAATGTGTATATTTCAACTGACACATAAAATTATTTTGGTTTATTAATCCTAAAAATAAATACATAAATAAACTGAGTTATAAAATATTTTTAAACTTGTCCAAAACAGACCAACCATGAAAATTTCCATTAAATGTATCCAGATAAGAAGTTCCAGTCATTTGCTTTTTTTTAATGGAACAGTTACATTTTAAAAAATTATGTCTGCATCGAACTAGAAATCATCCATCAGTTATATTTCTTTTGTTTTTCCTTCTCCTAACCATAAAGGCATTGACTTATTTTGTAGAGTTAAATGTAACTCTTCCAGTAAAAAATTTTTTTAAAAAATCAAGCAAATCACTGAAAATTATTCTTATCTTGTTAGTGAATATAAGTATTACATTTCTATATCATTTGTTTGTGCATTACCACAGAATTAATAGAAATTTTCATGGTTGGGCTATTCAAACCCAACTCCATTAACAGAAAATATTTTGTAAACATTATGGACAAAAGTAAATAGAATTTTTTTTTTGCTTAAATGTTGAATTTTATTGGAAAGATTTCAAAAATTGTTTTATGAAATAACTTTTACCAACAAGTTTCCTTTTCTGTCCATGGAATGTAATGCAAAAATGATTACTCTGAACTAATTTTTCAAATTAAATGAAATACACAAAAAAAATTGATTGACAAATTAATTTTAGTAAAGCAAATAAAAAGAAAACTACAAATATAAAAAAATTTTTTTTTTTTGTAATAGACACAATGAAATAAAGAAAGTTGCGCTAGATAAGGGAGAGACAAAAGTTGTTTAAATATCACAACTTTTAGTTGTCTTAATTTCTGAGACGAAACTTGATGATTTTTATCATTAAGGGTTTTTGAACTATTGTCTTCATCTATATTGTAATTTCCACAACGTTTTGGCCAATATGTCCTCCGGCCTTCTTCAGAAATAACAATGAAGATGAAGACAATAGTCCGAAAACCCTTAATGATAAAAATCACAACTTTTGTCTTTCGCTCATTAGCAGCAGTTTGCTTTATTCCTTTGTGTGTGTGGGGTTTTTTTTTATAGTCAATGGTTACTTTTATATCTTAACTTAGCAGAAGTACTGGGTCATGACTAGACTAAAAGGATTTTAGGAACACCATTGAGATAGAAAGGAGTAAGCTAAAAATCAAAAAAGGTACTATTTACCAACCCCTCCGCTCGGGCAGGATAAGACACAAGGTCAATTTTTTTAAGCGGAGTTTAACAGGTTTGAATTCAGAGTTTTCCTTCTCCTAGACTAGTTGCCTCACCAAGGCTGAAGAACCTAGTCCGTCCTACTATTTACCCATAGCTGGAGGGAGAATAAGGGGGTTCATACCTTTCCCAAAAAAGGTGTCCTTATCTTTAAGTGGAAAATTTTATATATTGATTCAAATGAAAAGTATTTGTTTATTCTATGAATAATTTCCTTTTAAGTTTTTGAATTTCACTGATTAAAAATTAATATATTTTGTTCTAAGAAATATGAAAAGTATTCGTTTAAAAAATTAGTTTTTGACTTATTAATAAACAATGCTTTTGTTTAATTTTTTTTTCACTCTCTAAAAATGTAACATTATAGATAGGTACAATAAAAATAAAATTAAAAACAAAAATATGTAATTACATCAAAAAGCAGAAGAAAAAATGTAAAATTTTCGTTACAATTTTTTTTTGGGGGGGAGGGGGACTATACTTACAATAAAACTTTACAAAGTACCCTTTTGTTTGAAAAATTTCTCATTATTTTTTTTTTGTTCTTCAAAATATTAATTTTTTTTCTTTTTTGTTTTTTTACAATTAGTAATGAATTTAAAAAATTTCGCTTATAAAATCAGTGGTATTTAAACATGGCGGGCTTAAGAAGAACTGAAGAGTTACAAGTGCTTTCTGTACTGACTTATGTAGAACTATGAAGAGTTCTACAATCGATTGATTTTTTAATTATCATTTAATCAAAAAAAGATTAAAAACTAAATATTGCACTTTTCTTTATTATAAACATAAAAGTGTATGCGCGATTTAAATTCTCAATAATATCTCTTTTCTGAGTCAACATGTACATAACAAAACGCGCGATCTCTGCAAACTGCTTTGAAAAATTATCTTATCAAGTTTTATGTAGGTAGGGTTCAATTTGCAATGTATTTTCATGGTAAAACGACCCCAGACTTTGTGTACGGTGATTTAAGCAAATATGTTGTCATTTTGCTCCTGTGGACCCAGTCGTATTTTTGAAAGGAAATGCTAAAATTCGACACCGGAGTCAAAGTCAAGAATTGTTTTATTTAGAACGTACTTTCAAAATTGGATGCATTAATAAAACTTAAAGTAACTTACTGATTCTTTTTGATAATCTGAATCTAACAGCTTAATCTAACAGCTTAATCTAATCTTAATCGGTGAAACACAAGAATGCAAATTTTCGTCCGAAATTAAATTTATTTAAATACAATTAATTTTCCAGTATAGATAAATAAGGATTATTCTAGAATTTTCTTTTTATTGAAATGAAAGAGTATAATTAGATTTGTTGTTTAAATTTAAACAATGATTCAATTCCAATTTAGTGCCATGTGTATGTGTGTGTATTTATTCACAAGCATTTAAAAATGTAAGACTCGAAATAGTATCAAATCTAAACACAATTTATAACAAACTTAACTATTTTTATCCTGCTAATGCTGGAGAATATCAACATTTCTTTGCAAAAGAAAACTTAGAGTTAATGAATAAATGTTTTACTGAGGAAATAGATTTATGTGAATTAAGAGTTCGTGATTAAATTCATTCAATAAATAAGTTTTAGTTAATTATAACTGAATTCCAATAAAATCACAAAATGTGGTTAAGACTTGGGATTCATGTTTATTTTAAAATGCAATTAGATTTGGATAAACATGAATTAGGCTTATATATATATATATATATATATATATATATATATATATATATATATATATATATAAACCTTGCCTGATTTTTCATCATTAAATGTTTCTTTGAGAAAGTAAATTCAAAATAGATTTAAAAACATTCAATTTAAATTTCAGAAAGAATAATTACTATTCAAGAAAATGACTAATTTCATATTTCAATAAGCTAGAATTTCCCCCTTTTACAATGGATCCTACACCACGTTTTTTGAAAAGATTGTCAACAAAATTTATCTTACAAAGATATAACCTCGTCGTACTTTCACACCTGTGCTGCTCATCGTTAAATCAGATAAAGCTAGCTGCTAGCCATTTAAAAAAATGCAGAAAATAAAGTTCAGCCAAGAAAAATTGTTACTGATGAAAACTTTTCAAATTAAATGATAATTTATAGCTAGTCTGTAGCAAAAAAAAAAAATCTAACTTGGATTAAAATAAATTTGAACAGCTTCATTTCATACATCAGAAAAAAAAGTTTCTCAGTAAAACAATTATTCCATGATCATCTACTAAAAAGTCAGGAGTAAAAGCATTTCACATCAAAACAAGAATAAAAACAGTTAATTTAAATTTGCCACTCTTTTTCATTCAAACTAAAAATGTCAACATTTCGTTTTCCTGATAAAAATTCGTAAAATTAGTCACTATTCGTGATGACAATAAGTCAGAATTATATTATTTGATTTCCGATAGAAGAAATTTGCAAAAATATGAAAAATCATGTTCGTGTTGCTGTTGAATTAGATAAGAAAATCATACAAAATCTGTTCTGAAATTAAACAAACTTTAAAAGTCCTAATTACATAAATATTTCATGAAACTAAGAACATCACAAGGACTTTTTGTAATAATTTGTGAAAATCGAAACACTTCAATGAAGTATTTTGTAATCATAGGAAGCGGAACCATGTTGCCTGATTCACCGATCATAAATGTTTCCATTATAAACAAAACAATAGGTGATAAGATTGTTGTCTGTGGTATTAATACAGGTTTCTGACTTTTGCCATAAAATCGCAAAGGTACAGACAGAATCACAAATAATTAGCATTTTGAGTACGAAATGAATATAATAAAACATTATTTTTTTTAAAATGTCTTAGATTTTACGGTAGAATAGGATAAATATTGACAATTTTGATCTACTTTAACCTGAAAATTACACTGCAGACAAGGTTTTAAGTCAGTAGTAGTAATCTTTAGGGCATCGTGGAAAGAACTAAAAAAAATACAAAGATCTCGAGAGTTTTAATTGTAATAGTAATAAGAAAATATAGACACTTACTTAACTTTTGGTATTGTTTGGTGTATATTTTCTGGTATGCGTCTTTCATAAGTTATTTTTATTTATTTAAAAAATAAGACCAATTTTTCATCATCAGTCTAATACGAGCAACCAAGTATTTTGGTCAGCATAAAATTAAAGTGAAACTCCTGTTGTTATAATTTAAAAATATATATCTATTTTTGGTTCATGGCGAGAAAAAATAATCAAGACACACTAGGGAATATCTCCTTCTCTACGATAAATTTAATGTGATCCTGTACTACTGTACCCTAGTATACTAAACAGAGAAACACATCTTACCGTATAGTGGGTTGGTATTCCGTTTTACTGGTAATCTTAAAATAAATGCATGAAATCAAGCAGAAATGTATAATCATGGTACAATAATTATTTAAAGGCATTCAAGTTTAGGTTTCCCGCAGATTGGTAACTCCTTAACAACACCTAAGTTTTATGCTTTCCGATGTCCCTTTGGCTAGCCGCTTAGGTATTTACAAAATCGATCCCTGTTGTCACTAAGCGGCCTCACACTTTTTTAATGTAATTTTTTAAAATTTAATTCTACATTTCAAGGGATTTTTATTTATTTGCTCTAAATGTTAAATGTATTTCAAAAATTAATTAATTATAAATTATAACTTTGTGTAATAAACATGCCCTAAGTTATATATACCAAGTTAAGTCTTAATTCTCATCTTAGTGGAGCATAAATCAACAAAATAAAACGCAATATGGACATTTTTGAAGGATGGATAATGGGATAAGATTAAAATTATATTTTAATAAATGAGAAATTATTAATGAAAGAATTACAATAATGTACGAGCAAAATGTTAGGAAAGAAAAACTGCAATAAAATGAAAAAAATCATCTTAAATGAGTTTTTAAACTGCTTATAGAGACAAAGCTAAAATGATTTATATTCACATTACAATAAAAGCAGTTGAATACAATGTGTTGTTTATTTCGGGTTTCGTGAGAGGCAGCCATTGTTGAGAACGGCAGACATTTTTAGCAAAATCGTTTTTTTTTTATTTAGATTAAGTCACATTTTTTCACTTCCAACAAATTAGTATAGTTAAAAGGAATTAACAGAAAATATACTTTCAATTGCTTATTGATTTTTTGAAAATAAAAATTTACTTTAAGTTTTTATTTAAAAAAATTATTTAAAGCAAATACGAAAAAGTACACGCTTCCTCCGAAGATTTATTTATCTTTAAAAATGAGTAAATGTATTTTTACGATTTGTTCGTTTTTTTATGTCAACAATAAAACTATTGAAAAAGTGTTTTCACAATAAAGAATAATTCAATCATAATAAAAAATATCCCAAGAATATTTTTAATAACGATTACATAAGGAAAATTAAGGCATACTTTAAATCAAACCTAGAGTATTCAAATCATAAATTAAAAATTCAAGTAACAGTGGTAAATCATTTCAAATAAAAAGGACAAAAATGTATCTTCGTAGAAATTTGAAACACATTTTTATACAGTATCGTTGTTGTTTTGATGTACAACGGAGAAAATCTAAGGCTGTAGTACTGCTACTTATGTCCCTTCGTCTCAAAACAAAACGAAAATTTTTAAACGGTTTATGCGAAGTAAATAATGAAAGAATGAAACTTTTCTTAATTTTATTTATTTATTAAAAAAGACTGTCTTTTTATTTCACAATTAAAATAAAACAAAAAAACAAACGAGTAAGCTCATCTGTGTCTTTTATTTGATTATAATTACTAGTCTTTATCTATTTCCTGCAATATTGATTCGGATAGTCATAAACATAAATTTAAGCCTTTCAACTCTATTTTATCTCTGCTATCACACTCCTTTTTTTCTATCTCTAAATTTGTTTGTGCCATTATTTTCTTGACCTTTTTAGAGAAAGCAATAATGTGATTTTTTTAACAATATCGATGCCAGTCTCTCACTGGGATTTTATCAAACAATACTTCAGTTATCTGATTTATAACAACTTAATGGTCATACTAGTTAGTTCAAGAATCCTTTTGTATACTATATGTCATATCCGGAAATAATTATATTTTCTAAGGCTAGGTTCTCATCTAAACATTTGATAAAAGTGTAAATATTTATTGGATGTATAAATTGTATGTATTTTTCAGTTCTTCAATAAAATTTAACATCTTTTTACACAATGGATTCTCTCTTTTTTCTGCACTATATTTCATGAAAGATAGTAGGGAAAGGACTCCTAGCTATTGGCTTTTAAATAGCATATATATGTATATATCGTAGCCCAAAAGTGTGTGTGTGTGTGTGTGTTTACTATTTTATGAATAAGCCCTTAAGTCTTACTCACTTAGATAAGTAAATCATTACCAAACTATTCAAAGTAATATTTCTAACTTAAAAATCAAAACTCATTTAAAAACTGTTCCTACCTTCGTCAAATATGGTTGGAATATCTTTTTAAATAACTTTGTATGAATACTATCAAGATTCTATTATTAACTATTAATTCATATAGTTTTATTTCAACTACTTGTCTGATTTTTCTTGAAATGATTGAAACCAAGTAAAATATACTTAATAAAAATGAAATAAATGTGTATAAAATTTTGATGGAAATATTAAATGTAATTAGAAAAACTAAAAACAAATAGTCATTCTGCATGTAGACTAATTAATCATCAAGTATATCAATACAATAAGCAGTATATTAAAAAAACAAATCATTATAGTTATAGCTATGGGGTAACACTGGATTCCCAGACAGTACACCTAAGGGAAGATGTTTGGGGGAATTGTTGGAAATGCCTCAGGTAGACATTCAACAATATGCTTTTATACTGTCTTGTGACGGATACAGAATTAGGTCATAAAAAGAAAATTTACTGGAATATCTCAATTAGTGGCTTAGTCAGCCGTATGCTTTTACTGTGTCAGGTGATGAGCAAATAAAATAAATTTAAATGTCTTATTCACCTAAGACTGATAGAAAATAAACGTGTTTAATTAGTTTTAATCGATGGTTTCTTAAGAATCTCAGTTTATTATGGGGGCAGAGAAGCATCTTTTTCCAGTCTGGGCTCACCATATATTTATTCATTCTTTTTTGGCTATTCAGTAACAGTAGAGTCAGCCAGATTAAAGTTTTAACTCAATTTAAGCACTCAGTCCTTGGATTAAGTTCAGTCTATTCCACTGGCTAAGTTGCGGACAGGGAAGGCTACTGTCACTCACAACCAGAGAAAGCTAGCAAAGCGAAACTAAATGTTGCAAAGCTCCTGAAAAGGTTTGGGATTTTAGAAGATTTTGATCATTGTTGGTTATTGATATCTGACTCTGTTAGTTTCTTCTTACCCCATCTTGGCTTGCTGGCATTTTCTTGTCTGTGAAGGCTGCAAAGGAAGAAAAGGAAGGAGGCGTAAAGAGGAGATACCTTTTCAATTTCAACTTTATCTCATTTGGGTTTTCGCACGGCTATTCTGTAGCGAGGAATGTCTTTCTGGACTAATTGAGAACTGTCATTTCTCCCAAATCAGGCATTGAAATTCACTAATTATTTTCGGGTTTGATATATCCAAATTCGGTATTCTTAGTCATGGGTTGATAAGTCCATTTGGTGCTTTTAATATTGACTGCTGTTAACAGATACAGCAGCTACTGGTGGAAGGTTGAACCAGCATGCTGCAAAGTGTACACATGGTTCCCTCACCAGCAGCAGCTGAAAACAGGTCCTTCCAATCCAACAGTCACTGCTGAAAGAGAACAAGTTTCTTTCTTATGTCCTTAAGTTTGTTTTCATGCATGCGTTGTTCCAACTTCCTTATTTTATTTATTTTCTTTTTCTTTTTCTTTTTTCTATTTACTACAAAGGTTTTAGCATTGAGGACTAACTCAAACTGCAACCAGATGTGAATAAAAGCAATTTATACATTTAATACAGCTATTTTTATTTATTTATTGCTACCATGATGATCCAGTCATTTTCTTCATCTTCTTATTTCATGAAACTACGCATTATACATTTGTAATTTTGACCAGAACAGACTGCCATCTCTTGTTTAAGATCACTACGTGCAGAAGTCAGTGAGCCAGTGAGTGATTCGTAGGGGTAAAAAATGACTTGTGTCCTTCAACACCTCTAAGACTAAACTATTTTCAGTCACCATTGCAACTCTCTTAAAAGAGACCAAAAATTTGTAAAATTCTTAGGTCTCCACATTACTACTGTATTACATCGCTTGCAAAGTGCACAGCAAAAATAACTGGGCAATTCTGTCACTCCTGAAAGTATCTAACGCCTGATCTTATGAAAGGCAATTTATCATCTGGTCTGAAACAAATTGACATTCCTTGTGCACTTTCATGAACACGTACATGTACATATATTGTTAATTAATTTTTCAAATAATTTCTTCTAAAAATTATCATATTTTTTCTTGACATTATTGTGCACACATAAGCAGGATCTGACAATCATTTTACTAATGATGAAAATGTGTACAATAATGAAAATACTTCATCTCAAAATTTCAGACAACAACAGTGAAATAGTTGATTATTCTATGTTCAGAGACAAGGTTACTATAAATTTGAATTTTAATTCAAACATGTTTTTGTTAGCATATACAAAGTCAAAAAGTTTTAAAGCAATTTTAATTAAATTTGGTAAGTGTAGCTGAAAGGTTGAACACAAGAATGTGCAGTTATTGATTGAGATTCTTTAAGGCAGTGACTGAGTGTAAATGACATTAGTGTGAGTTATGCAGTTACAATTCAAATTATATTAACAAAAGTGTATATATATCTGTAGTTATTGGTTGTTGAATCCAAATCAATTACTAGGCAGTCAGGACTAGTAAACAATTGTACAACAGAGGGAAATGGATTTCGTGATTTGTTTTCCCTACTGTTGTATCCTCAGACAATTGGGTAGCCTCAGTTGACTAAAAATAACAACACATGCGCCTAGCAGCCCTTCCTCGGTATACCACTGGTCAACTCGTTCGCTCTGTCAGTCAAAAAGCAATCCACGAAGAACAACAACAACCCCATCCTGCTGCTGGCATGGTCTTTTATGCAAGCCCAGCAAATAAAAATTCACAAGCGCGGTAGATTTCTTCTCGCGAGACTCGAGATCGGCCCACTATAACTTCTGCTTCCATAAGTGAACATATTTTTTACTGCTTGACACGCTTTTAGTAAGAAAATTCAAGATCAGGTGCCGCCCATTTTTTCTGGCGAATGTAGATTTTTTTTTTTTCAGAACAAGTCAAGACATTCAAGTGGATTTTACCTTCGTGACTCATCGTTTCATTCTGTGTCGGTTTCTCCCGGCTGGACTGAATACTCTGACCTTGTAGGAACTAAAGATAAGTCCATTTTCCGTTTTTTTTCTTCCCTTCATTTCTTCCCCTTTCTCATATATCCAATTTAGTTTTTTTCACCCACCCCATTATTTATGGCCGGCCAGTCAGACGGCTCGACCATAAAGGCCTCTTGGTGAACAAAGTAGGAAATCACCCTCCCCATTACAAAAATGCCCCTGCACCTTACTAAAATGAAAATTCACCCAGTTCCCACCATAAAATTAAATCTTCCCCCCGCCCAAAATATAATTTCACCCCCCTCAATTTATGACAACAAAGAAAAGGAAACGAAAGAATCTGAAAACATCTGGAAAGCCCCACCTAAAATTCAGGTCGACGTCGAGGACTTACTCCTGCGGGCAAAGGCCATATCCAGCCAAGTGCAGGAGCATGGTCTTATGTTCAATTTGGAGGAAGTCGGACAAAGACCAAAAGAAAAGAACGGTGTCTGTCTTTGTCGTGGACAAACGATCCCGGAAGATTGTTAAGTCCGCCAAAGGCATGGTATTACGTCAACTATCCAGCCTGGGAGTAAAGGTGCAAGCCATAAAAGCTGGCACCTCTTACGCTTTCTGGGATATACTTTTACTGACCACTGAAGAAGCCGTCGCCCTGACGTGAAAATCTTTGGAAAATAAAGAGTATTTTTTCCGCACAGAATACATGAGGCAGCGACAGACTGCGGTATCAGTATACGAGGTCCCTAGCTTCCACAGAGACGCCAATTTAACCGTATACATGCTAAATTTTGGGGACATCGTCTCAACCACATATGAAGGAATGCGCGGGGAGTGGAGGTTCGACATAATGTTGGACGTCAATACCTACTCTATTCCCAACTGGTTGGATGTGGAAGGACGCAGGCTGCCAGTAATCGTCTCTGGACGAAAACCTGCCTGCTGGCACAGTGGCGAGATTGTCATCTTTCCGCAATTTGCCTGGGGATGAAGGCCCCGAAAAAGTCTGACCAAAACCCCGCACCCCCCACCAATTTTTGTTGTATAGCCATGATCATGATTAACTATACAAACACATAATACATATTGACGCAATGAATAAAGACGAGCGACGCAGTTCTTAGAAAAATATGTACCTCTCACTTTATTGCAAAGTTTGCGTGTGAGAGGAAGTTGGAGACCGAACAGAACTGCAATATATTGACCCCCACTCTTATGGCCATCAGCGTTGTGTCTTTCTCGTTCTCTAGGGCTGCTTAACCGGGGGCCTGTCGGCCCAGCCTCTCTAGGACATGTTCTCATCCCAGCATCTTCTCACAAACTGGCCTGGTCCCCAAACTCCATCAGGGGTCCCGAGGTCCCCTTCTGCTGGGTGGTGGCTTTCCTTACCACATCTGATCTCCAACTCGTCTGACCTCCAACTCCCTGACTTCCTGTCCTCACCGAGTTATATAATAGTTCAATCGCCCACTCAATCGCCCACTCAATCTTTGGAATGGCCTGTTTGATCGTCATCAAGCGGAAATAACTGTCATGCAGTTCAGAGGTCACTCTCTTCCGGTGCATCAGTCTATGAGTGTATCATGGGCTTTTACCTTGTCCCGTTTCGTCAGCCAAATCCGCCTACGCGATTTCTTTCGATTACTGGCCATTGGAATGTGTCACTTCCTTCCGGTGCATCACCTAGGAATGGCATGTTTGGCCGGGTCGAAGGTCAATATACAACATTTTGGCAAACGGTGAAAAGGAGGCTCTCGTACCAACGGAATCGGAAACGGCTAAGAAGCAATCCTCCACTTCCCCTTTGTCTTCTACGGCTACCACCGAAGAGTCAAAGGCGGAGTGGCTGACTGTGGGAAAAGGTGGAAGGAAGATCCAACCAGCGGGTCCTCATTCCTGAAAGTTGTCTCAGGTGGATACCCACAGTTCACCCCCTCACAAAGTCAGTCTAAAACCAATAGTTCCTCTCCAACGTATGCACAAACATCAAAATTCCCCGAGTCCAAATAGCCGCCCAAAACTCCTCCTAAACAGCCCACTCCTTCTAAGGTCAGCTCGTTCAGTCCAGGCAGGGAGAAGTTCGAGCAGCTCATAGATTTCAAAAAGCGGCTGAACCAGCAGCGGAAATCTTCATCCAAACCAGGACCCTTTCGATCCAACCCTTCATCTCCCAAGTAGCCCAGAATCACCAGACCGCCTACCACTCCACCACAGAGATCCATGCCTCCTCCTTCGATGACCATTCTGAAACCACTTAAAAAGACCCCCCTCCGCTGCCGTTAGATTCGCCACCCGCAAGACCTTCACCACCAGCCAATAAACCAGCAGCAGCAGCAGCAGCAACTTCATCATCGACCGTTTCATCCCCACTACAACTCCCAAGAAACGGCAGCGGAGTTCTTTCATTGACAGCTCGGGGGATGAGGTCCCGAAACAACAAAGAAAAAAGTAAAACCTCGCCAGGTTCCAACATTTTCCGGGTGGATGAGGAGGTCCTGGATCGTCTACATAGGGTCCAGCCACAACTCATAAAAGACTCGAGGGTCCTCCACAATTTTAAGGAGGTGAATGGTTGAAATGTGGAGGACCCTCGAAACTTTCCTAATTCATGGATCACTTCAGTCATTCGTAAGGGCCGGGGGTCTGAAGGCGTTATGAAAATGTTGGGGGAAGCCAACAAGGCCCTCGGCCCAATATCAATCATTAAAGACGATCTTCCTTCCTGTAAAGGCATTGTTGGGAGAGTCACAGTTGTTCTTCATCCCTCCCTTATAGAGCTGTAAAATTAACCTTCCCGCGGGACATCGGGGGTCTCGCTCATGACGGAGCCATCACAAAAGTGATGGCCACAGATTCCATGAGCCAGACCGTTGGTGTCCTGACCCCAGTCATGTTCAATCCGGGCACTAAATGTTCATGATGGATTTAGGGCTTGCTAGTTTAAATGGCCGCGGCCTGAGGTCGGATTCTAAAAGATACCATTTGCGTTTATACCTCCAGCGCCGCGACATTGATATATGTTGTTTACAGGTAACTCGCTTTGACTCCAACTTCCATGAGGATATTCTATCGAGGGACTATTTGTCCTTCTCAGCATATTTTGATGGTCGTTCCAGAGGTATCACATGGCTGGTAAGTAGACGTCTGGTCGCTACGTGTGTTCTTGTTCTTTCAGATCCGGCGGGCAGACTTTGTGTTCTAGACGTTGCCATAAAGGATAAGGCGTTTTGGCTGATTGGAGTTTATGGGCCTAATGCTATTAGCGAGCTTCCTGACTTTTTCCGGCGCATCGAGCCGTTCGTGATACCATCAAAGCGGGTAATTTTAGTGGGAGATTGGAACGCCGTCCTTGATCCCGATTTAGACAGAGGGGCTATTAGTGCGGGTACTAATACTTTGGATGCCAGATATTTTCGTGAGTTTGTCGAACGGTTAGATCTCGTAGACAAATTTCGCGAAAGGCATCCAAATAAGATAGCTTGGACTTGGACTGGTAGTGGCGCCTCGGATCAGCTTTACGGTTATTTGGACCTTGTGTTTGTTAGGCGAGTCGACCTAGATTATTTAGGTGGTCCAAGTTTTGATCCATATAAAGATTCCGACCACAAATTCTTATGTGTGTCGATTAGGTTAGATAAGGCTAAAAGTGCGATGTCTAGTTACTGGAAGTTCAACTCTTCCCTTTTGGTTGAGGATGACTTCCGGAACCAGTTAAAACTAATGATAAAGCGGGAACTGTCGGGGGCTATTATTGGAAATAAGTGGTGGGGTAACCTTAAGGATAGCATTAGATCCTTTGCTGCCGACTATTGTAGGAGACTCAAGTTAGATATGGTAGCGGAGCAAAGGTTGATTAAGGATAAGCTAGATAGGGTGGTTTTGGCGGGAGATAGTGGGCAAGTTAACTTCGCTAAGGCTGAGCTGGCCTCCTTGCAAGTTAAGGAGCACCAAGCTCTTGTAGTTAGGGCGAGGTTAAAAAGAATGTCTTGCGAGGCGACGAATATGGCCCAAGAATTACGGACCGAGCAACTCAGGCATGCGGCTGATCGGCATATCGCTAATGTCACATCGACGGACGGGCAACGTCGAACTACTAACGAAGCCATTTGTAAGGAGGTTCGGCAGTATTTCCTGAAGCTTTTTACCAGGGAGCCCGGACTGAGCTCTGCTCAGTTCGACACTTATCTTCCCGACTTCCCTCGCCTTTCGGCGACTGAAGCGGCTGGGTGTGAGAGGCGCATAACGGAGGATGAGGCCCGGGAAGCGTTGAAATCGGTCGGGTTGGGTAAGTCTCCCGGAATCGATGGTCTTCCCGACGAAATGTACTTAAGGTTGTTGCACATGTTTGTCCCCTTGCTAGCTACCATCTATAACAACTGGATGAGGCAAGGTTCCATACCCGGACGCTTCACCAGGGGTACAGTGAAGTTGCTACGTAAGAACAAACATGGTGGGGATGGGATTAGTAATTTTCGCCCTTTAACGATGTTAAACACTGACTTGATTTTGGCAAAGATCATAGCAAGCCGTTTGCAGACTGTCCTACCAAGTCTGATTTACCGCGAGCAGACTTGTGCTGTGAAGGGTAGAACTATCCAGGACAGCCTTCATTTGGTTCGCACGGTCGTAGAAAAAGTCGACGGAAATGCCGCGCTGATCAATTTATATCAGTCCAAGGCCTTTAATAGGGTTGACCACGGTTTTCTGGTGGCTGTCTTGTCTGCGGCTGGTTTCAAGCTACACTTCCGCATCTGGATCCGTCTTCTTTATGCGTCCCCAGGAGTCATGGTAGAGGTGAATGGGGTAAGGTCGGAGCCTTTCACTTTGACTCAATCGATTCGTGAAGGTTGCCCGCTATCGCCTATGCGCTACATTCTTGCGTTAGAGCCGTTTTTGCGCAAGCTAAAGGCGAACCCGGCCCTACGCGGCCTCACGTTACCTGGCTGCAATGAGGTAGCCAGGTACACAGCATATGCTGACGATGTCAGCGTGCTTGTAACGAGCAGTGCCGAGGTGGAGGAGCAGAGCAAAGAAATCGGAAGGTACGAAGCTGTGACAGGGGCCAAGATTAACCGCGAAAAGTCCGTCGGTTTGCAGTTGGGCTCGTGGAAGGGCAATGCTCTTCCCGGCCCTTCATTTGGAAGGATGGTCCGTGTAAGATACTCGGCGTCTGATTCGGTCCTGATCTTCAGTTGGAGAAAAATTGTTCGGAAAAACTGGAAAAGGTCGTAGCTGCGACGGAGTTGTGGCTACGTAGGCGGCTTTCCCTAAAGGGCCGGGCTGAGGTGTTCTGCTCGCACATCTACCCCCTGGTCGTTTACCGACTTTCAGTACTTTCAGTCCCGTGCACTATCCTATTCAAGTTGGAAAGGATCCTTTTTCAGTTCGTCTGGGCTAAGAGGTCTCCTTCGGTGCGACGGGAGATCTGTTACCTTCACCCGTCCAAAGGCGGTCTAGGCGTGCCGAATGTTGAGACACGGCGCCATACTTTGCGTCTTACTTTTCTAGGCCGGATGTGTTCACAAGATACGGCGGCGGGGAGCTTCTGAAAAGAAGACGCTAAACAATCTTTCCTGTTGCTAAGAATTGTGCATTCCGCTGACGGGGAGACCCACCGTTTGCCCCGATGCGAGTGCCTCTTCTATCGCGAGTGTCGGCATGCACTGAAAGTTCTCTCTCAGCTGCAGACAGTTCTCTTTGACGGCCGGCCGTTGTCGAGTAGGGCATTATATCGTTGTTTAGTTGGTTGGAGGGCGCTAGCGATGATCTGATCGGCGGTCTCAGTGTGACGGCGGTAGAGGGTCGCTTGGGCCCCCGAGATGAAGTGCCTCAATAACGACGAGGCTTCGCTCACCTGGCTGGTCATCCGGAATGCCCTCTGGGTCGGCAAGAAATTGTTTACAGCGTAACTGGCCATTTCGCCAGAGTGCGGCCGGTACGGTAATTTGGAGGAGTCTATTGACCTAGCCTTCTTTCTCTGCCCGGTCGTGTGGCCGCTGTGTAAGCTTCTTGAAGGTCATATGCTTCGCATCTTGAATGGAAAGTTCTTCGTCCTGGAAGCCTGTTCTGTGTGCAGCAATGCGGTACCGAAGTTGAACAGGCAGGAACATTATCTGTTTCTCTGCTTACTCGGCATTATGCGTGTCGTGTTTTGGACGACGAGAAAGAAGGAACTCTACGACGACGAGTCTTTTTCTTCTCAG
This sequence comes from Sepioteuthis lessoniana, assembly GCA_963585895.1. Lineage (NCBI taxonomy): Eukaryota > Metazoa > Mollusca > Cephalopoda > Myopsida > Loliginidae > Sepioteuthis > Sepioteuthis lessoniana. The sequence continues at coordinate 37,797,717 of OY757927.1, forward strand.
ACCCTGGCAGCCTTTTATAAACACCAAATTAAAGTCAAAATCCGGTCTGAGAGAAAGAGACTCTCTTTTCGCTGGGGTTTGGCAAAAGGTGGATGACTGTTGCGCTGTAACACTATGTAGGTGGCCCGCCAAGCAGACGATTCCTTTGTCTGTTTTGGCGCGAAACCAGACAAAGGGTTTTGGAATTGAAATCTCGGCGTGGCCGGAAGTGGTAACGGGACGCGAGAAGAGAGTTGGTTGGACAAAGGAACGACAGGGAGTTGGCGACGGGACACGGACAGAGGCGGTCGACAGTGGACACCCGAGCAGAGAGGCGAGGCAGCATGAGATAGGGTCCAGCGAAGAAGATCGAGTCAAGATGTCGGCATTCCAGTTGCTTTGTGGAATTTTCGCTAGTAATCCATGCTAGCGTTAGTCCATATATGCTATCGGAAATGTAGTGTTGCATAACTCCTCTTTTTGCTCTCGAGTTAACTCCAAGCATATTGTTCGTTTGTTGTTTTTCTCCTGTTCCCTCGATTGTATTCTTGTAGTGGCAAGAAATGTGCGTTACCCCTATCGGAACCACTAGTTGATCACCTGCCAAGAAGTGAAATGGTTAGAAGAGTTGATGTAACGTGTGGGGGCCGAAGGGGTAACGTCTCACAGCGTGCTTGTGCGCGTGGTAGGAGCCAGCCTTATCTTCAGCTTGGACATTGCAGGGACTTAAGGATATTGAGTTACCAGAAGTGTTTGACCACCCAACCAAGGTAAGTTAGTGTTTAGACCATTTTTTGTTTTGTTTGTCAAATTTAATAAACTTAGCTAGAGTATGTTAGGTCATTGGCCCCCTTTTGTTGTTTTAGTCCCCTTCTTTTGTTTGTTTCCCCTTCCCTTCCCTTATTTAGGCGACAGGAATTGGAGTTCTCCAGAAGTGCGATGGAGTATTTATCTTTATTTGTTCATTGTTTATTTGTTTAATTACCATTTATTTATTTATTTATTCTCCTTCGGCACTTTTTTCAACTGGTTGACTCCTCTTTCCGCCATTATTAGTTTGGGGGTGCATGCTAACCATCATCTTTATTTGTGTAAATATTTTGTTCAATTTTTGTTTTTAGGAGAAATGTGTATATATGTATATAGCTTTCTTTGGATTTTAAATTATTCCCCCCTCTCACTCTGTAAATATGGGAATTAAGATACAAGTCCAGGAAGCACTAGTGTTGTTTTGGTGAACGTAGTATGATAGTGATGTGTTTAATTGAGGTATTATGGTGCTTTTTATTTTGGAGATATATATTAGTCGGTGAATGAGTCTGGGTTAAGTTAGAGTTTAGGATAGTGTTGACCAGCCTTCCTCCTCCATTTCTAGGCCATGCGCCACAATTTTATTCATTCATACAATAAATAAATTTACTGCTTGACACGCAAGGTATAGTCTTACGCGCTTTGATCCAGGAGGTAAGTTTCTTCTCTCGCTACACCCCCCCTGATCTCATGATCACAAATGTGGCAGTCTGGCGGCGGCCGCTTTCGCCGAGTACTTCTACGCAAAGGCACAGAAGGAGGTTACACCTCAGCTCCTTCCTCCGGCGAATCGTCTGATTCTGTATCTTCGGTGTCACACAGTAGGCTTTCTGCCTCGCTCTCAGAATGTGTGGCATCAGAGTCTTCCTCCAGTGATGTCACACTGTGTCGCGGGAGCAGATCCTTTACGTGGCGGGGTACTCCATCCACCAAGACGGATTGTGGACTAATTACTTCGGTCACCCGACCTTTGCCGAATTTTGTGGTACATCGATTCGGCGCCGTCTTGAACCACATGCGATTCCCGAACTGGTAATAGCTGTGTCCAGGACCTGAAGACGTTATCGGGGCGTCAACCCCTTTTACCCTCACCTCATAACGATAGATCTTGTTGGCGGGCGCGGTGGGAGGTGACACGCTGTCTCTAGTTGTGACATTGTGCCAGTAGACAGCCTCCTGGATCGGACAGTGCATTCTGGCTGCAATACGCTTCACCGAGCTAATACATCGCTCTACTATTCCATTCCCGGCTGAGACGTATGCGCAACGAAACTGCAAGTTGACTCCCCAATCATTTCCAAGAGCCCTGAACTCCCTGCTGCAGAAGGCCGTGTCATTATCTGTAAGGAGTGCGTGTAGTGAGCCACGTTAAAAAAAACACTGTCTCCAGCTGGCGAATCACGCTTGCAGAGTCTTGTCTTGCCAATTGCCTCCAAATTGAGAAACGCGACGGGCCACAGTCTGTGAGCGTTAGGAAATGATGGGCACCATAGTGCGTGATGTCCATTCCTACCCTCAGCCAGTTATCGTCTACCTCTAGTGTTCCTTTTTCCCAGTGGACTGGTGCTGGGTCTACGGACTGGCATTCCTCACATGTTCTTATGGCTATCTTGACGGCTGCTCTTGGTGTCGCTGGGCAAATTCTCCTTACGAAGTAAGTGGTACGCCGCACTCCCGGGTGTCCACTACTTCTGTGGATGGCCATGATTTGGTCTGCGTTCAACTCATCCACGTGAATAGCGCCGATTAATGGCTTGGGTCCATTCTCCATCTTCATAGCGGTAAACCACCCCTGAGGCACCCTCGTCAGTCGGTCAGCCATGTTCTTATTTGACGGAACCAATACCACGTCCACAATCAACTCATACTCCTCCAGAAGCTTTTTTAGAGTGTTCAGCCGCCTTCTGATAAGCATTTCAATGGCTGCTTTGGTACGAACTTGTGTTCTCTCAGTCAGTGTGTCCGATACTCAATGGTGCACGGACACAGAGTCTGTTTTCATGTGTAGCACCTTGCATTGCCATTGGAGAGCTAAATTGATGCCTTTTAACACGGCGTCCAGTTCGGTTAGGTTAATATGTTAGGCGTCGTTTTCAGGTCGCAGCCAGCAGGCATCCTCAAGCACTGTTTCGTGTCTCTCTAATGCTTCTCCGATCGCTAAGGAGCTGGCATCGACCCAGACGTTCAGTTCCGGTCTGTCTACACACCCATCTCCATGGGCTGGATCGTTTCGCCGCACAGAGTCCACAGTCTCAGATATCATACGCTGCAGTAAGTTGTCCCTCGTCTCATCATCCCAGCCCTTTGTGACCGAGCTTGCCCTCCTCTTGAGTAATCCACAAGCCACATGGAGCCAACCACACATCGGAGAGTGCCCGACAAGCCTCCCGCATAAAGAGAACACTGCTCGTCGCGTGACAATATCAGGAGCGTCTGGAACCATGCTTTCTCGCTTCCACCGCAATTTACCGTGTTCCATCGCGATCGCCAACACCAACACTCGTGCGCCATCTTCCAATCGTTCTGGGTCCTTACACTCAAATCCAAATCTAGCTAGGTGTTCTCTAACATGGGTCGCGTTGACATAGATGTCGTCGATGTAAGCAGACGCTGCGTGGTCTGCAGCCTCCTCCTGCGACAGCACCGCGCTGACAATGGCTTTCATGATGAGAGGAGCCACATTAAGGCCAAACCCTAAACGTGTCAGGCAGTATCTCTGTCCGACAATCTTCACGGATCTGGAACGGCCACAGTGTCTTCTGGACATGCACCTGAAGATATGCTCTCTTAAGGTTCAACAGAGATACATTGGAACCCTTTTGCCGCCATTCACGTAATTTAGCTGTGCAAATATCGGCGTTGGCTGTGAAAACATCAACATAACAGTTGAGCTGTCGAAAGTCCATCAGTGGACGTACCTTTGATTTATGCTGCTGCATCAAGGGGATCAGCCTTTTGAGGGGGGTCCCAGTTCTTCCTCTTCGTATGGCACAAGCCAGCTATTGCTCATCCATGAGCGGAGCTCCCGCTCGTAGTCCTTCCGGATCACTTCTGCCACCCTGTTGTCTAGTGCCTAAGGTGCGCACCCCTCTGACCACTTCCATGCCACAGTCAAGGCCCGGCTCCCATGGTTGAAAGTTGCGGTGAAATCGGGTTCATTGATGGAAATGGCTGCACACTGAGTTGCACTGATCCCCAACAGTAGGTAAAATCCCAGTGATTTACCACGCACCACCAGCACGCTGATTTTAACAGAAATGCCTTCCTCCGTGGACACAGTTACCATTCCGTCACCGCAGCACGGACGAGACATGCCTCCAATCGTCATCCCGTTCACAATCGCTCTCCTCCAAGACCGGTATCGATCTGCATCAATGATTGTTCGCGAGCAGCCGGTGTCAATTAGTGCTGAACACTCTGCTCCGTCAACATAGATGCTCGCTGCTGGGAGCACCGCATTCACATCTTCAGGGAGGAGAAGGCTGGCGCTGATGCCTTGTCCCATGTTTCGTTTCCCAAACATTCCCGGGCCCAGTGTCCAATCTCACCGCACTGGAAACAACATGTCCCGCGCTTCCGGCAGTCTTTTGCAATGTGACACTTGCTGTTGCATCTATGGCAGATCACATCGGAAATGGAGCCACTCTTAGCATCAAGTGCGATGCCACGGCGAGGTGAGCTCACAGCCGCGGCCACGTCCTGGCTTTGGTTCCCAGTTGTCAATACTCTGGCTCTCGCTAGGGTTTCGATATTCGGGGCTTGCTGCAGCTCAATTGAAATGGCATTAAGGAAACCTGTGAAGAAAACCAGCTTTGTGAACCTCTCCAGTCCAGCTCCCTCGAACCCAACCAATCCAGCCAACTGCCTGATTTTGTTTACATATACGTCGACACGTTCACCAGCCCACCTAACCATGGTCAATTTTCTGTATGCCGCGAACGCACCGTCCGTAAATGTTTCCTTAAGCCAGGCCTCGATCAGGCTGATGTCCTTCTGGTCCTCCTCCTTCATTTCCATAGAGAGAGGTAGAGCATCCCCCTCCAGGTACAATGGCAGCAAGCTGGTGATGTCATTTACATGCTGAAGTCTGGCCACTAGCCTGACCTTTTTTAGCCACGCCACCACATCACCCTCGCCGGAAAATGGCTTTAAAATGTCGCTGCCGAGGCAAACCTTTGCCATTGTGCCGAAATAACTTGTAGTTATTGGTTGTTGAATCCAAATCAATTACTAGACAGTCAGGACTAGTAAGCAATTGTACAACGGAGGGAAATGGATTCCGTGATTTGTTTTCGCTACTGCTGTATCCTCAGACAATTGGGTAGCCTCAGTTGACTAAAAATAACAACACACACGCCTAGTAGCCCTTCCTCAGTATACCTCTGGTCAACTCGTTCGCTCTGCTTTTTGACTGAGCCGTCCACGAAGAACAACAACAACTCGCTCCTGCTGCTGGCATGGTCTTTAATGCAAGTCCGGCAAATAGAAATTTACATGCGCGGTAAATTTCTTCGCGCGAGACTCGAGATCGGCCCATTATAACTTCTGCTTCTGCATTTTTTACTGCTTGACACGCAATGCATAGTTTTACGCGCTTTGATCCAGGAGGTAAGTTTCTTCTCTCGCTACAATATCATCTTATGAGAATCACAGAACCTTCTTCAAAGTTGATGGTCTGAGGGTTAAATCTATTGATTCTTCTAAGCGAGTATTTACATAATAGTAATGAAAAATTTTGTCAAATTTACTTTTGTAAACTTGATAAGATTTGATAAAACCAAGTTTTACTTTATGAAAGATATTTACAAAACGCTTTACAAGTTAATTTTCTAGTGTTCTTTTAATCCTAAAAATATGAAAAGAATGCCATTAATGTATGAATTGCTTTATACATTCAAAATTTATTAAGCTAGGTTAATTCAAGCCAAGTTTTTTTTTTTTAAGAAATTTATCCATATTAGCATATTACGGAAATAAATCTTATCCATTCATTAAGCGGTTTTTAATTTTGATGATTATTCTTTCATTTTTTTAAGAGTTAAAAAAAGCGTTAACTAAAACTAAAAGCATCAAAAAAGTATTTTTATTTTTTTTAAATAGAAATTAAGAAAAACCATTTTGTTATATTTGTTTAAACGTTGACTAGGTCTTTGCTCAATGTCAAGTCTCTTTTCTTATTTATAGAATTCATACCATAAGTATTTGCACATTCACTAAGTTGAATTATCATTAATAATCTTTTTTAAAGTATCATCACTTGTATTGATGTAATGTCATTACACACAGGGAGGCAACTCACAGCCTTATATTAAACAACTCTCTCTCTCTCTCTCTCTCTCTCTCTCTCTCTCTCTCTCTCACACACACACACACACACACACACACACCTGCACAATCAGCAGTCAGTGGCATAAACTTCTCATTCTTATAGGATTAACAGTTCATTATTATTATCAAGTTGTACTGACAGAACAGATTCTCTTGTCTCTCACTAGCCATCCATCCCTATCAATATCACTCTTGGCATGTCTTCTAGACAGCATCCAGTGTCCTCAAAGCACTAATGAATATAAGTTTTTGCTAACCAGCCATGAGTGTCTATGTGTAGAAGTCCATAGGAGAACATCACTTATGATTTGGTTCTTACTTCTCCTGCCATGTCCAGCATGTCTTGCTTGTCTTACTTGGATGGTCTGTAGGATGGGAGATAAGTGACCATACAACAACTGTTTTGTAGAGTATAGCTACTAGGATTTGTTCAAAACAGCAGGCAGCATCCTTGTGTAGTACTTTTTCTCTGGGTGTTTTGTTAGAGTTCACATAGGGCCAAAAGTGATTGACTGGCTGGAGGTCAGTATGGAAATTGAAAATGGTATCAGAAATGAAGGGCTGGATTCAGATTGACTGAAAGATTACAAGAGAAACAGGCTCAGGGATTTAGTGAGATTAATTTGTTCAGAAGGAGACATGACACAGACCAAAACAGTTTTTGAGATTTTAAAAGAAAATGATAAAAAGATTTTTCTCCTTTTTAAGACAATAGATGGAAACCTACAGAATGGCCAGTGTAATCTAATCAAAATATCAAATAACAAACATGAGCATTTTAAACAAATGTGTATTTAACAATTTCTTTCATCACTAGAATCAAGTGACAACATTTTTGAAGAACTTGAAAATATAATAATAATTACTATCGAAATATTTTTTAAAGAATTTAAAGGGAATAAAATTCAATATATATTTAGAGTAAAACTTGCAATATAAAGACAACTTAAAGGATAAAATTTGTAATATAAAGAAATTTAAAGGGATAAAATTTGCAATATAAAGGACTTAGGAGATAATAAAATTTGCAATATAATGAAATTTGAAGGGATAAAATTTAATATATAAAAGAATTTAAAGGAAATAGAATTTAATATGAAGGAAATGACAATAAAGCCAAATTAAGTATTTAACTGTGTAATGTTTTTAAGGAGCTTTAGCGTGTAATTTCAAATGATAAGTTCAGACATTAAGTTCTGCAGCTTTCTAGTTCGGATAATGATTCGAAAAGATAACACAGGCAATAAAGTTTTGTTTTTTTTAAGTAATTTTATACAAAAGAAACAAGAAAGAAAGGGATAGAAAAGATAAAGTGTAATTTGTGGAAACTTATCTGAGACAGTGTCCGGGAAATAAAGTTCCTTGAATTTGAGTATTTTTTTTTTCTTTTTAGTTTCGTCGAAATGTTCAGTTTTCATTTAATTTCGAGTCTTTTGTAAAGTTGTCTTTTCAGCAGAATTCTCGTGTTGAATTTTCTTTCAGTTGTTTAACTTGGTATAATTTCAGTAGTTGACTTTCGTTTAATTTTCCTCCATTTAGTTTTGCGAAAATTTCTTTCAGTCTTGGAAAAGGATAAGTGATAGTCTTTGAGTGCAGCATTAAGCCCCATCGAGAAGTCGGCCCAGACCGTGGCCTCCACGATTAGCGACGGCCACACCTAGACCTGGATCTTCTTTGACTTCTTTTTCATATCGACAGTCGGTGAAGCCCATTGACTGTACTCAATTTCTGTCAAGACCCGATTCTTTCTAGTCTGTCGAGTTCTTCATTTATTTGTGGTAAAGAGGCGGAAGGCACATTTTTTAAACACTGGCTGGATGTCATCATTTAACTCAAATTTGCCGTCATCTTATTACAACGAGTAAGGCCCCCAGAAAAAAAAAACTTCCGGAAAAGTTTCTTTTAAATCTATTATCAAATTTTTGCCACGGTGGTCAGGTTTTTGAGTTTTTGGCAAAGTGAATTAATTAGCATGTCCCAGTACTTAAATTCCTCCATCCAGTCGGTGCCGAATAAATTTTCTGTATTCGTTAATACGAACGTTTTTAGTTTTAACGTCCTTCCTTGAAAGGTTACATTTGTGATAAGTTCTCCCTCAAACTTGATTTTCTCCCTTGTCACGGACCAGGCCATTTTATTAGATCTCAGCAAGGTTTATTTTCTCAACTTTTCCAAGTGTGCAGATTTATGATTGTCAAATCTGACCCAGAATCCGATTGTAATTTTATGTTTTTATTTAGTATTTGTACTTGCACGTATTTCCTAATGTTTAACCCGTCTTGTTCATCCTATTTTGTTTAGGTTGGTTTGGTTTCATGGCATATCAACCTTTGTGGGTTATTTAACGCCAAATCTATTTTTATGTAAATAATCAGTTCTATTTCAAACAATTCAGTACAGTTTCAATGTCAAAAACAGTTCAATTTCAAACAATTCAGTTTAGCATAAGCACGCAGTTTAAATGTAAGTAGTCTAATTGTGAAAAACATACTATTTCGAGCTATTCAGCAATTTTAATTCAAGCAATTTTAATTCAGCTAATTCAAGCAATTTTAATTCAGCTAATTCAGTTTAGTATAAGTACAGATTTTGTTTACACAGTTAAATGCCAAAACAGTTCTATGTTAAACAATTCAGTTTAACGTAAATACAGTTTCAATGTCAAAAAACAGTTCTATTTGAAATTATTCAGTTTAGCATAAACACGCAGTTTAAATGTAAGTACGGTTTGATAGTCAAATACATTTCTAGAATTCAATTAACTAAGAAGAATTCAATTAACTAAGGCACGAGAGGCAAGGACGGGCAGGTACTATTTACCAACCCCTCCGCTCGGGCAGGATATGACACAAGGTCAATTTTTAAGCGGAGTTTAACAGGTTTGAATTCATAGTTTTCCTTCTCCTAGACTAGTTGCCTCACCAAGGCTGAAGAACCTAGTCCGTCCTACTATTTACCCATAGCTGGAGGGAGAATAAGAGGGTTCATACCTTTCCCAAGGGTATTTGCCCGAAAGTGAATGTAATAGCGCGACTGGAGTACGAACTCGCGTACTACGATTCCGCAGTGCATCGCTTTAACCATTACACCACGAGGACACCCAGGTGGAGGCATCGCAGGTGGAGGCATCGCACACAGGACCAAGAGCGAAGAAGCATGCGATGTTCTTTTGCCGATTACCGGACTGCGACACGTTGTCGTCAAAGTCATAAAAAACGCACGTGTAGACTTAAGAAAACAAAAGGCCCATACTTACGGCCCCTTACATATATACACACACGCAGACACATGTATGTAAGTAAAGTCAATTTTTTATCCTCTTTACTTCGGCCAACTATGGATACATTGATTCAATAGACTTTCCCAACATGTACACATGCACACGGGCGATTAAATCATATTTTTATTCAACTGGCCATAGCTGTATTTTCTACATACACACACACACACGCATAAAATGAACATTGTATTTTGATTATTTTTATCCTGTTTGTTATGATTATTAAATTGCTTGTTTCTTAATGTTTGTTGTTGTCACATTCCATTTGTTAACGTGCTTGGAAAATTTGTATAGTATTTGTGGAAACTCAACCTGAAATTAAATCCCGTAAACTACGAAAGGTACTTCGTCCCCCAGAAGTCTTCCACTATTTGTTTGGTTTAGCTCATTTTCCAATTTATTCAGAACTCTATGTCTAATTGCAGCGTCTTTAGCTAAAACGAGTCCCTAAACAAATATCAGACACTTGAAATTATTCGCGCTCAATTCTAACTTTTTAAAATCGTCGCAATGCTTGTTCACGACCGATGCGTATGTCGAGTAATCTTCACTATCCTTTCTGGTTAAATTCATACACTTCGATCTCTTATGAAAGAGTGAAGTTTTAGGACTAAAAAGTTCTGTAAGAAGTTTAACCGCTTCGGTAAATGTCTGTTCGCTTGTTTTACGGGGTCAGATATAGTTCACAAATTTGGTGTGCTTCGTGGTGCCTTGTTTATGAAGTAGTAAGCGAACTTTCTTAGAGTCTGCTCAATTCACGCAGTCTGTGGCGTTTAAATCCTCGAATCTTCTAAAATAGGAGGCGAAGGTTATATCCTCGTCTGGAGAATATGGAAAATTGTCTGTTGCATCCCAGGTCGTGTTTCGTGGGAACACATTTTCGTTTTCACTAATTTATCCCCTGTCTGTCAGTTCAAGCAAGTTTCTTTGCTCTTGTTGAGTTTGAAGTAGAATTTCTTCGAGTTTTTGTTTGTTTTTGTAATGTGAGCCTTTCTTCTTCAATTCGCTTTTGAAGGGGTTTTAAATGGGGTTTTAAGGTAATTTATGTTGTTGTTTGCTATCTGACTCCATTCTGGGTAATTCTATTCATACCCCATTACTTCTTGGATATGAAGGATGTAAAGGAATTATATGAAAGAAAACAGGAAGAGAAGATAGGGGGCCAATATATCTAAGTAAGTAAAGTTGGTGACCTTTGTCGAGGGTGACTCGAAGGCTCCTTATTCAATAGCTACTATACCGAGGACAAGGGAGGGCAGTACTCCATTCCCTGGATTGCTCCACTTTACCCTTGATCCTTACCTTATAATGCTGAGTCTTAAGCAAGGCGGCATCAAGTAGCATTTTTGAGTCTTTGGTATGACTCGACCAAGGATTGAACCCCGGTCTCCCGGACCATAGGCGAACACTTTACTCATTAGGCCAATGACCCGGTATATCTTTTATACTTTGCTTTTATTTCTAGGTTCAACAACCATTCAGTGGATAAGAAAATTCTTCCTGGATACAAATGAAATGGTTGCGTCTACCAGTCAAGGTGTTAAATGTGTCATTTGTTCTTGGGTATATATGTTCAAATTTGGTTTTTAAGGCGTTAACAATGTGTTAGACGCTTTTGGGAGATATGTCTAAATCCGGTGTTTTCAGTTGTAGTTGTTGTCCGTTATATGGTGTCCTAATTGTGATTTTGACGAGTCCATTATTCGGTGTTTTAGTCGTTGGTCGTTGGTAAAAGAGACAGCTGCAATTAGTGGAAAGGTTAGCCAACGCATCGTCTAAAGACGGACGCATGGAGCCTTTCACCAGTAGCAAGAACGATTTCGGTATTGTTACTCCGCTGGTCACTGCTGAAAGATAACGGGCTTCTTTCTTTTGCCGAGAGGTTTCCTTCTTAGTGCACGCGTCGCCCATTTCCAATTCAGGGGCTTCTGGGAGTTTCTGCATTTTTTGTATTCATTTTTATTTTATTTTGTTTTATTTTCGTTTTATTTATCTTTATTAATTTCCACAAATTCCTACCGTTCTTTTTCAGTTTGTTTTTGGATGTCAAGCCGTTCTTTTTCAGTTTGTTTTTGAATTTCGAGCTGTTCTTTTTGTATATCCAGCTGGAGTTGATTCATTCTTTTTTGCAGCTCAAATTGTTTCTCTTCTATTTTTCTTTGTTGTTCATGTTGGAACTTAAGAAATTAAGCATGGCAGATTTAAGCTCGTCCATGTTTGTCTGTGTCTTTTTTAGGATTAAACCAAAATAAAATTTGAGGGAAAATTTTTTTTTTTTTTTTTTAAACTTTAATTTCTTATTCACATAGGGAATCACGAGTGCTTTTTTATTTTTTTTAAAGACATGGATTTAGCGGCTCGCGTTCAAGTTCAGTGTAAGTTAGTTACATTTTTTTTTTTCGTTCGGTTTCCTTTTTTAGATTGCCAAGTACTGTAGAGTAGAACAAAGTGTGACGAAAATAGAATTTCGTGCGTCTAATGTTGAACCAATATTGACAATTTCCACGTAGTTCATTTGGGGTCATTTAAAGCTCCTAGTCGCCAAGTTGTTGCGGCCTCATTAGGGGCCAGAAATAAAGACAGAAGAGAGGGATTGAGTTAAACAAATATATCAACAAAAAACGGTTGTACAACATATACAAATGAGAGGGTTACCAGCGACTGTCAGGGCTGTCTGCTGGAATACTGACTTCTACTTAAGAGCAATACCTGCCGCTATTTATTGCTGGGAGAGTTCATGAGTGCGTGGGTTAATTATCATAACACATACAATAGTTTCCAATTTGAGTCTGTTTTAGAATGACTGCAAAAAAAGTACAGGAACAAACTGTCCCAGATAAGTATTTACCTAAAAAGTGATTTTTCATATGACTAGCTCTATAAAGCCATAAGCTGAGTTGGAAAATGTAAGAGGCTGTGAAAGGTCAAATAAGAAGAACATCATAAGCAATGTTATCCAGAGTTTGTTTTTCATGTTGAAAATGTTCGTGATATCAGATTTTGAAAGTTATATCCATTAGTCATAAATAAATGAAAAATCTTTATACAAAGAACTTTATAAACATCGATGACTATTTAAAATTCAAATGTAAAACAAGTATTGATTGTTTATAAAATTGTTCAATATATTTCTTATTCAAAAAGCTTAAAGCTTTTTCTAAAAAATTGGACAATTGAATTTGGTCAGAGCAAAATGACAAAGTAACCATTCCTAATATCTTTTACTAAAACTATCAAAACTTAGCATTATTAATGACGTTTTATCTTAATATCTAATCTAGTTCGGTTTGGTGGGTTTTATGGCACATCAACTTTGATAGATTATTTAATGCCAAATGCTGTTTATACGAATAAAAGTATACATGATTTGTAAGCAAGTAGATTGGTTTAGTTTTATGATGTATTAACCATTGTAGGTTATTTAAATCCAAATCGTTTTTATACATATAAATGATTTTTAAACACATTCTGAAGATAAAATTTTTTAAAGACTAGGCTCATTTTTTGCCCACAGTCTGAAATAGTTTAGTTTGGTTTTGGTTTGGTTGGGTTTTATGGCGTATCAACCATTGTAGGTTATTTAACACTAAATCTATTTTTATACATATAAACAGTTATATTTCAAACAATTCAGTTTAGCATACAAAAATAGTTCTATTTCAAGTAATTCAGTTTAGCATAAGTACACAGTTTAGTTCCATTTGACCCATAGATAAAATCCTATCAGGTGCTACCACTCTGGCTAGAGTGGACCTGGAAGCGATGGCAATGAAGAGGTTGTTGGAATGATATTAGCCAGAGTGAAGTTGTTGGTAGCGAGGAAGAGTGTAACGTGTGTGTGTTTAGTTACTTCCTCGCTGAGTTTGTGAGGTCTTTCGCTAATTGTTGTTAGGTATTAAAGGAAAGATGATGAAGAAGTAAGATGGCGATAGTCGAAAGGTGTTTTAAGAAATAGGTTTTTATTTGCAGCATGGAATATTAGGTTTGCTTTTGGTGTTGCAAGACTCGTGAAAGGTTGTGAGTATTGAGACGAAATTGAGTTATGAGAAGTTGAGAAGGTTGAGGTGGCAGCGTATGTCGTCGGACGTGTGAGGGATTGTGCTTTAGAGTCACCGTGTAGTTTCGTGTCTGGTATTTGGTGAGGAGAGTTTGCGCTATCTCCATTAAGGTGGCCCTGGGGTGAATTGAGAGCTAGGTGTCAAAAGCGGGATTACGCGTCAGATCGACATAGCCAATTTTGGGGTGACATAAAGTTATGCCTGTGCGAGGCACGTTGAATGCATCTAATTTATATTCAACTGGGATTCCTTGCAAGGAATCCATAAATTAGATGGGTTCCCTCGTGTGTCCATGCTGCTGCTGTTATTCTAGAGCTACAGTGAGACGTCTGCACTGGGCGGCATTGTCCAGCTAAAAAGCATCGCTATTGAAGAACGGCCAGTGTGACGTCTGCACTGGTCGGCGTTCTCCAGCCAAAAAGAGTGTGTTTAGCAGCTTAACCAATCTGTTAGCCGGAAATGAAAGGTCCGGGCTGAATAGGATAGGCCATCCTGATTGGGTGAAATCAAGTGTCGAATTAAATTGCGCGCCAAACCAAAATACGAAATTTTCCCTTCCTCTACAAGGTACTCCACATTCCTCAAAGCTCCAGCATTACTGGAACCTCACCATCGGATAGTTTAGTGTCATATCTTGTAAACTCGTTGGGGGTGTCTTAACTCCTCTGCAGAGAAACAGTCGGTGTATTGTACAATTCCAGCCTACTGGGCAAAATATTTCATCTAGTTTTTCATCTAGATAACAGGTATTGTATGTTTACATCCTCTTTTATATAAATACAATTTTTATATTACGATAAATTTTGTAAATTTCTTCTAACTAATCTGGTGTGTTTACAAATACCACAATTTAGTACACAGTAAGATTTGCACAGTCAAAATAGTAATCATGGAGATATGTGCCTCTCAAGTTATTAATGTTTAGCTAGAGTAGTTAACTTACATGAGTTAAATGCAAAAAGTGAAGAAAAAAAAAACAATTTCTGTGCTAAATGACAAATATTATAAATCAGAAGTTGTTTGCTTCTTAGATATAAGATAAGGTACATAGAATGAGTGAAACCACACAAGCTCACTATGCCTAAAGAGAGCGAATCCACACTGGTCCATTTGGTCTTATAAAATGAATGAAGCTCCACTCTCCCACTTCATCTATCGCAGCGGTTCCCTACCTTTTTTGTACCAGGGACCAGTTTTATGTATGAAAATGTGGACCAGTTGAAGGTGCGGGGGTTCCAATAATAAAAATCAGGTCAGTTCACAGTTTTTAATCTGAATACAATGATTAAACTTTATATTAGGCAATTATAATTTTACACTATATCAACTCACCACAAGGCAAAGTTAGATGGAGCCCCTGGACTTGTTTGCTTGCAACTAGACGGTGCCATCTAGAGTTGGTGGGAGACGATGATACTCGAATTGTGTTAGGTATATCCAGTCTACTCCATTGTCTTATTTTGGTGGCTGTCACTGCAGAAAACCCCACCTCAGAAAGATATGCGGTTGGAAACAGAAGAGCTTTCAATGCTTTTGTGATAAAGTCAGAATATTCTGCTTTGACTTGAATCCAGAATGCAAAGAGATTTGAAGTTGCTTCAAACATGGATCGAAGATCACCATTATTTGAAATCTTTTTTAAATTACTCGAAACCTGTGAGTCCAAAAACAAGAGGAGATAAGTTAAAAAAAAAAAAAACTATATTTCAGAGACAAACAAACACTTATCCCATAAAAAAGAATTTATCTTGAAGGAAATGAATTTAACATATACTTTTCTACTGACATTGCACAAATTTCGCCGTGCATAGTTGAGCTAACAAACACATTTGATTTAACACAAAAAATGAAATTAAAGGAAAGAATTGGAAAGTCAAATAGACTTACTCACCGTTGGACTGAAACAAAGTTGTACATTACACGAACAATTTTTCACAGAAATATTAATATTGTGTCTGAATGCAAAGTTCTCTTTTTTTCTTTCTTTCGTTTCAAATTTCTGGCGCGTGGTTGTCACAGGCTGAGTATAATTTTCTTCATTTTTCCTGTTAGATGTATCCTTTTCTCCGTGAATGTCAAAACAATTCTGAAGAATGGTTTTCTGGGGAATTTAAGCTTTTTCGTTAAATTTCTTCCTCAGTCCTTTCTCTGTGGATGTAAAGACTGATTCTGAAGGATGGTAATCAGAGGAAATTAACCTTTTTTTCGTGAAATTTCTTCTGCTGTCCCTTCTTGAAAAAATGTCTCCCAAGACTTATATTGAATTGGGAGAAATGAGAAACTTTTCTGTTTCCTTAGGAAAGAAACCAATTCTGGGCCCCTCCTCTACCGCGGAAACCAATTAACTCTCACTTAGTTAATTGTAAATTTTACACCGTTCCTTGTAGACCGGTAGAGTTTGAAAAAGGCAGATTTTGCTTTCAAGTTTTCACTGACTGACTCTGGTGTCTGCGAAAGAGCAGACCTAGCTTTCTACTTTTCTCTTACAAACTGGCATGCAGACTGGCTGAGGTACTCGTGAAAACGCAGAGTTTGCCTTCAACTCCTCTCTTACAGTCTGACGAACAGACTAACGAAAAAACCCGGCCAGTCGTTTAAAAACTCACAAAGGACAGTAACGGTCCAACTTTGAAATAACCCAATGACATTCGAGCTATAAAAAATCGGTAGTAAAAAAAATACTGATTTGCAAATTCCAAAAATCTCAACCAGTTATTCCTTCTTCAAGTAGGGATATGGTTGATTGCATTGGCTTGGGCACAAATAGGTTGTGGATCTATTCATTTGCCGTTTTGGGGTATTTATCGATTGGGAAGTAGTGCTTAAACTCTTTTGAAAGCTGCAGTAGGTGGTCATGCATCGACTGGCAGAATGAACGTTCGATCTCAGTCTCTTCTATAATTCCTGCTACTATGCGTTCACTCTCCGTCTCCAAAATTTCAGTTTGGCTTTGAATGCAACAACCTTATCTGACAACTTGAAACCAGTTGTCATTTTTCGTTAAAGTGAGAGATTGAGTTGGTTGCGCAAGTTTAAAATGTCACACAAGCAGGTTTTCAGAGCCAATCAGTGTTACTAAAATACTCTGTCAGTGGTGACTCTTTTTCTAGAAGAAATCTCTGCAGGGTCTCTTGTAACTCAAAACTTCGAGTCAGTGATTCGCCCCTAGAAAGTTATCTAACTTCTCTGTAAAAGAGAAGGTGTTTATATTCTGTATCCATCTCTTCATAGAGCTGATCGAAGAGATGCGAATTAAGGGCATGTGGTCAATAACTTTAGTTATATCTTTCAAAACAATGTTAAGCTCAGTTGATAGTTTTCGGATCACTAGCATTTCCTTATTGATGATACAGTGTGTAGACTCACATTCGAAAGCAACCTTCCTGATCCATGTTGTCAGGCCAGAAAGCCATCCAATCATCGCAGCCGCTCCGTCTGTGCATACATCGATACAAAACGACCAATTAAGTCTTCCTGATATGTAATTGTTCAAAGACTTAAATAGTTTTGAAGCGCTGGAGTTGGTTGACAAAAATAGCGGACATAATAAATCCACATGCATATGTAGGAAATGATGCAATTTCCTTGTCAAAAGAATTTTCGGGAAAAAAACGGATCAAAATTGGCGCAAAGATCTCCAACTAACGCCCACGCAGATGTTTAAAAAAAATAAACAATTGAAAACGATTTTTAGGTCTCTAAAATACGCGCCCAAAGAATTTTCGAAAGTCAACGCGTGCGCGCAGGACCCACCTTGATGCTATAAGAACACACAATTTTCCAGACAACAAAGATCAGTTATTCACAAGAGTGTGTACTAGTCTTTTTTGGAGTGCGTGAGTTATTTCTTAAAAACCATTGTTATTGTTACAGTTATTGTTATTGTTGAATTAAATTTGTTATTTCTTTGTGACCCCCTCAAACAATTATCATTGTTGTTTGGTTTTAAGGAGAGGATCTAACCTCGACTCAATTCTTTGCTTAAATTTAAAAAAAAACGACGGCCATTTTCCATTTTCGATATTTTTTGCATCACTTGTACTCCATTTGTTTCTAAACACAACATTCGGACACTCTTCCTCCTAGTTGCCCTTAGAAGCAACTATGGAGGAACTGTCGCCAAACATACCGTCTCGGAACTCACAATCTCTTCATCCAACGATTTTTTTTTTAATCACAATACATGTTTTACGACTTGGAACCCCCCTCGAAGCCGGAAGATTTATCACAATTATCATCGGCCAGCTCAATTCCACCCGCCCAAAAGGTACCATCTATGTCGGTCTCCCGGGTAGCACAAACCCACAAAAAGTCCCCGGAGGACTATGTTAAAGACAGGGTAAAATATGCCCAATATTTTCAGGGAAACCGTATTTTGCCGATTCCTAAATTAGACAAAGAAGTGGAGCCAAAAACCCTGTCTTTTATTATAACGGAGATTAAGACAAGGAGACAGGCAGGTATTAAAAAAGAGACTTTCGAGAAGCTACTAAGGGCAGCAGGGATCCCAGGCAAATATTTTTGTAGGCGTAGCTTTGCTACTAGGGATGTCCAGCTGCTATCAGAGGAACTGACAGTCAAGCTGGCCGGGAATAACATAACATCAAAATACTTACGGCTTCAGGCCGAATACATGGGGCGTAGACGAATTAAGGTCACTGTGTGTAACGTCCCTATTCAATTAAGTGGAGACGCCATAGCAGCATTCCTGACCGAGTACGGTGGCGTAGATGTAGTAAAAGCGAAATCCACGAATGGGACGGCACACGGTGACTGTTATTTCACCATATGCGGGGTTCCAGTCGATGCCACATACCCTCGATTACGAAAATCAAACGATGATGTCGAGGGTAAAAAGCCCCAATGCTGGAAATGCAAACATCTGGGGGCACTTTTCCAGAATCTATCCTCAGAAGACCACCAAACCAATATCATCGACATCAACTTCAACAACAACTACAGCAATAGCGACGACAATTACCATCTCGCCTGAGGAAAGCCCCAAACCTGAAACTAGGGACAACCCTAATAAAGAAAATGGATGGACCCAGGTAATTCGGGGCGGTAAGAAAAAGTCCCCTTTAAAGACACAGATCCCGAAACCAACAAAAGAAAAAAAACGCCAACAGTCACCATTGCTACTATTGCAACTACTACTGCTACAAAAGAAAAGTCATCATTAACAACAACAACAGTGCAACAAAATAATGAAAAAACACAACAGGAAACAAGGGACATATCATAAAATTTAAAAAGGAGAAGGGATAGCGAAGAATCATTAGCAGAGGAGGGGAGAAAAAATATCATAAAAAACCATCCCCAAAACCATCCCAGCAACCAAAAAAATACTCAATCTGAGTCACAATCACCCTCCCAGCCACAACCCAAAGAAAAGAAAACAAAAACACAACCCCAGCAACCAGCTCAATTCATTCCTCCCCCACAACAACAGCAACAAGAAAATACCCAAACCCAAGTCACTGAACCCCTCCCCCTTTCCTCAATATTACCTTCCCTATCACCCATATCAACCCCCAAGATATCTTCCTGATCTCACTCGGAAATTAGAGAGCCAGCACCATCCACAAGGAAACGAAACAAGTCAGTCTCAAATAAGACTCGACAAGCTTTAACCGGATTTTATTTTTGCGCCGACACAATAGACTCAACCACATTCGATCACCAAAGAAAACATTAAACCCGCTGATCTCATTTACAAAAATAAAAGAAAAGGACGTGACCAATCCATATTTGTTCAGGGGTGCACCCATAGTGACCACCTTTGTTCGTTCGGCTGGCACTCATGCAAGGGAGCTGTGGCGTTTCCTTGAGGAAGCCAGTCGGACGGACATAAGGCTGACAGAGTTGGAGCACCCATCGCTCAATAAAATACTGCACCAATGCACTGGAAGGGTCCCGATTTACGTTCACCCGTCATTTTATAGGTCACTAAAGTTGCGGTACCCCATAGACGTCGGGGGAATTTCCAGGGACGGCCGAGTTGCTAATGAACTCGGTACCGGTTCCCTGCGTTAGGCCGTCGGCATCCTTACCCCGGAGGATTTCCGGTCCGTAGTCGACAGGGAGTAAGGTAAGTGGGTCTGATGGCTTTAAACCTTGCCACGTTGAATGTGAGGGGACTGAGGGATTCAAGCAAGTGTGCGCGCTTGCTTGGTGAACTCTCGAACCTCAGAGAGAATGTTGCTGCAGTGCAAGAGACTTACTTCCTTTGCGATGCGGACTCTCGTGTGCTGGGGAACGATTTTAACGTTTTCTCAGCATACGGTAGCCGCAGTAGCGCTGGGGTCTCTTTGCTAGTTGGACGCAGCCTTGATGCTGATGTTGACGTTGTTTTTGCAGGTAACGGGGGCCGACTGGTTGTGGCCGATGTTGCCGTTAAAAGTTTCAAGTTCCTGCTGGTTGTGGTTTATGCACTGAATTTCCCTGCGGAGAGGACTTCCTTTTTTCATCAGTTGGCGCTGTTCCTGGACGATTTGAAGCGGCCAGTCTTAATGAGTGATTGGAATGCGATCCTTGATCCCAAAATAAATAAGGTCGGGCGGGGAGCTAAAAGGTTGGGAAGGTGTGAAAGCAGCCTTGTCGGCCTTCACTCGTCATGACTTGGTCGACAGGTTTCGTCTGGCTCACCCAGGGCAAGAGATGGGGATCTGGCTAGATAGCTCGCCCTCTGCCAAAGTAGGTTCCTACTTGGACAGAGTGTTAGTGAGAAGAGCTGATAGCGATTTCGTTAGTTGTCCCACGTTCCACTTGATAGCGTGGACTGACCATAAACTTGTCAGGGTCAGTCTGCGGTTAGCTAATAGGCCTAGTTTGGTCGGCTACTGGAAGTTCAATACCTCCTTGCTGGAGATACGGGACTTCCGGGACCGGCTGGAATCCCTAATTAAGCGGGCGTTAGTGGAGGCAGTTACCAGGAATAGGTGGTGGGTTTCATTTAAACATAGGATTAGAGATTTCGCCACCAAGTACGGTCACCAGCTCGACCAAGATAGGCCCAAGGAGGCGGAATCTATAGAAGATAGGCTTTCCCGGACGGTGGCTGGGGTGGACTCCCTAACCGTAGAGATAGCTAGAGGGGACCTTGGGCATGAGAGAAGCGAGCGCTACAAGTGATTCGTAGTTAGATCTTGGTTAAAGAGAGTTCTCAACGAAGCTGTGAAATCGAACGTGACTGCGCGTGAGGAAGAAGTGGGAAGGTTACCCGATCTGTATATCGATTCCGTCAAGTCCCCGGATTAGCGCGTGCTGCGAGGGAATCGCGAGATACGTGATGCCTTTCAGGTGCACTTTCGTGATCGCTTTGCCCGCTGTCCTGATCTCCTGCTTTAGGAGTTTCGCAGCTATCTTGCTGACTTCCCCAGCCTTGGGGCGGCTGAAGCGGCTAGTTGCGAGGGTGTGATTACTGAATGTGAAGTCCGTGATGCGTTGAAGCAGGTCGGCCTCAACAAAGCGCCGGGGCTAGATGGTTTACCCTTCGAAGTGTACTTCAGGCTGCTGCACATGTTTATGCCTATTCTGACGGATATGTTCAACCATTGGTTCGCCCAGGGAGCCATTCCTGGTAGCGTTACCAAGGGCGTGATCACATTGCTGAAGAAAGGTGGCAAGCATGTTTGAGAGGGTTTAGATTACAGGCCCATAACTCTGCTTAACACAGAGTTAAAGATTTTGGCCTGGGTCTTAGCGAATCGTTTACTGCTTGTCATTAGCGATCTGATCGGCCCCGAGCAGACCTACGCTGTGAAGGGAAGATCGATCCAGGACAATCTGCACTTGATTCGTGAGGTCCTAGAGGGGATAGAAGACGGCACAGAAGCCGCGCTGATCAGTTTAGATCAGTCCAAAGCCTTCGATAGGGTTGACCATCGGTTTTTGGCGACTGTTTGAAGACTGCCAGATTCCAACTGGAGTCCTGCAGATGGATTAGCATGATGTACCACAACCCTCAGGCAGTGGTGCAGGCGAACGGAAAGCGTTCGAGGGCTTTTGTGAACAAGCGTTCGGCCCAGCAGGGCTGCCCCCTGTCTCCTTTTCTCTATGTCCTCGCTTTGGAGCCCCTGCTTAGGGATGAGGGGACAAATCCGGCCCTGTGCGGTGTCCCTTTTGCTGGCCCTCATACGGCAAGGGTTTCCGCGTTCGCCGATGATATCACAGTTTGTATCCCGCCGCCTGGATATAAAGGCTGTGAAGAAGGCGGTTAGCGAGTACGAGCGGATAGCAGGACAAAAACGAAGGTTTGCGGCTCGGTGCTTGGAGGGGTAACGATACCCTTCCAGGGCCCTTCCGCAGGAGTAACGGACCCGTCCGTATCCTCGGGGTGTGGTTCGGGCCCGACCTTCAACAGGAGTGAAATTGGTCGGAAGTACAAGCTAAGCTGGATGCTCAGGTAGGAACCTGGCTTTCAAGGAGGTTGTCCTTAAAGGGCAGGGCGGAGGCGTGCGCCGGGTACGTCTTCCCCTTGATCCTTTACCGATTGGCTGTACTTCCTCTGCCTAAGGCACGTCGGCTGGCGCTTCAACGATCCCTCTTCAGATTGCTCTGGGGAGGCGGAAAGGCCGATGTTCCGTAGACAAGTCTGCATCCAACGTATGCACAACGGAGGTCTGGGTATGCCTGATCTGGAGAGCCACTGGCTTGCTGAAAGACTTGCACACGGAGGCCGATCCTTGACGGGGGACGCAGTATGGAGACGAAAGGCGAGTCGGACTTTTCCACGCCTCCAGTCAGACCCAAAGGCTGAAGTTCGACATAAGCCGATGGGCGAAGCACTGTTTGTCCGCGAATGCCGAGCGGCCCTTCGTAACCTTCCTGGGTCTAGTGACCTTCACGGCCTCGGAAGAGGCTGAATCGGGAGCTAGTGGTGGGTTCCGCTTCGGACCCTCTTAGCGAGCGGCGCGGCTGAACGGCGGAGGAGATCCGCTCTTACTGGAATTGGGCGCCAGGATCGAGCTTCTTGAACAACTCCGAGTTCTCGCTCACCTAGCGACTTGCACGTTACCCCTTCTCGGCTTGAACTTCAGAGCGGGCCTGGCAGACATGCCTGATTGTACTTGCTGCGGCAGAAGTTTGGAAGAAACGGCTGAGCACGCCTTCTACTACTGCGAACGAGTTCGCCCGTTCTGGGATCACGTCGGGAATGGACGGCTCGTATATAACCCAAGCAGCTTGTGCTGCTCGACGCTGGTTACGTCGTGGACAACGTTATTCCTCCGTTTCAGAGTGAGAAGCGTGTGGTGTTTCTCACGATCCTAGCTGTAGCTCGAATGGTGATTTGGACGACGCGAAAGAAGGGACTGTATGACGATGCAAACTTTTCTCATCGTGATCTGGTTTTGTATTTTAGGCATCAGCTTAGGGTCAAAATCAGATGCGATAGAAAACACTTGGATCGCATAACATTCGACAAAAGGTGGGTGAATGTGGCGAGCCTGGTCGTAAGAAAGGGAGCAATGCTGGAGTCATCCTTCCCTCTTCTGCCTGCCCATGGCGTCTACGGTACAAGTCCTTTGGGACCCCACCCCGGGTAAGTAAGTAAAAGCTTTTTCCCCTTGAAGCCTAGTTAGCAGTATGTTGTTAGTCATCGTCCCCGTCATCTAGTTGCTTGTGTCCAAGATCTTCCCCATTCCCATTATTTTTGTCCCTCAACCCTCACTCCAGCCCGCTTTTGATGAAGATCTTGGAATTTCACATGTATATAATTCATATTATCTGTCATTTAACTGTCCACACCACACCCAACCCTGTATTGTTTTTTACCCATTGGGTTAGGATCCCTCTCCCACCTAGGGTAGGTCTGGCTTGTTTTCGGTGTTTTCGGACACCGGAAAACAGTCTGCCTCCATTTTGTAGACGGGGGGATGGGAGGGCAACCAAACGGGGAAATTTTTTCCTTGGTTTCGCTTTTCGTTTTTTTGTATTTCGGGGTTTTTCTCCCATTCCCATCATATTGTAAATAAATCCATTATAAATAAATCATCAATTTCAAATAAAGTCGCACATTCAATTCGGGGTTTTAAGTAGGTCTTTTTCATAGAGCAAATGTGGTATTTTAGTGATTGTAGCGCGCATGGCGATGGATAAATGGTTATATATTGTACTGTTGAATGGGTCGGCGAATGTGGTTACCTAGTTTCCCATAGTATCCTTAGAAACAGCATGACTGCTCCCTTTCCCCTCCCTAACAAAACCTCAATGCCTGGTGCCTACATTGTAATAACAAGGAAATAAACAGATCAGTTTCTCATACCAACCCGGAGTGATAAGTACTAATTGTTTTCTCAGCGGTGCCGTGTTCGCTTGATCTTCAAACAACGGTGTCATGTTTGAATTTCAAGTTCGATAAAGATCTTTACTCACGCTGCCCCCAGAACTGGCCTTTACGGTTGTGACTTGATACACGAATCGCTGTATATCCTTCTACATTTTAGCTCCCAACATAGAAATAAATTTCTTTATTTTTTGTAGCACTATTGTTAATATTGTCTTTTCATTCATTAACATTAGTACCCCTACACATTTTGGAAGGTATACCGCATAAAAACGAACAAAATTGCCTTGTCAATATCAGTAGAGTCGTCCGCTTGATTTGCGTACCACGGTGACTCATTTATCCCCTCTAACAACTGTGCTTTAACGTCATCCGCTATTTTATCAATTCTTCTTGTTATGGTGGTAGCCGAAAGGGAGACAATTATTATCTTTTTCACATCATCCTCTTCGACAAATGTTTTTCATAGCAGGCAGAATAAATTCTTCCCCAATAGTTAAGAGCTTCTTAGCTTTAGCAATGTGGTCTGCAGCCAAGAATGACGCTTTCAAGGGAGATACCTTTGTTGAAGTGGTGACCGTCCACAACTGCTTTTGTCCTTCAAGTTTACGTCTTTTTCTTTCAAAAAATTGCAAGGGCTTGTCTTTTAACGCAAGGTGTTTTGTCTGAATGTGGCGAAGCAATTTTGAGTTTCACAGCTTCATTAGCTAGCCGTTCACCGTAAATTATGGATCGCGAGTGCGGAACTTGTGTATCACTTGTTACGATGAACCTGTAACTTAGGTAGAAATCTTGGTATTTTCTTTTAAATGCAGCTTTCTTTTTGCTGGCAGTCTATGACGCTTCTGCGGTCCCATCTTTTGCTAAGGAAAAAGCTCTTATAGAATACACATTTTTTAGCCTTAAAATAATTTTTAAAAAACATACATAAGAACATTCTAGAAATTTTGGATCAAAACCGCATTAGCATTGAAGTTACATTTTATATTTTTCAACCAATCAGCTAAAAACATAGAATAAGAACATTCTAGAAAATCCGGACCAGAAACTAATCAACAGAAAATTTATTAGATTCTAAAACAAATAAGTAAAAATACGAATCTGATTGGTCAAGAAATGTCTACGCGCTTAAATTTTAGGACCAACAATAAAACTATTTTTTGATCCACTACTAAAGTATAAATAACGAAGAATTAAATCAACCAGGTCAGTTGTCGGTCATTCAATTCATTTCTTCCACGGCCAAAAAGTCATTCCGTCTACTACCCAAAAAGATTTTTCACTAGAGGCCATGAAACCAGCAGCAGAGCCGCAATTAAGATTCAAAGAGAAAGACTTGAGAACTTTCTTTCATCAATGAGACACGCTGTCCCCAAAATCTTAAGAAAAAACACAGTGCGGACTTAATGAAAGCAAAGACTCACACTCACGGTCCATCATTCATATGCACACACACATACCAACATATGTAAATAAAGATAACTATTTTTATCCAACTTACTTCGGCCAACCATGGAACCATTTATTTAATAGACTTTATTAACCTTTAAACACACACACACACACACACGTGAACAATCTTATTTTCATCTAACTGGCCATAACTTTTTTTTACAAAGGCCACTCGCATATTATGTTTCTCATTTATTTTCATTCCTGTTTTGTAATGAATATTAAATTGTTTATTTCTTAATGTTCGTTGTTGTCATATTCCATTTGTTTTACGAGCTGGTAAAAATTTGTGATGTATTTGTGGTGGAACTAATCGTGAAGTAATACCCGTAAAATACGGACGAGAACACACTCTCACTCGCTACATGCACCCCCTACACTCTACAGTGAATTTTGTTATTGGCTCATTTTTTTTCAAGGGTTAACTTATAGTTAGCTGAAGATTATAAATGTGGTTAGCTGATGTGTGAAATGACTCGCCAGAGTTAAGTGAGGCAGTAAGGCGAAGTTGTAAACAGTAGTTTTTCAAAATCAGATCCTGTGATGTTTCAAAATTAAACGAACACATTGCTATATCAGTGAACGGTTGCAAGGAAAGAACGAAACACAGTTGCGAAAACAAAGAACATGAAGGCACGTAAAATCTTAACAATTGTATTGAAAATAGATAATCAAAAAGTTCAAATAACTGGGTTTGTATAAACGTGTTGATATGGAATTCAAGAAAGTAAAGAATGCCCTATGCTTAATAGCAGTAGGATCGTTAGACTTATGTGCACGCGTTCAATCAGATGTTACGAGTGCGGAGAGGAGAGGGGCATTTGGTGATTTACGACTTAGTCGCTTCCTTCAAAGTGGTGAAGAGGAAAGTCAGTGTGGGTGGTGCATGGTTTCAAGTTTCGCCTCTCTCTCTCTCTCTCTCTCTCTCTCTCTCTCTCTCTCTCTCTCTCTCTCTCTCTCTCTCTCAGAGCTGGAGTTCTGGTCTGTGGGTGTCGTTTGCCTTCTTTTGATCTCTTTGCTGTTGCGAAATTTGTCTTTCATATCGTTTTTGTCTTCCGATCAGATCAGATTGGGTTTTTTTGTTTTTTACCACGAAGGTCACGGATTGGACGAAAAATTACTTTTGATTATTTTTATTTTTTGATAAATTACATTGACATATCGCTATGCGCTGATCCTATGCACAGAAGCTCCTTTTTCCATTTTCAAGAAAGTCTCAACACCTATAACAACTGGTGAATGCTCTCATGGATGCTAGTTGGAATCATTATTTTGTGTGTACGATAAATCAGAAAAAGATCTCTTTTGGTCATATAACAACACGAAATCAGTTTCCTCATTGTCGTTCTTCTTCTTCTTCTACTCCATCATACGGCTCCCTCTTTTACTCATGTCCAAAACAATCCCTGCTACTTTCTCTCAGTTCTGCCAAAGCTGACGCGACTTATCTGACATCCCACCATGTCAGAATATGGCATAAGGCCATTTTATGGTGGGAGGTACGCACGAATCCAGACTCATGCGTGGCAGGTGCAGAAATATTTGACCCCGTCGGTATTTCCTTAACAGGCTGCCTCAGGCACCAAGCAATAAACTTAGGCAAAGATCTGTGAGGACGGCCCCTGAGGCTAAGGTGCTA
Source organism: Sepioteuthis lessoniana (assembly GCA_963585895.1). Taxonomy (NCBI): domain Eukaryota; kingdom Metazoa; phylum Mollusca; class Cephalopoda; order Myopsida; family Loliginidae; genus Sepioteuthis; species Sepioteuthis lessoniana. Next base: position 37,824,551 of record OY757927.1, read on the forward strand.
TAGACAACAAAACAACCACACAGTACGAATGCCAGGCGGCTGGCCCATAAGGGTAAAATTTCAAATTTCGACTGGGTATCTGGCTTGTCTGTTTATTGATGCCAGAGTTCACACATCTTTTTGCACATTTGGGCCCAATCATCAAGCCAATCCTCCACATTATGCTAAAGTCATTTTTTCACATTCAGAAGGACCCGGTTTCTCTTACTCTGTTATGCTTAAACACCCAAGTGCTAGTGGGTACTAGTTTTCATTCATCTGAGTGTGTAGTAAATTACTTGCATAGCAGTGATTTCAAAATCCTCCATTCACATTCTCAGTCACTAGAAGGCTGCATGCTAGTATTTTATTGATGTATTACTTCTTAACATTCTATTTTCCTCAAAGCTTATTTTTTAATATCACCTTGTGACCTGCTTCTATAGTTTTTTGTGAAGCCAAATCTCTACTCTGATGGTTTTTTATAGCATTCTAATTTCACCATCCTTTTCACTGTTTTATCATTGTTTGAATATTTTAATGCTGTTCAACATTTTACATTTGTTTCCATGTAATTTATGTTTCACTATCCAAGTGAATACAGTTGTGTGAACACCAACAAATGAACAAAAATGCATTAAACACACTCACATCATTTGCTTCTTGTCAGTGACCCAATATTACATTATCCTTTAAATGTTAGCAATCTTACAGTGCTAACTGTAAATTGGAACAATAAAAATTACTTAAATGAAGACAGTCACAAATTATTTAAATATTATGTTGTGCTTTAATCCTTTTTGCTTTGTGTGTTAAATTATAAAGTGTTATGAACTAAAATGTATTTAACTGAGCTGGTCTAATTCTTTAAGAAATAATGGAACCTTGAATGTAAACTCACAGTAAGTAAATAAATGTTACACAATATGTAGATCATAACTTTTAGTTATCAAAAGTTATGATATGAGTATAATACACTGGTATGATGGATAACTTAAGGAAAACTTTGTATAGGGTTATATAAAGAATGAATGATATATTAGTTGCAAATATCAATACAATAAAAGGATGACACTACAATAAGCTTAAGCAAAAAAGAACCCTTAAAATTTAGAATAATTTTAAATCAACAGAATATTGTCACATGGTCTCCCACTGAGAAGAGAGATGGGAAATTGCTACTATTCCTCCGTGTTTGAATTAGCCAAAGATTGACCGTTAAAAGATAAATAATGAATGCAGGTCAACTTCGGCTGGCCGTTGAAGGAAGAAAAAAATATGGGTCAGACTATCTGTACTCTGTGACCTCACTCGGGTCACCTGACAGGGGAAGGAAGAAGATAGAAGCTAAAATGATTGGCTTGAACCCTAAGGCGGAAGTGGGAGCTCCTTCCGTCAGCAGAAGTAGGACAGAGGTCGTGGCGAACGAAGCTAAAGCCAAGACTCCGGGCAAAGGAAGACAGAAAGTATCTTGGACAAGGGGAAGAGCCATACCTTCAAGCCAGAACTAAAAATAACATAAAGTCTGTTAGCCCGTAAAAGAGGAAATATTCTCCACAGGAATCCATTGGAAAAGATAAGTGAACTTTAAGACTGTTTCTCCCTATACCCAATTATATATCCTCTCTCTCTCTCTCTCTCTCTCTCTCTCTCTCAATTTGAGGAAAGACTAAAGAAGAAAGAAAAGAAAAGAAAGACATTTATGTTTATGTACTATCCGTTAATAATATCGCCGACGCGTTGAATTTGTGTATCAGCGTGTGTAGTAAAAAAAAAAATTGACATATTTTCATGTTCCCACATGTTGAAGTTGTTATTTGTATAATCTGCTACCCAGTTGTTATTTCATGTTTCAGGGGAAACCGGAGTTGTCGACTACTATAATTAATATTATTACTTCTCAACCTAGGGGTCCATATCTTCCATTGTTCTAGGGGAGGAAGAACTAGTGGCCTTGGTGGGTGTGTGTATAGTGTGAAATTTGGAAACCCCTTGCCAACGGCGGTCAGTCTAGCCACAAATTAACCCCCACATAATATGCCAGTTCCTACATGCCCGAGAAAGGACTCTGAACAAGGACTTATTCTACAAGGGATCAAGTGCCAGGCCGCCCTGTCCTCATACATGCAAAAAAATAAACCCCCGTTTGATGATAACAATATTTAAATGCACCAGTTCCCGTACGCATTTAAATGGTTGCTCATCCGGGGACCTTTTGTTTTAATTTGCCGTCACAATATGAAACAGCAAAGTTAACCTTATGCTATTCAAAGCTTGATTCTTGTATCATGGCTACTTACAAATAATATTTCACAAATCTCTGCTTGATTCTACAAAGTTTTTAGTTTTTCAGACATTTATTTGAAGTTCTTTTTATTTTGCATTTCTTGAAGTAATTCTATCTTTCTACAAATAATACATTGTGTATTGTATATAGGATATCAGAAAAAGTCCAGAAAATGATTCAAAACTCTTATTTCTTATAAGAATAATGATATATTTATTTTTAATATAGAATTCCCCTTTTTATGAGTTTGAACACCTCTATAGAGTTGCTGTGATAAAAATGAAATAATGAGATAATTAATTTCCAATTTTTAATATAATTTGCTTATCACAACTGGATTTTATTAATGTTCCCCAAAATATAAAGATCATTTATTTCACTTAAGTCAATTCTAGATTACTTTGTTTTGTAGTAAACATTTAGTGGAGAAAAAAAAGAGAAGCAAGAAACAATTTAGAAGGAGAAAAAGGGAAAGAAATTAGAAAAGTTAAAAAATTTCAGAGAATTTCTTTGCTTCAATAAACAGTCTTTGATAAAAGAAAAATGAACAAAAATTCAAATTTTGGTTATGAGAGGAAATGTACTTTAAAGCGTAATAAAGAATGATGTCAATGGAAGTTAAAAATAATGAATAACAGTTATAAATAGTTATAAGTTTACAATGTAATAAAAATCTTTAAGATAAGAATTCTTTTAAATTTTTAACCGAGCTCACCTGTTTTTAATGTTCAAATGCTTTAAAATCTTAAACCAAATTTAAATAATGCCTATTTAAATAAAGCTTCATATGTGGTTTTAATTTTTCAAAAATTTTCACAACCTTCTCATAAGACTAGGATTTAACTATATTTTGAAGTATTACTTTACATATACCACTTTTTGACACTCCCGAATGCAACAACAATGAAGTTTCTTAGGGTCATTCAATGTTTCAGAAAAACTACTTCTCTCTCCTAATCCATTGTTAACTAGAAGCAACTTCTGTTGCCTCAGTAGCTAACTTGATGGCCCTTTCATATTGGTTCCTGTAATGCCCAGCATATTCCAGGCTCTGTAGAGGTACTGGCATGTGAATTCCTTCTATCTCATATTGGTGGGCTTTTACTTTTTTTGCTACTTGTCGCCTCTGCATTTTTCCACCAATGCAAAATACTTTCTCAGGTCATGCATTCTTGGGAATGATTTGCCTGGCAGCTTCCAATGTCAGTATTATGTCTGTTTTTTGTATTGTGATAACATTTTCTGGAAAAATGCTTCCTCAAAGCAACTTTCAGCTGCTAGTCTTGTACTGTTACTACCTGGCTTGAGAAAGCTGTCCTGGTAGTTGATGTTAGCTACTCCTCATCTCTCATGAAAGCAATAATCTTCTTCACTGGGTGGACATAGTGGAAGATGACACCTTCTATTATCCTCAGTACTTGACCTCAGAACCTGCCGTAGTAGCTTTCACCCAAAATTTCTGTTAAGTAATTGAAAATGTGTTCCAAGGTTCTTCAGTAGTGACTCTGTTGTGGTTAATCCTACCATTGTATACATGTATTATTGTAGAGAAGAAGGAATAAGGTATTTAAACAAGGAGAAAATGCGATGATAATTCTGGAATAACTTAACTATTATTGACAGGATAGCCAAACAAAGAGGTTACAAAAAAAGGAAAGATATGAATGTATGTACACAGAAATAAAGGTGTGTATATAAAAAAATAGTTCATATCACTTTCTTGGTAATTGTCTCTTACTTATGTGAAATAAGCATGTCTGTATATGTGAAAGAATTTTGATATGTATTGTGTAGTGTGTTATTAGTAGAGTACCAGGATTATGTCATGGGCAGACTGCATAAAGCAATGTTATAATTGTACTAAATAGTCCTTTGAAAGTGAGCATCTGTAGAGGGACAAAAACATGTCTAGCCACAAGCTCATAGTTATAGAAAGAGAAAGAACTATCTTTGAATCTTTTTAAGTACCTAGATGTTGCCTCATACTAGTCATTTGAAAAAACTTTTGCAGGCAAAAGCAGTAATCCCACACCTCTATATATGTAAAGAGGGTATCTTCACTTTCTCCAAGTTGTTCAAAATTGGATGGTCTTGGCAGAATGTCATAAAGTCTGGATTGAAAACATTATTTCATGCTTGTTTTAATTAGCATACAGCTACATGAAAAGGTTAAAATTTTTTTAAATTACTTTTTTCTTTCTTTACATTTTGACTATGAATAATACACAATGTTGATTGTATTCAATGGCATATCAATTCTTGGGGATTATTTAATGCCAAATCCAGATTTTACATATATATTACATATATGATTTGTAAGTGAATAGTTTGTAGATAACATTTTTAAATGAGCCAGAGCTCATTTTTGTGCACAGTTAAATGTTTCAAGTACTGCTATTTACTTTTTGCAATGTTTCAAGTATTGGTATATAACACTACTAGTTCTATTTGCACTCAGTTAAATGGTTTCAAGCATTGCTATTTAACATTAGTAATTCTATTTATCAAGTATTCCTATCTAATTTAATACTAATCCTTTGTTTGCACACTGTTAAGTATTACTATTTAACATCAATAATTCTATTCTATATTATTCATTTGTTTTCACGTAGTCAAATGGTTTGAAATACTAATAATCCAATTTAACATCAATCATTTGTTTGCACACAGTTAAATGGTTTCAAGTAAAGAAAATGACTTAATATTTCTATTTGACATATAGATGGGACCCTAACAGGTACTACCATTCTGAATCAGAGTGAACTAGTATGAATAAGTACTCCACATTCCCCAGACTCTAGAACAAGAGCCTCACCATCAGATAGTTTAATGTTATATCCAGGAAACTCATTGGTTGGTGGGGGTTGGTCTTACCTCTCTGCAGATGTGCAGTTGTCATATTCTACAGCCCTTACTGACTATAATGTTAAATTCAAAGTAAAATATTTAAAGGTTAAATAAGAAATTGCTTTCATATCTGTCCAATCTCAAGCCACAATTATTTCTTAATTTGTGTATTTGAGATATTTGAAGTTTTTTTTATTTCGTATCATGCTAATTATCATAAAATAAAAGTGTTGCAATTGCTTTTATTAAGTGATAACTGTTAGTAAATAACCAGCTTGCTTAAATAAAAACAACTATATATATATATATATATATATATATATATATATATATATATAAGTAAAGTAAAGTAAAGTTAGCGACCATAGTCGAGGGTGACCCGAAGGCTCCCTTTTCGATAGCTACTACACCAAGGTGTAGGGGAGGGCGCTACTCCATTCCCAGGATTGCTCCACTTTACCCTTGAACCGTACCTTATAATGCTGAGTGTTAAGCAAGGTGGTATCAAGTACCATTTTTAAAGTCTTTGGTATGACTCGACCTGGGATTGAACCCAGGTCTCCCGGGCCATTGGCGAACACTCTAACCGCTGGGCCAATGTCATATATATATATATATATATGGGGGAACGATGATTTTTGTGAAAGAAAATGGATGAAAGCTGTTTGCATTTCATTTCTCATTAATGCCTGAGAGAAAGGCATAAATTTATATCTTCTACCATTTATGGGTAAATAGAAGTGTAGACAGGGCACTGTAGGCTAGCTAAAGCAAGTGGTCGAGGAGAAAGAAATCTTTTAATTCAAAACCAGATGATAGTCTTTAAGGCAGTGTAATGTTGCATTCCACTTGTATATGAGAAATTTCAATTAAACAAGGTAATAGAACAGATTCCTAAACCCCACATATTGCTAGGTGACTTTCATCATTATCATCATATCGCGCTGGTAGCACGGATATCCCTGACCCTCTCTCGCCACTCCTCCCAATCGTTCATCGCCCTAGGTAGGTCTTCAGGACAACATCCCGTATCCTCACATAGCTGCTGAATATATGTTCGTGCTGGTCGTCCTGCTTTTGCACGGCCATGTGTGGGGGTCCATAAGAGTACATATCATATGAGTTCGTCCCTGCTTCTCCAGCAGTGTCCTGCATGTCTGGTTCGTCTAACTTGAATAGTTTTCGTGATAGGGGGCAGGTGGCCGTACAGTTGTTGTCTTGTGGGGTGTTGCCGCCAGGACTTGTTTAAGATTGCACGTAGCATTCTTGTGTAATTGCCGTCTAGCTTCTTCTCCAGCCGTTTTGTTAGCGTCCATGTAGTGCAGCCATATAGCAGTATCGATGTGACCGCTGCCTGGAAGAAACTGCGTTTCATTTTATCGGTTAGGTCTGATTTCCATATAATCGATAGCCTATTGATAGCTGTCCATGCTTTCGCTAACCTCGTTTTGATGTCCTTTTCGGTTGATTCGACGCTGCCTGCAAACTAACAAAAAGTGCAAGGATCTGGAAAGCATAATTAATAGCAACAATCTATGCATATTAAATAATAAATCTCCAACATATCTCAATTCATTTACCGGCTCCTACTCAGCTATTGTCCTCACTCTAACTGATCCTTCAAGCTACCTGGATTACACGTGAAAAGTCCATAACGATCTTTGTGGCAGTGACCATTTCCCTATCACAATAGATATTCTTGAACCTAGTCATGACAACAACAGACCTTCCCGTTGGAAAACTAATAAGGCCAACTGGATTGAATTTAAAACTTTATGTGATAGAGAACTTGTCTAGAACCCAAATAATACATGCATGATAGACCATTTCACAGAAACATTAATAGAAATAGCTAATGAAACCATTCCAAAAACCTCACCCGCAAATAAACACAACACACCCTGGTTTAATGATGAATGCAGGGTGGTAATTCAACAACGAAATGCTGCTCTTCGCAACTTCAACAAAGAACCCTCCACGAGTAACTTAAACACCTTCAAACTGCTCCGAGCAGAAGCACGGAAAATTATAAAGCAAACAAAAAAAATCAGTTGGCAAAATTATGTCAACAAACTCAATTCCTCAACCAAAACTAACACAGTCTGGAAGATGATACGAAAGATTTCGGGAAAAATACAAACTACACCTCTGAAAAACCTAATTAAAAATAAATCAGAAGTCACAAATATAAAAGACATTGCCGATGCATTGGCTGAAACCTTCTCGGCTAATTCCTCCTCCAATAACAAACATAAAACAGAAAATCCAAAATTAAGTTTTAAATCTAACAATGCTGAAAATTATAACGGATGCTTCACATTGGCAGAGCTAAAAGAAACCATCCAAAAATCACATAACAGTCGACCCAGATGAAATTCACTATGAATTCCTCAAACAATTACCCCGAAGGTCTCTTGACTACTTATTAGCTGCTCTAAATGAGATCTGGGAAAGTAGTAAATTTCCAGACTCATGGAGAGTAGCTACCATAATCCCTATACCTAAACCAGGGAAAATAACCTCTATCCTTCTAATTATCGACCAATAGCACAAACAAGCTGTCTCTGCAAGACCATGGAACGTGTGGTCAATAAAAGATTAGTTTGGTTCATTGAATCCAACAACCTTTATACCAACTCTCAATGTGGCTTTAGAAGCCAAAGATCTACAATGGATCAGGTACTCAGGTTGGAAACCTCCATCAGAGAGGCAAACATCCAAAGACAACACCTCGTCGCGGTATTCTTTGATCTAGAGAAAGCGTATGAAACCACTTGGAGATATGGTATTATGAAAGACCTGCATAATATGGGTTTGAGAGGAAGATTCCCAAACTTTATAAAAGCTTTTCTCACAGACAGGAAATTTCAAGTTCGAATTGGAACAACATTGTCTGATATTCAAAAACAAGAAGAACGGGTCCCTCAGGGGAGTATATTATTAGTAACCCTCTTCAACATAAAAATTAATAGAAGTACCAATTACCTGAACCCTGGAGTTGATAGCAATTTATATGTAGATGACTTCTGCATCACATCGAAATCCAAATATATACAGACAGCGGAGCGTCAACTGCAACAGAGTATCAACAAAATCAATAAATGAGCAACCATAAATGGATTTAAGATCTCCAAAACAAAAACTCAATGCGTGTATTTTTGCCAGTTGAGAAAAATGCACAACGACCCTACATTAAAGTTGGACGATTCGGAAATTCCGGTCGTCAATCAATACAAGTTCCTCGGTATTATTTTTGACCGAAAACTCTCTTTCATTCCCCACATACAATATATAAAAGATAAATGTAACAAAACACTGAAACTACTGCGTATAATAGCCCATACAGACTGGGGTGCAGATTTTCAAACATTACTAAAATTATATAGAACATTAATCCGCTCAAAAATCGACTATGGCTGCTACGTATATGGAGCAGCCAGAAAGTCCTATCTGAAAACATTAAATACTGTTCACCATGAAGGATTAAGATTCATCTTGGGGGCTTTCCGAACATCCCCAGCCGAAGCATATGAACCACCTCTAAAACTCAGATTCACAAAGTTAGGTTTACAATACTAAAGCAAAATCAAGTCACTACCAACCAATCCGGCTCATGACTGCATTTTTAACACCAAACACCAAACCCTATTTAACGAAAAGGAAAAGGCCATAAAAACCTTTGGCCTCCGCATGAAGCCCATTCTGGAAAATGCAAATATCTCTATTAAAAATATTCATGATACAGTACAGCTAAATTCCCCTCCCTGGCTACTTGAAAAGTCAGAGGTAATACTAGACTTAAACAAACTCTCAAAAAAGAAAACACACCCCTTAATATACCAAGAAAAACTCCATAACATCCAAGACAACCTTCCTAATTATCTAAACATCTATACAGACGGCCCCAAGGACAACAATGGAACCGGGTGTGGAGCAGTTCTAAACAATAAAACTATGAAACAATCCCTTCCTAAAGAAGCTTCCATATTTATAGCTGAAATCTATGCAATAAATTTGGCACTTAATATCATTTCAAATAACAAAGCTAAGAAATTCATTGTGTACTTAGACTCCATATCAGTTCTACCCTCTATAAAAAAAAAAAAACTCGATAACCCTCTAATCGTCAACCTATTAAACAAACTTCACGCCCTAAGACAGAGCAAAAAATCATATTCTGCTGGATTCCAGGCCATATGGGAATCCAGGGAAATGATAAAGCTGATTCATTGGCTAAACCTGCAATTAACATACTTCCTGACAAAACCTCCAAACTACCATACACAGACTTGAAACATAAAATCAAACAAATAATCACAAAAAGATGGCAACAATTGTGGGATGAAAATGCCCAAAACAAGCTCCGCCAAATAGAGCCTCTTCTGAAAGAAAGAAAACGTGAATCTAGCAATACTAGAAGAGAAGAAACCACTCTTTCTCGTCTACGTATAGGCCACACTAGATTAACGCACGACTTTATTCTAAAAGAAGAATCTCCTCCTAAATGTCCATGCGGAAACCATTACACAATTAGGCATATCTTAATAGAATGTACAAACCTATCCGAAAATTTTTTTATAAAGTTAATAGTATGAAGGAATTATTTGAGAAAATAAACCCTAAAAACATAATAGAATTCCTGAAAAGAATTGGCCTTCTATCAAGGCTATAGGCTCATAGACCTACAAATTAATTATATAAAAAATCAAATGCTGACTTCAGCAGACAATTCAAGACTGAATGCTATAAACAAATACCAACGACATCAAAATAAAACGATATGCAAATAACTATACGCATAAAGATTATACCAAATAAAGATAATAAACAAAAATGTTTTCGACATAAACTAACCCAATGGGTTGGGATGCCGTAAAACCCAACCAACCAAACATTAATGAGCAAACAATACCACTTGGACCAATGTTTTCATCTGCTTGCTCATAGCTAACATTGACTAAAAACCAAGATTAACTGTTGATTCAACTACTGAAACACCAAATAGCTTGCCTCAGCAATCTGACATGTCTAACCCTATGGCTGTCAGCAGATTACCTGGCCCCATAGTTGCACTGGCAACCTGTTTAAGTATCATTCAGAATCACAGTCACCAAGAACTATTAGTTGAATTTACTTTTTTGAAATAAATAGGAATTCCCCTCAGTTTTCTAGTTATTTCTTGCTCCATAAAAATTGGCCCTTTTAATATAGTCACTTCACCTTTTGGTTATTCTTGCCTTTCCTGTGTGACTTCATTCATCTGCAAGATCAATATCATTACTGGCTAACTCCATGATAACTGAAATTTCATTGTCTTATTTCCTTGCCTGCAGGATTAAGCAATTTAAATAATGCATATTTATGCTGAAATCTTAAATTTTTAGGTATTTTTTCTCCACCCTAGAGACAACAGACAAAAGGAAAAAAACAACATAAATAATCTTAAAAAATATATATTTTGTTTTTCTGGCTTTTAAATCAATATGATCAGTTTTTGTTTTTTTTCTTTTTGCAGTAAATATTTAAAAATAATGAAGTGCTTTCTCTCTTTTTATTTCTATTTTTTATAAAACTATAGAAAATAAACAAACAAAAATAACTAAAAAGAAAACTCATTTGGATTTCAGAGACGATGTGCCTTCTAAAACTAATAGATAGATAGATAGATAGATAGATGAATTCATAAAAAAATCGTCGCATCATTTTCATCGTCTCCCAATCCATCTCTTTTTCGTACTTTGCTCTTTACTTTCATTCTTTTTTCTTTTTACACATTAAGACTGTTCTTTTTAATGAGGCGATCTTAGTTTGTGACAGGATATGATACGCACGTACGATTTTTATTGTATTTCACAATTTCATTTCAAATAAAGTAGATGATTTCCTGGAAGAATTATTAAAAAGTAATAATTATGACATTTTTTCATGATTATTACCTTCTTAACTTATTTTCAGAAGAAATAAATGAACTTAATGTCATTCAAACTAATGGGAATTAATGAATTTAATTCTGCTTTACCTTAAATTAAGTATTAATGGGCGCCGCGAGTGGTATGATGGTTAGCAAGCACGAGTGAGTTCGAGTCTCATTGGGTATCCCATTCAAACGACCTTGTGCCACATCTAAGTAAAATGCTTAGTAAATTACTAAATTATGTGTTAATAACTAAAACTAAATAGTGAGCCATAATTGCGAAAAAGTACTATTTAAATTTCATTATATAGATTCATATTAGTTTTAGTTAAAGAACAAAGAACTGAGAAGTGGGATAAGATAAAACAGAGGAACAAGTTACTGACAAAAATAAAATTAAAATAAAATTCTAATATTAAAGCAAATCGACCCAAAGTATGGCAAAGAAAAGATTAAACTTTTTTTTACTACAGCTGAGTATAACGTAAAATCTTCTCAACCAAAAATACAAATGCATTTTTTGTTGTTTTTTTTTTTTTTTTCAAAGTTGTTTTTTTCTGTTAAAAATCACAGGAAGCGCAACCTGTGTGTCAGAGTAAAAAGTTTAGTAAATAATCAATGTACGTTACTTTAGCGCAAAATCTTTTTTCGGATGTTGGTGTAAGGGGGATTATCCTGTAAAATGAATTTGTTCTTCGTTATCCATTGTTTATCTATATTTTTACTAATTTAATAAACTAGGCACAAGAATAGATTAAATTATATTTAGGGATATCATATTGTTTCTGCTAAAGAAATTAGTCGCTAGAATAGCAAACCTTCACGAGTGAGTTTGAGTCTCATTGGGTGCCCCATTCATACGGCTTTGTGCTACATCTAAGCAAAAAGCATCCAATATCTTTGTTGAGTAAAGACACTCCTCGTTTTTAATCGCTAATACAACATCCATAACTACTTCTTTAACTTGTTTTATACATATATTTAAAGAGCGGATAGTCAATAGTTATTCTCGTTTTTAGAAAAGGTATATTTATTAGACATGAAAAGGGAACTTTTCCACATACTTAGTTAACTCTCCTTATTACTTCTGTTACTTTCTGCATAAATCATGAAACAAAAAAGTAGTAGCAGCACATATTTAAAGTTGCAACAAGTAGTACGAGTATCACCTTCTATTAACTTTGACTTAAAAAGTAATTATTGTACGTTGTTAATTTAGATTAATTCAAATCTTTTATTAGACAACTGGAATTGTTAAATTTTAGTCACTTGAAAAACTTTTTGTGGAAATATATGTGAACGAATTACCATTGGTCACTTATCAGTAAAATCTACATTCCAAAAATTATTTCTGTTACCGAACCTTTAAAAAAGCTGTAAGGAAGCTGATTAGTTCCATTAAGTCGTTGATAACACGCTCACACACTTATATTAGTGGGAAAAAATATGGGATGGTAGAAAAATATTTAAATGTACTTTAGCTACCAAATGGTTGCTAAATGCCTCGCAGCAAAGATTTTGCTTAGTTACCGCTGGTGAGTAATGGCTGTCGAAGCTAATGTGACTCTACAGATATGATAAAACTTGTACATGTGATTCTCCGACGCACGACGTTTTTGTATCACAGCAAACAACCTTAATTTTTTTTTCACAGTCAGACGAACCGGAAAAACCTAGTAATTTTCCCAAATGATACTCGGCTTTTTGTAAAATTATCATGGGTATTTTGGATACACTAGCGCGCTGGTTTGGTATTAAAAAAAGAGAAGCTAACATTTTGGTCGTAGGCTTGGACAATAGTGGAAAAAGTACGATTCTTAATTATCTAAAACCCGTCGAGGTGAGATCTCAGGACATTGTGCCAACTGTAGGATTCAATGTGGAACAGTTTCAAACTAAATCTTTGTCATTTTCAGCCTTCGACATGTCCGGTCAGGGTCGTTATCGCAGCCTGTGGGAACATTATTATAAAGATTGCCATGGCATTATTTTTGTGCTCGACAGTAGTGATCATATTCGAATGGTTGTTGCTAAGGACGAACTGGAACAGCTTCTCTCACACCAACACATCAAAGACCGATACATTCCCCTGTTATTCTATGCCAATAAGATGGACCTACGAGACTCCATATCAAGAGTAAAATGTATCAATTTGTTGGGCTTAGATCAATATCAAAATCGACCATGGCATATTTGCTGCAGTAATGCTCTGACTGGAGAAGGAATTAATGAAGGGATTACTTGGCTCACAGAACAGATTATTGCAGCTTCCAATAACAAGAACTAATTGAGGACATTTTCAGATCCCAATTTACCTGCAGAAAAATACACGTAGATTAAACAAGTTGAATTCACTGAAATTTATTACTTTATTTCGTCTTAGGATAAAAAGTAAAAACGAATGGTAGGTAAACTTTGGTTGATACAATGTACACATGAAACTTATAAAAACTGCGATAAAAACAAAAAACATCCTTTAACAGCTATAAGATGTCACAACAAATATTAAAAATATCGAAGTTAAACATTTGTCGAATTCCGTCGTAGAAAATTTTACCAAAAATGTATATTCTCTCCTAACAATCATTATTTTAAGTTACAAAATTCGAGTTGCTCATTTTTGTCTTGGGGGGGGGGCTCTCATTAGCCTTAAATTTTCACTATGAACTAAACTAGAAATGAAATGCCGACTCATTTTCGCCACTGTTACGTTTCATTGTTTAACCGGTTTCTTTTCTCAATATGAAAATTTATTTTTCACTTTTTATATACGACCGAGAAATTTTTTTATGTTTTTATGACAGTCACATAAAACTTTGTTTTGACCCAAATAATTTTTCATTTAGAATTAAATGAATTTGAAATTGTCATTACATTCAGCTCTTCAATTGAAATTGTAAAAACTGCTCAAAAATATATTGAGTAGAAAAAAATAGAAAAATGAAGTTAATTTATGCAAACCGTAACAAAATTCCAAATTGCTTTCAAGCTACTAGAAAGATATATCCTACTCCCTGTAACAATTTGACTCCAATAACACTTTCGTGATAAAAACTTTCATAATTTATGATTAATAATTGAACTTTTAAGAAACTAAGTTATTTGTACATAGATTTTAAATGCTCTAAATGTTACTAATAATCAATAACTTTCCTTGTTCAGTTTTCAAAAATGCAAATTTAGTTCCAACTTCAAAGCTTTGTCATCCCTGAAGATAGGCACAATATATAGTAGAAATAAAATTTTCATTTTGTTATTCAAAAGTATAATTCAGTTTATATTTTGTAGAAACACAAATCAACAATACATTTTTAAAATTACACAAATTTCCTCAAAAGTATTGAAGTGGGAGTCGCCTTGGTGTAATGTCTAAAATGCTAGACTGCTGCCTCGAAGTACGCTAGTTTTTAACTCCAATCACGCTACCCTTGGGAAAGGTATGAACTCTTTATCCCCCAACTATGAGTTAAAAAGTATCACTGTTTTTCTTCTACAAGGATGCCATTTAATGAAACTAAAACAATCAAAAGTAATGAATATACAAAAAGTGCTATTGTTGGAGGATAGTCTAGAACTTGAGTATTTAACAATATGCAATTTGTATTTTAACAAAATAGTATATTTATAAAACTATTCCATTTAACGTTTGACTTTAAAAAAACAAACTATGACCATTTTGTAATGGATCCAATTTATTGACTGATATTTAAATTACTTTTTATGCATTTGATGTTAAAAATCATTTTGAAAATAGTCTGAAAAGTCAAACAAATTCAAATTTCCTTTCAACTGTATCTATATTAAAGAAGTCCTACAAAATTTACAAATTTGGAATACAGTCCCAAATTACATGGTAAAACCCAGATATTTAGCCGTTTTCCTAAAAGTACTGAAATAAACTACTTGCTTTAGGGATGATTTTGGTTGCCATTAAGTCACACCCTGTTTATAGATTTTATATTAATAGGAAAATTTGAGAAAGTATAATCTTATTACTTATGTATAGATTGTCACTTTAACTTTGGATCAGAGTGTAGTATGTGTACACTACGCCCAGGACGTATTGCTTCCTGTTTTTTTTTTGTTTTGTTTTGTTTTTTTATCAGAGTATAGTAATTATACCCTCGGAAATCTTTGAATATTTTAAATATCCACAGGTATTTTAGTACTTTCATGTAAATTAATTCATTGACAACTTTAAAAAGACTAAGATTAGTTGCTGATATGGTGGCATCACTGGTGTATTGACCCTTCTGTTTATTGTACATCAGATGCACACAACAATTTAACTATTATGATATTGTTCATGTAATTTGTAAATTATTGTTAACTTAGAAGTTTTATTTAATAGTATTTACATGTAATGTTATGTATTGGTAAATGTGTTTTTTGTGTCAAATGGTGGATATAATGTGTGGTCTAACTGGATTTTTACTACTATAAACTCGGTATTGAATAAGTTTACCAAACCTGGAACCTTTTTATTTGCTACCACTATTTATTTTAAAAGCAGAACATTTATGTTTAGTGACTTGCATACATAAATACAGTCCACTTTTTTTTTTCTTTTTGCTTAAGTGTCTAATGTAACCAACATAGTCCAAATGATTTTCACTGCTTGATTTTGGTATTTTGAGTATATAATATTGATTTATTCTTTGTAATATCAACCTCGACTAATCTCCCTGAAGTTGGAGAAGCGGTCTATAAATTTCCACAGAACACGCTCTATAAACTTCACAAACTTTTTTTTTTTTTTTTTTTTTTTTTTGAAAAGGTGAAAAAGCAACCTTGCTTTAAAAAAAAAAAAAAAAAAACTTTCTGAAAGGATTTTCTTCCATCTTCAATGAATAATAAACAATTTGACAATATTTAAGGAAAAAATTATCAAAAGGAATCTTTTTGAATTAGGTTAAAACTAAATACTCCCAGCAACAAAATCAGAATGAACTTTTGGGCTAATTCAGTAATGGGCATGGGATCAGCTTGGTAATGGATCATTCCAGACAATTTCACCTAGGATGTCCTGAAGGTCCTCAAATTTTTTCAAAATTTCACCATTCGTTTGTGTGTGTGTGTGTGTGTATATGTATATGTGTATATATATATATATATATATATATATATATATATATATAAAGTAAATCCAAAAAATTACAGCCTGATATCATTTTCAAGATTTTTTCCAATTTTGGAGGCTTACATTTCAAAATTAGCTTTGTTACAAGTCTTTTTGAAAAACTTTTTTTTTTCCCAAATTCTGTTAAAAATCTACAAAGAATATAACATTCTGGTGGGTCAATTTTTTTTAAAAATTCAGTTTAAGTAGCTCTAATTCTATAATTATGTTTAAAGTACTCTTTTTTTTTCCACCCTAATAATAGGCTTGAAATAGTCAACCAAACATCCAAAACACATTTGATTTGAAGTGTCTTATTTAACTGGGGGGCTGGAAAAGGCAAGAAGAGAAGAAAAAATTCAGGAAATATTGAAAATTTTTCCAATGACTCATCAAAGAAACATCAAAACCATAGAAAACTTATATATATACTCTTAAACTACATCTGGTAGAGTATCTAGAATTTTTAGAATGATATTTATATCTATACAACTCTTTGATTTGATACCCCCACCACCACCACCAAATGGACCAAATTCAGAAATTGTAAAAATCACTAAACTGCAAGTGCCTGGGTTTCCATATGCAATTATTTCAAAGCCTTTGAAACTTATTTACCTTAAAATATTGATGTGCAACTCTAAAATAACAATTGTCGTTAGCAAACAGGCCCTTATATTTCGAGTACAGCTTTTTTTAATCCAGAAGGTTACAGTACAGAAAAAAACAACTACCTATCAAGAGTTCATGTAAAATTCTCTTATGTCTCCTAAACAGGAAGTTTAAAAACCAAAGGGAACAAAATAAAATATTATAGACTTTAAATAAAAATCAATATAAGCTTCATAAATGACTTAACAGATTGAAAGTGATGAAATTGCCCAGTACTTTCAGATGATGATTAGTTCAACGTCACAGATTGTCATTTTTTTTTCGAATCCAACAATTGTCATCTTGGCTGAAACAACTGCATGAAGAAAAAGAAACTTGACCTTCACATCAAGATTCTCAACTAAAACATGATGCCAAATTACCAATCTTTATCACTGTGACATGTACAAAAAGTGTCGTAAGATTTTATTAATTTCAGGGCTATTTGCATCAGATTACATTATCCACTTACAAACTTCAAAATCTCTAGAAACTTGGCACATTGAAATATTAAAACATTGATGTTTTTTTACATGTATCCTTGAATTTTGGTGCATTCAAAGATCTGGATTTGAGAAATTGAGTAGTATCATTGACAGATTTGGAATTAATGAAAAAGTTGGTTACACCAGGTATTTTTGGAAAACTCAATTACATTGGTGTTAGAATTTGGTTAGAAAATGGCCTCTGTAAGCTTGCATAAGCAGCTAGTTAAATGAGACTGTATCACCAACCCCATCAGAAACATTCTTTGAGAAGTGGTAATGTCACTCTACTTTAAGGTTGAAATCAGATTCCTGACATTGTAAATTTTATACTGGACACCTGAACTATTCCTGAAATAGATGATTTTTTCAACAAAAATCTGTGGGTTTGATATGTTCATTGATCAATTCATCAAAAAAAGCATAAATAGCTTGTATCATTTGTAGATAACAAATGGATGTATGGTTGCCTGAGTATTATTCCAAGGGAATCCTTGTGCCGTTCCTTGGATTACACATAAATAATTCTACACTAAGTCCAACATTAGGACACACTGTTCAGATTGCAAAGAGGATTTTGAAAAACTTACTTTGAAATAAAATTAGTTTTGTGTACACACAGATATAAGAACCTGATATACCAACAAGACTAGAACATTTTGAAAGGAAAAAAATTAAAATAAGAACTTCTGGAAAAACCTGCATAATTAACACATAGTTACTGGGTTATTGTGGGCTCAAAGTAGGAATTTATGTTAGATTAACATTTTGCATTTTTCTTTGTAAAATTACTAAGTGGGCTAAATACTACTAAATAAATAATTTTTGTTCATATAACATAGTCTTAATACATAGTGGTATAAACTCTTGATAGGTAAAATATCAACTTTGGATTTGACCTATACAAGTGACATATAATCTAGCATAGCATCAATTATAAACTGGAATGAGTCAAATATAAACAGATATAAAAATGTAGGGTCACTCCTTGTCAACATGGTACCAATTATAACTTGTAAATGCACCAAGAATATAACCTAGACATCCATACTGTCCTGCATTTTTCAGTTTCATTACCCTCATGATACAGTGAGTAAGGACTAGTATGAAGTTGGATAACTAAGGTCTGTTTCAAAGTTTCCTTAATTCGGTTTCTATTTTTGGTAAATTCTGTTTTTTCTGTTTTTACTTTTAGGAAATTCTGTTTTTTTTTTTTTTCATTTTTATATCATTTCATAAGAAAATTGCAATAAAATATACTATAATTATTATTAAAACTAAAAACAAAATTTAAAGCTTTGGTGTGCGAAGAGGCAGGCTGGCACACACAAAAGCACATACATACATACGCACAAATTATCAAGTAAATTCTGCTTGCCCCGTCAGCTGGGGCTGTAGAATACACTGACTCCACCTCTGCAGAAGAGCAAGACCCCCCAATGAGTGTCCTAGATATGACACTAAACAGTCTGATGGTGAGGTCCCAGTAATGCTGGGGCTTTGGGGAATACGGAGCACCCCTTCATTGCCATCGCTCCCAGCTCCACTCTGGCCTGGCGTGGTAGTACCTGATAGGGCCCTATCTATGGGTTAAATAGAACTAACGGCATACTTATGCTAAACCGAATTGTTTGATTAAACAGAATAGCTTGAAATAGAAATGATTTTGACAATTAAACCATACTTACATTTAAACTGCGTGCTTATTCTAAACTGAATTATTTCAAATAGAACTGTTTTTTGACATTGAAACTGTATTTACGTTAAACTGAATTGTTTAACATAGAACTGTTTTGACAACTGTGTGTAAACAAAATCTGTACTTATACTAAACTGAATTAGCTGAATTAGAACTGCTTGACTAAACTGAATAGCTAGAAATAGAAATATTTTTCACAATTAAACAGTACTTACATTTAAACTGCATACTTATGCTAAACTGAGTTGTTTGAAATTGAACTGTTTTTGACATTGAAACTGTACTTACACTAAACTGAATTGTTATATATAACTGCTTGAATAGTTTAAAATAGAAATGTTTTTGACAATTAAATTGTGTACCCATGCTAAACTGAATTGTTTTAAATAGAACTGATTATTTACATAAAAATCGGTTTGGCGTTAAATGACCTACAAAGGTTGATATACCATAAAACCCAACCAACTAACCAAATCAAAGCTTTCTTAAAGAAAAAGACATATTTAAATATTTTTTTATATTTTAAAATCCAAATCAAGAAACAAATTATATATAAAATAAAACAATGGAATGTGGCAGTGCATAATTATCTTTGATGTAGAATTATTAATCAGAGATTCCTTTAAAAACAAATGTTCCAATAGATAAGCATCTGAAAAATAACTTTTTTTTAAAGTAAAAAGACTGATTCAATTGATTATTGATTCACAATATTAAAATTAACACAAAAATCACAAATTTGAAGAATCAACTGCAGATGATTTTGATCTCAATTATAAATATCTGAGTAACATAAAAAAATTTTACACAACAGGAATTAAACTCTAATAGTTGAATCATTGTAATAAAAAGTCAAAAAACAATAATTGAATATATTAATTCAAATATAGATTAATTAGAAAAATTTATCTCTAGTTGAAATATCAATACTGCTCAAATTTGTTAAATTTGAGAAATTTACTAATCTTCAAATCTCTTTTCTAAATCTCCATTGTAATACAACATTGTAAGCTGCTTGGTGTTCTTAATGGAAAGACTTTCATTTTGGTTATACAGTACATATTTATATTGGAAAAATGAAGATTCAGCATCTATACTGTTAACATGCATCCATATAACCTAACTTGCAATCTGTTCCAGAAGAGAAAATCTGCTTATTCTTGCATTCCAAAATGCTGGGAGATTAAAAGGATTTGTTAAGTCATCATGGTAATTTACATAAGTTTGGAATTCTTAAATATCAGTTGAAGGATCTTGCAAGTCCTTAATGGCTGAAAAACTTTCAATATCATAGCTTATACAGGGTAGCTATCAAACAGATGAGTATTTATTCAGTATCAAAGAAGATGTGCTGAAAATACTTGGTAATTTATGACGCCCCTCTTTCTTTCTCTCTCTCTCTCTCTCTCTCTCTCTGTTTTCTAGTTGAAACAGGAAACAGTCAATTTCTAGGCCAAATGTTGATTTTGATGTAAAGTAAAAGTAAAGTTGGTGATCATAGCCAAGGGCGACTCAAAGGCTTCCTTTTCAATAGCTACTACACCAAGGTGTAGGGGAGGGCATTACTTCTTTTCCTGAATTGCTCCACTTTACTCTTGCCTTATAATTCTGAGTGTTAAGCAAGGAGGCATCAAGTATCATTTTTTGAGTCTTTGATATGATTGAACCTCAGCCTCCTGGGCCACTGGCAATGCAAATATTGTTTTATATTCTTCTTCATGATATATAAACAACACACACAAGTGGAGATTTGGTCAACTTTAAGCTTGTCAAAGCTGTTATTAAATAGGTGCAGTTCTCATTTATAAAATGCAGATTCAGGCACAAGTTATGTTAGGATGCTGTCAACTGTCATCTCCTAATTCTAGAATCCTGTTTACTGCAAGGCAATAAGTCTTTTCTTCTTTAAAGAATTCTTTATAAAACTGTACATAGGATGAGTGATATTTGGTTGCATTAAACCAGGAATTCCATCTGGTTGCCACCAGCACAAGGGGTGGTTTTACATGTTTTTTTGGCTAGGAACATTTAAGCCATTCTAAATATCACTATTTTTGGCTTATATATATATATATATATATATATATATATATATCAAATAATAACGCCAAATTTTGTCTGTATAATTTATTCAAGTGTCTTAGTTTCTGGTTAGAATAGGTAGATGAATTTCCCAAAATTGTCCCAAGCACTTTCAGACCCTTCATAGGCTATCATCAGAGGTTGCTTGCTTGTGTTAAGTGTGTTGTTTTTTAAAAAAAATTTAACATAACAAAAATGTGAATGAAGATTTGGATAAAAACAGGGTAACTGATGTATTTAAAAAGGGAATGCTATTTAAAAAAGGGAACGCTATCAATGGAAATAGAATACTATCAAGTAATACTCCTTCTTACCAATAGCACTTATGAAATTAACACTATACAAGAGACTTTTCCAAATAATTCTGTTCTCAATTTTACTCAAGAAATCAACATCAATAATAAAATTCCATTTCTAGGTGTACTAATAGACACAAACAATATTGACTGATTTATCACCTCCACATATAAAAAACCTAACATTAATCCCTGCACCCTTAATTTCCAAAGTGAATGTCCTTTCCACTATAAAAGAACAATTATAAAAACACTTATTTCCAGATCTAAGTTACTATCTTCCTTACAAGCTATCTTCCTTAACAAACTTAAAAATATTAAACAAACCCTTATCAATGATGGGTTTCCCAACTACATTGTTGATACCGAAATTAAATAATTCATTAATAAACCTGAACAACCTAACATAGACAATAACCTAAATCATAAACAATCAATAAACCTATATTACAAAAATCAATTTCATAGTAATATAAAATTGATGAACAAATATTAAAAAACCTTATCTATGAAAATGTTCTCCCTAATGACTCTATCAAAAAAGTTAGACTTATATACTACAAGAAATTTAAAACCTCCAACCTAATTATTACTAATAACACTTCCCCATCTACTGAACTTCTTGATAGAACCAACTTAGTATATATGTTTAAATGTCCTCTCCAAAGAAAATAGTGCGTATGTTAGTCTTACCACTACAACTCTTTCCAGATAACTTACAATGCAACTTAATGACTCCAGTTCCATAGCCTTACATCCATTCTATTCTTAAATCCAAGTTTAGAAAAATTTTAGTTGAAAACACCACTATAATCGCACATGAAATTGATAAGCTATGACTAGAATTAATTTTGAAAATAGCTACAATGTTTTAAAATGCTTTTAGTATTTTTTTTCTCCGTATTACTTGATAGTATTCTATTTCCGTTGATAGCATTCCTAATTTTAAATAGTGTTCCATTTTTAAATACATCAGTTACCCTGTTTTTATCCAACTCTTCAATCACATATTTTTGTTATGTTATAAAAACTTTCAAAACTCATTTTTAAAAACAACACACTTTACACGAGCAAGCAACCCCTGATGATGGCCTATGAAGGGTCCAAAAATGCTCAGGGGAATTTTTGGAAATTCATCTACCAATTCCAACCTGAAACTAAGACACTTATCAGGAAACTTGAAAGGATCTTAAATCAATTATACATACAAAATTTGTCTTTATTATTTAATGAATGACTACTGCCTAACTACACACACACACACACACATATATATATATATATATATATATATATATATATACACACGTAATATATTTTATATATATATTTTTTGTGGTATATATATACACACCATGTCTGAATTTATTAAGCAAATCACATAACTTTAATAATTCAAATTTGCTTTGAAAAAACATTTTCAAATTTTAAACTATCAATTTATATGTCAAAAGAAAGCTTTAGTTCAAATTTTTAGTAGTATCAGTATGTTTTATTAAAGTTATATGATGTATTGTAAAAAATATGCCATCTGGATTTATTTGTTGAAAGTAAATAAACACATTTTACTTCAACTCAAATGTAATAAAATGATCATCTTCATATAATCTAAATTTTAATGTAGTGAACCTTCTGAATAAAAGCCAGTAATCTATTATCCATTGATTTTGTTAATTTTTTTACTTCAGCGTATTCAGTTTTCAACATGGTAGTTTTAATTGCTTCCCATAGGTCTGCTTTGCTCTTATATGTTTAATATCTTCAATTAATTTCATCTTTACAATCAACCATAGATTTTCAGTCAGATTTAGATCTTGACTTCTTGCTAGCCATTACTTTATTTTATCTCCTGTAAATCTTTTATGCCCAAAGATTTCAGGAGTAACCTTAGATACATAAGTAGAAATACTATCTTGCATAAATACACATTTCACTTTGAAACTACAAGACTAGGATTTATATCATACAAAGAAAGTCTGGTCCATAAAATTACGATGCTTGGACCTGTCCACTTTAACTCCTTCATTGACTTTAAATGGTTCAATAATTCCAGCCTATATCATCACACTACCACCTACTTGTTGCATTTTTTAGTGACAACCATATCTGAACTGGATAAAATCCATTCTTTGGCCCATCCATCAGGTCCACCAAATGTCACTTAAGATTTGTTCATGAAAAGTATTTCTTAGCCCAATTTTGATGCTTTAAAATATTTACTTTTCAAGATTACCTCAGAAATATTTTCATTTTATTGACTCCTTTAATTCTAGACTTTTTAACTCTAGATTACCTCAGAAATATTTTCATTTTATTGACTCCTTTAATTCTAGACTTTTCAAAGAGCTGAGTGCTGGTTAAAAGTAGTGGTCTCATTAAAAGTCTTTACTTTATGTTTATCTCAAGGAAGCAAATTCTTAAAGCCTTTTCTATGGCTCAAGTTCTCAAGTTTCAACAGCCTTTCCTATCACTTGACGGATCTTTGGAAACCACCTTTGATATCTCCCTAGTATACATTCCTTAACTCAATAACTGGGTTCTTCAGCCCTGGTTAGACAATTAGTCTAGGAGAAGGAAAACACTGAATTCAAACCTGTTGAACTCCACTTAAAAAATTCAGCTTGTGTCACATCCTGCCCGAGTGGAGGGGTTGGTAAATATGGAATAACTTTTTCAGTTTTTTCAGTTTTTGAGCAGTTGTTAGGTTCTTTCTTTTATCCATGTTTCAATGTATAGACAATAAGAAAAAACAGTTACTATGAGATTTTAGAGGTCATAGGTGAATATTTAGTCTGCATAGTAACTTCAGTTTGTCCATTTCCTTATCTTCCAAATAAGTCAAAAACTGACCATGAAAAATATCAGAAAATTTACTTAATATCTTATTAAGGGTGAAAATATACAGATTAGATTTGACAAACATTTGTTCAGAAAATTTATTGAAGTTTATTCAATATTTTCAGACAGGCTATATATACATATATATACATATATAATGTATAAAATGTCTGATATTTTTTTTATAAATATTTATGATATATATATATATATATAACACATCACAAATATTATTCATCAACATAGTTTTCTTCTAGGGTGATTCACTGATTCCAACACTTTTCTAACAATTTAATACCTTTTTTGTAGAAGGATTTGTCTTTGGCCTCAAAATACGCTTCAATTTCTGATATCATTTCTTCACTGGAGTCAAATTTCTTTCCCTGTAGCATTCTTTTGAGGTCTGCATATAGCCAGTAGTCACTGGGAGCCAGATCTGAAGAATAGAGTGGGTGCAGAAGCAATTCGAAGTGCAATTCATGTAGTTTTGCTATCGTTACAATTGACTTGTGACACGGTGCATTGTCTTGATGAAAGAGCACTTTTTTTTTTTTTCATTTGTGGCCATTTTTAGGCAATTTCTTCCTTCAAACTCACCAATAATGCTATATGATATTCGCTATTGATAGTTCTTCCTTTCTCAAGGTAATCGATGGACAAAATACCTTCCACATTCCAAAATACGGAGGCCAAAACCTTGCCTGCTGATGTTTGTGTCTTTGGTTGCTTTGGACGGCATTCAACTGCTGCTGTCTACTCAGCTGACTGTCGATTTGACTCTGGAGTGAAGTGGTTGATCCATGTTTCATCTATTGTCACATATTTACACAAAAACTCCTTTTTGTTATGTTGAAACAGTTGCCAACAATGTTCTGAATCGTTGATGCATTGTTGTTTTCAGTGACTGTGAGCAAACGCACACCCATTTTGAATACAGCTTTCTCATTGACAAATGTTCATGCAAAATGGTGAATACACTGCCTTCTGATATCTATAACTCCTCTGCTAATTCACACAACTTCAATTTAAGATCAGCCAAAACGAGTTTGTGGAGTTTTTTTGGTATTTTCGGGGACAACTGCTGAATTTGGGCGACTTGAGCGTTCAGCATCATTTTTGTCTGTACGACCACATTTAAAGTCAGCATATCACCTCTTAACCATTATTTCCGATGGAGCAGAGTCCAATAACACTTACCAAGCCATATATATATATATAAATATATATATATATATATATATATATAGATAGATAGATATATTTGTGATATATATATATATATGGTTCAGTCCTATCAAATACCCAAAATCAAGAAGAGGGAGTCCCTCAGGGAAGTATACTATCAGTAACCCTCTTCAACATAAAAATCAATAGCATCACCAATTTCCTGAATCCTGGAGTTGATAAGTATTTGTTGGTTGATGACTTCTGCATCACCTCTGCATCCAAATATATACGTACAGCTGAACGTCAACTGCAACAGGGCATTAACAAAATAAACAAATGAACAATGATAGACAGCTTTAAAATTTCCCAAACAAAAACTCTGTGTATACATTTTTGTCAATTAAGAATAATGCACAACAACCCAACATTAAATCTGGACAGATCAGAAATTCCAGTCATTGACCAGTACAAATTCCTCTGTGTTATTTTTGATAAAAAACTCTCTTTCATCCCACACATTCAATGCTTAAAAGAGAATTTTGGTTTCTTTGTTTATTGGCATATCAACCATTGTAGGTTATTTAATGCCAGAGCCATTCTCCTAGAAGAACAGTAGTGGTACTATTTAACCCATAGCTGGGAGGATAAGGGGGTTCATACCTTTCCCAAGGGTATTTGTCCGAAAGTGAACATAATAGCGCGACTGGAGTACAAACTCGCGTACTACAATTCTGCAGTCCATCGCTTTAACCATTACACCACGAGGACACCCCCTTAAAAGAGAAATGTAGTAAAACATTAAAACTCCTTTGTGTAATAGCCCACAAAGACTTAGGTGTAGACCAGCACACCTTGCTGAAATTATATCATTACAGTCCACCATGAGGGATTGAGACTCGTCTTAAGGGCTTTTAGAACATCCCCAGTAGAGAGCCTTTATTCTGAAGCCTACGAACCACCTCTAAAACTTAGATTCACAAAATTAGGTATACAGTACTACAGTAAACTGAAATCATTACCATCCAATCCGGCTTATGACTGCACTTTCAATCTCAAACAGCAAAACCTATTGGAGCAGAGAGAAAAGACCATAAAAACATTTAGTCTTCACATGAAACACATACTGGAAAACACAGACATTTCACTTACCAACATTCATGATATCTTACTCTCTTCCCTGGCTACTAAAGCAACCGTGGTTATCTTTGATCTAAACAAGCTCCCTAAAAATAAAACTCATCTAACCTACTATGAGAAACTAAACAACATTCAGGAGGGATACCCCAATCACTTACAATTTCAACAAGTAACAAGGAAAAGTTCATCATTTTTTCAGACTACATCTCTGTTTCACAATCTCTTAAAAACACAAAACTTGATAATCCCTTCATTGTCAAAAATTCCCACAACAAGCTCTTCCAAGTACACCCCATTTTAAAAGAAAGGAAGCTGGGTCCTAATAATACCAGAAGAGAAAAAAACACTCTTGCCTGGCTACGCATTGGACATACTAGAATAACTCACTCTTTCATTCTAAAAGATGAACTTCCCTATAAATGTCTATGTGGAAACCAGTATACTATAAAACACATCTTGATCGAATGCACAAAACTAATCGATATTCGACGAAGGTTTTATAATGTTGACAACATGAAGGACCACGTTTCAGGAGCAGCGCTCTGCCAACACAGATAAGATGTCGGAAAACCAATGCCAGGATGCATATCACAGTGCTGAGGATATCCAAGCTGCTGAATCAAAGGATGAGACACAACCTGTTTTGCCAAGAATAAAATTTCCACCGGCATCCGACACAGAAGCTTGCTGTATGCTTAACACCTTAAACAAGACTCTACATAAAGAACTGGGAAATGAGGATTACAACCAACGACTAAATGAAAGTAGCCAAGTTATATAGAATGTCTGTATGAAAATTTACGCGGTGAAAGAGAAAATAATAAGCCACCAGTCAAAAAGAACAGACGTCAAAGAATGATGCTGGATCTCAGAATGAAGAAGAGAAATTTAAAAAAGCAAACCCGTTTCGCCAACGCTGACGAAAAAGCGGGTCTGCTTAAAATCAGGCAAGACCTCAAAGAAAAACACAATGCTCTTAACAAGGCAGAAAATCCAAGGAAGAGATGGGTAAAACGAAGGAAAGAGCAAGAACGTTTTTTCCCAGGAACCTTACAAATATGCGAGGAACATATTTGACCAACAGAAATCAGGCGTGCTCAAAACAAAAAAGTTCTGGAGAAACATTTAAAAGACATACTCTGATCTCAATCGACATATCCCTCTGAAACAGAATTACAATTTGGTTTAGCCAGCCGCCCCTAAGGTGAGGTTCGACATGAAACTACCGACACGCGAAGAAATAAGGCGTATAGTAAGCAAAAGTAGCAATAAATCCACATCTGGCTCTAATGGAATACCTTTCTTTTTATATATAATATGTCCCAAAGTTCTCTATTGGCTTCATGCTAACCTAAAGTGAGCATGGAAAAACTTGCGCGTCAGCAACCAGTGCGTGATAGCTGACGGGGTGTATATACCCCCCTCCTCAAAAAAAAAAAAGAATTCGAAGGACTTTGGCTATTTTCATCCTATCTCTCTCAATGTCGAAAGAAAGATATTTTTTGCTATTTTGGCATCGAGATTATCCAGGTACTCTCTCATTAACGAGTATATTGATACTTCGGTGTAGAAGAGGGATGTTCCGGGAATAGCTGGTGGTTTGTAGCATGAAAATATGATCTGTAAAGCCATTCAAAAAGCTAAGACCAACAAAAAGGATTTGGATGTCATTTGGTTGGAATTGGCTAATGCCTATGGATCGGTGCCCCATCAGATTATACTATTATCTCTATGGATGTACCATATTCCAGAGGAAATATCCAAAATGCTAGGAACATACGATGATGGTTTCCTCATGCGGTTCACCACAAAAGAATATACAACTAATTGGAACAAGCTTGAAGTTGGAATTACGATATATTCGGTGTCACCAATACTTCTCGTTCTAGCAATGCAGCTGCTTCTAAAAGCAACAGAGAACAACGCTGATATTGTTGAACTTGGTGGAGGATTTCAAATGCCACCAGTTAAGGCATTCATGGACGACACCACAATCCTCTCATCCAAAGAATCTACTATTCGCAAGATACTAAGCCTGATGGACAAGCAGATAATTTGGTGTAGGATGAAATTCAAACCCCAAAAGTCTAGAAGTCTCTCGCTTAGGAAAGGAAAAGTGAATCAAAATATAAATTTCATGGTAGGTGGTCAAAGAATCCCCACTGTGTCAGAAGAACCGGTGAAAAGTTTGGGACGTTTGTTTGATGAGTCCTTGAAAGATATTAATCGAGCGAAAGAAACTCCCAGAACATTACAAGAAGGTCTCCATAATATTGATCCTCTACAAGGAAAATTCAAGGTTTGGTGTCTGCAGCATATGTTTATTCCGATATTACTATGGCCGATACTCGTATACGAAATTGCGACAAGTACAGTTGAGTCAATGAAGGTTAAGATAAATGAATATACCAGAAAATGGTTGGGTTTACCTCCAGGCATGCCTGATGTTGCTTTGAACTGCAGACAAGCAAAATTAAAATTACCCCTCAAATCAATTGTGGAGGAATTCAAATCCAGGAAAATTAGACTCCAAATGATGGTGGAAGACTCAAAGGATGAAGCGATAAAATCACCAAAGCATACATTGAAAACAGGAAAAAAGTAGAAAGTCAGGGACACCATAAGAAGTGCTAAGGACACACTCAAACTGGTAAACAAGGTTTTGGAACTAAAGAAAAGCAACGGTAGTCAAAAACTAGCGGCAAAAATCGCCGGGATATGGTCATTCAGGATGTAAGGAGCGAGGATGACAATAAAAGATTCCTAAAAGTTCAGCAATCCCAACAAGGCCAATGGACAAACTGAGAAGAGACCTTGCAAAAGTCTATTACCCTCGGGTTGAGTTTTCTAATACGCTCTACGTACGACCAGCTTTCTTCTAGAACCAATCTTTTTAAATGGAAGAAAGAAAGCGATCCTACTTGTCCTCTATGCAATGGCAAGCCAAAAACATTGGAGCATGTCCTCAGCTCCTGTAAGACAGCACTTTGAAATGGGAGATACACCTGGAGGTTCAACAGAGTATTGGAGGAGTTGGTCAAATTTATAAAGAATTATATGAAATCAGAACCAACTATTTCAACCCAGATATTTGTTTCAGAGAGAGGCGGAATATACGCTGGCTCTAAGCAAACAATCATGCGTCGAGCTGTACCCGGTCAAAACCTTCTTAAATCAAGTGGAGATTGGGAGGAATCTAACGACCTACCAGTGTTGTATATTAACCTTCAACCCGGCCAAACATGCCATTCGAAAGACAGCGGAAGTGACACATTCCGATGGCCAGTTATGAGAAGAAATCGCGTAGGCGGGCTTGGCTGGCAATATGGGACAAGGTAAAATCCTGCGGTACAGTCATAGACTGATACACCGGAAGAGAGTGACCTGTGAACTGCATGACAGTTATTTCCGCTTGATGACGATCAAACATGCCATTCCAAAGATTGAGTGGGCGATTGAACTATTATATAACTCGGTGAAGACAGGAAGTCAGTTAGTTTGGAGACCAGACCCGTTGGTGACAAGATGCGGTAGAGAGAACAGCACCCAGCGGAGAGGGCCCCCAGGCCTCCGGTTGAGCAGCCCTGGAGAACGAGAAAGACACAACGCTGATGGCCATAAGAGTGGGGGTCAATATATTGCAGTTCTGTTCGGTCTCTAACTCCCTCTCACAGTATAACCTTGAGTAACCCTTTTGAACCCTTTCAATAAAGTGAGAGGTATATTTTTCTAAAAACTGTGTCGCTCGTTTTCATTGTGTCGTTGTGTTCTGCATGAATCTTCATATGGCTATACAACACCAGCATGGCATAACGATTACCCCAAAACAATATCCAGCAAAGGTCTACGACTAGACATTGTTCTTTTGTTAAAGGCGAACCTCAAAATCATCGTGGTAGAACTATCAACATCATATGAAAGCCGGATGGACCTAAGCCACGAGTATAAAACCAGCAAATACGAAGATCTTAAAAAGACCCGGAAAAGGAAGGGCACAGCGTGATCGTGAAAGCTGTTGAAATAGAAGCAAGAGGTTTCGTAACAGGCACACTGTACTAGTTTTTGAATCAAATCGGAATCAAAGAGCGCAAAAGAGCCAAATGTATAAAACGCATAATCGAAATAACGGAAAATAATTCCATGTGGATACGGAACAAAAGAAATATTCCGTGGAACAATTCAAAATGAAGTTCGTTAAACCGACATTCGATCGCGAATACGTAACGAGATTCACGTAATATTCTCATAACGCACGCAGTTATTTTTCAAATCACATTTTGCCGTTACACTTCTGAGTCAACATCTCAGTTAAGCTGAGTAAATAACTAATAGGGCCTCAGTGATATATACATTTATATTCAGTGAAGGCAGGAGGCGGTGTGCAAATAAAACCGTTGAAAGGAAGGCCCTGAAACGGTGCACATTCTCTCCTAATGACCCTAATACGATTTTTTGAAAAGAAAAAGTGTAGTAGTAATGCCACAAAGAATCTTACCTCGAAGAAACAAGGTGTGCTCTCTCTGTTACCAACATGCGGAAACCAGAAGAAAAGGATCCAAGAGGTGTGACTTGTTTTATGGAGGAGAACGTGATAAGCCCACGTGAAGTGGTGAGATTTAATGAGCATATAAGAAACTAAGTTTGACGTGGAAAAAAGCAGTACTTTGCTTATGCCTGATTGGTAAACATCCATCAGTTTATTTTGCGTATTAAATCATTTGACTACCGCCCAATAGGTTGATTCCACTTCGACTAGAATTCTAAAACCAAGAAGTTATTTCGGCTTATGAGTAACCAAACGCAAACGGTATGCAAAGCGTTTGACATTCGGCTGATTCCCGAATTTCATGGCGTCTCATCCAACCACAGTGTCCGAATGGTTGGAACAGGTGGAGGTGGTGAGCGAAATGTGTGGTGTTAACAACGTTGAACGTGTTCTACGACTCAAGCTAAGAGGCGGGGCTCTGTCAGTATACCGACGGTTAACCCGCGACCAGAGGGAGGATTTACAGCAGATAAAACAAGCCCTCCCCGTGGCTTTTGCGCCGGACCCTTTTGTTGCATTTGACACATTTGTCTCGCGTCGTTTGCGCTCCGGGGAAACTATGGACGAATACTTGGGTGACCTACAGGGCCTGGCACATCTAATCGAAGAAAACACCTCTGACTGATAGCTCAGTTGCACTTTCGTGTCAGGACTCCCCGGTCCGGTTAGACGACAATTGCGTGGGTCCTCAAGGATGGCGCACATGACCCTTGAACAGATTCTAGCCAGGGTAGAGGTCGATGAGCCTGTAGCTGCAGCGGACGGACGACGCCGGGTTCTTCCTCGTGTGCCTGTGAGCCCACGTGCAACCCCCGACAAACAGAACGCAGTCGCAATGCAGTGCAGTGCTACAAGTGTGGAGGTCCCAATCACTTTGCCAGAGACTGCTGGGAGCCCGGGGACAAATCACGAAGAGCGCTCCCGGTGACACACTGTTATCAGTGCCAGCAACAAGAACATGTCGCATCGAGGTGTCCGAGAAACGAGGCAAGGGGCGAGAGGCAAGCACTACTCTCTCCCCACATAAACTAGAAGTGCTTCCTGTAATGAAGGTGAAAATCAATGGAATGAATCGGATAGCGTTGGTGGATTCTGGCTGCTCCTCATCCGTTGTGAGTGGAATGTTATGTCGACCCTAAGTACGGAAAAATACCGCAATTCTGACAGCAGGCAGGAAGTGCCTTCTAAGCCATGGTGTTGGCAGCATAACTTTAACAGTGACCAACAGAAATCCTTTAAAAACGAACGTGCTAGTGGTAAACAGCAAGCCATTGGGATCTCCTTCTGGGAATGGATGTCATCAAGAAATTGGGCGGCGTGCATATCGACGAAGGAGGCAAGGCACATTTTGCTGAGACGGCTCTCGATTTGGGTACGGCAATAGAGCTGGAACAGCCTGACTTTCGCGCAGAGTTCGACCAACGCACCAAATCCTGGACAGTGACGTGGAAGTGTTCCGGTGATCAGCCACCAGAAAAATTATATAACAGAGTACCGGAGTACACCATCCCTGCAAGAGCTCGTGCAGACTACGAGAAAGAGCTACAAAACTGGATTGATAATGGGTGGTTAGTTCCTTACCCAGCAGATAAATTGATGGCAGTCATCCAGCAGAGTAAACCGAGTAAACAAAAGGTAAGACCAGTGTTCGACTATCGGGAGTTGAATGATCACGTGGATCCATTTACGGCTCGCACAGAGATATGCACCGAAAAGTTGAGAGAATGGCGGCAAGCAGGATCGAATGTATCCGTGTTAGACCTTCGCAAGGCATACCTTCAAGTACATGTGCACCAATCACTGTGGTCCTCTCAAACCGTACTATTTAAGGGACGAAGGTATTACCTGACCGCATGGGGTTTGGGCTCGTTGTAGCATCATCCATCGTGCAGAAAATTGTTAATGCTATCTTGACGAAGAACAAGCGCATACAGCGGGCAACATCTACCTATATTGATGATGTGTATGTGGACGAGAGTATTGCGCCTGCGGCACGTGTGAAGGAGCATCTCCACAGCTTTGGCCTCCTCAGCAAGGAGCCGGAGAGGCTACAGGATGGTGCGCGAGTGCTTGGGTTACAGGTCTGGGGAGAGGATAACTCTGTATTAGAGAAGAGGGAACAAAATCCCAGACATGACTCGTGTCGTCACGCGACGGAACATATTTTCACTATGTGGCAAATTGGTTGGACACCTTCCCGTGGGTGGCTGGATTCGTGTAGCGGTGGCGTTCATCAAGCGGAGGCATCTGACATCACTGCTTGATGGGAAGACAAAATTGACGACGCCCCTCTCAACACCATGATCAAAGAGGTTCTCACCAGAGTGCACAAAGAAGACCTGGCGCGGGGCAGATGGTGCGTCGACGGCGAAGCCCTTAGCCAAGCTCTCTCACTACCGGCGTGTCGCTTGTATATGATGGGACTGTAATAGAGGATGCTTGTTGGTTACATCTAGAAAAGGACTCCCAACATATTAACCTCGCAGAACTCAATGTCATTATTAAAGGAATAAACTTGGCAATCCTCTGGAAGACGACCATCGTGCATTTGTTCACTGATTCTGCTTGTGTCCATAAGTGGATCTCAGACACCCTTACTGGCAAGGACAGGGTAAGAATCAAAGCCGCAAGCGAGATGCTCATTCGACGGCTGCTTGACACGATAATAAAACTGGCGAAAGAATACGCGCTGTCGATGAATGTATCCTTGGTCAAGTCTATCCAAAATAAGGCGGATCGATTGACTAGAGTGCCTCAGAGGTGGCTTGATGCAATTAAAAGGAACACTGGGCCAGTGCAGCATGCCTGCACTGTAACACTGTGTAGGTGGTCTGCCAAGCAGACGATTCCTTTGTCTGTTTTGGCGCGAAACCAGACAAAGGGTTTTGAACGCGCAATCTCGACGTGACCGGAAGTGGTGAGGGGACGCCAGTCAGAGAGTGAGACAAAGGGACTGAGAAGGGAGTTGGCGACGGAGGACGGACAGAGGCAGTCGACACCGGACACCGGAGCAGAGAGGCGAGTCGGCATGAGAGAGGGTCCAGACCAGTGAAAGAAGATCGAGTCAAGATGAGTCGGCATTCCAGTTGCTTTGTAGAAGTTTCGCTAGAAATCCATGCTAGCGTTAGTTTACATATGTACACAGGAAATGCAGTGTTGCATAACTCCCTTTCTACACTTGAGTTAACCCCAAGTGTTTGTTCGTTTGTTCTTTTTTCTCCTGTTCCCTCGATTGTATTTGATGTAGCGGTAAAGAAATGTGCGCTACCCCTATCGGAACCACTAGTTGATCACCGGCCGTAAAGAAGTGAAATGGTTCGAAGAGTTGATATAACGTTGGGGCCGAAGGGGTAACGTCACACACTGCGTCCGTGAGCTCAGCTGAGCTTGACCAGATCAAGATTGTTCACCAACAAAGCGGTCATTCTGGTGTGCGGCGTAAACTTTATTTTGTGAAACAAATTGAGCCTGGGGTCTCTAAAGCCGCTGTGAAAACCGTCGTCAGAGAATGTGAAGAATGTCAGTCAATCGATTCGGCACCCGTGCATTGGCCAAAGGGGGCTTTGAATGTTACACAAGCATGGCACCAGATAGCGATGGATATTACCCACTGTAAAGGGGCCAATTTTTTTATGGTGATCGACTGTAGCCCCACTCGGTTTGCCATCTGGCGACGTCTTCCTCGACAAGCTGCAACAAGTGTAATCAACCAGCTGAAGGTTCTCTTCTATGAGCGGGGTCCGCCGACAGAGATTCTGACAGATAATGTCACTACCTTTCGGAGCAGCCTGTTTAAAACCTTCCAAGATGAGTGGAGAGTCCAACTTCGATTCTGCTGTGCATACATTCCCTCTGTCTTCCAACCGGGTGACCGAGTGTGGGTAAAGGCTCCACATGGACGATGTACCACAAAATATAAAGTGGGACGTGTGACCGGAATTACCAGTGCACAGAACCTAACGGTCGACGGAATGCCGCGCCACGTGAAAGATCTGGGACCCACAGAGTGACCAGGCCAGCCGACGGGCTGTTCTGACATGTCTTCAGAGAATGCGAGTGAAAGATTTGTAACCTTTAGAGAGAGACCGTGTGAACAGGCACCCAGCACGTATGTAGGTGATGCCTCTTCCAATAACACTTCTAATGAAGACCCAGTAACAGTACTGCCGCGAAGAAGCACACGACGCAAACGACCACCTCCTGAATGTCTCATGTGTGATCATAGGATCAGGGAGGAGTGTAATGCCACAAACAATCTTACCCCAAAGAAACAGAAGGTGTGCTCTCTCTGCTACTGACACTTCGACTAGACTTCTAAAACCAAGAAGAAAAGGACTAAGGCTTAAAAATTCCATTCAACGAAGAAAACCCCATTATGTAGAGTCACTGTGGAATGTCAATGGCAAGAGACGCATCTGCCTATTCGCTCACTTTTTGGTGAGTATCAATTACTTAAGTAATTTCCTTGCCAAGAAAAATAGACCCTCTGTAGATATTGACCTTTCTGAAAAGAATCGGCCTCCTATCAAAAATCTTGACTGATGTATTTTCCATACTCGCAATCACTTAACTGTGTGGAAACAAATTACTAAAGTTAGATAGAAGTACTGGTGTTAGCTAAAATAGTTCCAAATAATGCTGTCTGTGTGCAAACAAGTGAGCTCTGGTTTGTCTAAAAATGTTAAACTACAAAATATGCGCTTACAATTCATATATATTTGATATATATATATATACATAATTTGGCATGAAATAACCCACAAAAGGTTGATATGCCATAAAACCCAACCAACAAACCAATTATTATATACATCTATGTATATTTAAAGATGGTTGTGGTTGGTCCAAAGAAAGAATAAGGATATATTTTAAAATAGGAAGGTCTACGAAGAGATTTGTATTTTCTTAACTTATTCATTTTGTTCTTAAATACGTGTTATATATATATATATATATATATATATATATATATATATATATATATTTCACAAGAGTAATATCGAAATAGAAGAAAACAGAAAATCAAATGTTTCGAAACACCTATACCAGTTTAGCAGAGGAAAATTTAATATTATGCCAATCTACGAAAACAACGATTACACGCTACTACAAATAAAGGAAAGAACCTTTTTAGATAAATTCAAAACTAACCTATTTTATAAGCTCAGAAGCTATCGTTATGAGATGAAGGGTAAAGCAGACCAAATTAAACACTCCAGAAAAGAGGAACAAGGACCCCTATATAAACAAGTCTGACCAGATAAGAGTCATTTATACTGGAAACAAGAGTGAGTTCAAGTCTCATTGAGTACACCATTTAAAAGGCCTCGTGCCACACATGTTCTCTGACGAGAGCAACAAATCTATTCGTGGACCTTCCTATTTTAAAATATATATATGTATATAAGTATTTTCATTATATGTATATAATATATATGTGTGTGTGTGTGTGTTATGAGCATATAAATATCTATATGTCATTAGCATATTATATATATATATATATATATATATATATATATATATTCATCATATGCTTGGCATAAATATTTATATGCTCATAATATATATATATATATATTTAGATGTATGTATATCAATATATATTCATAATATAAGCATAGTATATATATATATATATATATATATATATATATATATATTCATGACTATCTGGGTAATATTTATGTTCAGACAGGTGGGGTATCTATGTCCAACCTCGTTCAGACAGATGGGGTTCCTACATGTCCAACATCGAAAATAAAATATTTAATAACATTAAAAAACCTACAATATACCTCAGATATGTTGATGATATACTTATTCCTGCTAATAACACTAACGAAATCAACATACTACAAGACACCTTCCAAAAAAATTCAGTTCTTTACTTTACTCATGAACTAAACAAAAATAATAAAATTTCCTTTTTAGATGTTCTCATCGATACTAACAATATTAATAACTTCACTACCCCTACTTACAAAAAACCCTCTAATAATGACTCCTGTACCATCATCTTTAAAAGTGAATGCCCCTTCAGATATAAAAAAAGCAATTATAAATAACCTGATATCCCGTGCCAAACTGACCTCCTCCAAAACAATATTTTGTAAAGGGGTAGAAAACATAAAACAGACTCTCATCAATAATGAGTTTCCTAACTATATTGTTGATGAACAAATTAAACGTATTAAAAATGTTAACCAACAAAATAAATACTGTACCACTCTACCCAGTCAACAAATATTTATCAAACTTTTTTACCACAACCAAATACACTACAATTATAAATTGGATGAAAAAATATTAAAAACATTGATTCAAAGAAACATACTCCCCACTGATCATAATGAAAAAATAAAACTTATGTGACGTGGTATGCTATAGAGAGAGAGCGAGGGGGAGGTCAATACCCTTACTCTTCTTTATTTGAATCAACAGGCATTAAGAAGACAATGACCGAGAAGTCGATCTCTTGAGGCCAGAGTAGAATTCAACATCACACTTATAATATACAATAATAAATTTAAAACCTCCACCTTAGTCATTAAAAATAATTCCTCTCCCTCGATTGGAGTTTTGCAAAAAACCAACGTTATATATCAATTTAAATGTCCTTTAGGAGAATGTATCTCTGAAAACAACCAACGTATTTCCTATCGATATCGTGCATAATTAAAAAAAAAGAAAGGAGATACTGGTTATACATGCAAATGGAAAAATTCACGCCGAAATACTCACTGAAGAACATCCCATTCCCTGGGAAACACGAATTTGTCCTATCCTTAACGGATAAAATAGTGGACTTTATCAAGAGGATGCGATGGAAGGCCCACTTTCATCTCAACCCTGCAGCCACAAAAGAGGAACAAAAGCCCGGCGCAAGAAGATTGAAGTCGCAGAGGACACCACCAAGCAACAGCGGACTGGACCAGTTCGAAAATGACCTATTCGGCATAATTCGGAAGATTGAATTCATGAACTCTAAAAATACATTCCAGGCGAAATTGAGGGAGGACATAGAGCGCATTAGGAAATCGAGGAAAGTCTGGGTCAGATCTGATAAGTCTAACAACATATACCAGGTCAGTCCACATGAATATGAGAGAATCCTTAATGA
The DNA here is from genome assembly GCA_963585895.1 of Sepioteuthis lessoniana. Taxonomy (NCBI): domain Eukaryota; kingdom Metazoa; phylum Mollusca; class Cephalopoda; order Myopsida; family Loliginidae; genus Sepioteuthis; species Sepioteuthis lessoniana. The sequence goes on from OY757927.1 coordinate 37,862,721, forward strand.
TAAAATCACGGAATCATATAAACTAGACCATAGCGACACAACTACTCGAATCAACAGGGATACAGCTAAATTTCCTCAGAAAGTAAATACGATAGATAGAGTAGGGAAATTGGAAGAAAGAAGTGCCTATATTTTATTTAAGGATCACAAGAAAAACTTCCCAGATAAGTAGCAGACTAGATTAATTAATCCCACAAAAACCGAGCTAGGCTTTGTATCTAAAGATGTAATACAGAAGATTACGTCTAGACTGATGAGTAGCCATAAATATAACTTGTGGAAAAACTCTATGGATACTATCGATTGGTTTAGGAAAATTAAGGATAAAAAGAGGTCCACTTTCGTACAATTCGACATCATAGAGTTCTACCCTTCCATCACTAAAGAATTATTAGTGAGGCGCCTTAACCACGCTAGAGAATATACAGAGATCACAGAAGAGGAAATAGAAATTATCCTAGCAAGTAGAAAAACCGTCCAATCCGATAACTGCAGATCCTGGGTAAAAAGTCACGTAGACAATTTCGACGTCCCCATGGGTGCCTACGATTCGGCTCAGGTAGCAGACTTAGTGGGGATCTATATCCTAGATACGCTGGGTCGTATTGTCAACTCGCAACAAGTGGGGCTTTACCGAGATGACGGGATTATTTATATCCCAGACAGTAACGGTCCGAAGACCGCTAGTATACAGAAGAAAATTATTAGGGCCTTCAAACTACTAGGGTTTAGAATTCAAATAGCCTCAAATTTAAAAATAGTAGACTTTCTGGACGTCACATTGAATTTAAATAATGGTACGTTCAAACCCTTTAGTAAGAACGATTCCGCCCCCAGATACATAAATATCGCCTCGAACCACCCAAGATCGGTACTGAGACGGATCCCCAATGCGGTGAACCAAAGAATTAATAAGCTGTCCTCGGGTAAGAAAATTTTCGAGGAAAACAAGAGTAGATATGATGACGCCCTGGAGGACAGTGGATTCCTAGGTAGACTGGAATACTTAACCCCGGTGGACCTCAATTCGAGAGCTAGGAAGAACAATGGTGGGACCCACACAGCCCTCAAGGTAGGTGAGATTATTAATAATAGTAGTCACGGAAATAGACGAGGAAAGAATAGAAATAGAAAAGTAGTCTGGTTCAATCCGCCATTTTGTAAGCTCACTAACATTAACATAGGTAGATACTTTCTACACCTACTAGATAAACATTTTAATATAGGCAACCCATTGAGTAGGATTTTTAATAGAAATACAGTGAAAATTAGCTACTCCTGCACTAAGAATATGTACAACATACTAAGAATATGTACAACATACTAAGCAACCATAATAGGAGGCTACTCAATGAGCTTACCACGAGGGATAGGAACCCAAACGTGGAGTCTTGTAACTGTAGGAATAAGGAAGAATGCCCCTTAGGCGGACGCTGCACCATGAGGAATGTCGTATACCAAGCATGCATTTCTCCTATGGAACAGCAAAGGGACGGGGAGAGAGTCTATATAGGAATCTCCGCGGGAAACTGGAAGCAAAGATGGTACAGCCATAGACACTGATTTTCCAAAGAGGAAAAGATAAAGATAGATAAGATTTTCCAAAAAGGGAAAGATAAAGATAGATAAGGGCCAGATGAACACGGAATATTAATCCAAAAATAGGGCCTGTGATTCTAGAGTGGTTAATTCCCCTTGGCCATTTTTAGGGTAAAATTTAAAAAAACACTTGACGACTATAATAAATGTCCCCCACCTTATCCGGTTTAAGTATCTCGATCCTAATTGAAACAAGAGGAATATCTAAGATGGCAACAGCTGGGTTAATTAACAGACATATCAGAAATAAATGTAAATCATATATGAGATAGCCATTAGTTAAACGATCTTAGTCTGTTTAGAAAAGCACACCTGCCAAGTAGAAGAAACCACAAACAGAACACAAAATTAGAAAGGACTGACCAGTAGATTAATTCCACTCCTGTTTCTTAATCGTTCTAACATATAATATGTTCACACCCTCTGCTCACGCCTATGAACGAAAGAATTTGTAGCTTTGTAATTTGAGTTCCACTTTATGTTTTTTATTTTTATGTTTTTTATTTTTATTTTTATCTTTATCTTTATTTTCTGATTTTTAATTTATTTTTTAATTTCTTTAATTTTCCTTATTTATCTTCTGAATACGAACTGTAACTCCTCATTCGCATCTCTGGGACAATACAGAACATGTAAAAGAGTCATCTGACGAGACGGAGAATATACCAACAATATTCTCCGCCGAAATAAATTTATCATGACGGCTTAACCGAGTTTGAATCTCCATTTAATTGTACTATATATATATATATATATATATATATATGATGAATGTAAGATGATATATGTAATATATATGATATATAAAACATAAAACATGATTTGATATATATAACACACATGCACACACACATATATATATGTGTATAATATGCATAAGATTGGTTTATACTCTGCCTGGGTTATGTAGATTTATTTTTAAAAATAGTTTCATATTGAAAAAGGCAAGAAGCAGAGGATATCCCTCAAAAACTTTGACAGACACAAACTACTCTGAAAACCTAGCAGTTTTGGCAAATACACCTGCCCAAGCGGAATCCTTACTACATAGCCTAAAACAATCAGCAGGAAGCATTGGCCTTTACGTAAATACCAATAAAACAATTACATGTTTTAAACAAGGAGTTATCTCCACTCAACGTGGTAAGCCTCTAGAATTAGTCGATTAATTCACATTGCTCAACAGTAACATTTCATCTACTGAAAGTGATGTCAACATACTCTTAGCGATGGCGTGGAATCCTATTGACAAGTTATCAATCATATAGGAATCTAATTTATCCGATAAAATAAAACGAGATTTCTTTTAAGCTATAGTTTTGTCCATACTACTATATAAATGCACCACATGAGCACTAACAAAACGCACGGAAAAAAAGCTGGATGGGAACTACATAAGAATGCTACGTGCTAGATATTGCGAATTTGAAAAACCTTGGCACCAGTGAAATGACCACAGATGATGAATTGATCATGCTACGCTTGATATAAGGTATGCACAACTCGGCCTTGAAGTTATTGGAAACGCTTCAAAGTGTTAATTTAACAGTATAAACATGTACAGAGTTCGTGCAGCAACTGGAGTTGATAAAAAAGCATAACTGTGGGGATTCAGGAATTAACAATAAAACTCTCAACCGGATGTTGACTCGTCGGCTGCCACATACAAAATGTATAAACGCGTCGTCACGCATCGGATCCACGCACCCATCCGATTGAAAAAAAGAAAAATAATAAAGATTAAAGTAGCCATTGGGAAGCGGTCGTACCAAAATGAGGAAGATTTTGGAGTGACGAATTTGGAGCCGGTGGGGAGAGATAAATATTCGGGTTTTCTGTGAACCGGGTCAGTGAGGACAAAAGAGACCCAAGGAAGCACATAGATAGTCATCAGTCGAGAAGTAACGTCCGCCCTCGAGTTAAGAGCTGAAACTACTTTTCTGCTAGTTCCACTACCTGACCATAAAAGAAAGAGAAGAAAAGAAAAAGGAATAAGTACTCTTTAAAAATATTCTCCTCCTTTCCCCCTTTTTCCTAATATCTGACTTTATAATAATAAGGGGACTTCTGAACATTCAAATTCAAGTTGACGCTTTATTGTTTTATAAAAATTGTTTAAATTTGAGATGTTCCTTGTTTGTCTTGTTTTAAATGAAGTTTTTCTCATTGTCTGTTGTAACACTCCAAACCCGACCAACAAGACCATATAACCAAGAACCGGACGAAAGAGAAGCGTACAGCACAAATACGGAATTCTAAGCAAATACTGTGGCGAACGGCATGTCAGGGGAAAAAATAATCGCCCAGCCTTCGGTAAGACATGCTCCATTCGCAAAAGAAAAAAATCACGCCCAGAAGGTGTGCAAATACAAAATAAAAGTTAAGGAACTTAAAGACAGGTAAGTGGATAGAGGAGGGGCTGAAATTTTCACGCTAAACACTCCAACAAAAACTAGAGAAAAGGTAAAAATAAATGGGAAATTTTACCACACGCAAGTAGATACTGGCTCTGACATAACACTTATTCAAGTGAACTTTTGGCAGGATTTAGGAAAGACGAGGCTTAAAACGTCAGCCTTGTTACTAAAACAATTCGATGGTACAATAATCATGGTACATTAAGCACCTTCGAAGGTACGTTTGAAACTAAGAATCGCTTTGAGATTATATCTATTACAGTCGTGACATGTACTAAAGACTATGGACTGATAGGTATAGATGTATTCAAAGTTGACACATGGAAATTAGTTAATTCAATGGCGATTACTAAAGGGTTATAAAGCAAGCATTCGCTTGAAAGAGAACTATCATCCTAGATATATCTAAGCAAGACGATTACCCATACATATTTTACGTATTGTAGTGTCAAAGTTTTAAAAATGATTCAGCAATCTCTTCCCCCCATGTGTGACCTTTTCCAAAATATGGAAAAGGTCACACATGGGGGGAAGAGATTGAGCGTCACCAATAGTCGCCATTAAAAAGACCGATGGGGATATTAGAATATGCGGTGACTACAAAATTGGCGTCAACCACCAGATATGTTTGGATTCGTTTCCCTCACTGAGTATCGAAACCGCCAGTTACGAACTCGCAAATATGAAGTACTTTGCAAAAATCGACTAAAAGTCGGCCTACAACCAGATCGAAATAGATGATAAGTTTAAAGAAATTACCGCACTGAACACCTATGGGTTTATTAAAATGGTCCCGCTTGCCCTTTGGAATTAAAACTGCTAGTCCTGTTTTTCAAAGAGCCATCAAGAAAATCTTATTTGGAAAAGTTTACAATATAATAATATATCACGACGATATATGCCTCGGAGCCCTCACCAAAGATGAATTAAAGAGTAAAACAGAACAAGTCCCACGGAGATTAAAACAGGCAGATTTGACAATAAATAAAGACAAATGCAAATTACACTGTTAAAAATATCTTATCTGGGATATCAAATATCTTGAGAAGGAATATATCTTGACGAAATGCCAACCAATAAAATTGCGAAAATGGAAAAGCCTACGAACAAGAAAGAATTGGAATCCTTCTCGGGATGAATTAATTTCTACAGCAGATATCTTCCGAGATATAGTGAGTGTCATGAAACTTCTCCGACTGGTTTACTGTCGGCGAAGGTGACAAGCTTTTAGTCTCAACCCTTTTACCTACGCCTATCGCCCGGACAACGCCAAGCATATTGCTGGTATTAGGTCGGACAATATTTTGTTTCAGGATGTTGTCCAACCCCAAGCAAACAGGGAAAACAATGACAGAGATTTTCGAACCCGAAAATGAAGACAACACGAAATACAAATTATTTTATTATCAGCCCCTACCAATAAAAAAGGCATGTATGCAAAGTAAGATTGTCTTAGCGACAAAAATAAAAATGTTTATATTTTACTAACTTGGGGACAATTCACCTAGAATTTTTTTCTTGTGATGACGTGTGCAAAAAATAAATTTCTTTTGAAGTATTTTGTGTGCGGTAAGAACGGGGTAAGTAAAAAGATAAAACAACATTAAAATGAAAGCTTATCTTACTTCTTTCTCCTTTTCTTTTATTATACATACACATACACACACACACACACACACACACACACACATACATACATATATATATATATGTCTCTCTCTTCTTTTTTTCATTTTTATTTTTGTCGCTAAGACTATTTTATTTCGCATACATGATTTTATTTTTTGGGGTTGATAGAAGCACGAATGTACTTACTCATGATTCAGAGGTAACTGATACAAGGCCTATAAAACAGCATTCTTATAGACTGAACCTGAGGAAGTTGAAAGTCCTTATGGAGAAAGTGGAGTATATACTCGAAAATGGGATAATAGAATCCAGTCAAATCGAGTGGGCCTTACCTTGCATTTTGGTGGATAAACCAAACGGTACCACAAGGTTCTGTACCGATTATAGGCGGGTGAACGCTGTTACAAAGGCGGATTGTCACCCTATTCCACGGATGGAAGATTATATTGACTGAATAGGGAAGGTGCAATATATTACTAATTGCAATTTGTTAAAAGGTTATTGGGCAGTACCCCTGACAGAGAGGGCTAAGAGGATATCTGTGTTTGTGACACCAGAAGGAGTATACCAGTATCGAGTAATGCCTTCTGGCATGAGGAACTCGCAAGCGACATTTGAGAGACTCATGAATAAGTGCCTAGCTGGAATATCCGGTGTGGACGCTTATATTGAAGACATAGTGATCGATAGTGATACATGGGAGGAGCAAATCGAAACTATAGAAAGGGTATTTCAGAGATTAAAGTTAGTTATCAACTTGTCGAAAAGCGACTTCGGTAAGGCAGAAGTCAAATATTTGGGTTATTTAGTAAGATATGGGAAGATTGCCCCAACCGAAGCCAAAACCCGTGCCATACTAAAATACCCAACCCCGAAAAATATCAGAGGACTCAGAAGATTTTTGAGAATGGCTGGGTACTACCGAAAATTTTGTAAGGATTTCTCTGGGAGAACAGCACCTCACCGATTTAATAAAGGAAATAGGTTCCGTTGGATATGAATGTTAGGAGGCCTTCGAAGATATCAAGAAGACTCTCAGCTCAAAACCAGTGTTAAGAGCCCAAAATTATGAACAGTGCTTTTGCCTAGCTGTGGACGCTAGTGATATGGGTATTGGTTGGATACTAATGCAACCAGATAAAAGTAACCAATTACGCCCAATTAGCTACTTTTCAAAAAAGCTCAACAAGTTTCAAAAGTCATACTCCACGATAGAGAAAGAAGCCTTAGCTTTATTATTGAGTATACATCACTTTGAGGTCTACATTACTTAATTAGCACCGACAGTTGTATATACGGACCTGTTAACTTACTTGAACAGGATGCGAAATAAAAATAGAAGATTGCAGGGATGGAGACTGGCCCTGCAAAAATATAATCTAGAGATAAGACACATCAGAGGCCAAGAAAATGTAGTAGCAGATGCATTATCTAGATGTTGATAGAATGAAAGCTTTCAGGATAAAAATAAAAAAAAGAGAAATTTTATTGCTTCTTTTTCTTTTGGGTGAGATGTTATGAATTTGGACCCTAAGGATAGTCAAATTCATATTTTATTCATAAATATAGACCCTCTCTTTTCTCCCTCTCCCTTTTTTGTTTCCTTCGCAAACCTACAGAATTAGACGAGAAGTCTGAAGAGTTGAATTTGGCTCAAGGGTGCGTGCTGACCGATTGACAGTCAAGTTTCCTTAATATGGGTGTACGAACTAGCAAGCAGCCCCTACCAACAAGCGACCTATTTGAATGCTGATTGGCCAAGATGTCCACGTGATACGAGGCAGCGGGAAGGTCGAATCGTTTCTTGTTCTCTGGTTTTTCCCGCTGTCAGCCGACGAACAAAATAGTTATGCAGTTCTTATCCTTTTCTGGTGGCCTTTTAATCTTCCCATACGAGCTGGCTTGGGGAAGACAGTTTACTCTTTGCACCACAGACACGTCTGTCTATTAAAGGATCTCTCGGCTAACTGACTTATTTGATTTTTCCTCTTTACTTACAAATTGTGCAGTGGCACCTGTCTAATTGCTACTTCAATGAGCAGTTAATTTGTTGTCTGGATCTTAAAAATCACAAGGTAGGCGGATAGTGAATTATTCTATGTTGTTCCAAAAAATTTCTGTCGAGAGACTTCAGTAGATTGAAGTTGAAGTCTTTCCCATGTTTTGCAAGGTTAAACCACTTTAACTGTGTGAAAGCAAATGACTGATGTTAAATTGAATTATTAGTATTACATAGCAATACTTGACATCATTTAACTGTGTGCAAACAAATGAGCTCTTGCTTGTTTAAAATATTACCGTCAAACTGCTTATCATGTATATTTAATAGATATGTATAAACAAGGTTTGATATTAAATAACCTAAAAGAGTTGATATGCCATAAAACCCAAATATACATGTGCATATATATATATATATATATATATATATACACATATTGTCCAGGGTGTGTGTGTGTGTGTGTGTGTGTGTGTGTGTGTATAAGACCACTCTCAAAAAGGAAGAAAAAGATACTGTTTACAATTTTTAGATTATGAAAATCAGATATATGAAAGATAAGGCATAAATTTAATATATGAAGAAATTTCAATTCATTTTTTATATGTATATTAGCATTTATGCTTAATTTTAAAATATTGTTTTGGCATAAATATAAGACCAATGAGCAGAACTATAGAATATAAAGGCAAATTTTTTATTTAATATTTTGTAGATCTACCATTAACTTTGATAACCTCAAAAGTTTGGCTAGACATCCTATCAACTAGTTTCTGAAATTGAATCAAAGGTATTTTTCCCATACATCTAGATTGCGATTTTGAGTTCAGAAATTGCTGAGTACTGTCAAAGTCCTTCATAAACTTTTGCAACAATCAATCCCCACAAATTTTCAATAGGATTGAGGTCTGGAGAGCATTCTGGACGGTCAAGAAGTTTTATCTTTTGTTCAAGCAAGTACTTCTTTGTTATTGATGCATTGTGGATAGCAGTATTATCTTGCTGAAAAATCCATTCTTCTCCACATAGATGATGCCCTTCTTGTGCAAGAGATAAATCATTAAGTATCTTCACAATCTCCTGCTTTTTGTCGACCACTGATAAATTAGAGTTTTCCTGAAGATGAGATCTAGATGATCTTTATCTCAAGATTATAACTTGCAAAATTTTCAAGTGACCTCCTATGATATAAAGTAATTTTTGCAGAGCAGTAGAAAAGAATATAAATTTCAAACTTCCACTTTATCAAAATACAAAAATCAAGTCAATCCCAGACCAGTGAGGCAAACATAAGTGGTGAAATTCAATTAAACTGGATTTTTTTTTTCCTCAGGGTTCAATCTATAACTGATTGCATTTTCACTTTATGATTTCTAATTATCACTTTCAAACCATTCTTTTCATCAAATTTTTATTGAACCATCCTCCTACATAAGCTTTTCAGCTGATAAATTCAAGCTGTCCAGTGTTTGTTTTTTTTTTTTTTGTTTTTTTAATGCAATATTGAATCTGTCTAACAACTTTCAGCTTTGAAGTAGTTACTCTAGATATGTACGAGGATCATTAAATAAGTTTCCAGACTTTTTTCGTATGGGCACTTTTATTGATGGTACACACATGAAACTCTAGTCCCCTTTGAAGTAATCTCCTCCAGGCTGCAATGAACTTGTTGTACCGTTCCAACAACTTTTGGAACGCCCCATGGAAGTCCTATTGTGTGAGCATGTCAATGACCTTCGTCACAGTCTCTTTCATCTCCTCAATTGTCTCAGAATGACAGCCTCTGAGCTTAGGGAATAAGCAAAAGTCACAGGGAGCAAGGTCAGGACTATAGGGAGGGTGATGAACTGTGTTGATGCCCATCTTGGTCAAATAGTCTGTGACAAGGATGGAGTTGTGGACTGGTGCATTGAACAGCTGGAAATGCCACTGACCTGATTTAGAGTGCTAGCCTCTTCCGACGGAATCTCTTTCTGAACTCCCTTAAAACCTCAACAAAGTAACCCTAACCCTAACCGTTTGGCCCATCAACTCTGGTGTACTGACTTCCTTACTCTTCCCACACCTCTCATTATCCCTCACAGACTCCCTGCCTTCCTTGAATCTCTTATGCCACTCAAAAACTCATGCTCAATTCATGCAATATGCTCCAAAAGCAGTCTGAAACATTACACACGTTTCTGTGACATTTTTTTCAAGTTTAAAACAGAATTTTATAGCATATCGTTCTTCTAAAGTGTCAGATTGCATATTTGAAGTTCACCAGCTGTGATGATAATCAGGTTTTAGTAGGGTGTATTCCAATTGCTGGTGTAGCTGTTCATTTGAACCTGAAATCATAAAAATTGGTCAGTCATCTCATAAGATGTATAGCAATAACATAGTGAATTTTCAAGCATCTACGACAATCTTAAATGCCTGTACAAAAAAGTCTGGAAACTTATTTAATGCACCACATATTTATATTTTTTTTAATTCTGGAAATGATTTTGGCCTATATCAGATTGAGAGATGTAATGATGCATCAACATCTTCTCTCTGGTGATACTAATCATAATGTCACCTATTTGATAAATGAAAGAAAAAAAAAAAAAAGAAAAAAAAATTTTTTTTTAAATCCTCAAATATTCTTTTATTCAAGTGAAAAAAAGAAAAAAATGCTGAATTCACAATAAAAACCTATTTCTTATAACTTTAGTTTTAAAATGCAATATGTGCAGTTTACTTTTTCTTTTTGAACTATTGCTACCATTTAAAAATTTTAAATTTCTTATTTCTATTTAAAATAAATCCATTGAAGTTCATCTAAAATGAAAACTTGTTCTTTTTCTAGTTTTGATTTGACTCAGAAATAATTTTTGTTCAATCAGAAACAATTTGATACATAAGTTGATTTCAAATGAGCAAAAATATGGCAGAAGTGGATTCAAAATCTAGAATTCTAGAAAGATCATAGAATGAAATATAAATGGGGTGCCTGAAATGATTTTGGATTTGGAATTTAACGGAAATAGAAACAAGAAATTAACATTTGCTTTCTTTTATCTTTAGGATGATTTAATTTTTCCAAAGTGTATTGTATCCTTTCTTTTTTATAGTATAAAGTGTTCAGATGAGTGACTTAAAAAGATGTACAATATTTAATTATAAATATAACTTTTAAAATAAATATTTAGGAGTTCGGGACACACACACATATATATATATATATATATATATATATATATATATATACATACACACACACACACACAAACAATAGTGTGAATAGCAGAGTTTTCAAAAGTCTAATGTTCCAGAAAGAAAATCTAAATGTTCTGAGAATAGTATTAGAGATATGTTCAGTTAAAAGCTATTTTATTATAGAATGAATACATTGAAATAAACCAGGATCTTAAGTATCATCTAAACATTGCAAAAAATCTTGATGCATTGTTTTTGTTTTCAAGTCAGCTTACAGTGATGTTTCTTTTTATCTATGTTTTTATTATAAATTTTATTAAAAGTGATTAACCTTGACAGATATAGCACTGGGTGGTCATGTGATAAAATTCCTGACACTGAAAGCTAATATTAGTTGCCAATGTGACATCTTTGTTGGCATTAAATATACTCATAAAAGGACACTTAAAATTAACAAACACCCTTTGCTTAACATTTGTCAAAGCTTAAGCCAGAATCAAATTTAAAGAACATGTACATCCTTCATATTATGCAATTTCAGAGATTGCCAATTCATTTTTTTCCACTAGTATTGAAGTTAGGAAAAATGATTAAAGGCATATACCACTAGTCATATATATATATATATATATATATATATATATGCACAAATACAACCTACACACATAAAGAGTTGTACACAATTGTAACATTCTTTTGACAGTATTTTTTTTTCAATTTCTCCAATATCTTTCCTTCTCTGCCTGATGATTGTTGTTAATGTCATGAAGCCTGTGGTAGCAGTCAAGTTTCCATGCTATTAAATATATATAAAAAAAACTAATACGTATTTACTTATAATAATAATAATAATAATATTTGGCTGGAATTTGTAAATTCGGCAGTTAATGTCTGCTCAAATATGATAGGCTGTTTTGAAATTGTGTCATCCTCCGTCATCCCTACTGTTATTTAAGGGGTCTTTTTATTTTTTTTTCTTTCCCAGCACTTGAGCACAAGGCACTGCCTAGCTCTCTCTTTTTGCTTTTTTTCAGCTTGTGAGCACTTGGTTATTTGCCTTCAACTTTAGGCAGTTTTTCTTAAGCAAGATGGCATGAGTAAAAGGCCTATTAGTTATTTAAGCTAAGTCTCTTCTTACAGGATTCTTTTTGTTACTTGTTGAAACAATAAGCCTACTGCAGGATAATTGTGGTTTTGGTATGCTGTCCCTTTCAAAAGAAAGTTGAGTCTAAGATCTGAAAGTGAAATTATTGGACTCTCTTGCCAACTCAAGGGAAGCAGTTAACTGAGTCAGTAGATTCAGTATATTCAACAGGAGAAAATTTGAGTTGAAAAAGAAAGATATTTATGTCTAGGAAGAGGAAGCAGTGGTCAACTAGAAGTTCACTTAAATAGTAAACTTTGTTTTAAACAAGTTTACACAGGAAACTAGAACATGGATGTCCAGGTTGATTCTACACAAGTAGACGCAGAGAAAACAACAAACCCTAAGAATTGGCTTCAAAAAGAACTTTGACATAAATACCAAAGAATAATATTTATCATTAACATAAGTTAAACTAACAGTAGGTGGTTGACTGCATTGCTTTGTGTAAGTCAGTCAGTCATTTTTTTTATACCCTCTTTTATTTAGGTTATAATATTGTCATTATTTGAATGTATGTTATTTTTGTTACCTAAAATTCAATGTTTTTGACAAGCATAGGGAAAGATGTGCCAAGCTGGATTTTGTAGAGTTTATTTCTCTTGAAATAAATTACTTTGTGGGAAGTTCTTTTTGTTTTTAATAGGCACACTTCTTTTCCAGGTAGCAAAAGTGTTAGCATTCCCTTCTCCTTTTTGTCTCCTTTATTTATTATACATTTCTCTTCCCCTTTGCCTAACCTGACAGTTACTGCTAGATATACTTGGGCTAGACAGAGGTAAAGTATACTAGGTAATTTAGGTAGAATTGTACTTTATATAACAACTAGCATTTGGATAATTTTGTTAACTTTTTATATGTTGGTCATAGCAATTTAAAACTTAAAATGTAGTATATTTATTGAATTGAACACATTTCTCATATCTTGTATATTTTATTTCCCTATTATAGAGGCTCTAAGGTTTATGGAAATATAAATTTGGAGCTTTCTTGTTTAAATTTAAAATTAATTGTGTAAGTCAATATTTTGAACTGTTCCCATTTTGTGGTATACTGCATTGCATTTTTTTTTTTTTTACAGGTTTTGCATTTGGTTTGGTGTGTATTCATATTTTTAATTGTCATTCCTCGTGAGTTTGGTGTGTAGTCATATTTTTAATTGTCATTCCTCGTGAGTTTTGGGTATGAGAGAGGGTGGTCTCTTTTTTAATTTATTAAGTTAAACCAAAGTTCTTTGGAAATTTATCCAATAGTAAATACTCTTATTAAAAGAGACATTTATAAGAAGATAACCTCTGCTTTGGAAGTGAAAATTTGGTTGAAAATTCTTTCCTGGCACAAAAGGAATTAATAATGAATTGACTTTCATCCATCTCTCCTATAAATGAAGAAATTATGAATGGTTTTATTGAGAATAAAGCTATGCTAAAGTTATTGATAAAGAAAATGAACAAGAAGTTTTGTCTTATTCTCAACGACCAAGCAGTTTGTAAAGAGAAGTTTACAAATGGTAATGGTGTAGAACCAACAGGTAAAGCTAAACAGCCATATATCCAGTATGAAATGGCTCCTAAATTAAAGTGTCCTGTTTTCAACCCGAGTAATCTGACTAGTGATAGGTTAGCCTATAAATTTTTTTAAATGCAATTTAAGAATTGTGCGTTAGGTATGCACGATAAGGCACTCAAGTTGCTAATTTTGAAAAAACATCTCGGGGTCATACTTTGAAGATTGTAAGTCACCTCTCCATTTCAGCAGAAAGTTTTGATACAGCTTTGGAGATTCTCAGTAGCAAATATTTGTATGAAAAATATTTAGTTGAACAAATATTCATAGCCATAGATACTGCTAAGCCTGCACGTGAAAATTATGTGCCTTCTATCAGATTTTTTTGCTAAGATAAAATCTTTGTTGTACAAGCTGAAGAATTCATTTTCTTTAGACTTCTTGGAAGAAGGCATGTCAGGCAACAGTTATTTTAGTCACTTGATAATTCATAAGTTGTTTATGTTTTTAAGAAAATAAATTTTTAGGGCCTTGGGTCACACTTATCTTTCGTCGGGTGAGATATTAGATACTTATTCCAATGTGCTGCGTTATAGAATTAAACAAACTCAAAGCGAGTAGTGCAGAGAGTTACAAATCTAAATGGGGTAATATTAACACCCGTAAATCAAAGTCACCAGTGATTAGTAAAAAACCTGCTACCCTTGAGAACTTTAATATTGTTTCTAAGCAGGATAAATTTAGAAGCAGTTTTTGCCATGACAATGCGCATTCTACCTCTAATTGTAAAAATATGTCTTGGTAAAAGACAGTTTGGATCATTGTAAAGTTTTGGGGCTGTGTGTGCTGTGCACTGACCCTCATCACTTGGAAGTCAACAGCCTTAGTAAAAAAGGACTTCTCAGATCTTGCTGGGATTCCCTATTAATCTCTATACCTCAGGGGCAAAAGAGTTCTGAGCCAACCCTCACTATGCCCTTCTTTTATAGTTGGCAAAGCATGCTGGTCACACGAGGTCAATATGCATAAATATTGTGGTGCCAGTGCGTACAAGTTTTCTCCTCGCATTAAAGCTCTGCACTCCAGACAAAGACAAGCTCTTATGGCAACGATAAGATGTCATTATCTGATTCAAATTCCTGACTATCGCTTCTGCAACAGGTATATGCCCTTAATGAATTGTATTTCTATCAATTCATCTACACAAAGACAATGCAAAAATTTTATAATAGGCTAAAATGATAATTCATACAGACATAGATCTGATTTGTTAAACACTAACCAACTTTTTAACTTTCATTATCATCAATATTTTGATGAAACATTCTCTAACTGCTTTGGATGAACCATTAGTGACACTTTGACTATAGCCTCATAACATGCCTTTGATTAAAAAAAAAAAAAAAAAAAAAAAAAAAACTTATCTTATTTCCTTTGAACTACCAAGCTATCTTCCAATTACTTTGTTTTTAAATAACACCAATTTGAATCCTATCACTGATATATTTATTTAAATGAGATATATATAAATCTGTCATAAAATTTGCTATAATAATCTATATTCATTAAATAACTGATGGTTCAATATTAGATGCAAAATCAATTTAACTACAGTACACTAAGGGATATTTGGCTCATCAAGCCAACTTAGTCTTAACTGATATCATATATATATATATGTGCCCACTGTTTTTTGTCACCCCCATGGTAGTTTAGAAAAAACAAACACACAAAATAGACTAAGTAAAAATCCCAATGCCACCAAAAAAAAAATAAATAAATAAAATGAATGAATAAAATATGACGAAATAACTAGTATCTACCCTCCTAAGTAGTAGAACCTCCGAAATTATACTATAAATTCATTAGTGAGTAAACGGTAGAGCGGAACGGAAGATTAAGAACAAGCTTGCGCCACCAGAAAGCAGTTTCAATACTGGTTAGTATAATTGTCTTTAAGTCGTACTATTTTAAAATGCCAAAATTTTTACAAAATTGTATGCTGTTTATTCTTTGTAAAATGCTGCTTGTATAGTGAATTTTAAATGCAAAGATAGTTTTTAACCATAAACCCCAATTGAATATATGACTTCTGATCCCATGTGTTAGCATACACGACGAAATGTTTCTGAAAGTCTTCTAAAAGCTTCAAATGCCCACTGTTTTTCGTCACCCCATAGTAGTTGTAAATAAAAAAAAAACCCAAAAAAAAACAACAAAAAAAACAAAACATCAAGGCCAATATCAGAAGATAGATGAAAATAAACTTGAATCTCTTATAAACATACATTAGTGTAGGACTTTAACTAAGTTAAAACTTATCCCCCCCTTTTTAATGTACACATAGGAAGCAGCATGATGGATGCCTTACCTGGTCCTGGACCTGTGAGATATGCGGCTCAACGTCCAGGATCATCAGTTTGATCAGGAAACTACTGCTGCTCATCTATAAGAGTGGCTTCTATAGATGAGAATAAAAAAACAGCCATTGAAAGATAACCATGATCCACACTCAAACCACATACATAAACCGTATCGCTCTTCGCTCAGGTAAAAAAGGGGCACGTCCTGCTGAGGTTAGAGCCCTGGCCCCAGTGTTCGAAAAATCAGCTACAGAGCTCAAACAACAAAAATTACTAAAATGCAAACAAACAATACAAATAGCAACATTTAACATTAGAACTTTAAATAGAATAGGTCAACTACTAGAGCTGACTGCATCGGCCGTCGAACATAAGATAGACATGATATGCATACTAGAACACAGATACACGCACACCGAAGACATCAAATATCACGATACTGGCAATGGATGGACGTTAGCAACTGTATCAGCATGGAAAAACTCTGTCAATGCCACAGTAGGAGGGGTAGGAATGCTTATAGGACCTAGAGCGTTAAAACACTTAATAGCATCGAGAGAATAAAACCTAGGATGATGACAGCAACATTTAATAGCAATCCCAGAGCAACAATCATCTCCTGCTACAGCCCTACCAATGTTAGTGAAGAAACTGAACTAGATGCCTTCTATGATGAGCTATCCTCTCTAGTGCGTAGCATACCGAAACACAATGTACTAGTCATTGGCAGAGATATGAATGCCCAAATCAGGAAAAACGGAAACAGATACAGCTTTCACAACACATCAAATAGGAATGGACTACATCTAACAGAATTCATGATGGAAAATAGATTAACATGCCTCAACACAAACTATCAATAAAAGGGAGGGAAAATTATGGACCTACACATACGCGAACAATAGTAAAGCACAGATAGACTACGTTCTAATAAACAAGAAATGGAAAAACAGCGTGATGAATTGTGAGGCATACTCCTCTTTCGAGTGCGTATCCTCCGATCACCGAATAGTCACAGCAAAGATTAGACTAAGCCTACGAAGAAACGCCACACGAATAGCGACCACCAAACACTATGACTGGGTCCTTCTTAACAACAGAGATATTAGAGATAAATTTGTTTTAGAATTAAGAAACAGATTCGAGATATTACAGGAGAAGACATGAAAAGGTACCCCAAATGACGAATATGAGAATTTTGTCAATGTGCACCAAGAAGCGGCAGAGAAGTGTATTCCAACAAAACCTAGAACTAAACATAGAGTCCCATGGGAAACGTTAGTGGTTAGAGAAAAACGTGCACGTGAAAACTGCTTTCAAAAGCTATAGGAAGAACCCAACAAACACAAATGCCATAAAACTAAAAAAGGCACAAGATCAATTAACAGGCACATATCTGAAAGAACAGACAAAATACATACAAAATCAGATAGATAAGATTAGAGACTCAGTGGAAGATAGGCAATCTAGGATAGCCTGGCAAACAATAAACGAAGTGAGTAGAAGGAAGAGCACAACCAAAGCAAAGTTAACAGCTGCAAACCGACAAGAAAGAATAAAACTATGGAAACAACATTTCGAAAATCTACTAGAAAACCGACCGAAAGTTACGCACGAACCAATCACCACAATTATTAGTAAAACTCAACTCTGTTCTTAAAAAACTTAAAAATAGGAAAGCTGCAGGGCTTGACGAGATTCCACCAGAAGTATGGAAGACCAGACAATTTGACGACATACTGTAACGCTGTCTATAATCAAAATCTGATAGACAGTTGGATGAAGAGATGCATCCTCCCCTTCCCTAAAAAGGCTGACCTCGGATTAGCCAAGAACTACTGAGGTATAACACTTACTTCAATAGCAGCCAAAATTTACAATGCCCTACTACGAAACTGCATAGAACCCTAAATCGACAACATCCTTAGGAAAAACCTAAATGGCTTCCGAAGAAATAGATCCACGACCTCACAAATATTGACCATCCGTAGAATCCTTGAAGGCGTACGGGAAAAAAACCTACAGGTGACATTACTATTTGTTGACTTTACCAAGGCCTTTGATTCCATTCACAGAGGGATGATGGAACAAATCCTACTAGCATACGGCCTGCCAAAAGAAACCGTAGCAACAATAATGATTCTCTATAGAAACACCAAAGTGAAAGTACGTTCACTAGATGGAGACACAGAATACTTCGACATTGTAGCAGGAGTACTACAAGGAGACACACTAGCTCCATACCTCTTTATCATATGTCTAGACTATGTGCTTAGAATGTCAATCGATAAAATCAGAGAGAACGGCTTCGAGCTGGCAAAGAAAAGTAGAAAGTACCCTGCAAAAACGATTACCGATGCCGACTACGCCGATAACATAGCTTTACAAGCATATACACCCAACCAAGCTGAAACACTACAGCATAGTTTGGAACGAGCCACAGCAGACATTGGCCTCCATGTCAATGCACACAAAACTGAATATATGTGCTTTAATCAAGCAGGCGACATTTCCACACTAGATGGAACCTCTCTGAAACTGGTTGACAAATTCACTTACCTAGGAAGCAGTGTCTCATCAACTGAAAAAGACATTGACACACGGCTAATGAAGGCATGGACAACTATCAATAAGCTATCAGTCATATGGAAATCAGAGCTGACCGATAAAATGAAATACAGTTTCTTCCAAGCAGTGGTCGTGTCGATACTGCTGTATGGATGCACCACTTAAGAACAAAACGGCTCGAAAAGAAGCTAGACAGCAACTACACAAGGATGTTGCGAGCAATATTAAACAAGTCCTGGCAGCAACACCCCACAAAGCACCAACTATACGGCCACCTGCCTCCCACCATGAAAACTATCCAAGTTAGACGAACCAGGCACGCAGAACACTACTGGAGGAGCAGAGACAAGCTCATAAGTGATGTACTCCTATGGACCCCACTTATGGCTGAGCAAAAGCAGGACAACCAGCTCAAACATACATACAGCAGCTATGAGAAGATATGGGATGTAGTCCAGAAGACCTGCCGGAGGCGATGAATGATAGGGAAAAGTGGCGAGAAAAGGTCAGGGATATCCGTGGGGGGCGGCACGACATGATGATGATATATATATATATATATATACACGAGGATCATTAAATAAGTTTCCAGACTTTTTTTCGTATGGGCACTTTTATTGATGGTACACACATGAAACTCTAGTCCCCTTTGAAGTAATCTCCTCCAGGCTGCAATGCACTTGTTGTACCGTTCCAACAACTTCTGGAACGCCCCATGGAAGTCCTCTTGTGTGAGCGTGACAATGACCTTCGTCACAGCCTCTTTCATCTCTTCAATTGTCTCATAATGACAGCCTCTGAGCTTAGGGAATAACCAAAAGTCACAGGGAGCAAGGTCTGGACTATAGGGAGGGTGAGGAACTGTCTTGATGCCCATCTAGGTCAAATAGTCTGTGACAAGGATGGAGTTGTGGACTGGTGCATTGTCCTGCTGGAAATGCCACCGACCTGATTTGTAGGGTGCTGGTCTCTTCTGACAATCTCTTCCTGAACTCCCTTAAAACCTCAACATAGTAACTCTAACCCTTTGGCCAATCAACTCTGGTGTACTGACTTCCTTACTCTGCCCACACCTCTCATCATCCCTCACAGACTCCCTGCCTTCGTTGAATCTCTTATGCCACTCAAAAATTGATGCTCGATTCATGCAAGATGCTCCAAAACAGTCTGAAGCATTCCACACATTTCTGTGGCATTTTTTCCAAGTTTATAACAGAATTTTATTGCATATCGTTCTTCTAAAGTGTCCTCATGTCCAGATTGCATTTTTGAAATTCACCAGCTGTGATAATCAGGCTTTAGTAGGGTGTATTCCAATTGCTGCTGTAGCTGTTCATTTGAACCTGAAATCATAAAAATTGGTCAGTCATCTCATAAGATGTATAGCAATAACATAGTGAATTTTCAAGAGTCTACAACAATTTTAAATGCTGGTACAACAAAAGTCTGGAAACTTATTGAATGCACCACATATATATATTCATTTGATGCAAAAAATATTATTCAAAAGTTTGTATATGCAGGAATAAAGTATTTAACTATGTTCATATAATACACTATTTTAAAAAGCAAATTTTGCTCTATTTATTTATGCAAATAGTTTTGTTTTTGGTTTATTCTTGTTAAAGATAAAAACAAATTCAAGTTAGTAATGGTATGTAAAGCAGCAGAAACTGCTCACAGTATCAACCAAGCATTTGACTATGTAACTGTCAACAAATACAGTGCAACATTGGATCTCAAAATTTCTTAACAGATATTGAAGTGTTGTGGATGAGGAAGGTGATGGTGACCATCTTTTTTGATGAACAACTAATTGAGGGTCATTATCGAAATGGACTCATGCAAAACAATGTAAAAGGTTGCTGAAAATGTAAACATTAACCTTTTAACATTGGCACTAAATTAGAAAATCAAAACACCTCAACAAATGAGTACCACATGAACTGAATAGAGTGGGGAGGGGAAAAAATGATTTATATAAAATCTGCTCTGCACTTCTTTTGTGCAATAAAAACAATCCATTTCTTGTTTGTATTTTGACATGACAAAATAAATTATAAATGACTACATTCCCAATACAAAGAACCAAAACAGCCAAATTAAAAGGTTATGTTCAGTTTAGTGGTCACAGCAAGTGGAATCATTAACTACAAATCCCTGAATCCTGACAAAAACCATCATAGCAGAGAAGTATTGCCAAGAAATTTATAAAAATTTATAAAATTCACCAAAAACTGTAATATTCACGTTTAACATTGGTGAACTGAAAAAAACCATGACAACATCTGACAGCAAAACTGCCACAAAACTAACTCATCAGATCAACTGCCAATTTTTAAATCATTTTGACAATTTCCTGCTAGAAATTTTCAATAACCAAGCAATAAAACAAAAAGCCTGTGACAAATTCATCGGTTTCAGTACTCCAGAATTCCCTGTTAACAGAATAAAGACTTGTTTATTGTTGGTAACAATACACAGATTTGAATGTTTCTTATTTTGAATAATGAATTTTATCTTGAGATATACCGGAGTAGAAATGAAAGTTAAAAACAAACAAACAAAAAACAAAAAAAATAAATAAATAAACTACAATTATTTTTGTACCAACCTGCTTTTCTGTGCATTCAGAGGATCAGATTTGAAAAGTTTTATCCACAATTTGGATAAATTTTTTTTCAGATATTTAATGGAATAGTAAGATCAAGGAATTGCTTTGCAATTACAATTATAAAACTGTCTAATACAAATCAAAAGAACTTAATTCATACCCATACTTTTGTATTTCATATTTCTGTAGTCAGGAACACAAAAAAGAAAAATGCAGTCATCAACAGCATGCGCAATAAGTAGTTCTTAGCTTGACTACTGCTCAAAGAAATGCAGCTCTATTTATTTCTTCTTGAGATCCATCATTTGCATAGGAGGAGAATTGCTTCTGCGCATGCATATTTCATTTTTAATTTTGCCCTCTTGCTACTCGCCACAAGGCATTTTGTCACACGCCCCCTTAGTTGGTCTCATAATTGTTCATCCAAGCCGGGCATCTTTGCTCGCATTGCAACCTTCGTAAGGGTTCTTCTTGGGGAATTTTATCAACAACCTCTTCATCTGATGGCAAGGAAACTGTCTGTATATCTAGTATGTAACACAGCATTCTGTCGACTGTTACTTTGTTCTTAGATAGCATCTTAGTCACTGTTCCTCTTCCCCAGCAGGTAGTATAACAAACATCAGGCAGTTTCACCCCACCTCCTCTCCCAATGTGATTTTCGCTTGCCCGTTTAACTCTTTCTGTTATGACTCATGGATGTCACCATTCGTATGTGAAAATGGATCAATGGGACACCGATGCTTCGTCGTGGCTAGTCTTCTGTGCCATGTTATACCAGAAGACTGCTTCTTGGGGTGAGATTTGGCTTTTTTCAGCCACAGCTTTTATGGTTTGATGGTGCCTCTCTATGTTCCCATTGCTGCTCGGGAAGTACGCAGATCTAAAGTATTGCATAACACCCCACTTCTCACATATCAGTCGAAAATCTTCCAAACAGAAACCTACACTATAATCTATCAGCATCTTTTCTACTGGCTCCCTCTCCAGAAATACTTCAACAACTATCTCTTTTGCTGTCTGTTCTGATTCTTCGCCATATCGCTACTCTCCCAGGTCCACAGTCAATCATTGATAGGTATGGTTCGTGGTGATAATGCGTGATACCAATGGCCAGCCACTTCCAATTTTCTGCTACATGCAGCTCCCCTTTTTCATGCCTGGACGTGCAGGGTGAATGGATTGACACTCCCTGCATTGCTCCACCACCACCACCACCACCTGAACGGCTTCCATTGTGATGTTTGGATTCACTTTCCTTGTTAGAAACAAAGTTCTTTCCTTCCAAAAATGGTGAATATTATGCAGGTCTTCTCCAACACAGCACACCAGAGCTATGTCCTTCACTCTAGTCAGAATGTCCACCTTGTTTTTCTGCAATGGAACTAATGTGACAGTTATTTTTAGCCCAAATTCTCTGATCAAGTCTTGAAGTTCAAGTCAATGTTTGATCAGCATCTCAGCTGCCCCTTTTGTCCTGATCCTCTGATCTCCCAACACTTTTGACTTGATCCATGATGCCAAATCCGTTTTAATTTCCATTGCTTGTAGTCCCCATTTCAAAGCCAGGTTGATGTCCATCATAGCATCAAGCTCCGCAACATTGATGTGGGTGCTATCATCCAAGCAGCATCTTCTGCAGTAACTACTATCTCCCACAGGTCCACAGTACTAGGCTGCTAGCATCACACCATATTACCCCTTCCTGGATCCTCCTTATGTTCCATTCTCCCTTTACAGGGTGCTCTTTTCTCACTCCTGCAATAACTTCCTGTATCATACACAGTACCACTTGGTCAATTCTATCCTCCCATTGGTCCACCTTTTAATAAAACTGCACACAGTCCGCAGCCATCCAACTATGGGGTAATGACCAACCAACTTCCCATACACCGAGAAAAGTCCTTTCTAGGTCAGGCCATCTGTGACTTTAGGGATCTTGTTTCCTCTACTGAACATTGACTTTTCTGCTTTATTCCACTGTAACTTCAATCCCAGAGCCATTCCGTTTTCCAACTACTCTGATGGTTTAGCAGTCAGTCCATATGTGTTGATATGATCTCTCACCATTTCTGCAATTACCTTTGCTTCTTCCACCAGTCCATCATCGATATAAGAGCTTATGGCTCTTTACACTGCATTGTCTTTAATCAACACCATTTTAAGCACTGCTGCCATAATCTTTGGTGCGGAACTTGGTCCAAATCCTAATCTGGTCAAGCAATAAATCTGACCTTTATACTCGACCAATTGATACCGCCATAGTTTCTCACCCACATGAATTCGAAGGTAGGCTGACTATAAGTCCACGATCTTGGTTGCTCGCTCCATTCTCCTCCACTCCCTCATGACTTCTTCACATACATTAATTTCATCTCTGGTGTGGCAGGCCACATATTTGTTTAATTCTCAGAAGTCCAGCACTGGCCTAACTTTCTTCTTAGTAGGATGAACCACTGCTAGGAGCGGCAGTATTCTTTTAACCTTCCCTGACCACGGTATTAGAACCCTTTCATCAACCCACTTCTCAACTTCCTTCTCGAACTCCCCCTTACCTCTCCTCTCATAGTAGCTAATCTGATTTGTTAGCATGGGCAGTCACATAGTGCATCACCACTCTATTGTCCACTTGTCAACATTAAAATGGGCTCAAAAGTCCTCATCCTCAAGCTGGCATGGCCTGGGTTTTGTGAGCTGGATGGTACCATTGCTATTTGCTCCTCTTACCATTTTAGTTATGTAGTGATTTCCAAACTTCATCTGGCCCTTAGCAATTGTAGCTCCTCCCAGCCGGTCTATAGCATCTAGGCTCAGTATCATGTTGATTCTTACGATGAGTTTATCTAGCACAATTACTCGGAGTTGTGGCAGTATATTCCTTGCGATCTTGGAATCAGTCTCTCCACAACACTTTACCTCTCTGCTATCTACTGCTCTAATATTGCTGGCTCCACTCCAAGAGTCAACGACACATGTAAGTGACAAGCGTAGTTGTACAGCCAGTATCAACAAGGGCTTTAGCCCTCTTCCCGTTGACTGTTACCACTATCTGTGGAAACAAACTCTCAGGCACCTTTTTGGAATTAAAGGGGTGGCTACTGGTGCAATAGCACCTCTTTACTCATTTCCCTGAGGAGGAAGAGGGCAATGCCTACTAATGTGTCCAACCTGGCCACATCTGAAAAAGGTAACATCTGGCCTTAGTTCTTTACAATCTCTCATCCCTGACACCTAAAACATTTTCCAATTAATTCAAGACTCTGCCTCCTCACTGTCTGCTCCTCTTTGCTAGGCTTGCTTTTGCTCCCAGCTCACTGGTCTGTCTTGCCAGCACTCTGACATGCCTCAAAACTTCCTCTACCTCCATGTTTTCAATCCCGGTCAATTGTCGCAGTTCAATCGAGACACGATCAGGAAAACCGCTCAGACAGTCTTCTCGAGGTGTCATCCTGTGTATCCAGTCAATCCTACTAGTCACCTTATTTCTGCTGCGTACATGTTCACTGATTCTTCGGTTCAGGTAACTTTTCTCAGCTTGTTATAGGCATCAAAAGTACCCTCTGAAAATGCTGTCTTTAGTCTTTATTCAATCCTCTCAACATTGGCCTGGTCTTTCTCTCCCATTTCCAGATAGACCATGAGTGCATTCCTCTCCAAATACATCTGGATCAATGTCGCTATGTCTTCAATCTTTTGCAGGTTCGCAACCAGTTTTAGCTTATTAAGCCACGTGATCACATCGCCTTCTTCTGTAAATGGCCTCAGGATGTCATTGCTTAACTTTTGCCCATTTACTCTGTAGCTGAAATAGATTGTAGTCAGGAAAAAAAAAAAAAAAAAAAAAAAAGGAAGTGCAGTCATCAACAACACACGCAATATGTAGTTCTTAGCTTGACTACTGCTTGAAGAAATGCAGCTCTATTTCTTTCTTCTTGAGGTCTGTCATTTGCATAGGAGGAGAATCGTTTCTGTGCACGCGTATTTCATTTTTAATTTCCCCCTCTTGTTACTTGCCACTCATGGCAACAAGTCATTTTATCACAATTTCTTTGTAAAATTTCTTCACTGATATGCTACAATTTGAACACAAAAATATTTATATACCCTGGTTTTGCTTTTTAATAAAATCTTAAGACTGATAAAAATAATTCTTTTGATAACACAGATATAGAACAGACTTTAAAATGGATATTAAAAAAAATATATGTAAAAGTGGGATAAATAATAATACCATTCATGAAAAGAGGAAACTTAGCAACTATATATATATATATATATATATATAAATCAAACAATAACCAATGTTTTTAAAAATTAGTAATTAAAATAATTACTCAGACAATTTGTAGCATCATGTCCAAAATCATATTTTTCATGAGATACTCACATAATTATAATTTTATTGCTGAAATTAGAAGAGAAACTAAAACTTAATTAACTATACTGTTTGTCTTTTAAGACAGTTGATGGTAGTGAGAAAATATTTCACTAGTTGAACAGATGAATTCCATATTTTGATATCAGTTTTTCAATTCAGTCTAACTTTAGTTGAATCTATTGTCAGGATCATTCTAACTTGAAGGCTGAAGTTATAAATAAACTGAGTTAACATACTAGAACAGAAATATAGTGAAAATTTTATTATCTAAGATCCTCAAAAGAAAGAAAAATCAATATGTAATTAATAAAAACTACAAGAAATTATTTTAACAATTTTATTTACAGAACTCAATATTCTATTAAATACATCAATTTTTCCATTTCATATAAGAATACAACTTCCCTTTCTGAATTGTTTTCACTTTCTTTCCTAACAAGAGAAATAAGGAATTACAAAAGGAGTGAAAACAATTTAAGCAGTATTTGGCTATAGTTGATGATGTACATGTATGTATTTGCATGCATTTCAGAATGGCAAAAGTTTAGTTCTTCCCTGCTATAGAGTTGAATGGAGGAAGTGCAAGCCACTTTAATTGGCAGGCTTTTGGCAAGACAGAAGTAGAGAGAAATAGAAGGGAAGAGACTTGGGATAATTCTTTGCTTAACACTGAATACCAATTGTTTGTAATACTTGCTTCTCGACAGGTGTATGATGACTGCTGAACATATTGTAGAATGGTTGTTGAGACAAAGATTGCAAAAATTCAGTCAAATAAGCCTAAAAAAATACAAAGATATTCCTTATGTAGTATGAATTTTAAATGTTAAAAAAAAAGAAAAAAAAGTATAAAACCGTTCAAGAATAAATTTGTTAATAATTCAAATTAACAATGTTTATTACCAATATTCTAACATATCAACTACTAAATGTATCTTAAATATTTCTTAAAATTACAATGAATATGAAAACGTTATTCCATGAAATAAGAAGGAAATTCTTTACAAAGTTTTATAGCTGGTATTTCCATATACTTTTGTACATGTACAAACAAATAAGACACTGAATAAATTTTTTTAACTCAGTTGTAAAAAAAGTATTCATATGATAATATAATGGTAATTGATACCTAAATTTCTTTCCCATAACTTTTCAATAATTCTAATCATGACAAATGTTGTTTAAAAGTATGTCCCAACAAAAGAGCCACATTTATAGCTTACCTGGATATTAATGTGATAAACAGGATCAGCCAAAGCATCAGGGTCATCATCATCATCATCATCATCAATTCCACTATCCATATCTATAAAAAGAAAGGAATTTAGCCAATAATAAAACCATCAAAAGTCAACAGATAAAAATACTGAGCAATTTTATTTTTGCTATGTGACAGAAAAGTAAATAACAAGCCATTTCAGATAACTGAATTAGCAGGTTTCTAGTTACTTAGATCAGTTTTAACAAATATACAATATCTACCAACATTTTACCTTGAAATAACAGACAAGTAAGAGCAAAATAAATTATAACTCATTATATACCTGAAAATATTTCTTCATTGATCAATTCAACCAGAAAATGTCTTATATGCAAATGCAATAAGGTGAAGACGCCATTTTGTAAGTGATCACTGGAATTTGTTTCAACCAGTTGGGAGAACAAAAAGAACAAGCTATTTCAGCAAAAATGACAAAGGAGAAATTTGACCACAAACTCATCTCTGAGTTTGACAGCTCTGCATCTGGGCCATCAGTGATCAAGTGAATGGAGAAGGCTGAGTTAGTCAGCAAGATGTGCCAAATAAAACATCTGGAGCACAGTCCCCTTAAGGCTGATGGGTGGTGCATTTGCAGTCTACCTACAGCTTAAGGAAAAATAAAAGGAGTATTTAAACTAGATAAAATCTGTGCTGTATAGAGTTTTTGCCACAGACATGTTCCTAGTGTAACGGTGTAAAGAATATTTATCCCAGGACGGGAGTTTATTTTTCGCACGTGTGAAGTCGGGGCAGTCTGGCACTTGATCCCTCGCAGAATAAGTCCCAGTTAAGATTCCTTCTTCGGGCACATGGGAGCTGGCAGATAATGTGGGGGTTAATTTGGGGCTAGACTGACCGCTGCTGGAAAGGGGTTTCCAAATTTCACGTTACACCCACCAATCAGGCCACTTCGTCTTCCTACCACCCCCAGGATAATGGAAGATATGGGCCTCTAGGTTTAGATATAATATTATTATTTATCGTAGTCGACAATTTCAATTTCCCGTGTAATGTTTTTAAAGGCGAATAAGACATTTAGCGAGAATAAATTGAGGCGAAAATGAAGCTGAAAAGGAACATGCAAAAGAAGGCAATTTGATAGGCAAACAACACAATGAATAAATTTCGACACGAGGGGACATCTAAAATATAACAAGGTTTTAATATGGGCGGACAAGCAAATAATTAAGGCACTGACTATATTTACTAGCAGACAAGACTTAAACACAATATCTTTCTTTCCTTTTCTTTTCTCTTGAACCTTGAAAAGGTAGCTAAGTCCACTCATATGTTCACAGTTTATGAAATGAATCTTTTCATTCCATTTCTCTTCTTTTCTTAATGCATATAATTCTCTATATGCTTCTTTCTTGAAATTGAGAGGGAGAGCATACAATTGCAATACTTAGGAAGGGTGGAGGGAGAAAACGGTTTTAAGGTTTACTTAGCTTTTTCGACAGGTTTCTTTTCTTTAACGGGCTAGCTTGAAGGCATCTGTTATCTCCTATCCAAGAACTCTATTTCTGTTTCTTCGCCCAGAGTTTTGGCATGAGATCACATGTCCTTTCACGGCGACCGCCATCCTAAAAACTGAATTCTTTATCCCTATTTCCTCTGACAAAAAGGGTGCTACTCCCGGCTTTAGGGTTCTGGCCAATCATTTGGCCTTTTTCTTCTTCCTCACTATCAGGCGATTCATTCGGACTACTATACAGACCTCTATGTCCCCTTCTCTATCCACCCGGGTGAGGTTATGGAGTACAGATAGCTTGACCTACATTCTAATTTCCTCTTTTAATGGTCAACCTTTGGGGCCTGTCAATTCAAACACGGAGGGGTAGGGAAATTGATCTCATCTCTCTCCTCTCAGTGGCAGACCACGTGACACTGGGCTATAAGCAATTCACTGAGCAATGTCTCCACTCAAGGAAATCGGTTGACATCTAGCTGGTGCTGCAGTAGAAGGCAAATGTGATTAATCTGCAGAAAGACTTGGCCTGCTTGTAACACTGGATTTCTGACACCTTATCAGAGAAAACAAGGGTGCACACCAAAGCAGCATCAGCAATGTAGATCAGGCATCGGCTAACCACCCTTTGGGAAATGGCCAGAGTATGAACTAGCATTCAATGTATTGCTTGAGGAATCCCACGAGAACTGAACCAATCAACTCGGTAGAGTGCCCCAATGATGGCTGGATGAAATCGTGAAAAAGACGGAATACACAGAACTGGAGTGTGCAGCAACTTCAAACGAGCTGGAGTCTGCTAGTATACAAGACATCCAGCAATCTAGTGGACACCCCAGCGTGAAGTGTATGCTGTACTTTTAAGGATGGTCAGCCTAGGGGTCCACAAAACAGCAGTCCGAGCATGGTCAGAAGCTGTGTCAATCTATAGATCCAGCCTCTGTGCATTGAAAGATGGGCAGGCTGGACGTAGCAAGCTGGATGTGACCCATTTTGGGGGCCGGCATTACCTAACATTGATAGATTGTGATCCCAGTTGATTTGCCATTTGGAGGCTGTTACTACACCAGGACTCAGCCAGCATCATCTGGCAGTTAAAGAACATATTCTTCAAAAGGTAACAGATAGGATACTACTTTGTCTTCACCTGGTTTTCGCAATCAGATGCTGTTTCCATGTTGTGTTGTAGGCTTTTTCAAAATTTAAAAACATGATAGTTGAGTGTTCCTTTTTTGCTAAAAAGCATCTCTTATGAATATTTCTAAGTGAATCAGATTGTCAATTGTGCCTCTCTTGATGGTGATTAAAGCATTCCAGATGCTAACTTAATAATTCATTGCAGACAGTTCAATAATGCTATTTTGGAAGTTTTTAGTTCAGGATCATCCTTCCAGGTTTCAGTACGAGGATTATTATTGCTTGTTTCCATGTGTTGGAAGAGTTTGCTGATAAACATGTTTAAGGATTTTTAAAGTAGTTGCTTTAAAAACAGAGTGAATTTTATTTGGGCCAGCAGCTGTGATATGGGTTAATGAAGTCTGTTAGTTTAGATAAAATGAAATGTTTATTGTAATCTTCATTTTTTTTTAGGAGCCCTATTTAATATTTAAGAACTGTTCATAATTTTCACTTGAGCAATTTTTTGAAAAGGATTTTGCAAGCTAAGTTTACAATACCTCTTTTGCTGGTTATTTCATTAATTTTTTGAAAGGTATTTTTAAAGGAATTGGTTGTTTTTACCCAGCAATTTTTCTTGTTTTTTCCTGACTTTCTTAGGTTTTTGTGGGAGTTCTTTAAGCTTCATTGATAGCTTTACATGCTTTGGATCTGTTTAGCAAAAATTGGTTAAAGTTATGAGCTGTGGGTGAGATACTGAATTTTCTTTGAGCTGCTTGACATAGCCCGATAATATTTCTTGCAATCATCATCATATTCATCTCTGTTTGCTTTGATTAGCTTCCATTGAGAGATTTCTTTGATGGATTCCATGTTCTCTGGAACAATTGGCCATGTGAATCATCATGTACTTGCAAATTGTAGTACATCAAGACAGAGAGGTTGAATAGATCAATAGCTATATAATGGTATGTATGAGATTTGTTATTGAAAAGGTATAGATTATTATCAATAATATCTATAAGATTTCTTCCTTTTAATCTGTGTTCTTGTATCACCATATGATGTGGCAGATGAAAGGTTTAAGAAGTTGTTCTATCATTTTGTTTAATTTGGTTTCTTATATGTAACCATGTAGTGGAATGAATATGGAGCAGATATTAATATTTTTTTGTGAAATAGCATTTACAGAGATTGCTTACGATGAATTTTGCTTTGGGGTATGTTATTTCTAATTAAAATTGATTCCTCTATAGGAAACACACCTAACACAATGAAGTTTGGAAAAGTGGCAAGGGATTGTCATTTTTTTTAATAAATAACATTCAATGTTATATAGTATGCATCAACTATGCTCCTCATGAGCAACAATTAACTAATACTATATAATAGTATTTCTGATTTTCTACTGAATTAATAAGGTATCAATGAACGATAGTTCCTATTCTGGACAGAACATAAGTGTCCATTATAATTGCAGAGCATAGCATGCTTTAGCTGATAGAAGGTGCATGAAGATAAAAGTCAGAATAACTTTTGGTAGGTTGCCAAGTCCTTCAGCATGAAGGACTTAGCATCTTTCTATTTTAGTTTTCCTGTTAAATACAGAGCTGAAAAGCAGATTTCACCAATTACAGCAATATTGATATCTAACTTACAAGAGCAATTAAAGCAGAGTGATATTAAGTCCAGTTTAGTTTTTATGTTTGATAGGTTATGTATATTTTATATTGTTTGACTGCTTTGAAAATAGCCTTAGCTATAGCAGGTCAACTAGGAGAGAAGACTATTTTTTAGGTTACTTTTCATGTAAAGTAGAACTATTCCTATATAAGTTATTTGATAACTTAGGATGCTATTGAATTTAATGGCAGTAAAATCAAACATTTTTGTTTGAGTTTCTTCCTTCAAAAATGCTTTTTCATTCTAATAAAAATGGTAAAATATGACTTGGGGGGGGGGGGGAAGAAAAAAAAAAAAAAGTTTATGGAAAAAGTACTCTGAATGATCAAACACGGGATTATGAAGTTTCATGCAGGAAATTTCTTGCTAAACAATACAGTTGGAGAGACTGTTGTCCAGAGCGGGCGTAAAAGGCAATAGGAAACTGATTCTCGTATCAATTCAACAGAGACCACTATTGTTGGTTTCAGGGCGTATTGAGTTGAGCGCTCTCTCCCTCTCTCGGTAGCTGTTCCTTCTCTCTCGCTTTCTCCCTAGTTCTCGTTCGTTCGTTCGTTCATTGAGTTGTAACGCGTTCGTCGGGCAAATGCACTTAGAATGCTACTGCCTTTCAGCCGTTACCGTGCGTATTTATATGTTCGTAAGCTCTCGCACTAATTTGCATACGTGTACATTACCTCTCGCTGGTTCGAGATCTCCCCTTGTCAAATATGCTCGCGGCAGCCATATCGGTTTCTCTTCGACAAGCCAGACACGTTCGTGCGCGCTTCGAATGCCCAGGTACGTTACCTTCACACTCCTCCCTGATTTGGGAATCACACAACGTACAGCGCGGAGCAGGTCTTTTGCGTCTGCTGCTTTGTCTGAGCGGAACACTCTTGACTGCGTCGTCGTCCTCGGACGTGTCTCTGGGCCCATGTTGACCACGGTCGCTGTGGTCGCTTTCAGATGCTGCGGGATCCTCCCGCGGTAAATACAGCATCGGCGCTTTGTCTTCAGAAGAAGCGCTGCTGCAATAAGTGGCGTCTGCTCCTCGCACTAGACGAACATCCTTTATGTGGCGAGGTGTCCCGTCAACAAGGACCGAATGGGGGCTGTACACACCCGTAATTGTTCCCTTTCCGAACTGGGTTGTACATCGTCCATGAGGGATTTTCACCCAAACATTATCCCCTACCTTGTACCTGCTGGGTCCGGCATCCTCCGGTGGTAACGTGACATCAACACCTCTTATACGGGCTGTATATGAGTATATTAGGTTTGCTGGTGCAGTTGACGCCGACGCATCATCTTTGGGAGTCACATTGTACCAGTATACAGCCTCCATCACCGAGCACCGTGTTCTTGCGGCAATGCGCTTTATTGTGCGGTGAGATCTCTCCACAATCCCGTTGCCAGCCGGTACGTATGCGCATCGGAATCTCATTCGAATGCCCCAGCGCTCGGCGAATCTAGAGAACGCCTCTCCGCTAAAGGTCGTGGCGTTATCTGTGAGTAGCCCTCTCGCAAAACACGGTCTCCAACTGCCGAACAATGCTGGCAGCATCTTGGCATGATAACGGCCTCCAAATAGCAAACCGACTGGGTCCGCAGTCGATTAAGGTTAGGTAATGATGACCTCCAAGGTGAGTCACGTCCATTCCAACCCTCCTCCAGTTCTCGCATACGTCCAGTCTGCCTGCTTTCCAACTCACCGGGGCTGGATCTATAGACTGACACTCTTCGCATTCTCTAACTACCTCCCGAACAGCTGCCTTAGAGACCTCAGGACTCGCCAGTTTCACGAAGTAGAGTGTGCGCTTTACGCCAGGGTGCCCACAAGATCGGTGAATGGTCCGAATGCGAGCGAGATCCAGCTCACCCATAGATGCGGCGCATATTGGCTCCATGGGTTCCGCTTCTTTCCGAAGTGCATCCAGCCACTGTTGGGGCACTCTAGTGAGTGGATCGGCTCGGTTCGCCTAGGATTTGACGAGTGCCAGGTCAATTGTCAGTCTATACTCCACCGCTAATTCTTGGAGCGTACTCAGTCGCCGTCTTATTAACATCTCCGACGCCACCTTAGTCCGCACCCTTGCTTTCCCGGACAGGGTGTCAGAAATCCACTGGTGCACGCAGGCCGAGTCTGTCCGCAGGTGAATCACACTCGCCTTCCAGTGCAGCGCCAGAGTAATGCCCTTCAACACTGCGTCAAGCTCCGCCAGGTTGATGTGCTTATCTGTGTGCACCGGTCGTAGCCAACTTGCGTCTTCAATGGTGGCTCCGTCATATTCAATAGCCACCCCGGTGGCCAGGGAGCTGGCATCCACCCACACAGTGACTTCCTGACCATCCGCGCACCAGTTACCGTGTGCTGAATCAGTTTGTGACAATCTCATCATAATTCCGTCAAGCATCCGACGCAACATGGGGTCTCGTGTTTCGTCGTCCCATCTGGTTGTCACAGCGTTAGCTCTTCGTTTCACAAACGCAGCTGCAACACGGAGCCAGCCGCACACTGGAAAATGCCCGGTCAGCCGCCCACACACAGAAAAGACGGAACGACGCGTGAGTACATTGGGGACCTTTGGACGCTCGCCGTCGCGTCGCCATCTAAGCTTGCCGCGCTCCTCCCAGACATATACGCCCAACACTCGAGCGCCACTACTTAGTTGTTCCGGACTCTTACAAGTCAGCCCAAATCGTTCAAGATGCGTCTTCACTTGCGCCGCCGAACACACACTTTCGTTAACAAATATGTCATCGACATACGAAGAGGTAGCGCGACTGACGGTGTCATCTTGCCCGATCACAGCTTTTACAATGGCCCGCATAATCTGGGGAGCTACATTGAGCCCGAACCCCAAGCGGGTGAGGCAATACCTCTGCCCTTTAATTTTCACCGTTTGGAACGGCCACAATGACTTGTCAACGTGGATCTGCAGATATGCCCGGCGTAGGTCCACTATGGCGGCTTTTGGCCCCTGCCGTCGCCATTCCCGCATGGTTTGAGCACATACGTCTGCATTTGCCGTATACGCGTTCACGTGCTCATTCAACTCGCGATAGTCCATAACTGGCCGGACCTTCTGCTTACTTTCCTGTAATATGGCCATTAATGGTATCAGGCCTTTAGGAGGGCCAAGTTCGCTCTCCGGGTACGGAATCAGCCAACCGTTTTGAATCCAAGCCAGCAACTCCCGCTCATATTCGCCTCGGAGTCGCTTAGGGGCAGGGTATTCTGAAAGCCTGTTTTTCAAAGACACAGGTGGCTGGTCACCGGCCCATTTCCAAGATGCGGTCCATACGCGCTTGGTCTTGTATTTAGCGTGAAAATCAGGCTCGTCGAGGGTAATAGCAGCACACATCAATCTTTCACGCTGAGGAAATTTCACTTCGCCGGTGGCAGACATAGTCATTCCACCAAGTTGCCTGATCGCATTTAGCCCGAGTAGCAGATCATATCCAAACAGCGTCTCATCTACAACCAGGGCTCGTACGGCGACTGAAGGTCCATTGCCGATGCCAATTTGGACCACGCTCTCTCCACAACACATTGACGAGTTCCCTCCTACAACCATCAAGGGGACTTGCTTTTTCTTCCACGTCTGACAGCATGGCTTGCGAACTAGGGTTTGCGTACAGCCTGTATCCACCAGGGCAGTTCGTCGTATTCCGTCAATCTGCACACTGACTGCAGGCAGAGCGCCATTCATACGAGGTCTGGGGGAGAGACTGGCGCTGAAGACTTGTCCCCTCGCTCGTTTCCCGGACAATTTCGTGCAACGTGGCCCTGTCGATTGCACCGATAACAAATGACTCTTTGGGGACCTGGGACTTCCGCGCCGCCAAGGACAATCTCGAGCAATGTGGTCAGGCTCTTGACACACATAGCATCTCCTTAAAGCTGTGACTCCCTTCTCCTGACGTCCCGGTAGTTGAGCTGCTGTGGCTGCCGATTCTGCGCCCGCGAGCCTGTCCTTCAATATTGCTCGGGCACGGGCCAATATGTCAGATATCGGCAAATCGTCTACTCGGGTAGTGGCCTGGAGAAGATTCTCCGCATGCTCCGGCAACCCAGCTATGAATGCGCAGACCAGGCCTCTCTCCGTCATACCTCCGAACTGAGTTGCAAGCTTGCGTAGCTCCGCAAGCTTGCGTAGACGTCCACCGTTTCTCCCGGACGCAAACGGCGCGCCGCGAACTGCTTATACGCCGTTACAGGACTGAGAGCAAATGCTGTGTACAGAACATCTTTTATACAGGCAAAGTCAGCCCTCTTCTCCTCGCTCAGCTGCTGATACACTGCGTATGCGCCCCCCGAGAGGTGCATCGGCACCACACATTCGATATGTTTTACCCCGCTCAACCGGCACACCAACTCTGCCTTCTCCACCCATTCAACCACCGATTGCCCAGCATCGGTCCCGTCAAAAAGGGGAATTAGTTTTGGATCAAAGGCCATGATTGCCGAAATAGCTTGTTGTCCAGAGCGGGCGTAAAAGGCAATAGGAAACTGATTCTCGTATCAATTCAACAGAGACCACTATTGTTGGTTTCAGGGCGTATTGAGTTGAGCGCTCTCTCCCTTTCTCGGTAGCTGTTCCTTCTCTCTTGCTTTCTCCCTAGTTCTCGTTCGTTCGTTCGTTGAGTTGTAACGCGTTCGTCGGGCAAATGCACTTAGAATGCTACTGCCTTTCAGCCGTTACCGTGCATATTTATATGTTCGTAAGCTCTCGCACTAATTTGCATACGTGTACATTACCTCTCGCTGGTTCGAGATCTCCCCTCGTCAAATATGCTCGCGGCAGCCATATCGGTTTCTCTTCGACAAGCCAGACACGTTCGTGCGCGCTTCGAATGCCCAGGTACGTTACCTTCACAGAGACCAGCCAATATTGATAGCAATCACATCAAGGAATTAATTGAGAACATTATACAACATGAGACGGACCCAACTTACTCAAAATATCCAAATCAACTGTTGAAAATCATTTGCACCAGCTTGGCTATGTTAATTGCATCAATGTGTGAGGAAAATAATAAATATGAACGAACATTTCTCTTCACAATAATTGCATATCAACTGAATCAATATTCCCAAACAATTGCTATCAACAAAATTCCCTTTTGCTGTTTATTTAAACTGAAAATATATCAAATCAGTTGTCTTGAAATTCTCAATCCTCATTATGCATTTATTCCTCAGTCAATTTCAATTTTCTGAGAAAAGTGAATATAAATCAAGAAACATTTCCTATTCATCTACTAACCATTAAGGGTATCATTTTCATAGTCATCCAAAATCTGTGAGAGTGTAGTGGTTCCTCCTCCAACTTCATCATCTTCATCATCATCTTCAAATTCTTCTTCCTGCAATATCAGAAAATTTGATTAAATGCTTACTTAAGCTACCTGCCTCAAAAACTGTTAAAGCTGCACAATTCTTATATATAGATAAGCCATTTCCAATTTTGATAGGGGTATTCATTAGATAATTTTAAAAGAGACATGAAAACAGTTCATATCACAAACAAGTGACGCCAAATTAACTAGTCATGGTATTTCTAATCCTCTTGGGAAGACATGGCCCTGGAGGTGACCGTGTCCTCTGTAAAGAGTACGGATGTAACTTACAAGACACATTCAGGTTAATTGGCCATGCAATTATCATGACTAGTTAATTTGGCATCATTTGTGTGTGATATGAACTGTTGGCCCAGTTGTAGAGTTTGGGCTCTGCAATTTGTGATCACTGGTTTGATCTCCAGTGGTAGAGATCATGGTATACACTGCTGATGAGACCTAATAAAGTCAAAACAGCTGTCCAGTGTTTCCGTTTGTCATGCGTAAGCATTTGCCAGATTTTCTGGTCATGATAATTCAATTCACAAAAGATAGCATTATAAAGTTTTAAAAGGGGAGAGAATTCTTGGATAGCAAACAACAATGAATTCTGTGAATAAAATTTTAGAATTATCTTTTTCTTTGACTATAAGATTTAAAAAAAAACAAACAAAAAAAAAAAAAAAAACATAAAAGAAAAAGCCAATTGTCAGTGATAATTAGACAAAAACTTACATCAACCAATTCTTCTTCATCATGAAGACCAGAAGCAATATTCGATTCCATTTGATTAGAGAGTTCATTTACTATAAGTTTATAAATTTTTACCAAGACTGGAACTCGTGTCCACTGGGTAGGAGCTGAAAAGAGGGAATTAAACATAGGAAAAATTAAGTATATCTTCACTAATAAAGAGAAAAAAAAGTTATTAGCTTAATCATTTAAGACTTCAAACAGAATTTACAATTTATAAATAGAACTTTTATAGAACTAAATTGAATAAGATAGCTACTGTACAATTATCACAATACTTTATTGAGGTGTACCAAAAATAACATTTAATATATTCACTTTCAAAATTTATATGAAATTAATATATATATATATATATATATATATATATATATATATCATCATACAACGTGTGAAAGCACGTGCGATATCCTAACCTCATCAGCCGCCAATCAGGGTGATAACACAGCTTCGGTAGCTCAAGGCGGTACTGCCACTCCCGGCATTACCAAGCAGCTTTTGCCACTGGACAGGGTATTTAAAAGAAATATATATCTATATATACACAAGATCAACTAAAAGCAGACATTACATTGGACGTTCGTTCATCTTCATTTTGGTGCAATTTATGATTTAAAATGATTTATATATATATATATATATATATATATATTTAAATTCCTGTATGTATTTCCTCACCAATGGCAACATTAAAATGGCCAACATCATGTTAAATTATTCATATACATGATCAATGTGATGCGTATTATATGTACTAACAAATGGCATTTACCACAATCATTGGATATCTAATTTGCATAATAATTTTAAAAAGTAGGTTTTAATAAACAAGCATCCTACACAATTTGTTTGTAATTTTAAGAAAAAAAAAATCTTAAATACCTTCTCATTTACATTTCCTTCATTTAGCAGTTATTTTTATAACATTAGACTTTAATTTTTTGTGCATTTCAGTAAGATTCAGTCAAGTTTGTTTATTTTGTTTTGCATGGAAATTAATAAAATGAAAACAACTGTGTTAAGAAAAAGTTTTCGTATGCAAACCTACTTTCTGTGATTATTATTTTAATAATCCAAGTAAGTTTTTTGTAAATAAAAAATCAAGAATGAGGTTCTTATTTTGAACCTTCAAAGTTTGTACATTTTTAATTTTAAAATGATTGCTAAACTTTTAATATCAAGATAACTATAAGATAGTTAATTTAACTCATTACTATGAAGTACAAAAAAATTCTTTTAAGCTTCACAACAAAGTGTGGGTATTACCACTAGTGTGTGTATGAGTAAATAATTTGGTGTAATAGATCACTTTTTATATCAATTTTCAAAAATAATGAGGAGAGAGGTGAACAAAAAACAAACTGTTTTTGCTTTTCTCTTTCCCTTTTTTTACCGTCACAAATAGAACTTTTTTTGTCACTTTATGAATTCTGGAATTCAATCTAGGAGGCAGGTGATACAAGAATTTATTTAAACGTCTGCATTTTGACACCAATTTTGATTTTTTGTTTAATAATTTATTGACATTTGGTTATTATAATCTTGCATAATTTTTGCACAAAGCATATACTGTAATTATCTTCACCTCTTTTATATGCTGGAGCCTTTATAATTTGTTACATAATTGAAAATCTGCAAATAACTTGATAATGTTGTGTGGTTGCTGTACTTTCTAGCTGGAAAACTTGCTGTGATTATTATAAAATCTTTAATTCTATTGCCGCTTAATTCTTGTAACATTATCATTTTCACTCTCTTTCACCATTTTGTGGTATTAGATTGTGTATTAGGTTGGTATTAGATTGCTTATAAGGCAATGTCCATCCAATGAACAACTGTTGAGGTCCCTGCAATTATATCCAACTTCTTGGCTCTCATGGCATTCTTTTAAAATTATGTTATGCCTATTATCTCATACATATTCTTTCAGAGCAATAGCTTCTTTTTAACAAGTTGTGCAATATTTTAAATTCAGGAAAGCGTTTATCAATTAATTGAAGAAACACGCTCTCCAGAATTGTTTTTAAATTTTTATGGGGAGTGAGGAATAAATCAGATTAGATTATTGAAGAAGAACAAGAAAAACAAAACTCCCAGTAATGTCCCAATTCATCACAACCAGTCTAGATGTAGTAAGCCTGTTCAAGAGTAGTTAGGGATAAGTTGGCTGCAGATTCCTCACAGGAAGAATGCACCTGTATCACGAGATAATCTGATGTTCTGTGTAGAAAAACCTACTTCTGGATGGAGTCTGACATATACCAACAAAAAGGACAGGCTACGAGATTTCCATCGTCACCAGTATTGGTTAACATATAAAGGAATACTTCAAAGAAATGGTATTAGAATATACATCACTAAAGTCACCATTGTAGCTTAGATATGTAGATGATACATTCATTCTCTGGCCTCATGTGACCATCTATACAGTTCACTATGGAGAAAGAAGAAGATGACAGACTATCCTTCCTAGATGTATTGATAACTTGCACAGAGCAAGGATTCACATCACCTGTGTATCGAAAGCCAACCTTCACCAGACAGTACCTTAACTTCAACTCTCACCATCCATATGATATAAAGAGAAGAATTGTTTGATGCCTACCTCAAGTAAAAGCCATTAGTAGTGACAGTGATGCATATCTAGAAGAAATGGAGAATTTAAAAGACAACCTCCATTGCAATAACTACACAGAGAGCATAACATCAGTTCCAAGAAATTTGGACTGAATGACAGAGAACAATAAGTCTGTCTGCCTTATGTCAAAGGCCTAGCCAAAAAGATTCAAAAGATATGTAGTCCATATGATATTCAGGAGTGGCACGACTCTTCAACATCCCATGCTGTTGTGGTAAAGTATACAAAGGCTAGACATGCCGCCCACTAAAACATTAAAAGTAGTATGTTAAGGTGAGATTGAAAAGTCGGGTATGACAGACCATATATGGAAGGAAAAGAGAAACCATTTGCCCTTATGGGATGAAGTTAAATAGATAGGGAAGAACATTGGAGAATAAAATGTCTTAAAGAAGCAGTGTATATGTTGGGCTACAGTGACCTGCTGAGCAGACCAAATATAGTCATAAATATGATTTGAGAACCATCAATCAAAAAGAGCCTGAGGAAAAAAAGGTAAAAAATCATACATAATAGTAATGAGTTGTATCTCATTGATTGCTGGAGAGATTAAAATTCACTCTGAATGGTACAACAGATATAAGAGTTTAGTTGAAAAATATTTCTAAGTGAAATTGTCTGCAGGTTCAATCCCAACTAGAAGTAATATCAAGGAATATTTACTATAACTTAACACTTGTACCCAGTCATTGTTAATGGAATTTGAACAACCTATCCCTGTGGATTAAATAAAGGGTTCAGCTGGAAATTCTGTATGGGCCCTCGAGTTTGACATGAAACACCAAAGGACATATCAGCCAAAACATTGTGAGTATAACAATAGTCCAAATATTCTCAGTGATAAAATTTATCAAGCTTCATCTCAGAAATTTAGGCAAATAATGTCTTTGCTCTATTGAAAATTCTAGCATTGCTGAATTTGTGCATAATCTGTCAGTAATTGAATGTGCTTAGTAACTGTTGGCTTTCTATATGGCTTATACATTTCATTTATGAGGTTGAAGATTACATCAAGAAAATGAACCTGGTTTAGGTTTAAAGTAATTTCCAAACTTAAACATTGATCTTTGAATATTTTCATTAGTTTTTCCACATACAGTCTACCTGCCTGTTACTCCAAATTTCAACATTGGCAGACCATCAATCTGATATAAACCAATAGACACATTTTCAAAGAGACATATGCCATAGTAGGAATATGCCTATAAACTTGAACTTCAGATCTGCAAAAACTTCTCATGCTTATAATTTACTTCCTTCTTTTAAAGGATTAAACTTTATTATAGATTTGTGAAGAGAAAAAAAATCTTTTACTGAATAACTCACCTTTACTTCTTTGTGCTCTGGTTTTAATACCTGAATTGTCAATGATTTCATCTCCTGTAACTTCAATTTCATTGAATCGTGAATCATTATTATTGACAGCAAACTGTAGGAGCTTTGCTAAAGCAATGATACTGATAAAAAGAAAATAAAACTCAATATAGATAAACATTTCACAAATTCTAATTCTTAAATCAAAATGATTCATTAACAATGCAATAAAAATAATTAATTCAAATTCCTAATTATATTACAGTCCTAAGTAGCGTCCAGTTGGCAGACAAAAATAAGACAGGCTGTAACTCAATACAGACCTGGTATTTGTTGAGCACCCCATGTACGCACAAATGTGGCACATGGCCTTTTTTACTGTGAGAATCAGTTGCAGGGCTGTAGCCCATAAATGCCCAGCAGTTCCAAAAATGCCTTGAGCCTTGTCCGCATTACACTAAAAAGGGGCGCCTAAGGCATCAGGAGATAAACCTAGCCCCTCTGGTGAAGGTTAGAGCTTGTGAGGAATAATGAAAATTATGACAGGGGGGAAAAAATAAAAATAATAAATAAATCTTTTTCTAACCTGACTTTGTTCTCATAAGCACCATAGAAAAGATGCTGACGGGAGCACCACTCGGTAAGCACAAAGTGTAGTGCAGGCTTGCCTGTTGGTCCAGGGACATTTGACAAGAAAGCTAGCACAGCTTCCATTTGAGAATGAATGAGGTGTGCAAATATCATCACCAAACTCTACAAAAAAAAAAAAAAAAAAAAAAAAAAAGGAATAATAGAGCTTGTAAATTCAAAAGTTGTTGGAGAAAACTTTATTCACCTTTAAAAAAATGTTATGGTAATTTTTGGAGAAAATTAAAATAAATTATGTAAATTTGGTGAGAAATTTTATTATATAAAAAACCATAAATAGTTGTAATTGTTCTGTAAAACAATTACAACTATTTATGGTTTCCTTTATTTGATAAGATTATAAATTTTTTTCCCCAGAATCCATCAGCTACCAAAAATGTAAGCTTTAATCATGATTAAAGGGTTCATAAACTCACATTCATAGAATAAGTATTTATAACTATAGAGATAATTTAATAATTTTAATCTATTAAATATTGATGGCTTAATTAACATACAAATTAAAAATATTTACCACTTAAATTCTACTTACCTGTATCACACTTAATGTTTCAGAACGTTGCATTTTGCCCAAAACTGACCTAAGCATCAAGTCAAGATCTTCTCCAAGTTGAGAACCAACTTTACTTATTACCACAGAAACAAGTTTACCAACAAATGTTGCAGTAAATTCTGGTGTCTTTGGGTCAAGTAACTTTGCTATTACTTGCACAATGTAGAATAAGCCATTTTTACCTAAAAAAATGATAAATTTAATTTTGAAAATATAGATTATAGTTCAGAATAATTTTTATGAAAGCAAGAAATTTATAAAGGGAATGTGTTAATTTTCATTTAAAATACAGATTGACTTAACAACTGTACCAAATATACATTACTAAAAATTAGGTCACAAAGTGGTCTTTATTTTAGAAAACATAAGCCAATAAAATATATATTCAATCAAGAAGAGTTTCAAAAGATCAAATTTTTGTATTGTGAGCATATATATCTATAATACTTATGCTCACTTATGTATATATATATATATATATATATATATATATATATTACATAACTAACTGTACTTATAAAGATAGAATCAGAGACTATAAAACATTTTCTTAGAAAATAGCTAATGATAAATATATTACAAACACTATCAATAAGTAAATGCTGCCGGCAAACAGGAAAACAATTAAAATAGATATGCTTACCTTGTTCATCTTGCC
The DNA here is from genome assembly GCA_963585895.1 of Sepioteuthis lessoniana. Lineage (NCBI taxonomy): Eukaryota > Metazoa > Mollusca > Cephalopoda > Myopsida > Loliginidae > Sepioteuthis > Sepioteuthis lessoniana. The sequence continues at coordinate 37,905,538 of OY757927.1, forward strand.
ATACTGTCAACTGGTCTAAGCCAACTGATGCAAATGCACGTAAACATTCTCCACCACTCTACAAAAATAAGAAATCAAATCAGTTTGTTGAATTGCAGAAACCGAGTAGAATTATTAGTGAAAAAAATCTATAATTTATCAACATAAAATCAGTCATTGTCAATTTTAAAAATCAGTTATCAATTTAATATAGAAGATTTATTGATGCAAGAATAAGCACTAAATAGGATATAACCGTGCAATAAAAGTCAATTCTAATTGCTAAGATGGTAGAATTTTTTAATACTAATTCACTTAAAGAAAACTAGCTTCGGCTATATATTTAGCAACAGGTATACTTTCGCAAAAAATAATAGATACAGGAGCATGTGAAAATAGCAAAATACCTGCATGGTGGAGTTGTCCTCCGTTTGTAAAATGCTGTGTACAGAGGCTGGAAATGCATTCTGAATTAAAGCATCACTAAGTGGGGATTTGCTGCCTCGAACAAGGGTTTGCAGTACATCTAACGCAGCCTGTAAAAGAAATACTTCAATCAGTACTTTTGTATCAACTAAAAATGAACAAATGAAGTGGAGGAAAATATGGAAATCTTTATATTTAATAGTCCAGCTTTTATTTATATGCATGTTCAATTCTAATTTAAAATTAGTTATTTTGCTCACATTGTTATAATTTTTATAAAAATAAAAACTATAAAAAAGGATAAGTTATTGTAAATTTAATATCAAAGAAGCAAAACAATGAAAGAAACAATTGCTAGCATTTAAGTATCATGTGACATAAAAAAGTGAATGAATTAAAAACTGAAATTTGAGAAATAAAATAATTGGCATGGATAAGCTGAAGATTTGAACCTAAAATTAATCCAAAATTTACCAGTATAATCCAGTAGGATAGAGTAATACCCATCCCTTCCAATCTTCAGTTAGAAGGTAAAATAAACAATGTATTTTGTTATCAAAACTTAAAATTGTACAAAAAGATCGCCTTGAAACTAAGAATATGTTAGAGTTATAAAGAATCCAAAATGTCATTTTTGGCCAAGTGTTGTTTCAACAAAGCTGAAGATATAGTCACATTAAAGTTTTCTGCGTAGTGTTAAAAAAACTTGATTAATTTCCTAATAAATCAACTTTTCTTAACACTCTGCAGAGAAATTAGAAAAGTGCATATAATAATTACAGTATTTGATGGCATGTAAGACACACCCCAGTTTCAACAGAGCAAATCAAGAAAAATTTTTTTTTTTTTAATGAAACAAAGTACTAATATTAAACATGAATGAATATTATAATGACAATATGTATATGAAAGTTACTCTAAAGTCTAAGCTAATAGAGTAGTTGTCTGACTATTGCGAATTTTAAACCTACATATGACATATAAGATGCAGGGAACATTAAAAGATATTTTTAGTAAAAAAAAAAAAAGTGCAGCTAATATGCTGTCAAATAGGGTACCTCTATGCATGGCAAAAATGATTCTTCAAATAAAGATAAATTTAACTTCAACAAAATAGAATCTACTGTAAAGTTGCATGAGTTACAGGGGAGGTAAGGGCGAGTTCTTATTATACAAGCAGATGTCAACCTTAACATTTTTTAGAAACTTTGCAAAAAAGGCTGTAGTTTGCGAAAAATCAAAATACATCCATCCACATACTATTGGTATAGTAACAAAAAATTAAATGGTTCGGGTGTCATGCTTACTGCTACAGTTGTAGCAATAAACACGACACTAGAATTATTGGTGATTTCTTCCAGTATAACTATCTTTTTAGCAAACATAATTGATGCAAACTATACAAAACACATGGCACAATGGATGAGTGCATAATTCTCAAGGAGCTAAAAGATTGAGAAATTTGCAGACTTCAGAAATTTATTATATCTCACCATTCTCTATTCTTCTTTACTTTAGGGCGCAAATATAACAATAGCACAACTTTAACAAATGGAGTGAAAAACCAGCAAACCTGTCGTGCTGGATAAGATTTCTTCTAAGATGGTAGGGGGAGGAGGAGAGAAAGAAAGAAAAGAAAAAAAGACTGAGGAGTTGTAAAGTGGAATAAAGAGTAAGGGGTGGTGGTGGTGGTGATAATAACAAAGATACTCTAAGTGAATTGTCTATTTTATTTCATGTATTTGTACTTGATTTGTCCCTTTGTGGCACATGATAGCAAGAAGAGATCATATTTATTTAGTAAAAATTGAAATAAGCCGCAAAAGTAAAGATTTTATTCAAGTTTACTAAAACATTATGTAAAATGAAGTGCATACAGTGAAAACTGACCTTATTTGCTTGAATAATTAAGTCTTTTGTAATTATTTCGAAGCATATTTACTAATGAATTAGAGGAAATGCATACATTTTTGTATAATGCTAAGCATGTGATAAATCTTAATGGTCCTTGGCTAGTAAGCGAAATGAAATCCTTTAATTTATAAGGTTTAATTTCACTCACTAGCAAAAAACCATTACTAGGTTTACTTAGAATTTTTTGAAAACCAAATACAAGTTGCTGAAGATGCACTAGCAAAATGGTTTATTTCCTATAAGAGAGAAAAGGAGAAAGAACTTCTATATACTATTCTATATACAAGATTTTTCTTTTCAATTATGTATTCAAGCAAAACAGATAAAATGTATCAAGATATTTGGTATTTTGCAGTCAATAATTTACAATAAGATATTTTTAAAAATCAGTTCATTCACATAAATATAAATAAATGCAGCATTATTTTTATTGTACTTACTGATAAGTGAATTTAATATTAAATGTTTGCTTAGTGTGCGTGTGTGGGTTTTTTTTTTTGCAAAGTATAAAAGTTAAATGAAAATCAAATTATTTTTCAGTCGATTTTATGCTAGATATTCATGAATGGTATTGTAAAAATAGGAAGTTTAACCTAAGATTACAGATTCATTCTTAAAAGACATTTTCTTTAAATGTATGTAGTCCAGTTTAAAGCATGGAAAGGATAACCTAAAGCTGAACATTTTTAGACCTTATTTTTCTGATGCAGGTTATCATTGGGGAATGAGAAAAGTTTGGGCAAATAGCCCAAAGTCAGGCCTGTTTACCAAAACATACCACTTTAAACCTGAACTATTGCCAAATATTAATAACGAAAAGGATGCAGATCCATTAGTTTTTTCTCCAGTTCAATAACGTTTAATCCTAAGCAAAACTTTTACAATATTTGACTAGACATCAAAGTTCTGTTAAATATTAATGCTTTAAAAGTGGGAAAATTCTGTACTCACAGCTGGTAATCCTGGTGGAACTTTATCTGGGGGGGCTTGGAGAATACTGATAAGGGTTGGTAAAAGACGCTGTTGTAATGGTAAAGTGACTTGAGCATTTACAGCTAATACTCCCACCATATCTTCCACTAGACTGACAATTAAAGGATCTACAAAAGAAGATAAAATACATTTATTACATGCAATATTAGATAACTTTTTTGAGAGAGATAGAATGTAAAATTTTATTCCTAATTTAAGAAAGCCATTTTTAGAAGCTGATGAGATTTTTACCAAACAAGATTTATCTTAAACACTATAACAATCTGCAACTTTAATTCAAACCATAAACTATCAAACATTGATCATATTAAGAATTTTTCTATCTAAGAGGTTAAAAGATTTCTGCTATGTTCTCATAATTATTGACAATATTGAATGTTATATCAATTTACAAACTATCTTCAACAAAACTTCCAAGAAAACAGGTGTAAAATCAATTACAGCAAAAATAAATTTTTGAATTTTAAGATCAAACAAAATGAGTCTATAAAGATGCACAGTAAGCATAGTCGAATTAAAACTTTTGATAATATGTACACATTATTTGGGAAGGCCTTACATGATTTTTTTTTGAGAAAATTGAACTAAATTCTAATTTTAACTATTTACAAAAGCTAAAAAGCCATTAATTGTTAATTATATTGCTGTTAGCCATAAATATAAATAAAGGAATTTTTAAAAAAATAAGCATATAAATATGCATACAAAACCCTCTAAAAACAAACAAAATTAACTGAAATTAATTAAGTTGGTTATCACTATTTTACAATGGCAGTTCAGATAGAAATTATGAAGACCAGATTGATGCACATAATTCATGAGAAAGAGAATGTTCAATTCACCGCTGCTGTATTTAAGGAAGACTGCAATGGTAAGTGGAGTAACTTTCGCTTCAATACTTGCAGTGAAATTATCATCAACCTGAAGAATGGAAAAAAAAAAAAAGAAAAAAAAAAAGGAAATACAATATACAGTGTGAATAAATGTGAAGAAGAAAAAAAAAATCACTTTAACTATAACTGTATAAAATACTTATCAATGTTACAGGGGAAAAAAAAATCTAGTTATAAAAATATCAATAACTTTATAAATGTTATTCACATGCATTAAGAGCATTTTAATTCTAATCCACTAAGTGTCAAAAAATTTGTCCATTAGTGAAGGAAGACAATTGTCTTCACTTGGATTGGGAGTGTGGCTTCCTACATCTTTTGTCCATTGGTCACATGATAATTCAGTCTCTTCAAACCCTTTCTACAACTTTCTTGAAACAGATGAGGGCTCGCTTTTCAGTCCTCGCTTGTGAAGTGAACAAACGTTTTTCACTTGTTCTTTAGACATCATAGAGAACTTGGGCTTTAACTCTGGCACGACTATTTAAAGACAGAAGACCTTTTCATTATCATCGTACACCTATTTCTAACATACTTCTTGATTGTGAATATGTGCACTTGTTTAGGACATGTTGGTTATTGCAACAATCGTTATATGCTTTTACATAAGTATCCATTAAATGTCTTAAATACTCACAGTTTTATCTTGTCTTTCCTTTTTGTTTATTCAGTGTTAGTGAATCAATTGATACACTAATTTGATGAGTAAGAAATAAATATCTTTTCAAGCACCAAATAGTAAGGTTTAACTGGTATATATTAATTCAGATATCTAGATAAAATTGATATAGATGTTAGATAAAATAAAATTTGAGTAGATATAGCTACTTTTATATCAATTTAAATATATACTTTAAAAAATCTTAAAAAAACCCAAAAAACTTAGGAACATTTTAATGCGAAATTAGTCAGTTGTTAGTGATAAAGAAAACTCACCGCTAAGACAACAATCAATGTTTCCAAACTAAGGGCTAAAACATTAGAAGAAAACTGGGTGGTAATAGAGAGAAGGCCTTCCATGATGTTTGGGAGAAAATTGAACAAAATCTGAGTTGTGCCACAACTTTTTAAGTATTCACAAAAGCCAAACACCGCTCTAACAGCAGAAATTCTCACACTAGCTGGTTGGGTAGGGTGAAGACCTGTCATTGTAGCTTGAAAAAATCTGGAAAAAAGTGGATTGTGTAAAAAAGAAATTATCATATTCTTCTAAGAACAATATGTAGTAATTGAAATTACAATCTAAGATGGACTATGTTGCATATAAGCTATTTAAAAAATTGACTAATACTAAAAATTGAAACAAATATTAAATGTGAAAATTTTTTAATAAAATTTGGTAATTAAATAGCTTAATCTGTCTTTAACTAATGATAAGTTATTAATATTCTTTTAATGAAATGAAGAGATTAAAATATTCAAATGACCAAAGAAATTCTTACTTTTCCATTATTTCAGGATCCATCACAGCTGCAAACCGACTACCAGTCCAAAGACATCGACCAATCAAAAATGGTGACACTTAAAAAAGAAAAAAATGTTGGTAATAGCTTAATTACTCTTGAGATACCATCAGAATGATAAACATCACAAAAAGAAAGTTTGAAAACTAATTCAAAAGTAAATTACATAGAATGAACAAATAAAGTAAATTATACAATTATTTTTTCTATTTATCATTAATCATCGAAACAATGATTTACAGCAAAAAGAAATAAAATGATCTCATGTATATATGCTTACCATGCTGAATAAAATGATAAACATAAACATACCTGAGCCAGCAGTCATATCAGCTAAAATCACAGATTCAATGAAGTGTTTAATGTCAAATTGTAATTTTCCCTTTTTTAAATGGTCCACAAATAAATTTCGTACACTTCCCAAAGCTAACAGACAAGACTCATGAATTTTCCACCTGCAATAGTAATGAGTTAGAGATTTTAAACATGTAAAAGAACATATTCATTCTATTTAGTTTGCCATTACAACTTTAACATAATAATGAAATAAAACCAAGAAAATCAATAATATGCTCTGACCCATTCCACTTTTTCACCCCAGTTTTCATTATTGAATTTGCCTGAATAAATTATTTGAAGGAACTTACACTTACAAAGAGGAAAACATCATGATGATTTTAACTTTAATCCACATAAATCCAAGGTGCATACGATACATTTCCACACTTTTTTTTTGTTTGGGCATTCAAAATTGCCATAGACTCTTGAAAATTCACGATGTCATTGCTATACATCTTATGAGATGCCTGACCAATTTTTATGATTTCAGGTTCAAATGAACAGCTACAGCAGCAATTGGAATACACCCTAATAAAGCCCGATTGTCACAGCTGGTGAATTTCAAAAATGCAATCTGGACATGAGGACACTTTAGAAGAATGATATGCAATAAAATTCTGTTTTAAACTTGGAAAAAATGCCACTGAAACGTATGGAATGCTTCTGACTGCTTTTGGAGCATCTTGCATGAATCGAGCATCAGTTTCTGAGTGGCATAAGAGATTCAATGAAGGCAGGGAGTCTGTGAGGGATGATGAGAGGTGTTGGAGGAGTAAGGAAGTCAGTACACCAGAGCTGATTGGCCAAAGGATTAGGGTTACTATGTTGAGGTTTTAAGGGAGTTCAGGAAGAGATTCTGTTGGAAGAGGCCAGCACTCTTCAAATCGGGTCAGTGGCATTTCCACCAGGACAATGCACCAGTCCACAACTCCATCCTTGTCACAGACTATTTGACCAAAATGGGCATCAACACAGTTCCTCACCGTCCCTATAGTCCAGACCTTGCTCCCTGTGACTTTTGGTTATTCCCTAAGCTCAGAAGCTGTCGTTATGAGACAATTGAGGAGATGAAAGAGGCTGTGACGAAGGTCATTGAGATACTCACATAAGAGGACTTCCATGAGGCCTTCCAGAAGTTGTTGGAATGGTATAACAAGTGCATTGCAGCCGGAGGAGATTACTTCGAAGGGGACTAGAGTTTCATGTGTGTACTATTAATAAAAGTCCCCATATGAAAAAAAGTCTGGAAACTTATCGTATGCTCCTCGTAAATACAGATTTGTAGTATTTTTTTTAATTAAAAAATTCAGCCTTTCCAAATATTCAGAAATGTAGGTAACGTATAGATCAAAGAACAGCAATGAAAACATTTCTGAATAGTAGAAGGGAAAGCAAAGAATAAACAATTAGATTTTTATTAATTTTTGAGTAGTATTTATTGCATTTCATATTTTGCTTTTCAATGCAACTGCCAAATCATTCTATGATTGTCGAGCCTTTTTTCCTTTATTTATACAGATTAGGAAAAAAGGGCTCAAACAAGATTTTAACTTGTATCTTATCTTTGGGCACCATACTGATGAGGTCATTTAAACTCACAAGTCATTCAAATGTAACAATATAGCAATATTTTTCTTCTTCAAATGCCATATATCCCTAACTTGTTTGTTTATATCTTTATACTCATTAGTATTAGATAAAATTTCTCTATATTAACCAGGTTATTTGTATACATTAGCATGAACTTATCACAAAGTTATTGTCAAAATAGTTGCCATTTATATCAGTGAGTTGCTTATGACAAGACTTATTTACATCAAGCAGTATGCAGCTTATATTTTGGCCAATATAATAGTTCTTTCTTGATGAGGAAAACTAATTTGCATATTCAAATTTAAAAGTCAAATTATTTTGTTATACATTTCTATGAAACGTTTTTGAAAAATTTATTTTTTTATTAGTATTAGATTATTTGGATGATTTTTTTCTGCTTCATTGAAAATTCATACATCTGTAATATCATTGAAAGGAACTATTTGGTTCAGTTATTCACTAAATTTTATCTTGTGGACTTTGTACTATTACAATCTATAAAAATAATTCCAAACAAGTTTAATTATGAGTAAAATTTCCAATCTGAAAACTTTTTGCCTGTCATTAGCTTTTTTTTAACCAAAAACAAAACTACAGAGAACTGCACTTTTTTGTTCCAAAATTTTATAGAAACTATCATAATTTTGGCTGAGTATATTTTTGTTGCTTTTTATTGAAAATCTCAGATTGAAATTCAAGGATTATTAAATAAGCAGTGTAGATTAGAAATAAAGAAAAACACTTTTGGTGAGATAAGTGCTGCTTACCAAATGATCTTAGAATGACAATCTGGAAGAAAAGAAAGAGATGACAATACTTTATCTAAGAAATTCCATCACTATTGCATCTAAAATTACTTAGATTAACTGTATGAAAAAATAATGATTCACTCTTTTTAGGTAATTGCATATACTGATGACACCCACACCTTTAGTAGAAAAAGAAATTCTATTTTAAGATTAACATTATACCTTGTGAATAAATATAGGGATAAAATATCGAACAGAATGGAAGAAGAAATTAAAAAAATATTAAAATCAATTTGGAGTGCTTATATATTATGATGTTTAACCTTTTAAAAGTTTCATCAAATAATAATTTAGAAAATTATTTTTAAATTTTAGGAAAAATATTGGGGAATGTTACTATTGTCTATGAACTTGGCATGGTAATGTAATGAGGAATGCTAATTATCATGAAACTTTAAAAAGTGGGTAATGAAAAACATTTGAAATTGTGCTCAAGACCATTGTTAAAGCTATGAAGTAAAGGAACTGAAAATATCTCTGTTGGAACATTGTCAGTAATAAAATATCAATTAATAGTACATGAGAATTAGTGAAAGCTAAAGATAGGATTTTGTTATTTTAACTATTTAATCCTAGGTCAAATTAAATGGAATATAGTTTCAACGTTAATCTTGCCCGAAAAGGTGATATATTATAAAATCTGGGAGATTGTTTGATACGTAGAAATTAAAACAGATCCTATAGTTTTGGTATTTTTTATTTTGCTTGTAAAGCAACATGTGGACCTTTTTCATTAAAATTGTCTTTTTCAAATTGATGTATGACAAGTGCATTCAAATGATCTGTTTTTTTTTCCTAAAGTATTACTGTGTTCATAAAATCACTTTTTAAGACATTTTGATGTTTCACTAAAATGTCATAATATATAAACACTCTACCAAATTAGTTTTCATATCTTATTTCTCTCCCATTATTCCTTGTGCAATCATCTTCCATCATGCCAATACTAAAAAACAATATTTAAAGAAAACAAAGAACACAGTTATTCAGTGGATATTTAAATCATGACTAACCAATGAGGGTTGCCAGCATTTTTATCCATCTCTGCTTGTTGTATGTGTTGAGTAAATGCATGACACAAAGCTGGAGCACTTTCATTAGGAAACTCTGCTGCTAAAGACTAAAGAAAAAATAAAATTAAAAAAATAAAAATTAGCAAATCTTGGAATTCAAAACAGAAAGACTAACCCAAATAAGAGAAGAGGGAAGGGGGGGAAAAAGAAAGAAAGAAGAGAGATATTTGATTTACGTCAGGTGGTGAAATAAGTGAAATCTTGGTGTGGGGGAAGTTGAGCTTGTCGGAGAAAAATAAGACTGATTTTAACAATAATAACATTAATGTAAGCTTATGCAAAAGAATCTTAACAATTCCATTTCAGTGATAAATTATAGAAGAGCAAACAAAGATGATAAAAAACTTAATTCATCAAAATCTTTTATCATGATTTGTCTAAATTTTTTAGATAAAACTTGATAATTGTTATTACTTAGAATATTTGATCTATTGACCTGATCATTATTGTTTTTGGCTGATATGTCCTTCAGCCTTCTTTAAGTGTTCCATGTCAAACTCTGGAGCCCACACAATCTCAAACTGAACCTTTTATTTGAACCACATGGGTAGACTCTACACCATAACTGGGTACAAGTTATAATAAGTATTCCTTGTTATTTTTACCTGTTGTTGGGACTGAACCTGCAACCTCCAGATGATTTACTCAGAAGCATTTTCCCAACCAAACACCTTTATGGCACCATGTGTCCTTGCCAGACAATTCAGAGAGAATTTTTGGGACTTATAAACCTAATATTTCCATCAACTCATGATACTCCTCTCCACTATCATATCAGTTTTTTTTTACCTGAGCTCATATTGCATTCGTTTATTATGAGTCTTATTTTCCCTCCTTTACAAGTAGAAAAATCTGTTATCTTTTTCTCCAAAAATTTTTTTGTATGTAATATTTTAAGAAATATTCTGCTCATTATTTCATATAAAGAACTAAAAAAAAGAAATAATTATAATTTTCTAAAAGGGGGTTATAAAAAACAAGGAGGCAATAACAATTACAAACTTTTCTTACAAAAAAGTCCAAATTAATGTTGAAAATTTCAAATTTATCTTTATCAAATGGAATGAAAATTGTGAAAGCATTTAAAATAGTGCATTAATTATTTTCAAAATAATTCTAATCTAAAATTTAGTTTTCCATTTCCTATTTCACCAAGTTGTCAAGTATTTTTTATAGTTAATACAGAGTTTAGCAGAATGATCTTGATTTGGAACATATAGGCAACATAGATCCTATCTGAAATTCAATTTTACTATAAAAAACAATATTTGCCATTTTGTTTTATTGTCACCACGTTAAAGATTAGATTATATCATCCAAATCCTTGTCCTCATGAACTATACACGCATAAAGCCTCATCCTGAAGTTCTGCAATGGCCACCTATTCATTACCTCAGATATGGCTGCAATTTCATTATGAATAAAATCTTTTGGTTCATCAGTTATCTGCAGCCTAATCACAAGGGATAGAAATATTTACAAAATAACTGCTGGATTGCAATGATAGAGTCACTATTTAAAAAAAAGTTTCAATCACCAATACATGATGTTTACTATTCTATGCCATGACAGAAAGTGAAATGATATGACTGTTACTCAAAAACATTGTTTCCACTTACTCATTGCCATAGCACCAGTATGGCAGCAATTAAAACATTTTTTTAACACAAGAAAGATATATGAATACCTAAATTAAATTCCTAATTTACAAAATGTCAGGTTTTGTATAAACTTTAATTACAAACATTTTAAGGTCAATATTTTGAAATTACAAAATGTTATCTTTTAAGAAAAAGATTTCAAATCTGTTGGTATTGTTTTTCCTGTGCAGCACCATTTAGTTTTTTTAAAACAAACATTTGGTGATTAGTGGACTAAATAAATATCTAACCATCAACCAGCCTTCAGCTACAAAAAAATTGTTGATGAAATTCAAGGATGTAAGAGACAGTACAGTTTCAATTTGAGTATCATGTACCAATAGTTTGATTTCAATGTCCATGTTTAATGCAGTAAAAAAATAAAATAAAAAATGATTGTAGATCTTAATGAATTTTTCATATGAAATCAAAACAGTATGCTAACCAAGAGTAAATCCTGAGCAGATATCCTCACTGAATAAGAGAAGGTATCATCATCCTCATCTTCTACAAACTGGTCTGGATCATTGCTCCACATACGAACCTATTAAAACAAAAAGATAAAATACCTTATAGTACATATGTTAAACAAGTATTAAATAAAGTTATTACAACTTCATTTTTTGTCCATAAATGGAGGTAATTAAAATTTAAAAGTTTTTAAAGTTTAAAAGATTTAAGTTAAAAAAAAAGTTTAAAAAGAAAAAAAATTAAGAAAATTATAATGACTGATTTTACTTTACAAATTAAATACTTTTTCCCAAACAGCAGTTATAAAGACTAAAGAACAAATAGCAACTTACTTGATCTTCAGTAATTTGCATATAGAGGATCATGTAATATAAAATCTGATCACAAGATTTTCGTACAGTTCCTCGGAAACGTGGTGTCTCCAAAAGGCCAAGAACAAATTCAAATACACTATATACCAGATTTTCAAAGCCAAGAATTTCTCCTGAAAGAACAAAAGTCAATGCCATAAAAGAATGAAACTTTCTATAAATTATGTCATAACTATATGACATAATTGTAAATTGTGAAAATAGATTAAGAAATCAGTACAAAAAGATAATAAAATAAAAACCATTTAAATAAATCAATAAAATAGAATGTGATACTATATATCTCACACTTCACAGATTAATGAGAAATTCTGTTGTTATAGTTCATGTAGTAAGAGAAATTTATGTTACATAAAATTTGATAATTATTGAATGATATACAAAATGTTATGTCAATTTGGGGTGGTGGTATAACACTTTTTTAAATGTTGAATTGTGTAGTAGAAATAAATTAAATGAACTTTAAAATTGTGACACGTTCGGCCAGATTGATGTGTGTAGAATCATTAATTGGATGCAACCAACAAGCATCTTCTACAATGTTTCCATTTACACCCAGTGCCACTCCTGTAACCACGGAACTTGCTTCCACCCAGATCTTCATTTTGTTACCATCAATGCATCAATCTCCCCCGACAGCATCTGACTTGCATACTCTGGCCATTGTTTCTGCCAGCACACGACATAGAGAGACATCCTTGACTTCATCATCCCAGTTCTTAGTTAGCGCACTTGTTTGGCACTTAATAAATGCAGTTGCCACCCTAAGCCAGCTGCACACAGGGGAGTGGCCAACCAGTTTTCCACACAGAGAAAATATGTGCCGACAGGTTACTGTGCAGGTGGGGGTGGGGGATTTCTGGACCCTTACTTCCCTTTTTCCATCAGAGCTAGTCTTTCCCTTCCCAGACTTGCAGACCCGGAACCTTAGCCCTGTCTCTCAGGATCTTTACAGACTAATCCATAATTTGCAGTGTTGTCGCATGTGCGCTGCAGAAACCCTCCGTTTTACAAGACTAATCCATAATTTGCAGTGTTGTCGCATGTGCGCTGCAGAAACCCTCCGTTTTACAAAAAAAAATGTCATCAACATATGCTGACATGGCACTCTTGATTTCCTGATCTTGGGATCTTATCGTGGTGATGACAGATTTCATGATAAGTAGCACCATATTTAGGCTGAAACCCAGTCGTGTAAGGCAAAACCGCTTACCTTTGATAATCACTGTTTGAAAAGGCCATGGCGCTTTGTTGACGTGGATTTGTAAGTAGGCTTTTCTCAGGTCCATTAGCGACACATTTGCCCCTTATCACTGCCACTCTCTGAGTCTTTGCGAGCACACTTCTGCATTAGCAGTAAATGCCTCAATAAAGCTGTTTAACTCCCAATAATCAACACCAGCTGGACTTTCTGCTTGTGCACAACTGCCATCAAAGGGATTAACTCCTTGGGTGGGCCAAATTCTTCCTCTATGACCAGGACCTCCACAATCATGGGTCGAGCCTGCTCAAGGCCCAACTTAATCTTGCTGGTTTTTCACTTGCTTGGGAAGAAGGCTGGCGCTGACACCTTCTCTCCATCGGCGTTTCCCTGGTACTCTGATGAAATGCGCCCAATTTTATTGTATTGAAAACACTGTTGTTCACAGCCGAATTTCCATGCTCCGTCTGACCCTTCCGGGCGTCTAACCCCTCTGGCTGTACAGTTTCTCGCCATACGGTTAGGCCCAGAGCACTTGTAACAGATAACTGTACTGCTGCACCATATAGAAGAGGGAACTTCTGTGTGTGCAGTTGTCCTACGGATACAGTGGCTGGCACCTCGCATCCTCCATCATCTATCATGATAGTCTTCACCCGGGTCAGAAGCTGCTCAATGTTCATTGCGTCCATCTGGGAAGAGGCTCTGAGAAGCTGCCTAACATGTTGTGGCAAAGACCAACTCTACATTCTTGACCCATTCAACTATGGGCATATCAGTCATTGCACCACTGAATTCTGGGATTAGCTGGATATCGAAGGCCTTACCGTCCATCGTATATATGCCGAAATAGCTTGAAGAATGAAGAGAGAGAGAGAAAGGAAAAAAAACAAACAAAAAAACAAAAAAAAAAAAAAAAAAGAAACCAACAGAGCAACACCAAACAGAGAGGCAATCTGTGACTGGAACTCAGTTACTCGCTTAACCCTCCTCCAGGCGACACCGTATTATTCACTGACGATACCGTCTTCGATATTACTCTCTATACCTCGAGGGCAAAAGAGTTCTCCCTTAACCCTCACTACGCCCTTCTTTTATAGTTGGCAAAGTATGCTGGTCACATGTAGTCAATATGCATAAATATTAGTTCCAGCACGTACTTGTTTTCTCCTTACATTAAAACTGCACACCAAACAAAAATGAGCTCTTTTATAGTGGCGATAAGGTAAGTCATACTATTTTCATTATCGGATTCAAGTTCCTGACCGTCACGTCTGCGACAGTTCAGTTGACTGCAAATTTAATAAATGCAAAACAGATGTCTTCATAAACAAGAATCTAAACCTTAACCAAAAATATTTTTCACAAAATTATACTTTGTTAGTCTTAAATGAAGATTCTTTTGTGGTAATATATAATCTTGCTGTATACTCAATTTAATAAGTAAACAGTAACAGAATAACAAGATAAGATTTTATATTACTGTTGCACTACTGTTTAGAGAAGTGATTAATTAGTAAAACTACTAAGGAAGAATAAATTAAATCAGTATTGAGATGAGAACTACTAAGGTGTAAACCTGAAATTAACTTAGCTTTAACTGAGTAATATTGGACAAAAATTAGCACCCCAGCAAACCTAAACAAGCCCCAGCTATTTAGACAAGGATCAGGAATTGAGTTTTTGATCATAACTTTTGATAAAGCCAATGTTGTTGCAAGCAATGCCAGGAAAAGCATTTATTGGAATAGAAAGGTGTTTTCATGGTACACAGTAAAACCCATATTACTTCAGGTCTCTGAAAGCAAATAGTCCTATAGTTTTTAGTTTTGAACCCTACATCTAATAGGTTGAGATAATGTCAGAGTGGGCAGTAATGATTAACACATCATTATAAAAATGGATAAATCAATGGAAATTTGAAATAATCAAGAGTTAGGGTAATAATATACGGCACAGCTTTGTTGTTTTTTTCCAACTAACTGATCTGGATGAAAGGCAGACCCATTGGCAAAACATACAGCAAATTAGAGCACTTTGTAAGAAAATTCTATAAAAGAGACCTTGCCTTCAATGCCCCCCCCCATAACCCATTAAGTTAAAGCAAATAAATTAAATGGTACATACCATCAGAATCAACAGGGTTGTCAGCATCTTCTGTGTTATTTACAACAGTACGTACATAACTTAGCAAAGTCAAGAAAAATAGAAATAATAAAGACAAATTATATAAAAATTAATAAATAATAAATGAAGCATTTAGAAGTATATCTTATTAAAATAAGTTGATACTGTATATATAAGGCAATATTCAAATATTGAATTATTTTTAAAGAAGTGACATTATGAATAGTGCCCACTGAGCAAATTCCAATGAAAGGATTGACAGGGAGCAATGAGTGTAGTTAATTAAAACAATTAAAAAAGAAAGGTGATTTTGAAAGACAATTGTCACAAGAGAAATGACCTACCACAGAGTTCGAAGCAAGAATGAACGTGTCTTGCTTGCAGGGTGCTAGCAATAAGAAACATGGCTGTTTTGGGATATGAAATTTATAACATATAAATTGCACCTTCAAAAACGGCCATGTTTCTTCACATGGCTCATGGAATACTCAAGAGGAAAGCAAGTTTAATCACAAAGGGCTGGGACAATGAAATAAAGGATATCCTTCTCCAGCATTTAATTGAGACTGTGGATTCTGTTTAGCGAGATGATCCAACCTAAGGGGATTGGTGCTTGGATGGCCAGGAGCTAAACGTGTGGGTCGATGCCAGTTCTCTAACAACAGTAGCTTTGAGGAGACACAAGATAGTGCTGGAGGATGCTTGCTGGCTGCAACCAGAAAACGACACCCAAGATATCAACCTGGCTGAACTAGACACTGTGTTGAAAGGTGTCATTTTGGTTCTCCAACTGCAAGGTAAGGTGCTGCAAGTGAGAACTGGTTCTATGTGCGCACGAGTGCATACCAAGGCAACAAACAAAATGTTCATCAGGAGGCGGTTGAATACTCTCAAAGAGATAGTGAAGGAGTATAAGAATTGATATTGGTTCCATCGATTCTGAATTTAGCCAAACAACTGACAAGGGTGCCATGGTGATGGTTCAACGTGATGTTGTTAGTATAGTCACAATGTTTCAGTTGTTGTTCAGGTATCAACTATAGTCAGTAACTTTCTGGGAATCTTCACAGAATTGTCTTAGGGATAAGTCTAGTGGATATAAGCATAAGTGTATAGAGTTATTTAGCAGTTGTAAGTTCAATATCTTGGTGAAGCAATGCATGAAAAAGTCATATTTAAGTGGAAGAAACAAGCAACATAGAAAAACTAACTGATATGATATATCCTCTGAGCATAGATAGTGGAATGAGAACAATATACCCCAGTGAATTAAATAAAGGGTTCACTTCAAAATTCCAAGGTTACCAACTATGAAGGTCACCTGAAGAAAGTAGGGAAATATAACAATTGAAACATTGTAACTATAAAAACCAAGATGAGGACACTAGTCTGAGCATATAAGTGATTGCTCATCTCTGATTTTATTCCTGGTATCAACTGAGTAACCCACCACCAGAAAAAACTAAGATCTATCTACCTCAATTCACTTGCAGAATCAGATAACTACATAATATATCAATGCTTAATTTTTCTTTTGTTTTCTATGATAAATATGAAGTCTTTGACAAAACAAAAATGTTTGACTACATACAAAATAGATAACATACTTAATTATATTTGCCATATGAGAAGTGATTAATTTATAAATCTTATAAAACAAATACAGGGTCTCTTTCAACTGAGCAATTAAATGAGCTCATGTACTTATTCCGAGGCTAAGATGTCAAATGCAAAACAATTTCAACAACCAGTTAGGCATAATTCAAAATGATTTATGAGTTTATAGAAATAAGGTTAATGAACATGCTTTCATTTTTGAATAGATTATGAAAGTATTATATAATTCTAAATTTCAAGAATAACTTTGAGTCAATAGAGATACATGGTGCATTTAATAAGATTCCAGACGTTTTTGTATAGGCATTTAGAATTGTTGTAGACTCTTGAAAATTCACGATGTCATTGCGATACATCTTATGAGATGACTGACCAATTTTTATGATTTCAGGTTCAAATGAACAGCTACAGCAGCAATTGGAATACACCCTACTAAAGCCTGATTATCACAGCTGGTGAATTTCAAAAATGCAATCTGGACATGAGGACACTTTAGAAGAACGATATGTAATAAAATTCTGTTTTAAACTTGGAAAAAATGCCACCGAAACATATATAGAATGCTTCTGACTGCTTTTGGAGCATCTTGCATGAATCGAGCATCAGTTTCTGAGTGGCATAAGAGATTCAATGAAGGCAGGGAGTCTGTGAGGGATGATGAGAGGTGTTGGAGGAGTAAGGAAGTCAATACACCAGAGCTGATTGGCCAAAGGGTTAGGGTTAGGGTTACTATGTTGAGGTTTTAAGGGAGTTCAGGAAGAGATTCTGTTGGAAGAGGCCAGCACTCTTCAAATCGGGTCAGTGCCATTTCCACCAGGACAATGCACCAGGCCACAACTCCATCCTTGTCACAGACTATTTGACCAAGATGGGCATCAACACAGTTCGTCACCCTCCCTAGAGTCAAGACCTTTTGCTTATTCCCTAAGCACAGAGGCTGTCGTTATAAGACAACTGAGGAGATGAAAGAAGCTGTAATGAAGGTCATTGACATACTTACACAAGAAGACTTCCATGGGGCCTTCCTGAAGTTGTTGGAACGATACAACAAGTGCATTGTAGCCGGAGATTACTTCGAAGGGGACTAGAGTTTCATGTGTGTACTATCAATAAAAGTGCCCATACAAAAAAAGTCTGGAAACTTATTTAATGATCCTCATATCTATCCATCTAAAAATGTCAAATTTATATTACCACACTCAACTATTTTTGCCATTCTTGCAACATTCTCAAGAAATATGATAATCTCAAAAGATCTCAAGTACTTAATCATCATCATCATCAACAACAAGTATTATTAGTAATGCCATTGTGGTAAAAAAATAAAAGAATACTAACATGTTGGGACATTGAGCGTGGTCAAATGATGTTTGCTGGTATGCTATAACTGATAAGAAAGCTAGAGACAAAGAGAGATGGTTTCTTATAGAAGTGTCAGATTTTTTTCTACCAACTGGTTGACGGAGGGTATGGTGGTTGGTTGCAAGGAATTGCCTTCTGAGCCATTGCTTATAATTAGCAAACATCTGGCCTAGTAAAGTTAACGCATTAACTTGAGTTATTGAAATAAACACACATCCATCCGAATAACTAGTAAAATAACCACTCCACTGAGAGGTGAAAAGTTTTTCATTTTATTCCCCCCTCACACATCTTATGTAAATGTGATCAACAAAAAGAGTGGTGTCGAGGAGAAATCAAATTCCTCACACCTTGGTTCAATGACTGCCTCATGGATTCCATCTTGGCAAGTATAAAAAAGCACCCATTGGTCATTCCATCACATCAAAGCAATTGGTGAGTGAAGAAAGTGACAAGGCATGAAAAGTAAGACTCCAGGAAGTTTAATTTTTTTTAAATGGCATATCAACTTCTGTGGGTTTTTATGATAGTTTTTGATTCTATTTGACCAAATATTGGTGAAAAAGGTTGATTTGGCCAGATTTCAGTGAAAAGGTGAGATTTTTTTGGAAAATTCAAGATGTTCTCTAGTTTCGTTTATACACATGTTAAACCTAAGATTTACAAACGAATACTAAGTAGATAATATTCCAAATGAGTCAGAGCCCACCTGACTGCACACAAACAAATGGCTCCAAGCACCGCTGCTACACAACACCAATAATTCAACACATCAGCAGTTTGTTTGCACATAGTTAAGTAGTTATATCCATGATTTGTAAGCAAATACATATGATTTGTAAACATTTTGCTAATATTTTTCAACAAGCTTGAGCTTATTTTTCTTCACAGCCAAATGATTT
Source organism: Sepioteuthis lessoniana (assembly GCA_963585895.1). NCBI lineage: Eukaryota > Metazoa > Mollusca > Cephalopoda > Myopsida > Loliginidae > Sepioteuthis > Sepioteuthis lessoniana. Next base: position 37,924,711 of record OY757927.1, read on the forward strand.
CAAGTATCTCCATCCAATACGAATCATTCTTTTCTTTTTTAATCATGTCTGCATATAGTCAAACAGTTTTGAACAATGCTATGTACCAGCAACAATTCAACATCAGTCATTTGTTTGCATACATTTAAATAATTATACAGGTTATGTAAGAGATTAGTTTGTTAGTAATTTTGTTTTTACTTTTTCAGTGGATGGTTTGTAAGTAACATTTAAAAACGGAATTGAGCTCATTTGTTTGTGCACAGCTAAATGGTTTCAAGTCTTGTAGTTATTTGTTATACCTTTCAGATCGAGGCTGGCAACTATGTGGTCTGTATCACTATCCATGCTTTCTGTACTATAGGATCTTTGTAGGGATTTTGTTGATCCCTGAGCATTGGACTGTTCATTCATTCCCATAGGTGACTTTGTTCTTGATGGTGAAGGGACTGCATCAAATTTGGCTGGTCTTTCACTGATCACTTTGGTGTTCGTATGTACGCTTCCAGCTGGGCCAACGGGGACCAGTGCTTTCTGTTTGAGTTGCCCCGGGTTTTTGATTGTGGGTGTTGAGTCCATTTCAATTTGCCCTATATTTTTAAATTTGTTTTTAGTTTCTATAGGGGGGGTTGGAGTTGGTTTTCGATTTTTTTCTTTTTCCTTTGACCTTGAAGTTGATCTATGTCTACTTTTTGTAGCTTATGTTTAATTTTTTTTGTAGGATTTGCTGTTTCATTTTCTGTTGGGTTGTCTTTGGTATTTATTTTTATTAAGTCTCTTTTGGAGTTTTATGGTGTCTGTTTTGATGTAGGTGGTTATATTCTATGGTTGTTTCAACAAGGTTTTCTATGTCCATTGGGCTGGATCAGTTGGATAATGGAATAGGTTCATTTATTAGTGCTTTTCGTTTAGTCTGGATTTTTTTCTTTTCTTTGCTTAGATTTTTCCTGATTTTGGTTGGGTCTCTCACATTCGTCTGGAACTGTTAAAATGTGTTCCTTGATTGTTTCTTTTGTGATCATTTTTAGTATTTCTATTAGATTTTTTAATTCATTAATCAGTTTGTTCAGTTCTTCCAGTTTTTGTTTTGTATCTTTCTTTTCCTTGTTTTCTTTTTTTGTTACATATGCATAACTGGGTTGTTCTAGTGTTTGTTGTTCTATTTTTCTAACCTCGGAGAAGGAGATATTTCTTGTGTATTTTATTTGTTATTCTTTTTCCCAAATTTTATGTAAGTACGCAGGGTGTTCTCCTGTGCAGTTGATGCAGTTAAATAGATTTTGACATTGTAATTCTATGTGATTTGATTTTCCACATATCGGTGGCCTAGTGTATTTATCCCCAGGATGTTCATATTTTTTTTATATTTTTGGCATCTTATAGGGTTTGGTTATGTAAGTTTCTATTTTTGTATTTATGTAACCTATTCTAATGCTAGTTGGATTTGTGGGTTTATTAAATGTTAGTATGTATGCTTTTGTGTCATGATTCTTGTTTCTTTGAGTATAGAGATTCTCCTCAAGTCTGTTTCGCTTGTGGTTTAAGATGTAGTCTTATTTCATTAAGGGAACACAATGTGAGGTCTGGGGATTTTATAACTCCTTCTGAGAAGTTTAGGGTTGGGTGAGGGTATGTTTGTATGTTTAGTTTTCCAAATTGTTTCCATTTTAGTATCTTTTCTGATTGTTTTTGATTTGTTGTTTGTATAATAATGGTGCTGTTCATAGCTTTTTTTGATATTGATTAGTTTGCAGTGTGGGTCTATTGTTTTTTGAATCAGGAATGGGGATAGTTTAGTGATTGGGATTTCTTCTATTGATTCAAGTACAATGAATTGATAGAAGTTTTCATAAGTTTCATATTCACTTTCTGAAGAGGATTCTGAGTCTTTTTATTTTTTTTGGTTTTTTGCTTGGGTTATATTTTCATAAGCCATAAAGAAAGTCTTGAGTTTCATTGACTATGCTCCCATCCCACATGGATGTGCCTAAGGGGAAACCCATATGCCTAGTAACATTGGGGCTACATAGCCAATATGCTGATGGTAGACAATTTAATTTTGTCCCCGAGTTTTCATTCCCAAGATAATTACTCACCTAGAGACAGAAAGGAGTATAGGTCTTTCCTCAGTATGATTGGCCATTGCCCTCAAATTTAGATTTTTGCAAAAATCTGAAAGAGGGCTGACATGATAAGCTGATTGATCAGATTGGGCCACTCTGGTTGGTTGGTTGGGTTTTATGGCATATCAACCTTTGTAGGTCATTCAACGCCAAATTCTGTCTATATATACATACATATTCAACCAAAGATTTCAAAACGAATATTAAGATAGGTAAAATCTTCTATTAGCAGGATTTCATTTGTTTGCACAAGATTAATCAGTTTTAAGTTGTCATATTTTTTGGTACAACTCAGTCTCTCAAGAAGGACAGAATGTCATCTATTTTGACGTTCTCAAATAGATCGGTTAAGTTATTTACTTTGAAAAATCGCTTTCTGATAACAGCGAAAGTTCTTCATTCTATAAGAATGTGTTTAACCGTACAAGTTATCTGGTAGGTTAAACACTGTGGTTGTGGTTCCTATTTCAAAATGAAAGAGTGAGTAAGCCTTGTATGACCAATTCGCAATCGGGATATAACAACTTGTTCTCTTCTTGATTTTCTCGATACTGTTCTCCACTCTCCTAAGGTGGGCTGAATTTGGAAGAGTTTATTATGGTTGTTATTGCTCCATTGTTGTTACCATTTTGTGTGAAGGAATTTATTAATTGTTGGTTTCAGGTCAGTATATGGGATCCTGGATTTATCGGGTGACAGATCTAAGGCCGATTTGGCTGTTGAGTCTGCTTTTATATTCCCTCTCACTCCAATGTGGCTTGGGGTCCAGCATATAATTATTTCTTTTCTATTTGACATTGAGTCTAATCTACTCAACAGTTTCATGATAAGAGGGTTCTGAAATTTTTTATTTCTCAATGATAGCAAAACAGAGAGTGAGTCTGAAAATATAAATTTCTTATGCTTACTCTTTGAGATGATGTTGAGAGCTAGGTCTATTGCATGGGCTTCTGCTGTGAAGATAGAGCTTTCCCTTGGAAGAGCTTTCTTAAAAACTGTTTTGTTCAAAACAGCTGCGCACGCTGCCCTACCATTGTCCTTGGATCCATCCGTAAAGACATAGAGGTGATCGGGGTGGTGTTGGAGAATATTGTAAAATTTCTCTTGATAAGTGCTGGGGTGGGTTTTAGTTTTGGAATGTTCATTCAGTTCGAGACTCACTTTGGGAGTTTTAATGATCCAGGGTGGTGTTTGTGGAAAAAATGCTTTCATGTATATTATTTAGTGGTATTTTTGATTCTTGTAGGGTCGACATCATCCGAAAGCCAAAAAGGTTTTATTGTTTTTTCTTTTCTTTCAAAGTGTTGCTTGTATTTCGGGTTGAAGGTGCAGTCATAAGCTGGGTTGGATGGGCAAGATTTCAGCTTTGTAGAATATTGGAGAGCCAGTTTTTCATGTCTTAGTGTAAGAGGTGGTTCATCTGCTTCTGTGTATAGGCTTTCAATAGGAGAAGTGCTATATGCTCCAAGGGCTAGTCTAAGTCCTTGGTGGTGTATAGTGTTTAGTTCTTTCAAGTATGTCTTTCTGGCTGCCCCATATATAAAGCAGCCATAATTGAGTCTTGATCTGATTAATGAGCGATATAATTTTAATAATGTTTCTTTGCTTCCTCCCCAGTTAGTGTGTGCTATAGTTCTAAGTAACTGTATAGTTTTGTTGCATTTTGTGTTTAAGTATTTGATATGTGGAATGAAGGAGAGTTTGCGGTCAAAAATGATTCCTAGATATTTGTAGTGTCCAACAATTGGTATTTCGGTGTGGTCAATTTTCAGTACTGGATCTAGGTGGAGCTTACGTTGGTTGTAGAAGTGAATGCATTTTATTTTTTCTTTTGAAAATTTTAATCCATTCTCCGTGGTCCATTCGTGGATCTTATCAAGGCATATTTGAAGTTGTCTTTCTATATGATTCATGTTTCTTGCTCTGTAGCAGATCAGGAAGTCATCCACAATGCACTGTTCTGCTATTTATGTTTTTCACAATATTATTAATTTTTATATTGAACAGCGTGACAGACAATACACTGCCTTGAAGTACACCCATTTCTTGTTGTTTTTCTTCAGAGAAAACCTCTCCCATTCTTACTCTAAATCGTCTATCTTGAAGGAAGTTTTGGATAAATATTGGCATTCTGCCTTCTAATCTGAGGTTTTTCAGATCTTTTACAATGCTGTACTTCCAGGTTGTGTCGTATGCTTTTTCGAGATCGAAGAAAACTGCCACTAGATGTTCTTTTTTAATAGAAGCCTCTCTGATGAATGTTTCTAATCGAATCAGGTGATCCATAGGGCTTCTTTGGCTTTTGAAACCAGATTGGTATTCTGTTATTAATTTATTGGTTTCTAAGTACCAGATCAATCTGGCATTTACCATTCTTTCTAGTGTTTTGCAGACACAACTGCTAAGAGTAATGGGTCTGTAATTTTTGGCGTTTGTATTGTCTTTGAAAGGTTTAGGTATTGGTATAACTGGTTTCTTTCCATATTTTAGCTATGTCACCACTGTTCCATAAATCATTGAAGATTTGTAGGAGGAAATTTGTAGATGGTTCAGGGAATCCTTTCAGGAACTGATAATGTATTTTGTCGGTTTGGTTTGGTTTCTTTGTTTAATGGCATATCAACCTTTGTTGGTTATTTAATGCCAAAGTTATTCTCCTAGAAGAACAGTAGTGGTACTATTTAACCCATAGCTGGGAGGATAAGGGGGTTCATACCTTTCCCCAAGGGTATTTGCCTGAAAGTGAACGTAATAGCGTGACTGGAGTACAAACTTGCGTACTACGCAGTCCATCGCTTTAACCATTACACCACCAGGACATCCCCGTATTTTGTTGGGTTCGACTGTTGTATTGTGTGCCTTGTTGAAGGATTCTTTTAGTTCTGCTATAGAGAAAGATTGGTTGTAAGTTTCAGTGATTTTGCTTTGAAATTTGATTTTAACATTTTCTGCTTTTGTTTTGGTGGATGAATTTTGTGAGAAAGTTTCGGCGAGATGATTTGCTATATCTTTCTTGCTTTCCGTAATCTGACAGCTTTTTTACATTCTTCGTTGAACCATGGCCTATTGTACTTTGTAGAGGTAGAGCTTTTCGGTATATGTTCTTCAGCTATGTTTAACAGTGTTTTCGTAAAATATAAAATGTTTTCTTCATTGTTTTTATTGGCTTCTGGGATTAGTTGAGCAAGGCATGAAGTTTTAAAACCATCCCAGTTAGCCTTTCCAGGGTTCCAGCTTAGAGTTCTTTCACTCAATTCATCAGTGGTGTTTTCTAATAGAATCGGAAAGTGGTCACTTCCACAGGTGTCGTCATGTACTTTCCAATTGTAATTGAGAAATGCCTGTTGCTGGGTGCAGATTTGTGTTGGATTTATTGTTGTACATGCACAACTGATGTTGATTTAATAAAGATTCTATTACTTTGTCCTTTTTGTCAGTTTTCTTACTTCCCCAGATTTCATAAGGGCTATTAAAGTCCCCTATTATAACAAAGGGTCTTGGTAGTTGTTCTATTAACTTGTTCAGCTCCAATTCCTTGGATTCTTCATTTGGGGGAATATATACTGAACACACTGTTATTGTTTTGTGGAGGGTTGCTGATATATCGACTGCTTGCATGTTGTTATTAATTATAGATGATCCACCACAAGGTCTATCAGTGTACTGTTTCATATAGTTGTACGAATAATAGTTTTTCATGTTGATGGAGGTGTAGTTTTTGAGGTGAGTTTCTTGGAGGCATATGATTGCTGGGCAGTATTTTGTGATAAGTAGTAACAATTCACAGTAGTTGACCCTTGCTCCTCTGATGTTCCATTGGATTATTTTATTCATTTAGTTTAGATTTTTGTGACTTATTTGGTTGAGATTTGTTGATTGGAGTTTTATTTTCAATCTCCATTTCTTCGATCTCTTCAAATTGGTTTGGCGTGATTATTGGGGTGGGCTGTGTTTGAGTAATTCTTTTAGTTGGGTTTTGTTTTTAATGGTAATATCTTTCGTTTTATTTTCATCTATATCTTTGTTAATGTCTGGAGGCCTTTGTCGCTTTTCTTTAGTTTGTTCAGTGGTTTTAGGGTTTTCATCTCTGTTGGTATTAGCATTTACTATCATCTTTATACAAGGCTTGCTTTGTTTCGTTTCAGTTGAATGCATTCTTTTACAGTTTTCTTGAAATGTTAACCATTTGTTAGCTTTTAAATTTATCAATTTTTCTATTAATTTTTTATATCTATCAATTGATGTGCTATCCTGGGGTGGTTGATTTACTTTTTGTGCTACATTAGCATATGTTTTAGTTCCCATATAGCTTTCAACAATTTTCCTTGTTCTAGGGAAAGGTATATTTTTTGTGTGCTTGATAAACGTTATCTCTTTTTCTTTCTTATAAATGGCACAACTTCTTGAAAAGGAAGGGTGTTCCTCAAGGCAGTTTGCGCATTTTATGCTCTTGCATTCATTTTCCATATGATCTGGGTCACGTTTGCCACATACTTGGCGTCCTCTACATATCTCTTTGTGGTGTCTAAATTTTTGACACTTAAAACACCGCAGGGGAGCTGGTATATACTACTCTACCCTTTCTATTGTGTAGCCAATTCTGATTTCTTTTGGTATTGATGGTTTCTAAAAAGTCAGAATGTATGTATGGGCCTGTATTGTTTCATCATTTTGGTGAATAGTGACCCTTTTGTGTTCTTTATTTCCTTGTTTTTTGAAAGCCGTTTCAATCTCTTCCGGTGTTGCTAGTGACAGTTCCTTACTTCTCACAACACCTTTGGAAGTATTTAATTTGGCGTGTGGATAGGCACGACATTTGAGATTATGAAATTTCTCCATTTTCAATAGATTTTCAGCGTGTTTTTTGCTTCCCACTTCTGCAAGCAGGTTTCCAGTTCGGAGTTTCTTTGCAGTTTTTGGGTTGGTTGGATCTACTGGATATTATTTTTTCGATCAAAAAAGGTGACAGTTAATCTAATTTTCTATCTTGCAATGATTCAATAATGATGAATCTGGGAAAGTCACTTTCTGTTTCTGAGTCAGATAAATATCTTTTGGATTTTTCGAAAGAAGAAGCCATGATTGGTGTATGTTTTTCATTGGTCCTATGCTCCACCACCCACCACAGAGTCCAACTTGTGTTGGGAATAAGCCAGGGGGGGAAACCCATTCACCCTGGCTGAGACAGGGATACATTACCAGTATACTCATATCAAAAGCGAAATTCTGAGTACCTGCTAATTTCTGGTTTTAGTGCCTGGAATTTTAACAGAGGTCAAAACTCTACTCTCAACACAATTGACCCTCAGCCCCCGCCTTCTAGCACCTATAAAAAAGGGTTGGGAATTGTTCTGCAGATGCAGATTGATTAGTACATTTGGGAGAAAAAAACATGCAGGTGCTTGGGCATGACAAGACCAGCCGATTGATCAGATTGGGCCCAATCCGACCGCCCATTAGACCAAGTAAGGGCTAAAGTAGTGTGTTGCAAGCCATTGACCACTCTGTTGCCAGATCAATGACTGCTCAACCACCAGGATCCCATCCTAGCGCCTTACGGGTCGCCGCCCACAGCCAACAGGCGGCCCCATGGGGGGGGGATTACCCCTCTGCAGATGTGCAGTCAGCGTATTCTACAGCCCCAGCCGACAGGGCGAATCAGGCCACTCTGACCTTTCGTCTAGCTCGGTAAGGGCCAAAGTGGAGTGTTGCAAGTCATGTAACCTCTTTGGTAGCCAGGTTGAGGACTGCTCAGCCACTAGGATCCTGTCCTCAAGCATTATGGGTCACCACTGATGGCCAACAAGTAACCTCATGGGTTGGGGGATACCCCTCTGCAGAGGTGCAGTTGACATATTCTACAGCCCCAGCTGACAGGGCAACTCCAAGAAAAGAAAGGAAAGTAGAAACAGAGAAAGGCCAGAGAAAAACAGTAGTAGGAAGTGGAAAAAAAAAACCCAAAATAAACAACCTTCTTTCATCTCCTAAATTTTAATATAATATAGAATAATTTAAATAGATCATTGGCATAATGGTAAGTATTCACCAATGGCCCAGAAGACCAGGGTTCAATCCCAGGTTGAGTCATATCAAAGACTCAAAACATGGTACTTGATGCCTCCTTGCTTAACACTCAGCATTATAAGGTATGGATCAAGGGTAAAGTAGAGCAATACAGGGAAAGGAGTAGCACCCTCCCCTACACCTGGGTGTAGCAGCTATTCAAAAAAGAGCCTTCGGGTCGCTCTCAACTTTAGTCACCAACTTTTTTACTTAAATGGGTACTTTAAAGAATAATTGTAATGTAGTTTTCTAAAATTTTGAAATGAAACAAAGTAGTATAAAAATTAAATAAAAATATACAACTGTTGGATTGTTGGAAGCATATGTACTGGTCGTCTACAAATTGCTAGTAAATATTTATAGACTTTCCCATCAGCAGGAGCAGTAGATTAGCCAATCAATGGAGACTAAGGTATATATGAACAATGGCAAAATTACTAAGTCTAGACCTTGTTACTAAGTCTGCAGCCTTGTTACTTGTATCACTCAACTAAAAACAACAAGGCTACCCAAATTCCAACAACAACACTTGAGAATAGAATGAATCAGCTGGAATACTGAAAAAAAAAAAAAAAAAAAAGAACAAAAATAAAGATAACAGCTTGAATAACATGTGGAATAAAACTATAATCAAACAGACTTGTGACAAGTGATGCACATCATTCTCTTGATTATGTAAAAGAAATAGAAAAATGTTATTTATGGATTATTGACATGAATATTTCAATAAAATAAAATGTAAAAGAGGTTTTCAATACTATCTTCTCACATAAGAAAAAAGGATACAATTCAACACTGTGGGTGAAAAGATTCCAGACTGGTGGTAAAATTTGTGGCAACCAAGGTGACATGGTTTTGGGTAAATTTTTCACTAAAACTGTAATAGCCTAAAAAAATAAAATGAAAATATCTGAACAAATGAAGAAAAAATATGTAAAAGGGAATTATCTATTTTATAATCCAGGAAGACAGGAAGGTTGTCAGAATTCAATGTTTTTTCTGCTTGTGTCTGTTTCATCTTAAAATGTTGATCCAAAAAGCTATTTTCAAACTATATATAGGGAAATTTCAAAAAACATTGAAATAAAATCTCTAGTTAACTTATTACTTCGAAAATAACCTACATAAATATGAAATGGTATAGTAGAAAAAAAAAAAAAAAAAAAAAAAAAAAAAAATCAACAAAGACTTCACTAAATCTACACAGTATAATCATCATTTTATTTGCAAGAATAAACTTAGAGAATTTTTATGAAAATGTTTTCACTCTTATACTGAAATAGAGAACATTAAAAACATAATATTAATGACTTACCGACTAGAAACTTTTTTACTTGAAATATTAAGAGATGAATAAAACAAAAATTGCATGAAATAACCTGAATGATAAATAAGAGTTTATCAGAAAAATATATCAAAATATAAAACTAAATAGACTTCTATTACCTGTAATACCTCCATTTTAAGACCACTATCAGATGTTTCCCCATCAGGTACCTGTAAGGCATTCACAAAGGCTTCTGTGAACTGGGGCAGGATTGGAGACAGCAAGGCTTTTACAACACCCTACATATTAGAAAAGCAGAGTTATTTTTACTTATCAAAATATTCAAGTTTTAATCACGGAAAAAACTTTAAAAATTAAAGCAATCGAATTTCATTTGGCATAATTTAAACAATGATCAAGAAGTAAGCAATCATGTTTGTAAGTACAACACTTAAACTTATGCAATTGTATTCAAATGCCAGCTGCTTTGATATATAAAAAAGTCAATGATGATAATTTTAGGGAGACTGGATTAATCTATCATTTTAAAAAATTTTACTGATAAAGCATTAGCCATTCTGATTTTCATGGATTGCACATTATAATTCTTTAGGTATGCCTAATTATAAAACCCCACCAAATCCTTTGATGCAGTCAGTAATGGTTGTACTTTAGAAAAGATACTTTATCTGTGGTTGATTCATGTTTGACTTCTGACTTCACTGTGATTTAATTCGCTTTCAAACATATGCACACTGATTAAATTAAGGTTTTGACTCAAAGTTATTAGATTAAACATGGACATTCAAATTGAATTGTTATAACAAGTAGAATTACTTGGCAAAAATATTGTAAAATAAATTGTTTCACAAAGATTTTATTCAAGAACTCTGAAAGACTGTTTTTCTTAAGCATGCGTGTTTTGGGAGAAGGCATATTGAACAAATGCTTTGAAACCTCACTTCTAAATAAATTCACACACACAAATAAAAATAACTAATTCATCAATTATTGTGTATTTAGGTAACAGCCTTTCATTAATACAAGTAAAAATGTTAAACAAGTTAAGAAATATTGTCTTTTATTTTATCAAGTATGATGAATATGTTCTATTAAGTAATTAAGTTAGCTTACCGCCACCTGAAGGAGGTGAATGACTGCCTCATGACTATGAGACTTCCACTTCATCATGGGAAAAAGTTTGCTACCATCATAAGTGCCTATGCACCCACCATGATCAACACAGATGACTCAAAAGACAAGTTTTATAAAGGCTTTGAATATGTTATCTCCACTGTTCCCACTGCAGACAAGCTCATCATTCTTGGTGACTTTAATGCAAGAGTTGGACAAGACAGTGCCCCCTAGGAAAGGGTACTGGGTAAACAGAGGACCAGAAAATTCAACAGCATACTACTTCTTCAGACTTGCACCAAGCATAATCTTTTAATCACCAACACCGTATTCTACTTCCTTACACACAACAAAACATCCTGGAGGGCCAGTCATGTTGTCTGCATGAAAGACCACCGCCTCCAGAAGAAACTGCTCTACAGTGAACCATCTCAGGGCAAGCGCTCCCGAAGAGGCCAGAAAAAGCGCTTCAAAGACACACTTAAGGTCTCCATGAAATCTTTTGGTATTGCTCCTAATTGCCAGGAATATCTGGCGCAAGACAGAGACAAGTGGCATGAAGTTGACAAACGTGGAGTGAAAGTTTGTGAAACCAGAAGAAACGCAGCAACTGAGTTACAAAGGAAACTTAGAAAAGGCACTGTCACATCACCAACTGCTGCCATTATTCCTTGTTCTCACTGCCCAAGTCACTTCCGCACACAGATTGGCCTCATTAGCCATCTGCTTTCCTTAATCATAAGGTTTATCAGATGGTCCTCATCAATTATGATGGACAAAGAAGTAATGATATATTATTGAGATATGTCATCTACCATGGTATAAACAGCTAGTAAAAATTTAGTATATGCCTAAGAGTACAGAGCAAACTTGCTCTAGGATTTTAAAATTTATTTTCTGGATGAATTAGACTTTTTGTTTATTGGATTAATTTTGATATTTGTACCTGTAGAGGGGAATTTGTTTTCTGTGCAAATGAGACTAGATTAATCTTACTCCAACCCTTGCAGATGCTAGTTTTATTTGCTTTTTGGAAGAATTAGGTATTTCTGATTAATTTTAAGCAAAAATGTTCCAGATGCTCCTGGGAGCAGAAGTGACTTAGATCAGTCTGTTATTACATCTTTTGATTTTACTAACAAAAGATTAGCCAATCCAATTTGCATGGAATATTTTAACACATTATATAAACCACTGATTTTTTTTATGGTAGAGTGCTGATTTTTTAAAACTATGAATTAGAATTACATAAAGTATTATTTTATACCAAGACATGTATTTATAACAGGATATAATTTCTCTTTCAACTTTAAGATTGGGTTAGCATCAGAAATGTTGTAGCATAACACCAACAACCTGATTTGGATACATAAGTCTGCTTAAAATTAGTAAATTGTTAAAAAAAATTTGCTTATATGGTTTCCTTAGGTAAAGACAAGAATATTACTCTGTGAAACGTTACCCCCTCACCCCCACCACATTATCTCTGTCTTCTAACCATGTCTTCTTCTTAGCCGGCCGGTGATCAACTAGTGGCTGAGGGGGTAACGCACATTTCTTTACCTACACAAGAATACGATCGAGGGAGACAGGAGAAAATAGAAAGACAAACGAACAAACAAAGCTTGGGGTTACCAAGGGCAGAGGAAGGTGTTGCAACACTATATGCATGTGCAGACTATCGCTAGCGTGGGTTACTAGCGAAAATTCCACAATGCTACTGGGATCAGACATCTTGAGACTCTTCTTCACTGGACCCTATCTTGTCTCCTCGCCTCTCTGCTCGGTGTCTGGTGTTGACTGCCCCTCCGTGGATCCACGCCAACTGCCTCTGCTCCTGTCCAACTACCAACTGCTTCTCTTGGTCTCCTGCCACCAACTACCAACTGCCTCTCTCTGGGTCGCGTCGTCAACTCTCATTCGCCTCCCCGTACCACTTCCGGGTACGGCGAGATTTCATGTCCAAGAATCCTTTGTCTGGTTTCGCGCCAAAACAGACAATTGAATCGTCTGCTTTGGCAGCCTACCCCCATAGTGCTACATACCTCCCTCTCTTACCCTTGTCATTTATTCTCAATAAATTACATCACGATTTAACAACAAGCAAAAAAAAACAAGAACATTTACAGGAAATAAAAACCGAAATTACAAAATTTTAAAGGGGTTCGGTCGTCCCCTAAAAAAAAAAATAAATAATATAACAACACCACATCATCATACACATAAAAAAAAATTTTTTTAAATAAAAAAATATATTGCTGGATTAAGCTCTTCCACCTTGCTCTCCTGTGAACAATTCTGGGGTCTCCTGACTCATCCCTATTCTTCATTTCAATAGGACTTTTTGATTCACCTCCAACATTATTCAATTTTCTTTCAATTCGCCCCGCCCCCACCCAACAAAACACAGGGGAATTTTAACCACCCCTACCCAACAATTTCAGGAGGATTTTTCCATTCACCTCCAACATTATTCAATTTTCGAACATTTCACCACATTCTCCAACCCATCAGAACACAGGGGAATTTTAACCACCCCTACCCAACAATTCAGGAGTATTTTTGGACTTGTCTCCCCCCTTTCCTTACGACGTGGGAGCATCAGTAATCTCCGCAGTTCGATCGGTGTCGTAACAGGAATAATGTTCCAGAAAGCACTGTGGAATTCACTTCCCAACCTGGGGGCCTTCACTGCCCCCTGCAACAAACAAAACAAGTCTCTCAGCCATCAATAACCATGGATTTTCAAAAGATAAGAAAAAAAAAAAAACAAAGCAATTGACACCATCTCCCAGATCGTCCAGCCATGACCAGCCAGGGGGGAGGAGCAACCGGACACCACCCCGCGCCCAGGTATCGTCTTCCCAACCCATCGTCAACCGTTTCCTCGGTACCATTTCATCAATTCCATGTCAACCAGGCCACTTGCCCTCCCAAATCATCACTTGTATAACTTACTACCCCTCGATACCAGTCCGCGAAACGGGGCTCCCGTGCACCCAACCCCCCCAGGGGAACACGATCAGACGAAGTGAAGAAGTGCCAAGAGCAGTTAAACTTACGAAAAATAAACCCAGAAAATCCATGAAGGTAAAACAAAAATAAAAAATAAAAATAAATTAAATTAAAAAAAAAAATAAAATAAAATAAACAAATAACATCAAACAACAAAGCAAATGACACGGTAAGCCCAGTCCCCCAAAACCAACAAAAAACAAGGCAAAGTATAACAAAAAAAAAACAAAGGATAGCAAAAAAAAAATCCACACAAGTTAAACAAAAAAAGAATTATTAATAAACAATTCACAGACAAAAAATAAAAAAGAAATAAAATAACTACAATTGACAAATATATAAAAATAAAATTGTTCTGAAGGAATCTGTCAAGCATCCACCTTCTAACCCTTGTCTCTCTTCCCTTGAGATCTCTGCCCACTTCCACCATTTCTCTTTGCGTCTTTCTTTCCTTCTCTCCTGTCCACTTGAATTCTTCCCTCTACCGGGGGTGGTGTGGGAGGGGATAGCGTTTGCTTCCAACCGTTTTTTTTTTTTTTTAAATCCACAAAAAAAACAAAAACTTTCTTTTCTTCCTAATTTTTAAAGTTTACTTATTCTTTTTCTTTCTTTCTATTTTCTTTTTAACAGAGACAGGCATGGATGCAGTGACAAAAATTCCCTAGCAATCTTTCTTTCTACTTTTCGTTCTCTCTTTTTCTTTCTTTTTTTTTTTTCTTTCTTTTTCATGACTATCTGTTCTTCCTTCTTTTTCTTTGTTCAAATTTTTCCGCCATTTTTATTTTTTTTAAATTTTTTTTTTATTTTCCATTTTTTTTTTTGTTTTTGTGGTAGAAGCTTTCCTCCACCTTCTACCCTCTGCACTCGGATGATCCGACTTTGACCAGTCGATTTTAACCTAGAAATCTCACTTTCTCTCTAATTTTTCGTTTCATCTTCCCTTTCTCTGGGGTTTTGAAATACCACAATTTTTTTTTTTTCTTTTAGTGAACCTTGCAGCAAAAAAAATTTTTTTTTAATCGGTGACTTATCACCTTTCCAGCATAAAATAAATTACTATAAAACTTCCCAGAACGGACTAACTTTCTTAAGCCACTGGTCCTAACACTTAAGTATAAGAATTACTATGTGAAACTGCTACGAAGAAAGAAAAAAAAAAGCATTTGAATTCTACCGGTCAAGTTAAGTGTGAAAAGCGGGTAGGGGAAGAAGACCCTCCCTTACCTTCTAACAAAAATACAACAAAAATTATCAGCAGCTAAGGGGTTAAACATACACACACACACAAAAACGAAATAGATTACTTGTTTTTTTTTTTGTTTTTTTTTTTTACATCTTAAAATTTCCTTAATCTAACAAATCTTTTTTTCTTTTGTTCTTATATTCGAGTGCAGTGGGGGAGGGGAGAATGTGTATTCCTACCTTTGTAGATTTCTTCCTTTTCAATCTTTTTTTTTTCTTTTTCTTTGTTTCTTTCGTTTTCTTTTTCCTTCTTTTCTTTTCTCGTTGCTCGCAGGGTCCTTATTGCATTTTTTCTTCTTCTTCGTCCGCTCGCTTCCCGACTCCTTCATCCCTCGATTCATTCCTATTTTTTTTCATCAGGTTTTTTTTCATCCTGGTCAACGGCGCCATTGTGAAACGTTACCCCCTCACCCCCCCACATTATCTCAGTCTTCTAACCATGTCTTCTTCTTTGCCGGCCGGTGATCAACTAGTGGTTCGAGGGGGCAACGCACATTTCTTTACCTACACAAGAATACGATCGAGGGAGACAGGAGAAAATAGAAAGACAAACGAACAAACAAAGCTTGGGGTTACCAAGGGCAGAGGAAGGTGTTGCAACACTATATGCATGTGCAGACTATCGCTAGCGTGGGTTACTAGCGAAAATTCCACAATGCTACTGGGATCAGACATCTTGAGACTCTTCTTCACTGGACCCTATCTTGTCTCCTCGCCTCTCTGCTCGGTGTCTGGTGTTGACTGCCCCTCCGTGGATCCACGCCAACTGCCTCTGCTCCTGTCCAACTACCAACTGCTTCTCTTAGTCTCCTGCCACCAACTACCAACTGCCTCTCTCTGGGTCGCGTCGTCAACTCTCATTCGCCTCCCCGTACCACTTCCGGGTACGGCGAGATTTCATGTCCAAGAATCCTTTGTCTGGTTTCGCGCCAAAACAGACAATTGAATCGTCTGCTTTGGCAGCCTACCCCCATAGTGCTACAACTCTAAGCAAAACATGATTCCCAATGATTTATCAACCAAATATGAAAGCAGAGAGCAAACTCAAAATGCAATGCAGATTAAGTCAGTAATAAGTAAATTGTTAAGCAGCTCTTATACCTTATGTGTTTCAATCATAGTTGCTATCATTGCAACACAAGTATTGAAAATGTTGACGGCACGAGTTCTTGTACGAATACTGTATACCTGGTTAAAACAAAAAAAACTATATTTAGTGACAAATGCTAAAATCTTTTAAGGACATTATTGTCAATTTTTTTCACTTTTTAATATCTCAGAGACTATACCTTTTGTAATCATTATTCTAACAAATCAATCATTTTTATTAAATTGATGCAGAATTGTTAAAAAATATTAATCATTTTCTTAGAAAATATTAAAACTATTAATTAAAAAAAACCAAACAAAACAAAAAACATTACAATTCTCCACATTTTTAGAATTTTAAAAAAGCTGTAAGAAACAAGGTTTTCTATTTAGCTTTATAAGTTAAAATGCTAAGTTAAAGAAAAACTGAGGGATGAGATTAAAAAAAGAAAAAGGTGTGAGGATGTGAGCAAGTTTTCAGATTTTTTCCTACTGAGTATTAAATTAAGGTCTCCAGTTAAAAACAAGAAAGACAACTGAATTTTTGCACGCACAATTATACATTTACATATTTTGCAAAAATTTTGAAAAAAATTTGGTGAATTAAAACAAATAAAAATAGAAAAAAAAAAATTTTTTTTTTAAAGAAAAGCCACAACTAGTTTATAATTGTAGGTGTAGATGAACTTTACAATATTCCAGTTTTCATTTATAAATGTTTTATTGGTAAAAAGCAAATTACAACATTTAACTGGAGGGTTTATAGTTAAAAAGCAGTTTTTATATTACTGATAAATAACAACGGTTGTTTAAAAAAATAATGTTCCTATCTAATGTTGATCCACAGCATTAATGACGGATATTAGTAATATTATGGTAATTGAGGTTAAAACTCTCCGTCAATAACTCATTTTTTTGCTTTGTTAGAGATATAAACAAAATGACATCCGAGATGAAAGTGTGTACTAAACAAGTGCATCATTGAATTACTCTATGCAGAAAAAATTCCCTTCACTGATAATCCATCACTGCATATTGATTATTTATGAGGCCATACAGTAGATTAAATAGTTCGGTGGTGGGTAAAGCTTTTCAGTTGTGGCTTTGCACAGTTGTCAGCTAATGAAATGAAAAGTGCCTCTCTCAGATTACCAGCATGGACTGGTGGATTTTGACCAAGGAACCATGTATGAAGTTGAATGTCAGTTTTAGTGTGTATGAAATATGTACAATGTAGGGACATTACAAAGTTTGTGTCAGGTGAGTCCCACAGATGCTCACACAAGAACAGAAAGATCACTGAATTCAAGTTTTCAAGACTGCATCATCACCTATGACAAAACACAGTTTAACTACTAGAAATCTGAATCAAAACAGTTCACAAAGTGAAAAGTCATGTAAATTCCTTTGAAAAGAAAAAGTTCAAGTTTATATACAGGAAAAACTATGTGCAATGTTTAAGAATAAAAAAGGCTTACTGAGGTTCCTGAAGGTTGGACAAACTAACTATTAAATTGCAACAATAAGCTGAACTCCCAAATTTCTAGAGTCAAGGTAAAAGAATTAGACAACATTTTGCCTGCAACTTGACAATCCTAGGTCCCACACTAGTTTGAAATCTTTGGCTACAGTGGATGTGATACCTTCAGACTTTCAGGTTAATAAAATATGAACTATGCAAACAACATATAATTGACAAAGACATCATCATTGTTGCTGCTAAAAGTAGGTTGCTTCTTCTGGTACAAACATTAATGAGGGCAACATGCAGGTTATTGTTCACTGCTGGTGAAAATACAAAGCCAGTGGTGGTGCTTATGAGGAGAAGTGTTTAGTAGGTGAAAACTTGTACTCTGTAGCTATTGTAGTTTCTGTGGAAATAACTAACAGGCATTTTCAGAGTGCTCCTTTTGGGTTTTTTTTGGTTGTTGTTTTGTTTTACGGCATATCAACCACAAGGGGTCATTTAATGCCGGCTCAGTTTTTGAGGTAAATTGATGGTATTTCATTTTTTATTATATTTTTGGTATATTTTGTGGGGGGAAAAATGTGGGGGGGTATTTCTTTAAACACACTTTTTTCCATATATTTTGTTTGAACATTTATTATAAGTATTTTTTAAACATTTTTTTTTTTGGGGGGGGTTGTGTTTTTGCTGTATAGGTGAACTTCTTTTAAATATCTGAGTAAGTTTTTTGGGTTTATTTCATAGAAAATTTGTTTTAAGTTTGTTGTAAGGTAATATTTTTTTTGTATCAGTTTTAAGTCGATGCATTCTGTTAATATGTGTTTAATAGTATACGGCTTTTGGCATGGTATGCAATATGGGGCCTCTTCTTTTTTGAGGAGGTATGAATGGGTAATGTGTGAGTGTCCTGTTCTTAATCTTGATAATATTATTTCTTCTTTTCTAGATATTTTGGTTTGATTTTTTTGTGATTTTCCTATTTGAGTCATTATTTTGTGTAGTTTATTGTTCTGGAAGTTATCCCAGTAATTCTGCCATTTTTGTTTAGTATAAATGTTTAAGGTTCTTTTTAAGTCTGTAAAAGGGATTTTGAAGAGTGTGTCGAGTGGATGGTTCTGTGCTGTTTTTGCTGCTGAGTCCGCCATTTCATTTCCCTGGATTCCAATGTGACTTGGTATCCAGCATAGTACAATTTTTTTATGGTTACACAAATTATTTAATTTGGTAAGCAATTCTGCTATTAATGGGTTCTTAAATTTTTTTCCCTTGATTGCTACTATGGCAGATTGGGAGTCAGAGAATATTATGTGTTTGGTGTTCCTGCTCTTGGTGATCAGGTCAAGTGTTAGGTTTATTGCATGGACCTCTGAAAATTGAGGTTTCTCTTGGGAGATGTTTTTTGATTTGAATTTTTCTGCTGATGATGGCTGCACTGGTTGTCACATTGTTTTGTTTAGATCCATCAGTGAAGATATGGATGTAATTGGGATATTTTTCTTTGACTTTTTGGAATTTTTCTTGGAATGTTATTGGGTGGGTGGCTTTTTTGTTGTGTTTGCAGAGACTCAAGTCTGTTTTTGGGTGTTTTGAATAAAGTTGTTTTGTGAATTTTCGTTACTGGTAAGGCTGCTTCCTTATAGATGGGTTCCATTCGGAGTCTGAAAGTTTTAATTGAATTTTCATTTTTTTGGAAAAGATTTTTATATTTGGGATAAAAGGTGCTGTTGTGTGCAGGATTGTTGAGGTCGGCCTTTAATTTTGTGTAGTATTTTAGTGCCAAGTTGTTGCATCTGAGCTTTGGTGGGGGTTCATTAGCTTCGGCATATAGGCTTTCTACTGGAGTTGTTTTGAAAGCACCTAGTGCTAGTCTTAGTCCAGTGTGATGAACAGGGTTTAATGATTTTAAATAAGATTTTCTTGCAGATTGATATATGAAGCAACTATAATCTATTTTGGATCGAATTAAGGATCGGTATAATTTTGATAAGTTGTTTTTGTCAGCTCCCCAATTTGTATGGGCTATAACATGAAGGAGTTGTAATGCTTTATTGCATTTTGTTTTTATGTAGTTGATGTGTAGAATGAAGTTCAGTTTTTTGTCAAATATAAGTCCAAGATGTTTATGCTGGTCTACAAATGGGATATTTTTTTTTTCGATAGTAAGTGTTGGATTGTTGTGAAGTTTTTGTTGGTTGCAGAAGTGGATGCATTTTGTTTTAGTTTTTGAGAATTTAAAGCCATTTTCTGTAGCCCATTTTCTGATTTTATTGATGTTGTGCTGTAGTTTTCTTTCAAGAGTAGGGATATATTTTGATTTATAGCTGATTGAGCAGTCATCAACATATAAAGATCCATATATGTCAGGTGAGAGTTCTTTTATTAAATCGGATAGAGCGGATCCGATGCGTACTTGGAAGGTTCCATCTGTTAAAAAATTCTTAATAAATTTTGGTAATCTGCCCCTTAGTTTAAGATCGTATAGGTCTTTTATGATACCAAATTTCCATGTGGTGTCATAAGCCTTTTCTAAGTCGAAGAAGATGGTTATGATATGTTCTTTTTTTATAAAGCCTTCTCTTATATAATTTTCGAGGTTTGTTAAGTGGTCTATGCAACCTCGGTTTTTTTTTGTAGCCACATTGTTTATTTGATATTAGGTTATTGGTTTCTAAATACCAGACTAGACGATGATTAACTATTCTTTCTAGGGTTTTGCATAGGCAGCTGGTGAGGGCCATTGGACGATAGTTTTCAGGGTATGAAGGATTTTTTCCTGGTTTTGGTATGGGGATTATCATGGCTTGTTTCCAGGATTTAGGGAATTGTTTTCCTGTCCAAATGTTATTGTATATTTCAAGTAAGAGTTCTAAGGATTTTGGGGGGGTTTTGTTTTAGGAAGCTGTAGTGAACTTCATCAGGTCCTACTGCTGAATTGTGAGATTTTTCAATGGCAGTTTTTAATTCTGTCATTGAGAAGTTCTCATTGTATACTTTTAATTCTGTCATTGAGAAGTTCTCATTGTATACTTCTTGATTTTTTGAATTTAGATTTATTTTGTATTTTTCTTTGTTTTTTTTTAATACTTTGAAATTGTTTGCTGTAGTGCTTAGATGAGGAATTGTCTGAGAATATTTCAGCTAATTTGTTGGCTATCACCTTTTTTTCTGTTATTTTGCTATTTTTTGTGATAAGGTGTTTAATTGCGAGAGGATTATGCTTCCCAGAGATTTTTCTAATCATTTTCCATTTCCATATTGTTTTCGGTTTAGTGGAGGTATTAATTTTACTTATATACTCCTGCCAGCATTTCTTTTTTGTTTCGTTTATTGTTTTGCGAGCTTTTGTTTATATTCAATGCAATTTCTGGTGGTATGTTCTTTCTTGAATTTTCTTAAAGCTGCCTTTCTTTGTTGGATTGCTTTTTTGCATTCTGTGTTAAACCAAAGTTTATTTTTTTTGTTAGGGATAGTGTTTTTGGGGATACATGCTTCAGCTATAGTGATCAGAGTTTTTGTGAATTTTTCTATTGTATGGATTTTTCCTTTTATGAGTTGTATTGAGCAGAGTTGGCGGAATTTTACCCAGTTTGCTTTATGTGTGATTATATTATTTGGGATGATAATTGGATAATGATCGCTTCCGCATACATCGTCATAGATGCTCCATGTATATTCCATGAAGCTGGATGGGTCACACAAGGTAAGGTCAATGGAACTTGGTGATCCATTTGTTGGATTTATATGTGTGGGCTCTTTTTGATTGAGGAGGCATAGATTTTGATCATTTATTAGTTGTTCAATTTTGCTTCCTTTTGTGTTTGTTTTTTGGCTTCCCCATAAGGTGTTATGACTATTGAAGTCACCTAAGAGGATGAAGGTTTTAGTGAGCTGTTTAATTAGATTTTTGAGTTCAGTTTCATTGATTTGTTCATGTGGAGGTATATATATATATGGAGCAGATAGTGATGGTTTTATGTGGCGTGACTTGTGTTGCAACTGCTTGGAGTTTTGACTTTATAGGAAATTGGCTTTGAGGTATATCATTTCTTACAAGAATCGATGTGCCTCCGTTGGCCCGATGTCCTGTATTATAGATGTAGTGGTACTGTTCGTAATTTAGAGTTTTCAGGTTGCGGTTTTCTTTTAGGAATGTTTCCTGAAGGCAGATGGTAGCAGGATTTAAAAGAGATATAAGTATAAGTAGTTCATTGAAGTTTGGTTTGATACCATGACAGTTCCATTGCATAATATTGTGTGTTTTAGATGAACTAGTTTGTTTACTGTTGGTGTTCATTTGTGTTATGATTTCTGCTGGTTTTGAACTTTGGTACTTACTGTTTCGCTCTATGATTTTGTTTGTTTTGGTTACATAGTAGTTCCTTGTTGAGGAGATATTTTGTGGGTCATGTTTGGTTTGTGGACTGGTTGTGGTTGATAGGTATAGTGTCTTCGGTCTCCATCCTATCCAAGGGTGGGGAGTACTTTTGGTTATATTTTTGTAATTTTCAGATTGTTTCATTTTTCCCAGGGATGATTTTATTCTGTTTTTAGTTCTGTTTTTGGAGGTTGATCGATGACTTGATTGGCTCCTTTTTTGGTTTGATGGTTCTTTTTGGTTTGCATTTTCTATAAGGTAGGTTTTATTCAAAGGTTTGGTTATGGTCTTATTTTCCATTTGGTTTTGTTCTGTTTCAGTGAGGCATGGGGTTCTATTCTGTGTATTTGGATAACTTGAAGTAAATTCTTTACTCAGGTTTTTGAGGTTTGGTTGGTTTTTATTAGGGTTTTTGTGTAGAGAGATAGTTCTTATTTCTTCTTTTGGAGGTTGCTTAGGGGGATTTGTTTCAATGTATTTTGATGTTTTTTCCAGTTTATGTTCAGTTATAGGTTTAGGGTTTGTACTTTTGGAGGAGAGTTTTAAGAGTATGGGTTTTATTTCTTGAATGAATTCTGGCCAGTCTTTAGGTCCTAGTATGAGTAGCTTGGAGATTAGTTCTTGGTAGTTTTCTTCTTTTTTACTCTGTTTTTGGGTTGTTTTGGGAAATTTGGGAATAGGTTTTGTTTTTTTATGTAGCCTTCAACTATTTTTCGGGCTTCTGGATAGAGAATGTTTTTTGCGTGTTTTATGGTTAAAATTTCTTTTTCTTTCTTCCAGGTTGGGCATGATCTGGTATAGGATGGATGGTCTTCACCACACTTGGCACATCTGTTGTTGAGATTGCAGTTGATGGTGGTATGGTTTGGTTCTCGCTCTCCACATTTACCACATATAGTATGTCCATTGCATACACTGCCATGATGGCCAAATTTCTGGCATTTATAACATCGGAGTGGATTAGGGATATATATTTCAATTTTTTCATTGATGTAGCCGATTTTTATTTCTTTCAGAGTTGTTGGTGAGTTGAAAGTTAATATATACGTGTTTGTTTGTATTGTTTGGTTTTCTTTTTTGATGGTAATTCTTTTTATGTCAGTTACACTTTGGTTTTTTAGTTCAGCTAATATTTCTTCTCTTGAACACTGAGAAAGTTCTTTATTTCTTATAACTCCTTTAGATGAGTTTAGGGTTTTGTGGGGGTAAGTTTTAATTTTTAAGGTGTGAAATGTTTTCATATTTAGTAAAAAGTTTGTGTGTTTTTTATTTTCAGTTTCAACCATTATTGTTCCATTTCTTAAGTTTTTAACTGATTTTGGACTGATATTTGAAGAGATTATTTTTTTATGAGGAATGGTGATAGTTTGGTAAGTGGGGTATTTTCAAGCGATTCCAATATGATAAATTTTGGAAACGGAGGTTCATGCTGCATTTTCTCTTCATCAGAGTTGTCTGATTCTATATAAGATTATTTTAGTTTTTTTTTTGTTTTTGCTTGGGTTGTATTATCGAGCTCCATGGATACGTTTCATGAGTTTCATTGGCTATGCTCCCCACCCACCACGGAGCCCCATACGGGAATGTGCCTATGGGGAAACCCATTCGCCTAGTAACATCAGATCTACATAGCCAGTATACTCATGCTGATGGTAGACAGTTTTAATTTTGTCCCTGGGTTTTTATTCCCAAGATAATTACTTACCCAGGGACAGAAAGGAGAATAGGTCTTTCCTGACCCTTCAGCCATCGCCCTCTAATTCAGATTTTTAAAAAAAATCTGAAAGAGGGCTAACATGACCGGCCGATTGATTGGATCGGGCCTCTCCGACCGCCTGTCTAGCCCAGTAAGGACCAAAGTGGAGTGTTGTGAGCCGCATGACCTTTTTGATTGCCAGGTCATTGACTGCTCAGCCACCAGGATCCCGTCCTCAAGCATCACAGGTTGCCACCCACAGCCAACTGGTAGCCTCATTGGGTTTTTTTTTTACCTCTCTGCAGAGATGCAGTCAGCGTATTCTACAGCCCCAGCCAGCAGGGCGAGTGCTCCTTTTGGATTATTGTTCAGTTGCAATAAACTTACATAAACATCCAATAAACCTCTTTTACTAGGGAGAAAAAAAAACGAATTAGGTTTATTAGATGAAAACAAATCTGAAATTGTATAATACTCACATCAGCTTTCATGAATATTTTATACATTTCTGGCAAAATAACTGGAGCAACTTTGGTCATTTGGACATCTGTAACATCTTGAGTGAATTCTTAAAGATAAGAAACATTAAAATAATTTCATTAGTTTATACTAAATGTTTCATAAAAAAATTAACTGTTTGAGGATATACTAATGAGCAAAAATAAAGGGAAATATCATTGTTAGAATATTTGTCTATTTGCTTATTGTTCACACACACACACACACACACACACACACAAAACTTGAAATTTATTTATACAAACTTAGTAGTTTGTATCCTTTTATGAAAAATTAGTGGCAAACAAATAATATAAAGAAAAAAAGTTAGTTGTTTCAAGATTTTAGATGCTTACTTACCAGTAAGAACTCTCATTGCTCCATGTAAAGCATTAGGGTCACCACATGTTAAAGCATCCATGAGGAGATTGAATAATTCTGGCCATGTTTCAGGCCAGTCCCAATGGGCGATTGCTGATACAGCATAGGCAACACTAGTTCGTACTTTGCTGATAGACTCCTTCAGACCAGCTGGAAGAATTTCTCGGATTGCACACTTTGCCTAAAAATAAATAATATTTAAAAATGGACAGGTGAATAAATATTACTATATAATGGTACATAATAGTAAATTCATGGTAAAATTGCTTAATACTTTTTAATAATTTAGAAAAAAACAAGATATTCTGTATTATTCTGACAATTTAATATGAACTTTTAAAAATTCTTTTTAAGTATTCTGTTTGAGAATGTCTGCATTATCAATGACTTCTCTTCCAATTTCTGAATATATATTTTTTAACTAAGGAATTAAGCTTACAACAAGAGTACATATAATTGACCCAACTGATTCTTCCCTTCTATTGGCCCCCTTTCTATTTTCCTCTCTTCCCCATAAACTCTTATTGAAATATAATTTAGTCATCCCTGATAGGAGTTTAGATATTGTTATCACCTGTTCTTTTGACTTGTTTTTAACTGTGTAACCCGAGCAAGAAACAAGAAATGACAGAGATAAAGGAAAACGTGAGAAACCAGTAATGGTTTATTCAGGTCATGTTCCATTCTGATCCTACCGGCAGATAACTTTTTCCTTTTGAGAGTTATTTCCCTTTTTAGTGTGATGGTAAGTTTTGTATCAGGTTTAGTTGTAGCTGTTTGTCATACTCAAACAGACTTTCTAGTTTTAAAGCCTTAGAGTCTCAATAAATGTTCCACACTGCTTTATGTGGATGTTCCGACATTTCCCCAAGGAAGATCAAAAGTGTCCCACAAAATGTTGAATGGAAGATCTAACCTTTGGTTTGTGGGTATTTCAAGTTTAGAAGTGGGTAGCTGGTTTGCATGCCGTACCCAAGTGGAAGATTGCACACTGACATCGTAATGTTTTCAGTTTGGTGCAAGATGTAACCTTGTGTCCACTTCTCTGTGCCATTTTAGTAACCTTTTGTTTCACTTGTTGATTTGGTTTGAAGGTACAACTTACTGCACCATGAAGGCGATTCAAATGCAGTATTTTTTGGGTGAGTATTTTGTGTACTTAGATGTTTGACGTCAACATATAACCAAATTTTACGATTAATCAGAGCCTTGGCAGGTGAGCTACCATTTCGGGTATTTGTGATTGGTGAGGCTCTGTAACCTGATAGGAATGTCTTCATTATTTCAGTTATCATGCTCCCCCTTTAACTTTTTTGAGTGGCCTCTTGAAGGCATCCACAAATTGTTTAATTTGTCTACTTGATTGAAGAGGGAATGTTAGACACCATTCTGCTGGCAGAAATATGAAAATTTCACTGAAGTGAAAGCAGTGCTGTTGTCAGGGACTCCAATTCAGTTGAAAATGTGCTGTAATTTCAGAATGGTTTCTTTAGATGAAATGCAGCTCATCAGAAAAATTTCAGGCCAGCTACTGTAGGTATCTACTAGTAACAGAAAACATTTTTTCATTAATAGGTCCTGCAAAATCAATAGGAAGATATGATCAGGGAAAATCTAGGACAGGACAAGAAAAGAGTTCTAATTATTTTGGGAATTTTGCTGATAATTGACATTTTGTACAGTTATAGGAAAGGTTTTCTAATTACTTGTTCATATTTGGCCAATAAATATATCTACATACTAAAGCCTTCATTTGCCTAATGCCTTACGGTTGAAAATAAAATTGTTTTAAGACCATAATTTGAAAGGTCAATGGAACACTTACACATTCCCCAAAAAGAATACAGCCATTCACTATGGACAATGATGATTTCCAATAGTAAAAGCATTGAAGATCTTTGTTGGACATGTCTGAGGCCACTTTGTATGGTGGTAGTGAATCACCTTCTGCAAGAGTGTGGTTTTTTGGTTCATCTACAAGGTGACAGGCATTGATCTTAAAGTGGCTGTACACATTGAAACAATTTCGGGTTCCACTGATATTGTAGCAACAATGGAGTCTTCAAGTAAAATCTGGATAAAGCATCTGCTTGGTCAATTGAATTTGTGGATTGGTACTTTATTGAAAAGTCATAATCCAATAACATTGTGGTCCATCTTTGCAACAAATTTGCAGTATAAACAGGAATACTTTTGATTCAAAAATGTTAACCAGAAGTTTATGATCAGTAATCAAGGTAGATTTATGTCCTATAGTGAGAAAAATGACCTATCTCAGAGTTTGAAGTGAGCGTGTCTTGCATGCAGGGTGCCAACAGTAAGAAAATGTCCGTTTTGGGAGGTGTGATTTATAAGACACCAGTCTTGTCTCTGGCAAAGTTCAGCCAACCAGAACTGGCATAAAAAGAGGAATGTCAGCAGCAGAGAATGGTAGTGGTTTTGCAAACTGCTAGTTTGACAGAGCAGGTGAGTAAACTGATATGGCAAGTGAAGAGGACAAACCAGGTTTCTACAGTTGCCTGCTGGAATAGTTGGGAAAACAAAGACTGGAATCCATTTTCTTCAATCCTACAAACTATTTTGACATCATGACGAAAGTTCGCATAAGTAGCGACATCATAAAGCCATTTTCTGGAGAGGGTGATGTGATGGCATGGCCGAAATGGGTCAGGCTAGTGGCAAAACTTCAGCAGGTGGATGATGTGGTGAGCCTGCTACCATTGTACTTGGTGAGGGATGCACTAGCCCTCTCTATAGAGATGGATTGGTTTTTTGATGGCTGTAACGGTTACTTTATCTTAGCTTCGAGGTTACATTATCCTCGAAAGACGGGGAGAATTTCCGTTGACAGTATCCGTACCACCCAAGCTCCAAATATTCTCCATAACTAGTTATATCTTATTGATAGCTTTGAAAGCCCATATAACTAGCTAAGTATAGGTTTAATTTTTCGAAGCGGACGAAGTCCTATGTGAGGGTTACTGAGACCACGGACGAATGAGGGTGTGTCAAGGTTAAAGAGGTCGACGTGATATAAATGACCACGTGGGGAATTCCGAACCGGACAAACAATATGACGCGTAGTTGTTTTTCTTCTTTTCTTTATACATGTATCGTTTTTACATTTTTTTCATTTTAAAGAAAACAATTGCAACAACAGACAAACAAAGAGCAAAACAAATACAACAAAAAAAATATACAGAAATGTGGAGGACAAGTCACTTCCAATAGTATTTGACTATGTCCTTCCAATAAGCCAAAGTTCTCCTTTTTTTTTTTCTTGCTCCCTTTACAATTAAAGGGAGGGAACTTACTCGTTCTTTCCAATATTTGTTTACTTATTATCATATATTTTTTTCTTCTGTTAGTGAAGAACGAAAGTCTCTCCTCTTCGTCTTTAATATGGATATGCAAATTTTAAACAAATATGCTTTCCGCCGAAACTAGCGGCTAATGAACAACCTCAAAATGTTTCTTTGGAATAGTCTTGATACGGACCTTTATTTAGGTTACGTACATTATTCGTAATAAAATTTTTGACTAACCTTTTTTTTTCTCTCTCCTTTCTTTTGTTAATTTTTTTTTTTCTTATATTCGTTAATCTCTTATTAACAAGTCGCAAGGCACCAGTTTTTTTGTTTTTCTTTTCTTTTACGTTGAGCCTCAGTTTCTTACCCAACGGAGTCGACGGCTTCTATTAGGCCATTCTGTGACTAGAATTTCCCCTTTCACCGGACCACGTAAAAAGGCGACCTTTCTCTTCCTTGGCGAAGCTCGAAACTGACTTTTTGGGTTTCGTTTCTTTTTGGCGGTAAAACGCCCTCCCTGCCTCGACCAATGGCATGTCTTTTCCTTATCTGGGTCAAGACCTTTGCCCCTTCTCGGCTGCTTCTTCCACTGTTGCTAGGGCTCAGAGACCCGCCAATCGCCTGCCCCACTTCCGGTCCTCATAGTAGTTCTTGCTCCCTGCATTATAATCCTACCATGGCCGATGGCCGTAACAATGGCATATCAACATTCTTGGGTTATTTAATGCCAAATCCATCCTTCTAGAAGGACAGTAGTGGTACTATTTAAGCCATAGCAGGGAGGATAAGGGGCTTCATATCTTTCCCAAAGGTATTTGTCCGAAAGTGAACATAATAATGTGACTGGAGTTTTAACTCACATACAATTCTGCAGTCCAGCGTTTTGACCATAACACCATGAGGACACCCAAATGGAGATGGAGGAGAATGATCAAAAAGACATAGATCAAATTGAAGTCGAATCAAATGAGGCTTTCACTGATGACACGTTCACAGAGTACAGAAGGCTAACCATGGCCAGATGGGCTGGTGAATGTTTGGATGTTTTCACAAACAAGATCAAACAATTGGTCGGATTGGCCAGGTTGGAAGGAGCTGGTATGGAAAGGCTCACCAAACTGACTTTTGTCACAGGGTTCTCTGATACCATCTCCATCAGGCTTCGACAGGTACCGAACATTGAAACCCTGACCATGGGGGACCTGAGAGTAAGAGGAAGAGTGCTGACGATAACTGGGGACTAAAACCAGGATGTAGCTGCAGCTGTGCACTCACCTTGCAGCGGTGCCACACCTCCCCAGAAGAGTGGCCCCCATTTCCAGTGTGACCTGCTACAGGTGCAGCAGCAAAAGTCACACAGCAAAGGACTGTCAGAAACATGGGACACATGCTACCAATGTGCTGAAGTTGGACACTGGGCTTGGGACTGTTTGAGAAACGAGACAGAGGACAAGGTGTCAGCGTCAGTCTTCACCCTCACAAAATGTGAATGCAGCGCTCCTGGTGGCAAGCATCTATGTTGATGGGACGCAGTTCACTGACTGTTCTCTCCACCCACTATGGAGCCCTTTAAAGAGAAATAATTCCAAGGGGGAAATCCATCCACCTTGACAAATCAGGGTTACACATTCAGTATACTCACATTGAGGAAAAGGACCAACAATTTGAGATTTCTAAATTTTCATTCCCAAGATGACTACTCACCTAGTGATAAAAGGGGAAACATAGGTCTTTCTTCAGCACGATTGACTCTGTAGTCACAGCTTTCTGATGCAGAAGCCTCCAAAAGAGGGCTTGATGTGACAAGGTAATTGATCAGATCAGGCCACTAACTGTCCGTCTAGCTCAGTAAGAACCTAAGTGGAGTATTGTTAATCATGCTGCCACTTAGGCAACTGGGTCACACTGCTCAGCCACCAGAATTCCATCCTAAAGCATCACAGGTTGCCACCTACAGCCAACAGGTGTCCTCATTGGGGGAGGGTATATCACGCTACAGAGATGCAGTTGGCATATCCTACAGCCCCAGCCGACAGGGTGGATTAATCATTTGTTTGCACACTGTGGAGTGGTTACAAGTACTGCTATTTAATACCAACAATTCAATTTGACATCAGTTATTTTTTTTTTTACACAAACAGTTCCATTTCAAACAATTCAATTTAGCATGCCATTTGTTTGTAAAGAGTTTAGATGTCAAACAGTTCTATTTGACCCATAGATAGGACCCTATCAGTTGCTACCACTCCGGCCAAAGTGGGCCTGGGAGTGATGGCAATGAAGGGGTACTCAGCATTCCCCAAAGCTTACTGGAGCCTCACCATTAGATTGTTTAGTGTTATATCTAGGACATTCGTTGGAGGGGGAGTCCTGCCCCTCTGCAGAGAAGCAGTTGGTGTATTCTACAACCCCAGCCAAATGGGCAAGGTCTGTTTTTAATAAGTCAAGTTTCCATAACTGTTCTCATGTGAACCATGAGATTAAGGTAATATCTGAGGTTGTATAAAATTGGAAACAAACTCAGATTTTGTCGACAGAAACAGTAATATACTTTCCATGGGATTCAAATTCAACTGGACTGACTTTTAAAGTAGAATTGAAAGATTTAGATCCCAGGAGGTGATGAAAGGTTTTCCTTATAGCCACATTTGTGACATAACCAATATTTGTTTTTTTATATAGACTGGAATGAGAATAATGCCAACCACTGTAAAACCGACATATAGAAGAGAAGTTTAACTGACACATGTGATAAGTTCTTTACTTAGTTGCTGCTGATATTGGATGAATTTGGATCTTGTTGTTCAACCATATTTGCTTCTCTTAAGATTTAAAAATATTTTGTATTCTGCAGTAAGATTTTTCAGTTATGTTTTTGTCCTTCTCCAATTTAGATAATAGCTGTGCACACATATCAAAATCATTTGGATATTTAAGGCCAACAATGAAGAGACATTTAAATTGGTCTTCAGTTAATACTTGAAATGGGAATTTCTCACATTCACAGTTAATGTAATCTATGAAAGTTACAGTCATCCAACTCATTTTTCATTATTTATAAACAGTTGTATCTGATTTGATAAAGAGACAGCTGAATACCAAAAATTTTGGCTAACTAGTCAACAGTTTCCATTAATATTAAACCCAAAGGCAATTTAAGCAGAATAAAATTCTTTAGTTCCTAATTTACAGAGCAAAAGTCTTGATTTTCACGTCATCTGCATAAATGATGTGGACCCAATTTGGGACCACGAAAAGATAACTCGGAACACGGTATAAGTTTAAGGATATATTGAAGTAACAAGATATAGAGAAAAGTGGTGACGTAAGCTAGGCTTACTAGTCAGTTGAATATCCCGTCTCTACGACCAGCTGACCATTTATCCCAACGACAAGAGTACTTGGCTCTCAATTAATATAGGATTTGGAAAAGTCCATCAATGGGTAGGTAATGGTCCCATAACAATTAATATAGAATTTGGAAGAGTCCATCAGTGGGTAGGTAATGGTCCCATAACACCCCCCTTCCAAGAGTTTTTTTTTTCTGCAGAGAAAAAAAGCAGTTTAGTATTTTCTTCTTTTTGGATTGACGCTCAGGGGATCTGTAAATTTCCTTTTTCTGTTGGAATGTCTAACCATAGGAGAAGCCTGGGGTACATAGAGATCAAAGTTCTCGAATATGGTGTCAATTGTCTCTTCGCAAATTTGTGGTAGTGAAACATTTAAATCATTTACTCAACATTTTCTCAGTTGAGATGGCGCTTATGTATGTTCTTTGGGACCTTGGATAATATAAATTACTTCTCCCACTCTTTGTTTTACTGTGCCCACTTCCCAAAATGTCATGTTATTTTTATAAATTTTGAATAATACTTTTTTGCCACAGGCGTAACATTTTTTAGGAAGGGTGACTGTCTTTTTAAATCTTGCTTGCCTCGGAATGAGTTTGTCAAACACTGATCTTATTTTTCTTGCGAACATAGTTTCTGTGGGCAAGCGTCCCATAGGTGTGTTTGGGTTAGGCGTTATTCTGTACACCTGCAGAAACTGTTGCAGTGCCCTATCTGTCGGAGTGCCTTGTGCCTTTTTCAGAGCCCTCTTCAAGGTGTCCACAAACCTCTCCGCTTGACCTTGGATAGTATTGCGGAGTCGTGATGTGCTTCACCTGATATGAATCGAGAATAGCTTAAATTCGTTAGATGTGAACTGCGTCGCATTGTCCGTAACTACACAACCAACTACACCAAAGCGGACAAAAAGTTCATGTAGAAACCCTATCGTGCAATTTGTGGTAGGCCTTTTGCATTTCAGAACTTCCGGCCATTTGGTGTGGCTGTCGACGACAATGAGGTAGTACTGGTCATCCAAAGGACCTGCGAAGTCAGCGTGAATCCTTTGCCACAGTTGGACTGTTTATGGCTACAGTTTGCACATAATTGCTGGTGCTTTAGCTGCGAGTGCACATCCTTTACATGAATCCACCATGTCTGCTATGTCCTTGTCCATGTTCAGCCAATAGACCAAACAGCACATGAGGCTTTTAGTGCGTTTTTTTCCTGGATGTCCCATATGAAAATCCTGCAGGATTTTTTTCTGCAGACTGTTTGGTATCACCACTCTGTCATAATATAACAGAATATCGTCGCAAAGTGAAAAAATCTCCGGCACATTAGGACCTTTATTGTAGATTTTATTCTTTGTAGTATGGATAAAGTCATCCTTCAGAGCCTCCCTTTTAACGTCTGCAAGTGTGACGGGTAGCTCTCTTATAGTTTCTGCGATCATATTCTTTATTTCGCAGTTAGTTCTTAACATTGCAATAACTGAATCCTCGAATACTTCAGTGTTCTTCGGAACAAGTTGGGATACCCCGCCGGCATGAGAGATGTTTTTAGAAGACAGGTACTCAATTTTGAAATTGTAGTTCAATAGTATGGTACCCCAATGTAGAAGTCTGTTGGCAGTGTATACCAGTAAACCTTTTCTTGAACCAAAGATCGACAACAGCAGTTTGTGATCCATCTGTAATGTAAACTGTCTGCCGTGGAGGTATCTGTGGAACATAGTCACAGCAAAAATTATGCACAATGCCTCCTTCTCTATCTGTGAGTATTGCTTTTCCGCAGATAGTAATGATTGAGATACATATGCAATGGCTTTCCTTGTTCTGTCTGGTAGCTTGTGTAAAATGCAGGCCCCAATGCCATAAGAGCTGGTATTGCTTGCTACAATTATATCGAGCTTAGGATCATAATGAGTGAGAGAGAGATCAGACGTGTCTCTTTTATTCTTTCGAATCCAGCTTGGCATTCTGGTGTCCAACTCTAGGTTTTTTCTGAAGAAGTTTATTGAGAGGAGCCCTTAAATTATGCATATTTTTAATAAATACTAGGTAGAAGTTTGCCAAGCCAAGGAAGCTTTGTTTGGACATTGTCTGGGACTGGCATGTCTTTGATCGCGGTAGCTCTGTAAGGATCCGGCCGTCGACCGTCTTTATCAATTATATGCCCCAAGTATTTTATTTCTGTTAGAAAGAAATCGCATTTCGCTTCCTTAACTTTGAAGCCGTATTCTTGGAGTTTGTCAAATACGCACATAATATGCTTCCTATGCTCTGTCACAGATTTGCTGGTGATTAATATATCATCAAGATAAGCATCTGCGAAATCAAGGTCGCCCAGCACGGCGTCCATGACCTGTTGAAAGATAGCAAGCGCAACCTTGACACCAAAAGCTAATCTATTAAACTTGTATAGACCTCTGTGCGTGTTTATACACAGGAGCTTAGAACTATTTTCTTCTACCTCGATTTGAAGATATGCGTCCGATAAATCTATCTTTGAAAAGATTTTGCTACCATTGAATTTATTGAATATCTTCTCAGGGCTAGGGAGAGGATAGTGGTATTCTTTTAGTGCTTGATTCAACCCTGTTGAAAAATCGGCATAAACCCTAATTTGATTACATTTTTTCCTCACATAGACTGTTAGTGCAGCCCACTCGCTGAAACCTGCTTTTTCCAACCTGTTCAGTTCTTCATTTATTTGCTCTAGAGGCACAAAAGGGACATTTTGCTTTTTTTTTAAATATGGGCTGGGCATGGTCCTTTACCTGGAATTGTGCTTTCATTTTTGTAGATTTCCCAAGGCCGCCTGAAAACAAATCAAGGATAATGTTTGAGTTCCTGTTTTAATTTTTCTGTGTTAATAATTGGGCTTTCTAATTTACAGCAGAATGTGCTCATAGTACAGTCCCAAAGGTTGAATTTTTCAATCCAATCCATACCAAAAAGATTGTCGGCGTTTTTTAGCATATATGCTATGAATTTCTTTGTAATTCCATTCAAGGTTACAGTGCGAACTACTTCACCCAAAATGTTTACACTATCACCTGTTAGAGAACGTGCTGACTTTTTTGTTCTCAGTAAAGCCGGCTTGTTTAGACGTCGCCACGTATGCAAATTTATTATCGAGAGGTCAGAACCCGAGTCAAGCTGGAATTTTATGATCTTGTTAAAAATTTTAACTGTGTTTGTCTTATTTTATTTCTGGGTTTCCTTGATTTTTTGGCATAACAATGTGTTACTTCGTGTCTAACTTTACCACAGTTTTTACAGGTTAACTGCTTTTTCGCTGGACAAAACCTCATTTAATGTAGGTCACCACAGATATAACATAGCCCTGGTGGTGGATTTTTTTTGTCTATTCGTACTTTGTTTGACGTAAATTCTTGGTTGCTCAATTTTACTTTTCTCTTTCTGTGGGAAATAGCGTGTTGGTTTGCTCTTGATTTTTTTAATATGAGCAACTCCTGATTCCTCAATAATTTTAGAGTCACTTTTAATAGATACTACCCTCTGGCAATCCTCAGCCAATTTTTTAAGGGTCAGACCTTGTTCGTTCTCTAATTTAGTTAACACACGGCGTCTAATTTCAGCGTCTTCTGCTGAGACCAGACCCTGCATGAAAATAAGACATTTGAAGTTTTCTGCAGTTAAATCTACAAACTTGAAATCATTGCGGTGTTTATTTACTGTCACTGCAAATGTCAAATAATCTTGTTGGTCATCCTTAAATATATCAAGGTTGTGAAGGTAATGGATGCAACGTACCTGGGCATTCGAAGCGCGCACGAACGTGTCTGGCTTGTAGAGCGGAAAAACGAAACCGATATGGCTGCCTCGAGCATATTTGATGATGGGAGATCTCAAACCAGCGAGAGGTAATTTGCACGTATGCAAATTCTTGTGAGATCTCACGAACATAAAATACGCACGGTAACGGCGTAACAGGGATTTTGTTCTGAGTGCGTTGCCTGACGAACTTGTTACAACTTAACGAAGGAAGGAAGAAAGGCGAGAACAGGAAGGAGAAAGAGGGAGAGAGCGAGAGAGAAGGAACAGCGAAGGAGAAAGAGGGAGAGAACGCTCGAATCAATACGCCCTGAAACTGATGCGCGAAATCCATCGCAGCCTACCGACACACAGAATTGGGATTTGGTCTTTGTTTTTAGTGTGAGGTGTTCATTGAAGAGACGGGAGTTTGCGAAAGGAACTCCAAGAATCATTTTCACAGTGTCTTTTACGTCCGCTCTTGACAACAAAGGTATTTCCATCTCTTACGAAAAAGTCGTGTTTGGTCCAAACAGTTCAGATAATAATTTAACTGTCTCTGAGAACTCCAGATCAATTGTTGTTTTTGGGAGGATAAAATCAACGAATCTACTGTGTTCAGTTGTACCCAATTTCCTGAGTAATAAACGTACCTTTTTTTTGTTTGACCAGTATTTTAGAATGCATCAAAGGTTTTACCGTTTTCTGGTACATACTCAAAAGTTTCTATGGTACTGTACATAGTAATATCATTCTCAGGAGCTTTAGTGCAGTTTAACGATTTTAATAGTAATTCTTCTATTTGGTTCTGTCATTCCTCTCTTTTCATCAATGCTTGTAGGAGTCTTCCCTCATTTCTTTGTTGTTGTAGTTCTTTTTGCTGCTGTACCCGTTGTTCTTCCATTCTCTGTTGCCTTTCATCACTCTTCTGTTGATGGTCCATCTGAACTTTTAACATTTGTACAATTATTTTCTGGAAGTCCTCCATTATTAGATTACAGAAATTTTTGTGATTTCCAAACAAAATTGACAACAAACTTTTATGTGGAAGAAGAGAGAGCAGACACCACAAGAAAAACAGTAATTACATTTTTTTTCTTCAACACATAACAAAAAAGGGAGGGACAACAAAAATGAAAATAAAAAATCTAGTTAAGACTTTTCCCCTTTCCCCCCCCCACCTCTTTAAAATAACGTTGTTCTGCAATATTCATGCGACCATTTAGTAATTTTTTTCACACTTGTTTTTACCAAAAAAAAAAATTTCCTGGTGTGGTGTCGAAATTTGTTTGATGTTATTTTAACTAGAGCGTGTTTTTGTTTCTTTAATTGGGGTACTATGAAATTTGTTGGCAAACTTTGAAGTGTGGGGAGAGTGAACTTAGTTCATAAGTGTCGACGGGTTTTAATATTGGTAGAACTTGTTTTTTCTGTTCAGCAGAAACTGGTTTTAATTTTTTCTGTTCAGCAGAAACTGGTTTTAATTTTCGAGAATGTTGTTCGGTAAGAGGGATAACTTTTATGCACAAGATTTCTGGTCGCCCGTTGATTTGAGATCAACTAGGTTTGACTAGATTTGAAAACCTTGTTTGTCTAATTCAACAGTTGATGTATAAATCCACTGGAATTTTGCATGAGTACGTAAACTCGAATCCTTGTTTGGCAGTTGATGCGTGAATTAACTGGGATTTTTGTGAGTACGTAGTGTTGAAATTCTCATTCGCCAGTTGAAGTGTGAATCAACTGGGATTTTTTTTTCTTTTGCGTGAGTATGTAATCATAAATCTTTGCCGCCAGTTGAAGTGGACCCAATTTGGAACCACGAAAAGATAACTCATCCCAACGATGAGAGTACTTGGTTCTCAATTAATATAGGATTTGGAAGAGTCCATCAATGGGTAGGTAACAGTCCCATAACAATAAACAACCAAGTTCAAAAACATCACTCCAACATTGAAAAAATATGGAAAAAAAATAATGTAATTAGAAGGATCATATTCAAATGGCAAAATAGATTTTGAAAGAAAATCGACAGAACTGTTTACTGTCAAATTTGTTGATTTTTGGGCTGCCAGTTGAATTTGTAATTGCTGTGTCTTAGCTATTATTAAATTTAACTGTGATTTCTAAACTGTTCTTCCTACTGATGTAAAATCTGTTTCAACGTGTCTGACAAAACATTTTTTCCATAAAAAAAAAAAGAAAAAAAAAGTGAAAGACATTTTAAGTTATATTTCAATCATTAAAACAGGTCAAATAAAAATAACCCTCATCACTAAATCAGTTGTGATGACTCTAGAATTGACAAAAACAACAATAAAAAACAAAAACGCGCGCGCGCAAGGAAACAATATTGATTTATTTAGTTGCCATTTCCATTTTGACATCATGTTCTACTGGCAGACCACTCTTTTTCTCTTGAGCGAGTTATTGCCCTTTCTGTACCTAACAGAGATACTCATACTATATTAGCTAATAGTATAGCTAGTTTTAGCCTAAGGTTCATTCTTAACCCTGTCTCCTAAATTAAACCTCTTGAAGCGCAAGCAGGATAGAGTTTGTTCTACTAAACTCGTCTTGTTAAATCTTCAGGGCTTGCGTTTGTTAGATGAGCAGATCATATGTCTTATGTTCAGGATATCTGTGGCACTCCTGTTGTTAGGTGACTGTTCTGAAGTTACAACTTCAATCCCTTATTCTATGGTATACTGTGCATAAGATGGTTATACAGACTTCTACTTTAATATTACTCTCTGATTACTTAGTAATGGCCAACCATAACCAATTATCTCCAGCTCAAACTTAACCTGGATCATGCACACAAGGATCAGAGTCATTGACTGGTGTATACAGTGCAATTCCTCTAGTTTTGTGCTCCCTCAGCAGCTCACTGCAACTGCTTCTTTTTTCACCTCCTCTTGGATGGCCAGCCAACTTTTATTTATCCACATTAGTGAACCTTTATCTTTTTCTGAAGTCACCATTTTCCCCAGTACTCCTAATCTACACATTATCAGTATTTCTGCTGCACCCTTCATTCATATCCTTTTTTCTGTCATAGTAGTATTCACCCAACTTAGTTATGTGCCTGAATCAATCCCGATTCCCACCTCTCTCAACGCTCATTTCTGGGCCAAAGAGTATGTAATTTGACTGTAACTTGCATTGATGTGGTTGCATTTTTTTTTCTTCAATTTTAAATCAGTTCAATGCTTGAGCATTTGTAGCATAATACCTCCCCAAACTTCACCTTGTCATTGTAAATGGTCACACCTTCCAGCTGGTAGATTACATTCATTCCAATAACAATAGCTATACTGGAGATGATATAATTAATAAAAAGTGCTATGTTTATCAACACCTTTCATATTTGCACTTAAATCTGGCTGGTTTCTTTATACCTCCCTTCCCTTCCATCAATGGCTTTCCTAAAACCACTCCTACTCCATCCATCTGCAAACTTAGGAGCAAGTAAAGTGGCTGTGCATCCAGAACTCACTAAAACTTTTATTACTGGTAAATGTTGGCATTGCACCACTGTTCTGCTGAAAGAATAACTACCAGCACAGACGAAGCCTCTTCCTTGTTTCGTGGAAATCAAATCATTATAATATGTATGAATCCTTTACACCTGTAACACATTTTTCAAACCAAAAAATTCCTTACAGTGTGACTGTTCTGAGTTCCTGCAGTTTTTCGTTTGCCAGTACTTTTGCAGTTGGTATTAGCTCAATGATTTCCATCTTCTCAAAACAAGTTATTTGTTACAGTACCACAAATATGTCATCCAGGAAGCCTGTTATGAAATCTAGTTTTGCCATTTGATCTAGCTCTCTCATTATGTCTTGCCAACTTTTTAATGTTGTTGGCGTATACATCCACTGATTCCCTGGTCATTTCAACCATAAATTTTTTTTTCATTTTGATGTATTGTAGATCTTAATCATTAGAAAATCCTGAAAATTTCAAGTGAAAATTCTAAACCATTCTCAAGCTATCAAAAGCTGAAATTTTGCTGAATCAGCATTTCCTGCATTTTTGAACAGAACAATCTCACAAAAATCTTTATATATTGTGATCCACAGGTCAGAAATTAATGAAATTTGATACTCTTATGGATCTTAAGTCAAGGAAGACAAATATCCTTTTACAGTTTTGCAAGGAATAATCAAAAAGTAGATATTAGCAGCTTTCTGGTTAAAAAAATTATTTTTTTAGGTGGCCAAGTGTACAAAATTATCTTCAGCCCCTAAAAGTAGCTAAAGGTGGCACCACATTTGAAAATTAGAGTATCTGGGGGAATAAACACCAATAGATTTCATAGCTATCAATTCCAGATCTCTTAATAGTTTTTTTATCAAAAATTCTAATTTATGGTAATTTTATGATTATGATTACATAATCTTCCAATTCATTCAATTAGAAATGAAGTCCATTAGAAACAAAACATTGAGAAAACATGACAGTATTTGGAGAATTCATTCCCTAAATTTTAGCAACCTTCTTTTTATTTCAATTTTTATGGTATGCCTAGCAAAAATAAATTTATAAGGGTATCTAAAATGGAATTTATGAAATTGTTGAGTTTAAAAAGGAAAAATGCTGATTCAGCAAAATTTCAACTTGCTATATATTGAGAACGATTAAAAATTTTTACTAAAAAAAAAAAAATGTCAAGATTTCTAATGACTATAAGCTCTGCAACATTTATCTAAATGAACAAAATCTATTTTTGGTGTTACATTGATTAATTGAATTGACATGAACAACTCATACTTCAAAGAGCCCTTCAGTAAATGCCTTCTTTAAACTGGTCAATATCATTCCTTCAGTCAGCTGTCTCTCATCACTCATCTCCAAATAGAGTGCAAATGCACCATCTTCTAAGATAAATAGAATGAAACTTGTGAGCTCTGGTATATTCTGTAGATTAGTGTTTATACTAACTCCTTTCTATCTTCCTTGCCTTTTACTTCTTTCTTTCCTTTTTCCAAATCTTCTAAGAAGTTTCTTGTCCAGTCAGCTAGGGCTATAGAATAAACTGACTGCACCTCTGCAGAGGGGTAAGATCCCTCACACACACTAAAATGGAGCTTTGGGGAATGCGGAGTACCAGGTCCATTTTGACCCAAAGTGGTGGCACCTGATAGGGCCCTATCTATGGGTTAAATAGAACTAATCTACGTACTCATGCTACACTAAATTACTTAAAATAGAACTGTTTTAAAATTTAAACTGCGTATTTATGCTAAACTGATTTGCTTGAAATAGAACTGTTTTTGACATTTAACTGTGTTTAACAAAAACTATACTTATACTAAACTAAATTGTTTGAATTAGAACCGTTTTTGACAATTAAACCGTTAAACTAAACTGAGTTGTTTGAAATTGAACTGTTTAGTTATATAAAAATGGATTTGGCATTAACCTACAAGAGTTGATATGCCATAAAACCCAAACAAACTAAGTCTCTTGACAGTTGATCTGTGCTGACAACTGAGCCCCCTATTGACCTCTGTAGCAATTTTTGCAACCAACAATTCCTTGTTTTCTCTACCTCTATATAAAACTCCTTCCTTCCCTTACTCAAGTTTTTTTGTTGGCAGTAAGACTATGATTTGCCTATGCATGGCTTGATTCCTGAAAATTTCATAGTGTGTAACTATTTTTTTTTTCAATGTAATTTTGTAATTATTGGATTTTATTGAAAAAAGCCCAGATTGACAGTTCTGCATGACCAGTTTGCTACCAACAAGTAGAACTTAGTTTTTACTTATTCATTTTTTTTTTTTTAAATACTTATAAGCCAACTAGAAAAGTGGTCTGGTTATAAGGGTGTTTTTAGGACACTCAAGAAAGAGGGGCTACGAGAAGAAAAAAAAAAGACCAAGGAAATACACCTGAACAAACAACAAGTGGTAACTTTGGGGCACTCCAAGTTAAAACCTGGAGTGCCCCAATGATACAGTCAATGTCACTGAATTGGTCCAGCAGGCCAAATAACTTACGTAACTAGTCAAAGAGAAGAGACTCTTGGTCAATTTAGATGAGCTCAGAAAAGACCAATATAAAATGAAGTGCCACTCCTAGTAGACAGAAAAACAAAAAAGTTTGTCCAATCCACAAAGGACTTTGTTAAGAAATCAATAGTCAGTCTCAGAGATGAAGGTACTGGCTATCATTACAAGTTGTACCTAACTTTTTGGGACATTCTGTTGATAAGCAAAGATGTTGTTGTCCTAACTAAAAAAAACCTAGGAGACTAAAGAAAATATCTTCAGAGTTGAATACATGGGAACAGTATTTGAGAATAGATGGTGGGAGTAACTGAAATCCAAAAATTTGTCCGACTATAGTAAAGGATTCAAAGTAGATAGACTAGCAGCACAAAAGTCATTAGAATCTTGAATAAAATGGGCTATGCAAGTGAGAGATAGCATAGACTAAGGCAGAGCTGGCCTCCTTCTGACTAAGAAGGATCAGGCTCTAACAGTTATGACTAGGTTAAAAATAATGTCATATGAAGCAACAAGTATAGCTCATGAGCTACAAGCTGAGGAACTAATAAAAGCTTCCCAGCAACATATCTCAAGCATGGATGATTGACTACAAAGGCATTTTTGAGGAATTTCAGGATGACTTCCAGAAGTTTTTCACTAGAGAGCCTCTGTTCAGTTCAACACCTACCATGTTGACTTAGCTCATCTTTCAGCAACAGAAGCAGCTGGGTGTGAGAGACCTATTACAGAAAAATGAAATCTTGCAAAGAATAAAGATAGTTCTGACAACCAGCATCAATGGTCTTCCTTACAAAGTGCACTTGAGGTGTCACAAATGGTTGTACCCTTGTTTGGCAACAATTCATAACTGGATGAGGCAGTTCCCCAACACTTCACCATGGGTATAGTAAAGCTGGAAAACCATTTGCAGACTGCCTCACCTAGTCTGATTGCTATGAAACAATCTTGTGCAGTAAAGAGTAGAACTATCCAAGATAATCTTCATTTGGTCTGCTTGATCATAGAAAGAGTCAATGATAAAGCTGTGCTGATCAAGGCCTTTGATAAAAGTTGACCATCTTTATTTAGAGGCTGTTTTGTCTGCAGCTAGATTCAAGCCAAAATTTTGCTGCTTGATTTGCCTGTTGTACATGTCTCCCATAGTTAACAGGGTAAAATTGAACCCCTGATCAATTCGTCAAGGTTGCCCACAATCATCTATGCTTGACATCCCTGCGTTGTAATCATTCCTTCACAAGTTGAGAGTTAACTTGATCCTACATGGAATTACACTACTTGGTGCTACCATCTTAGTCAAGACCCCTTGCTTTCTTCAGGTTGTTTTTATTTCCTCTGGTGTAGCTAAAGGAATAAACTTTGAATTTCAAATTGTGGATGGTTTCCATTTTCATTAAGTTTTTGGTACATTTCTTGTAAGTAGAGTGCTGTTATTAATTTTTTTCAGTTTGAGGGTTTGCTCTGTTTGATGACTTTTTCAATCAAGAAAAAGGACAGTTTGGCTAAAGGAGTTTTTTTTCTAGTGATTTCATTATGATGAATCCTGGGAATTCTGTTATTTCATTTTCCAAGAAAGATTCAGAGATTTTGTTTTTTCTTTCACTGGTTCAGTGCTCCACCACCTACCACAGAGTTAGGAATTTACCAAGAGGAATACCCATTCACATTGAGACAGAGATTCCTCAGCCAGTATACTTGTGTCAGGAAGGGGATATCAGGCTACCATTTATTTCAGGCTTTTAGAAGCCAAAACCTAGTGCTTTAAAGTTAAACAGTGGTAAAGTCTTGTTTTTCTCGATG
This sequence comes from Sepioteuthis lessoniana, assembly GCA_963585895.1. Classification (NCBI taxonomy): domain Eukaryota; kingdom Metazoa; phylum Mollusca; class Cephalopoda; order Myopsida; family Loliginidae; genus Sepioteuthis; species Sepioteuthis lessoniana. Next base: position 37,967,277 of record OY757927.1, read on the forward strand.
CAGCTGACCCACAGCCAATGCCTTCTAGTACTAAAAATTATCAGTTGTTCATTTATCTTGAGAACAATTTGTAGAATATTTAAATATATAGTTGCTAGGGTTTGACATGACTAGCCAATTGATCAGATTGGGGTTCTGCAACTGCTCATCTAGCTCAAGTAAAAGCTTAAGTGCAGTGTTGCAAGTCATGCGACCATTCAGCATCTTGGTCATAGACTGCTCAGCAACCAGATCCTGTTCTCAGGCATAAAAAGGTGCTACTCATGACCAATAGTTGGCCTCTTTTGGGGGAGTTTTACCTCTCTGCAGAGGATACAAGTCAGCATATTTTATGCTCCAATTGACAGGGCAGGATTTTTTTAAAGAATAGGTCAAGACTAAAATAGATGAAAGTTAACATGGAAAAGTAAAGATGAAATAAAAAGCAGAAAAATATATGCACTACTCACTTTTTCTGAGGTTTCAGGGGCACGGAATTTACTAGACTGATTTGACCAATGAGCCTCCACATACTGCTTTAACAGAACTGAAGCTAATTGTCGGATGGCTAAAGCTCCATTTGGATCCACTGTCAACTCAGCCAGATACACTCCAAACTCTGCACAAAAAATTTTGAATAAGCAAATTAGAAGACATTAATATTCCATACATAGATTTTAATTCAATGAGCTAATGTAAGTATACGTATTCCAGACAATACATTTTTTTGTCTGAATTGTTGAGGCAAAATGAATTGTTATGATTCAATAATTCTTTCAGATTAATATTCTTATCTGTTGCTTTTATCATGTTTCATTCAGCAAATGCTCTCTGGCTTTCATCAATTGTTTACTGCATCCAGTAATCTTCAGAATTTTGAATTATCATTCCATGTTTTTTTATGTTGTATCCTCACTAGATTTAAATTCAAAATTTCTAGTGAATAAAGATAATGGTTATTATTTGTCAAAATTTTTGAGATGGGGTTTGATAATTTATATAATTAGAGTATACAGACTATTTTCCTTATCTCTATTGTTATCTACACAATGTTTCGGTTAATGTGTCCATTGGTCTTTTTCAGGTGTTTTGTGTTGAACTTGTGAACCTTCTTGTCAAAACTCTGATGCCTTCATATAAAATTTGGAATTGTTCACAGAACTTTGAGCCAAACATTTAATCTAATCCTGTTAACCATAACTGAGTACAAAAGAAATTTGGATTGAACAATAGATAACAATACCCAAAAAACTTACCACAGTTTGTCTAGCTCATATCAAAAGTCAGCCAAAAAATTCAAAAGTTCAAAAGTCCACACAGTATCAAGACAATATTCAGGAGCAACTCAACTCTTTAAAACTATCTCTTTGAGTCAACCTTCCAAAAGAAACAACATGACCAAGAATTGTATATATACCATCTCATGCAGCCATGATAAAGTATACAAAGGTAAGACATAAATAAAGCTAGAAGAACATTAAAAAGCAGTAGGTGAAATCGAGAAGCTGGGTATGGCTGACCATATATGGAAGGAAAAGGGAACCCATTGGCCCTTATGGGATGAAATTAAGATAATAGATAGGGAAGAACATTGGCAAATAAGACATTGCAAAGAAGCAGTGTATATGTTAGGTTATAGTGACCTCCTGAGAAGACCAAGTATAAAGATGAATACAATATGAAAATCATTAATTAAAAAGGTTAAATTAGATTTAAAAGAAAAAAATTATTGCAATATGAGCAAAGGTAAAAAATATCATTATACACATTAGTAATACAAAGTCTAGATAAAAACATTAGGTTTAAAAGTTCCCAAAATGATGAAATGTCTGCCATAAGGCACAAAAATATAGATTTGTAAAATGCTCATGACATAACTGATATAAACATTTAGTTTATACAGTTCTAAGTGAAATCATCTGGAGATTGCAGGTTCAATCATGACTACAGGTGAAAATAATAAGAAATACTAAACAAAGCTTAACACTTGTACCTGGTCGTGGTTTACATGTTGTATAGTCATATGCAGATTCATGCAGAACACAATGAAGACGAGCGACACAGTTCTTTTAGAAAAAAATACCTCTCACTTTATTTGAAAGGGTTTGAAAGGGTTACTCAAGGTTTTACTGTGAGAGGGAGTTGGAGACCGAACAGAACTGCAACATATTGACCCCCACTCTTATGGCCATCAACGTCTCTTTCCTGCTCTCCAGGACTGCTCAACCGGCTTCCTCTACCGCATCTTGTCACCAATGGGTCTGGTCTCCAACTGACTTCCTGTCTTCACCGAGTTATATAATAGTTCAATCGCCCACTCAATATCTCCCCATAACTGGCCATCAGGATGTGTCACTTCCGCTGTCCTTGGCATGGCATGTTTGATTGTTATCGAGTGGCAATAACTTGTCATGCAGTTCACAGGTCATTCTATTCCGTGGGATTTTACCTTGTCCCATATTATCAGCCAAGCCTGCCTACGCCAATGGAATATGCAACTTCCGCGTCTTTGGAATGGCATGTTTGCCCAGGTCAAAGGTCAATATACAACAAACGGAACTAGAACAATCTACTCTTGTGGATTAAATAAAGGGTTTGGTTTGAATTTCTGTGAAGGCTCCTGAGTTTGACATGAAATACCTAAAGAAAGCTGAAGGGCATATCCTCTAAAAAATATACAAAAAAAAGAAAAATAGTTTCTGGCAGCTGAATTCACTGAAATCCCCAAAATTATGAGTTCAATTCAAGCAATGCAAGAGTCAACTGTAAGGCCATATTGGCAGAAAATCCTGAGTTTCTATGAAGCATTTTCATTGATCAAAATATTAATCTCATAAATAAAAAAATTTAAAAAATGGTCATTCAGTTTTATTAAAACATTAAATTTACCATTTTGTTCCCACCATCTTCAGCTACTTTTCAGCCAACTTGAAAATTAGAATTTTACAAAACCCTATTAATATGGAAGACCATTTGTTGGATGTTATGTATAAACTACAAAAAAAAAAAAAAAATTATATATATATATATATATATATATACACACACACACACACTTTAGTTGCTATTTTACTTTTTGTAAATAAAATCAAAATGCATCAAACATTTTGCTTTCCATTTTCAGTATTATTAAAAAAAAAGAAAAAAAGAAAATATTTTTAATGCTTGATTTTAATATGAAAGTGATCTTTTTGAATGATGACTAACTGTTAAATGCACCATACATCAATATGAACAGAACTTTTAGAAAATACTCAATACTGTCACGTGATATCCCACGGAGACGATAGAAATAAGATTAATACTATCCTCCCGTTGGAATGAACAGTGGCAACACGTCAAAAAAGTGACCGTTAAGAAAGAATGTAGGTCACAGAGGGGATATCAACAGGTGTTGGTACTTAGTAACCTCAGGTCGCCGGACACCGGAAGTGAGAAGGAGAGAGAAGCCAAATGATTGGCTGGGGCCCTAAAACGGAAGTGGCACCCTTCTCCCCGTCGGCGAAAAAAACGAGAAGAAATGTTAGTTATTGGAAAGGGCTCATGGCAGACAGACCCATAGCCATTTACTCCGGGTAGAAGACAAAAGAATATCTGAGACACGAGGGACCCAAGTTCTTCAAGCCAGTGTTAAAAATAGCTTAAAGTCTATTAGCCCGTGAAAGAAGAAAGATTCTCCAGTGGAACCCCGTCGAAAAATAAGATAAGTAACTTTGGGGCTATTTCTCCTTTATACCCAAATTTTATATATCACTCTCTCTCTCTCTCTCTCTCTCTCAATTTGAAGAAAAACAAAAGTCAAGAAAAGACATTTATATTTGTGGACTGTCCATTTGTTATATATTTGACACTTTGAAAGTGTATCTCTTTGTATAGTAAAGGATTCCTGTATTTTTAATGTTACCACGTGGTCGAAGTTGTTCTTTGCCGTATCTTTTACGAATTTGTTACTTCATGCTTCCTTTTCAGCTTCTATTCGCCTTATGTTATCTTGCTTAGAGTTGTCCTATTAATTCCTTAAAAATATCACATGGGAAACCGGAGTTGCTGACTACAATATAATATTATTACGACTAAACTTATAGGTCCATATCTTCTGTTGTCGAGGGGAAGAAGTTTAGTGGCCTTGGTGGGTGTGTGGATAGTGTGAAATTTGGAACCCCTTGCCAGCGGCAGTCAGTCTTGCCCTAAATTGGTCCCTCACGTAATATGCCAGGTCTTATATGCTTGAGAGAAAACTCTGAACGAGGACTTATTTATATAGGGGATCAAGTTCAAGTGCCAACCTGCCCCGTCTTCACACGTGCAAAATAAAACCCCGTTCTGGGATAAAAGTAAACCTTTCGCGTCACAATACACATTAACTAAATAAATTCCTTCAGTTGAAAAAATAAATAAATAAATAAAATAAAAATAAAAACAAATAAATAAAATTTTTAAAAATAAAGCTATTTACTAGACTTGTGTAATTTAACAAAAGATTTTGATTGAGATAAATTAAACTATTGACATTAGTAATTCCATGTTCAGATACTAAAAAATTTAATTCTTTATTCAACTAAATAAAATCTAAAGTATTTAAAATTTTTTGACATCTCTGTATAATCATAAAATGCATGTCCCCGCTACCTATTTAAGATATGTTAGATTTTATTATTTGTTAATGGTTATCAATTTAACTGCTTTGATTTTATGCACGATGAACATTACTATAACTATCAAATCATTTAAGTAAAAACATTTTTAAAAAAATTTTTTTTTTAATCATTTTCCAAAAAGAAATGGCATTATTTTTTATTCATAATGAAAAAAAAAAGGAAATGAAATTAATCAAGCATTTATGTAATATAAATTGTAAATTTTACACCATTCAAAGTGGACATGAAAATATTTCAAGGTATATTTATAGAATGTGGATTATTAAATCTCTGAAAAATTTTCCATCTTATTTATAAAATAAAACTGTAAATAAAAGAAGCCTACTGAGCAAAATCACCTAAACTGACTTCAGATATGGATATATCACACAAGAACAAGCTAGACTACAAACCATTAATAGTGAGTTTGATTCTTATTGGGTGCCCAGGCCATGAGTCAAACTAAACTGAGCTTAGTAAATGACAAGACTTCAAATACAACCTTCTTCAAAAGTTCTGAAGAAATTTTATGTAAACTTAATGTGAGCAGTTGTTAATAGAAACATTTATCTTTCTCCTTATTTGAACTAATTAGCAAACATTTCAACTAACCCAGGTGTACATTTAAAAAAATTCCTTGGAAGTTTAATTTGTGAAAAATAACTTTTCTCTCATGATTGAATTTCTTTTTTATTTATTTATATTGATGCATTCTATAATTTTTAATTATTAGTCCTTGCACATTTTGAAAAACAAAATAAATGAATAAATAAATAAATAAATAAAATTTACTATATTAAAAAAACTTTAAAAAATATGCAATATTTAAAACTGAAACATTGAGAAAATGGGCACAGGATAAAATCTTATTTAGCAGGATTTCATTGGAAATATTTTAGGTTCCTTACAGGCTTAGAATATATTAAAAAATGGCTAATAGCCATTAAGTTTTTGTAGAAATTTGCATTAAATTTTTTTTGATGAATTTATTCTTTATTTTCACCATCTAGTTGCATTAACAAAAGTTTTTGTTATATCTAAGATTGCAAATGTTATTTCTACTTTTTTCTTGAGTAAAAAGGATTCAGTTTCTTAATATCTATAAACAAACTATTATCATTTTGACTAGGAGTTTTTGTTTATGTACTCACTATATTTAGGACACCTGAAACATTTCCATTATTAATACTGTTAAGATCAATACAGAAAAAATTCCTTTTTATCCTCTAAGGCAGAAAAAAAATGGATCAATTCTTGAAATTTAGAATTTTTTTTAATAAATCTCTGCCAAGTCTTCTGACACAATATGTAACACTTAAAATGAAACTGAGCTTATAACTTCTTCAAAAAATTACTAAATTTCTTTTAAAACAATTTTCCATTAAAGTCAGTGAATTTAATCAAAGTTTTTAAAACATAATCAGTCTTTCAAGAGAGCTAAGACTGATTTTAATTATTTATTTCTGGGTATTTGAAAGTACCAAGAATTTCTTTCAAGTCTTATAACCCTCCTGTCCATTATTGATATCATTGGAAAACAGCCTAAAATTACAAGTTTAATATTATATGATATATTTAATATTATATTAAAGATCACTTTAAATTATATGTAGTTTAACAGATATAGGCTTTTGGTTAATGATTTTGTTTTACGGCATATCAACCACAAGAGGTCATTTAATGCCGGTTCAGTTATTGAGGTAAATTGATGTTATTTCATTTTTTATTATATTTTTGGTATATTTGAGAAGAAAAAATTTTTGTGAGGAGTATTTCTTTAAACACACTTCTTTCCTTATATTTTGTTTGAACATTTATTATAAGTATTTTTAAACATTTTGGGGGGGGGTTAAATTTTGCTGTATAGGTGAACTTCTTTTAAGTATCCGAGTAAGTTTTTTGGGTTTGTTTCATAGAAAATTTGTTTTAAGTTTGTTGTAAGGTAATATTTTTTTCGTATTAGTTCTAAGTCGATGCATTCTGTTAATATGTGTTTAATAGTATACGGCTTTTGGCATGGTATGCAATATGGGGCCTCTTCTTTTTTGAGGAGGTATGAATGGGTAATGCGTGAGTGTCCTGTTCTTAATCTTGATAATATTATTTCTTCTTTTCTAGATATTTTGGTTTGATTTTTTTGTGATTTTCCTATTTGAGGCATTATTTCGTGTAGTTTGTTGTTCTGGAAGTTATCCCAGTAAATCTGCCATTTTTGTTTAGTATAAATGTTTATGGTTCTTTTTAAATCTGTAAAAGGGATTCTGAAGTGTATGTCTAATGGATTGTTCTGTGCTGTTTTTGTTGCTGTGTCCGCCATTTCATTTCCCTGGATTCCAATGTGACTTGGTATCCAGCATAGTACAATTTTTTTATGGTTACACAAATTATTTAATTTGGTAAGCAATTCTGCTATTAATGGGTTCTTAAATTTTTTTCCCTTGATTGCTACTATGGCAGATTGGGAGTCAGAGAATATTATGTGTTTGGTGTTCCTGCTCTTGGTGATCAGGTCAAGTGTTAGGTTTATTGCATAGACCTCTGCACTGAAAATTGAGGTTTCTCTTGGGAGATATTTTTTGATTTGGATTTTTCTGCTGATGATGGCTGCACTGGTTGTCGCATTGTTTTGTTTAGATCCATCAGTGAAGATATGGATGTAGTTGGGATATATTTCTTTGACTTTTTGGAATTTTTCTTGGAATTTTATTGGGTGGGTGGCTTTTTTGTTGTGTTTGCAGAGACTCAAGTCTGTTTTTGGGGTTATGATTTTCCAGGGGGTGTTTTGAATAAAGTTGTTTTGTGAATTTTCGTTACTGGTAAGGCTGCTTCCTTATAGATGGGTTCCATTCTGAGTCCGAAAGTTTTAATTGAATTTTCATTTTTTTGGAAAAGGTTTTTATATTTGGGATAAAAGGTGCTGTTGTGTGCGGGATTGTTGAGGTCGGCCTTTAATTTTGTGTAGTATTTTAGTGCCAAGTTGTTGCATCAGAGCTTTGGCGGGGGTTCATTTGCTTCGGCATATAGGCTTTCTACTGGAGTTGTTTTGAAAGCACCTAGTGCTAGTCTTAGTCCAGTGTGATAAACAGGGTTTAATGATTTTAGATAAGATTTTCTTGCAGATTGATAAACAAAACAACCATAATCCATCTTGGATTGAATCAAGGATCAATACAATTTTAATAAGGTATTTTTGTCAGCTCCCCAATTTGTATGGGCTATAACATGAAGGAGTTGTAATGCTTTATTGCATTTTGTTTTTATATAGTTGATGTGTAGAATGAAGTTCAGTTTTTTGTCAAATATAAGTCAGATGTTTATGCTGGTCTACAAATGGGATATTTTCTTTTTCGATGGTAAGTGTTGGATTGTTGTGAAGTTTTCGTTGGTTGCAGAAGTGGATGCATTTTGTTTTAGTTTTTGAGAATTTAAAGCCATTTTCTGTAGCCCATTTTCTGATTTTATTGATGTTGTGCTGTAGTTTTCTTTCAAGAGTAGGGATATATATTGATTTATAGCTGATTGAGCAGTCATCAACATATAAAGATCCATATATGTCAGGTGAGAGTTCTTTTATTATATTGTTTATTTTGATGTTGAAAACAGTGGTTGATAGAAGGCTGCCTTGTGGTACACCTTCTTCTTGGTTTTTTAAAATCAGATAGAGTGGATCCGATGTGTACTTGGGAGGTTCTATCTGTTAAAAAATTCTTGATAAATTTTGGTAATCTGCCTCTTAGTTTAAGATTGTATAGGTCTTTTATGATACCAAATTTCCATGTGGTGTCATAAGCCTTTTCTAAGTCGAAGAAGATGGTTATGATATGTTCTTTTTTTATAAAGCCTTCTCTTATATAATTTTCGAGGTTTGTTAAGTGGTCTATGCTGCCTCAGTGTTTTTTTGTAGCCACATTGTTTATTTGATATTAGGTTATTGGTTTCTAAATACCAGACTAGACGGTGATTAACCATTCTTTCTAGGGTTTTGCATAGGCAGCTGGTGAGTGCTATTGGACGATAGTTTTCGGGGTATGAAGGATTTCTTCCTGGTTTTGATATGGGGATTATCGTGGCTTGTTTCCAGGATTTAGGGAATTGTTTTCCTGTCCAAATGTTGTTGTATATTTCAAGTAGGAGTTCTAAGGATTTTTGGGGAATTTGTTTTAGGAAACTGTAGTGAACTTCATCAGGTCCTACTGCTGAATTATGAGATTTTTCAATGGCAGTTTTTAATTCTGTCATCATTGAGAAGTTCTCATTGTAGACTTCTTGATTTTTTGAATTTAGATTTATTTTGTATTTTTCTTTGTTTTTTTTAATACTTTGAAATTGTTTGCTGTAGTGTTTAGATAAGGAATTGTCTGAGAATATTTCAGCTAATTTGTTCGCTATCGCCTTTTTCCTGTTATTTTGCTATTTTTTTGTGATAAGGTGTTTAATTGGGAGAGGATTATATTTCCCAGAGATTTTTCTAATCATTTTCGGTTTAGTGGAGGTATTAATTTTACTTATATACTCCTGCCAGCATTTCTTTTTTGTTTCGTGAGCTTTTGCTCTCTTTTGTTTATATTCAATGCAATTTCTGGTGGTATGTTCTCTTTTGAATTTTCTTAAAGCTGCCTTTCTTTGTTGGATTGCTTTTTTGCATTCTGTGTTAAACCAAAGTTTATTTTTTTTGTTAGGGATAGTGTTTTTGGGGATACATGCTTCAGCTATAGTGATCAGAGTTTTTGTGAATTTTTCTATTGTATGGATTTTTCCTTTTATGAGTTGTATTGAGCAGAGTTGGCGGAATTTTACCCAGTTTGCTTTATGTGTGATTATATTATTTGGGATGATAATTGGATAATGATCGCTTCCGCATAAATCGTCATAGATGCTCCATGTATATTCCATGAAGCTGGATGGGTCACACAAGGTAAGGTCAATGGAACTTGGTGATCCATTTGTTGGATTTATATGTGTGGGCTCTTTTTGATTGAGGAGGCATAGATTTTGATCATTTATTAGTTGTTCAATTTTGCTTCCTTTTGTGTTTGTTTTTTGGCTTCCCCATAAGGTGTTATGACTATTGAAGTCACCTAAGAGGATGAAGGTTTTAGTGAGCTGTTTAATTAGATTTTTGAGTTCAGTTTCATTGATTTGTTCATGTGGAGGTATATATATATATATGGAGCAGATAGTGATGGTTTTATGTGGCGTGACTTGTGTTGCAACTGCTTGGAGTTTTGACTTTATAGGAAATTGGCTTTGAGGTATATCATTTCTTACAAGAATCGATGTGCCTCCGTTGGCCCGATGTCCTGTATTATGGATGTAGTGGTACTGTTCATAATTTAGAGTTTTCAGGTTGTGGTTTTCCTTTAGGAATGTTTCCTGAAGGCAGATGGTGGTGGCAGGATTAAAAAGAGATATTAGTGTAGAGAAGGGAAAAATTTCGTATTTTGGTTTGGCGTGCAATTTAATTCGACACTTAATTTCACCCAATCAGCCCGGACCTTCATTTCCGGCTACCAAATCTTGTAAGCTTCCAAACACACTCTCTTTGGCTGGAGAACGCCGACCAGTGCAGACGTCCCACTGGCCGTTCTTCAGTAGCGATGCTTTTTAGCTGGACAACGCCGCCCAGTGCAGACATCTCACTGCGGCTCTAAAATAGCAGCATCAGCAACATGGATACACGAGGGAACCCATCTAATTTATGAATTCCTTACAAGGAATCCCAGTTGAATATAAATTAGATGCATTCAACATGCCTCGCACAGGCACAACTTTATGTCACCCCAAAAATTAGCTATGTCGATCTGAGCGTAATCCCGCTCTCGACCCGCTAGCTCTCAATTCACCTCTGGTCCACCTTAATGGAGATAACGCATACTCTCCCCAATTACCAAACACACAAAACCACACGGTGACATCCAAAGTTTAATTCCTCCAACTGCAACAATATCTTTCGTCAAAATGCAAAAACACAATCCCTCACACGTCCAACGACACACGCTGCTATCACAAACTTCTCAACTTCTCATAACGCCATTTCGTCTCAATACTAACAAGCTTAAATTCCACGAGTCTTGCAGCATCAAAAGCAAACCCAATATTCCATGCTGCAAATAAAAACCTTATTCCAAAAATACCTTTCGACTCTCACCATCTTATTTCATCATCCTCCTCCTTTTATTTCCTAACAACTATTAGCGAGGGCCTTACAACACTTAGCGAGGAAACAACTCAACGTAAACACACGTTACAACCATCTTCCTCGCTAAACTTAAACAAGCTTCTCTCTCCTCGCTACCAACAACAAAAATCTCCAGCTAAAATCAGACATACAAAAACTCAGGCTAAATTAGTATAAGTAGTTCATTAAAGTTTGGTCAGATACCACGACAGTTCCATTGCATAATATTGTGTGTTTTAGATGAACTAGTTTGTTTACTGTTGGTGTTCATTTTTGTAATGATTTCTGCTGGTTTTGAACTTTGGTACTTACTGTTTCGCTCTATGATTTTATTTGTTTTGGTCCCATTGTAGTTCCTTGTAGAGGAGATGTTTTGTGAGTCATGTTTGGTTTGTGGACTGGTTGTGGTTGATAGGTATAGTGTCTTCGGTCTCCATCCTATCCAAGGGTGGGGAGTACTTTTGGTTATATTTTTGTAATTTTCAGATTGTTTCATTTTTCCAAGGGATGATTTTATTTTGCTTTTAGTTCTGTTTTTGGAGGTTGATTGATGACTTGATTGGCTCCTTTTTTGGTTTGATGGTTCTTTTTGGTTTGCATTTTCTATAAGGTAGGTTTTTTTTAAAGGTTTGGTTATGGTCTTGTTTTCCATTTGGTTTTGTTCTGTTTCAGTGAGGCATGGGGTTCTATTCTGTGTATTTGGATAACTTGAAGTGAATTCTTTACTCGGGTTTTTGGAGTTTGGTTGGTTTTTATTAGGGTTTTTATGTGGAGAGATGGTTCTTATTTCTTCTTTTGGAGGTTGCTTAGGGGGATTTGTTTCAATGTATTTTGATGTTTTTTCCAGGTTATGTTCAGTTAAAGGTTTGGGGTTTGTACTTTTGGAGGAGAGTTTTAAGAGTGTGGGTTTTCTTTTTTGAATGAATCCTGGCAAGTCTTTAGGTCCTAGTATGAGTAGCTTGGAGATTAGTTCTTGGTAGTTTTCTTTTTTACTCTCTGTTTTTGGGTTGTTTTGGGAGATTTGGGAATAGGTTTTGTTTTTAATGTAGCCTTCAACTATTTTTCGGGCTTCTGGATAGGGAATGTTTTTTGTGTGTTTTATGGTTAAAATTTCTTTTTCTTTTTTCCAGGCTGGGCATGATCTGGTATAGGATGGATGGTCTTCACCACACTTGGCACATCTGTTGTTGAGATTGCAGTTGATGGTGGTATGGTTTGGTTCTCACTCTCCACATTTACCACATTTAGTATGTCCGTTGCATACACTCCCATGATGGCCAAATTTTTGGCATTTATAGCATCGGAGTGGATTAGAGATATAAGTTTCAATCTTTTCATTGATGTAGCCGATTTTTATTTCTTTCGGAGTTGTTGGTGAGTTGAAAGTTAAAATATACGTGTTTGTTTGTATTGTTTGGTTTTCTTTTTTGATTGTAATTCTTTTTATGTCAGTTACACTTTGGTTTCCTAGTTCGGCCAATATCTCTTCTCTTGAACACTGAGAGAGTTCTTTATTTCTTATAACTCCTTTAGATAAGTTTAGGGTTTTATGGGGGTATGTTTTAATTTTTAAGGTGTGAAATGTTTTCATATTCAGTAAAAAGTTTGTATGTTTTTTATTTTCAGTTTCAACCATTATTGTTCCGTTTCTCAAGTTTTTAACTGATTTTGGACAAATACTTGAAAAGATTATTTTTTTATGAGGAATGGTGATAGTTTGGTAAGTGGAGTATTTTTAAGCGATTCCAATATGATAAATTTTGGAAACGGAGGTTCATGTAGCAATCTCTCTTCATCAGAGTTATCTGATTCAATATAAGGTCGTTTGAAGTTTTTTTTTGTTTTGGCTTGGGTTGTATTATCTTGCTCCATGGATATGTTTCATGAGTTTCATTGGTTATGCTCCCCACCCACCACGGAGCCCCATACAGGGATGCGCCTAGGGGGAAACCCATTCGCCAAGTAACATCAGGGCTACATAGCCAGTATACTCATGCTGATGGTAGACAGTTTCAATTTTGTTCCTGGGTTTTCATTCCCAAGATAATTACTTACCCAGGGACAGAAAGGAGAATAGGTCTTTCCTCAGCATGATTGACCCTTCAGCAATCGCCTTCTAATTCAAATCTTTTAAAAATATCTGAAAGAGGGCTGACACGACCAGCCGATTGATCGGATCGGGCCTCTCCGACTGCCCGTCTAGCCCAGTAAGAGCCAAAGTGGAGTGTTGCGGGCCACATGACCTCTTAGGTTGCCAGGTCATGGACTGCTCAGCCACCAGGATCCCGTCCTCAAGCATCACGGGTCGCCACACACGGCCAACAGGTAGCCTAGGTGGTGGTGGTGGCGTTTACCCCTCTGCAGAGGTGCAGTCAGCGTATTCTACAGCCCCAGCCAACAGGGCGATTTTGGTTAATGAACTTCTTAGTGAAATCATCTGGAGGTTGCAGGTTTAGTCCTGACTACAGGTAAAAATAGCAAGGAATTTTTACTGTAGCTTAACACTTGTACTTGGTTATGGTTAATGGAATTAGAACAATCAACCCCCATGGATTGAATAAAGGGGTTCTATGTAGGCTCTGGAGTTCAACAAGAAACACCTGAAGAAGGCTGAAGGATACATAAGCCCAAACATTATGAATAAAACAATAAAATGAAAACAATAGTTCAAATACTCTAAATGATATAAATAATTTTATATTGATAAGATTAAATAAATCTTTATATAGCTGAACTTATGGTTAAAATCAAAACATTAAAAAGAGAACTTTAAACTCAGGTTTAATGAGAAAATAAATTGTTGTTTTTCTTAACTGTCTCTTGTACACATAATTATGGTTTGTAAATATATTAACAGAAAGAGATTTTGTTCAAGTAGGATGATTGAGTCTAAGGGAAATAATTCTCAGTTCCCATCACATAAAAAATAATAAAAAAATCATTAAGTGCAGTGACCCCACATCACCCCCCCCCCTTTTTTAAAGACAATTTTTTAGGTGTAAAAACTGGCATAAATTTGAACAAGTGAGTTTATATGGTCTGGTACATTAAAAATAAATATAAGTTTTTAAAAATATTTTGCGAATTTTTACTTGCTTTCTCTTCAGGACTTCTACTCAAGGAATTTGCCAAATTTAAATTTTTTATGAAATAAGACCTGGGGAGGGGATACTGTTTAAAACACAAATAAGTAAGTAAAGTTGGCTTACTTTTAAATAGTGACTACACTGGGGTGTAGGGGAGGGCGCTACTCCTTTCTCTGGATTGCTCCACTTTATCCTTGATATGTACCTTATAATGCTGAGTGGTAAGCAAGGAGGTATCAAGTACCATTTTTTTAAGTCTACCCACTAGGCCAATGAACTGGTAATACAATGACGAAATGATGGTTTTACTTTCCATAATTTCCGCGATACAAGAGTAATCTGTCTTTTGTTTTGATTTTATTTTGAGTTGATACTGCCAAAATTTTTGTCACATTATCGATACAACTTTCATCATAAATCTATTTATAGATAATATTCTCCAAGAGAAAAAGAAAGTTGCCTAATAATTGCGTAAAAATTCAAAACAAAAATAGGAATACATGTGTTAGTCACATTTCAATAATATTCTTTAAAGAGAGGAGTAAAATCCTAAAAGATAACTACATATACAAGTTGTACCTAAAAACTACCCAAATTTACTTAATATTTTGGTTCACTTTTTGTAGGGAGCCAAAGGTAAAAATAATAGTCAGGATTTAGCCAATACCCATCAAAGCACTGATATACAATTGAAAGAGGCTAGAATTTAAAAATCTATGTAAATATGTTGAATTTCGATATTCAACAACCACTATGCACTTTAGATTAAAAGGTGATTCACGATTGTTAAACAAACCAGGGCAACGAAGGAAATTAATTTAAGAACAATGACAAAGAAAGATTAAATGAAAACATTTTAAAAGTACTGAATAGATTCTGATATGCAACTTCCACAACATTGATAAAATAAAAAAATAAACATGGCAATTTAAATATCTCACCTAAAACTTTTCTCATACATATTGTAAATAATTTTTCAAACAAATATCCTCGGATTTGTTGGATACAAAGAAATATTTTATCTTTTTACAAAACAATAGCACTAAGATTATCATAAGATAACGTTTTATACATAAGTTTTAGGTGATTTCTGTTGAAACATTTACGCTGTTGGATGTTAATTTTTTTATGAATTATCAACCCCTCCAAGGGTGAGTTAAATATTACGTCCTTTAGGGCACGGGGATTGGAATTTATCATATTTTGTGGCTCTGTTGGGCAATGGTAAGTTTGGACTGTTTTTTTTTAAGGAAATACGTTTGTGTCACTTTGAGAAGACAGTATTTTCGCCATCATTCTAACAAAATAATTCAAAAGTATAAATTGTAGGACAATAAATTGCGAACAGAATTATCTCACTGTTACAGCAACAATCCATGTATAATTGTTGTCGATAACATAGCAACAAGTGTTGCTGGCGTGTATTAAAAAAAAAAAATCACTTCCATTTCAAATAGCATGTTTTTTCGAAAGGAATTTGAGAATTTTTGATTTTAAAGAGTTATGATAAAGCCAGCCATAAAGGCGCTTGTCCAGAATAGTACTTATAAAAAGTCCGTGGTGATGTATAAAAAATATATATAGGGGAATGTAAACTCTCCAAATAAGGGTAAGTTTCAGTCACTGTTTTAATTTTTATTTATGAACTGATATGCACTACAAAATTGATCTACGAGTTAGTAGACGGCCATTTTTGTTTTTCTTGTTTTTTTTTCTTTTAAAGCTTTTAGTTCAACTCTATTCCTTACTAAAGACATTTCGGAACTTGCCGAGATTTTTGTCATGGTTTAGGAAGGTGTCGCAGGTGATTTAACAGCACCTTGTTATTTTCTGCTCACTATAACATTAGGGGTTTGAGGGAGAGAAAAAGAAAATGGCCGACTTGTAGGTCTTAAAGAAGTTTTCGGAATGCGTGCACCGTAATTATTCATAAATAAAATAACAATGACTGAATTTTACTCTTATCTGGGTAGTAAGTATAAGTTATAGAAATCTATATTGTTTTTTTTTTTTAGCATTACGGCAGACAGTTCATCAGCGTGCTATGCTGGACAAGCACCACAATAAATTTGCAGTCATTCGTGTTGTCATAGAGTAATTTTTCAAGCTGGCCAAATGACCAACAATTTATTTAAATATTTTGTTAATACAATCTCTTTAATTATTTAATTTTCTTTTAAATCAAAATATATGATCATAGATCCAATAAAATGTGAAATTTCATTTCAATTCATTAGGAAACAAAAGTTACATTACGCGCTGAAAATTAACTGTAAAAACTAAAAAAAAAACCATTAAAAAAGAGGAAAAAAAAAAAGGAGGAAAACTTGTAAAAATACTTTCAAATTTTCAAGAGTTAGCATGATTTCCTTGGTTAATTCAAATCGAAATGAAATTCATTAAAATAATTTTTTTAACTGTATGTGGCCATTGCTTTTCTTTATAAAATAAAACAGATGTACATGGAAATAAAAACTCTAAATATATCTGACGATGCATTAGATTTTCTAATTTTCACATTCATTGGCAATTATTTCTAACTTTAAAGTTTTTTTAACGATTTACTTCTCTCGAAACAAGTAAAGCAATAACAATCAAAATTTATAGCTATTCGGTTCTCAATCGTAAAATTCTTTTTGCATTATTTTGAAGCAATAAGTATCTGCTACAACGTGGAAATAACATGGCACTGATCATAAATATATAGACATACAAAGAGAATAAATCATGCTAGGATCAGGTTCACATTTTTTTCGACTGACAGAAATTCAGTGTGGACAGCTGATTCTATGAAACATTTTAAAAAATCACATAAGTTGTAGTACCTTCTGTCACCTCAAGAGCTTTTATCTGTTCCTCCCCATTCACTCTGACATCGTGTTGAGGAGAAAGAATTGCAGTTAAGCTTTCAAATAAGGCTTCCTTTAACGATCTACTTCGTTCGCCATTACCTGCCATCTTGGAAAACATTAGACTGTATAGAGAAGAATTTTGGCGCGAAATTCACGCGTGGTCTGCTTAACTTCCGCCGCCACACGGTAGTTATGTGAGTAGGAGAAGCAGAGCATAGAAATAAATCCTATAAAACGAAATTAAAGTATAATTAATTACCTTTTCTATTTTTGTATTTAAAAGAAAGCTAAAACTAAAAATAAAATATTTTGGAGACACCGGTTCGTCACTAACTGCATAGTGGTTTCATTGATGTGGTGATATCACATGTCGCCTGGTTAACGGTTGCTCATATTGCAAAATAAAGTTTAAATAATTCGAAACATTTTTTTTGCGTTCTATAGCATTATTTTTGTAACACTATATTCCATCATAAACTTAAGAAATTATCAAAGATCGAAGAAAGACAAAATAAAAACCTTTTATCCTACAAGCTAAAATTTAATTTAATAACTTTTTACTGCTGAATAATGTAAAACGTTAAAAAGTATAGCATTTGCTTAACTTTGGGAACTAGCTAAAAATCTATTTTTGATTAGATCAATATTAAAATAATTTTACTTTCTTCTCGTTTTAATGAGAGAAGAAAAAACAAAAATATTTCCGTATTTTTAAATAGATTTAAACATTTTAAGTAGCTGTTGATGAAACAATTAGTTGTGAATGTGAAACAAACATACAGCTTATCTAAAAGCGAAACACAAAAATTGATTGAGTAAGTAAGAATATCTCCATTTTTTACTATAATAAATTAAAGTTATTTAATAAAAACAATAAGCTATTTGGAGAAAGATAAGTTTTATCTTGACCTACATAATATAAGATTGCCGAAAATGCCGAGGGATAATAACTTTAAAAATAAAATCATTTAAAAATATTTCTAAGGAACACTTATGAAAGTGCCGTTAAAATCTAATCTTTTCCACCTCGTTAAAGCAAAATAAATGTCATTTCTGTCTTAAACATTTTTTATGTTTAAGACAGAAGTGACACACATAAATCTCAATTTCTATAAAAATGGGAAAATACACATGCTATACAATTGGCTTAAATTAGTCATATTTCTATTATTTTACACCTTTATCCAACCTCAACCACATAGTAACAATTTTGAAAACTAAAACAATGAAACTGAATTGTAAAAAAAGTTGTTCATTGGATTGTAGTTAGGGGGAACTGAAAAAAAAACCTATTCTTTTACAAATTTAAAAAAAAGATATTTAAAATACTTTCCATAGTTGTGTTTAATCTTATTTAGCTACATGAACATTTCTGGCTTCAGTACTTCTAACTCTTGTTAATATGCAAATGTATGAAAAATAATTTGGATAATGATATCCAACAATGTGGTTAAAGATATGTCTGAAAAAACAAAAAAAAAAAACCAATTTAATAAATTAATTTCAACGACTCAATTTCCTTTTTTTTTTTCAACGGTATTTCTGAACCACATGCAAATGTATAAAAATACAGACAATACTCAGAAGGAAAACTATATGAAGTAAATGAACAATAAGTTTTATACCCATTCTTCTTATGAGCATCTCAGGTGGTGTAATGGTTAGCAAGCTTGTACTAGCAAACCTTCATGAGTGAGTTCAATTCTCATTGGGTGCCCCATTCATATGGCCTTGTGCCACATCTAAGCAAAAAGCTATGTAAATTACTACTCATTCTATTTATAAATCCGTTATTTTTAAACATCACTCTCCTAGAGAGAATATTAAATAACCAGTGATATCGTATAATTAAACCAGTAATATGTAAATTACACTTGCTGTTAACTGAAAAATAAAATCAGTAATTCGCCATGGTGAACTCTCTGATGATAATACATTTACCAGGAATGTATTCATGGCTTTGTTCATCAATTATCCATTGGTCTAATGTGCTAATTTGTTTAAAAGATGAATATTTTTCTTCAGGCTAAATTTAGACCTTGGTTAACCAGGGATATATTGATATGGCCTTAGAGTGCTGATGACAGTTTGAGCAGTTTTGTCACTCATGGAGTACTGTTGCATGATCTGGTCGGCTGCAATGGAAAATGCAGGTGCGGGTTTGCTGATACTGGAATTGTGTGCTGCTTGGTGATGCAGGTGTCTGCTGCTGGGTGATGCCGGCACAAATGCTGCAGGTTTGCTGCAAATCAGGCTAGCTACTGCGTCGTTGTCTTGAGGTATTTGCCGAGGGTTGTAATGAGATCAGAAGTAATCCTCAGAAGACTTTCTGAAATAGCATCTAAAAAAGCTTTCTGAAAACAGCTGTTTGAGAGAGTTTTGGTGATTGGTTGGAAACTGGCATCGGCAGTTTTGGGTCTGCCGCTGTAATTGGTTGGATCCCACATTGGCTGCTAGCTGCTGGCTGGTAGTAGAAGTGCAGACCCTTTGCCTCTAGGGATGTATGTTCTGCTACTAGCTGTTTTTTGGGGGGAGATGCACAGGTCCCTCTCTCCAGGTAAGTGTACCCACTTCAGACTGTTTTGGTCACTAGGAGCTGTGTTTATATAGAAGTAACAGGCTTCTTATTTTATAGTTTGAGGGAAGAAAATCCTGTGTTATCGCGTGCAGGAAATTCCTTTTTTAATATAAGTAATGATGAAATATTTTATTATTCTAACAAGGGGAACTTTTAGATACAATGTATTTGATCCTGTGCTTAAGAACTGTCTCCGCCAGTAGAATTAATCTATTTTGAAAAATAGTTTGTGTGTTGACAACAGAAATTCACATGTAAACGTAGGGATTACATTTTGTTAGCTAAGATCATAGATGATTCAGCGTTTTTCCTTCACAGTGGACTTTAGGTTTGAGTTTGAGTAGCTGGAGTGGCTAATTATTGAGGATTCTGTGATAGAAACTGATTGAAAACTAGTAATGAAACTTTTTACCAAAAACAGTATTTTCAATCGCATCAAACTAAGGAGTTCTTTCTATATTATAAATTTTCTAAGTCAGAAATGTTGGGGGATTGAAGAGAAATCCATAAAATTTCTGAATACAATATCAATAGTATTATAATTGCATATGATTACTTTGGATTTGTAGTAGAAAAAACTTCGTATTTTTGTTTGGCACGTATATTAATTTAACCATTATGGTTGTCGCATATTTTCACTCAATGAGGAGGACCTATCATATTCAGCCCGAACCATTTTTCCGGGCAGCACCAAAATTGTGAAAGCCCGCCAAACTACCTCTTCCTCAGAACCTTCCGAAAAGGACAGACGTATTTACTGTCCACTCCCTTCATAGCAGCAGCATCACAACACCATGAGGAAAGCCATATAATTTATAGACCTCTGGAGTCTAATCTCTTAGACCAAGGGTTCCCAGTTGAATATGAATTAGATGCATGGAATCAGCCACACACAGGAACACCTTTATGTCGCCTCCAACTTTTGCAATGTCGACAGCGACGCGTAATTTCGCTCAGACATTCAGCTACTTCATATATGGGCAACATTCTCTGGAGACTTTCATGCTTCTCTCCTACAACAACCAGGACCATACATTCATAGGTGACAACATCATTCCTGTCCTTAACCAGCAAACACGACCTTTGCTACACCTATGGCGACCATATCTCACTCAGACATACAACAATGCCTTAACGTAGCGACGCACATTTCGCTCAGACATTTAGCTGCTAAAATTCCTTCTCAACTCAATAACTATTTCCTTTCTCTCTTCCTACGAGACTTGCAGCATAAAGGTACCCTTTATTCTGGCTACCATTAAACCTTCTTGAAAACCTTACGGCATCTTCGTTCTTCTCCTTTATTTTCCAACAATGTAGCGAGGAGGTAATGTAACACTCTTACTCGCTAAAGATTAATTTCTCTATCTTTGTCTTTTTTTTTTTGCATTATCTAAAAACTTTAAATTATTTTTCTTAAGGTAAGTGATTTTACTATTCTAAACTTTTCAAAGATTTTGAGTTTATGCTTAAAGTTTTAGTTTTTCTTTTTATCCTAGAAAAATTTGAATACCCTGATAAATTGTATTTCTTCTGATGTATATGAATACATTGCTGAGTGTAATACTTTCGATACTGTTGCTAACCGTTTGAAAGAACAGTGCATAAAACCCCCGAACGAAGTTTTTGCCCGGCATTTACTTGCAACTTGCGGTCAAAAAGAGGAGGAAAATATTGACGAATACGTTCAAAGACTACAGTTACTAGCAAAAGAATGTAACTTTAAATCTGTTGATGCAGTTCAAAACCGTGACGACTGTGTTAGAGACGCATTTATCACAGGTTTACGTTCGAACATTATTCGACAACGGCTACTCGAAAACAAATCTCTGTATTTAAATATAGCCATTGACCAAGCTAGAACGCTCCATGCAGCTCAGAAAAAATCAGAAGCATACACATACACTCAAACACCAATTGTAGGTGCATTTTCTCAGGAAAATACCAGTACCAGTGTCCAGTCAACGGATACCATTAATACATGTTGTGCAACTTCGGCTAATACCAAGTACACGTGTTTCTTTTGTGGGGGATCTAATCATAAGGGAAGTGTGTGTGCAGCCAGAAATGCTACTTGTTTCAAGTGTAAAAAAGAAGACCATTTCTAAAAAATGTGTCGTTCGAACCCATAGATAACATCTGCTACAACATGCTTTCACAGACGCGTGACAATGTTGATATCAAATACTACATCTGCTTCCTTAGGGTCCCTAAACAGGCGGCATTATACGTGTTAGTCGGGGAAAATGGCGCCGGTACAGCGCTAATGGATACGGGGAGCTCAGGATCCTTTATCTCTCTCGGTTATGTGAGGAAACACAGATTCCAGATGAAACCTGCAGCTGGTAACGTATCCATGGCGTCATCATCACTTAAAGCCTCTATGAAAGGATAGTGTAAAGTAGACTTAAACCTTCTAGGTGTGTGGTATCCAGATGTAAAACTTTCAGTTCTACCCCACCTCCTCTCTGATATTATTCTTGGCCAAGATTTCATGTCACAACATTCCACCATATCTTTTGAATTTGGGGGCTGTAAGAAAGATCTTGTAATCTCTCATCCTATCTCCTGTAGTGTACCCTCTGCATTAGTGGACACACCATCTTTATTCTCCTGTAAACCTATTACAACTAAATCTAAAAGATGTGGAGAGGGTTTTCATACAGACTGAGATTGAGAAAATGATCAAGGAGGGTGTAATTGAGGAAAGTACTTCCCCTTGGAAGACTCAGGTCTTAATAGTAACGAATGAACGTCAAAGAAAGAGACTAGTAGTCGATCACAGTAGAACAATTAATAGATTTATCAGATTAGATGCTTCTTCATAACCAAGAATAGATGAATTAGCTCAAGAAATAGCTAAATATAAAATTTATAGCTCATTGGATCTGAAGAGTGCATATCACCAGATACCAATAAAAGAAAAAGATAAGCCCTATACGGTATTTGAAGCTAATGGTAAACTTTACCAATTTCGCAGAATTCCTTTTGGAGTGACTAATGGTGTTGCATGTTTCCAAAGGATAATTGATAAGATTATTAAGGAAAATCACTTAACGGGTGTGTATGTCGTAGTTGGAAAAAATCAGCAAGAACATGATGAGAACTTAAAAAAATTTAAAAAGATTACTACACAATATAACCTCACTCTTAATGAAGATAAATCTGTTTTCTATAAAAAAAAAAACATCCATTGATTTTCTCGGCTATAACATATCATAGGGCCTACTTAGACCTGATGCAGAACGTCTATGACCATTAAGAAAGCTACCTATTCCTCAGAACAAAACCTCTCTATGTCGAGTGCTTGGATTATTCTCTTACTGTTCTCAGTAGATAACCAAGTTCTCTGACAAAATTATACCCTTGATAACAGCTAATTCATTCCCTCTTGATAACAGCTAATTCATTCCCCCTTGACTCAGAATCAATAAAAACATTGAAAAGGCCTTATTGCACTCAGTCGACGAAAAGATACCTCTCGTAGTTGAAACCGATGCCTCTGATACTGCTATTGCAGCCACTCTGAATCAAGCAAACTGTCCAGTGGCATTCTTTTCATGCACACTTACGACTACAGAACAAAAACATTCTTCTGTAGAAAAAGAGGCTTGTGCAATAGTAGATAGAGTCAGTCAAAAAGTGGTCACATTACCAATCAGCATGACGTTTTGTGATAGTCACAGGTCAACAAGCTGTGAATCTCATGTTTGATGCAAGAAGGCATGGAAATATCAAGAACAGCAAGATCGAAAGATGGAGAATGAAATTAAGATGTTATGAATATGACCTCATGTACCAACCAGGAAAAAACAATATCCCAGCTGATACGCTCTTACGTGCCCAGTGCAATGCACTCAACAATATGGGAAGATTGCATGAAATACACGAAAATCTTTGTCATCCGGGTATAACCTGGTTGGCTCATTTCGTTAAAGTAAGGAATCTTCCATATTCTATTGAAGAGGTTAAGAGAGTGTATGCAGCATGAACAGTGGGTGCTAGATGGAAACCACGCTTCTATACACCAGAAGCAGGACGCTTAGTCAAAGCAACACAACCAATGAAACGACTCAGCATTGACTTTAAGAGACCCCCTCCTTCAACTTCGAAAAACCGTTACCTACTAACGGTTATTGATAAGTACTCGCGTTTCCCTTTTGCTTTTGCATGCACAAGCACAAAAAAGACTCTAAATCAAAGACAAATATAGAGTCTAAATCAAATATTCATGGTATTTGGCATGCCGTCTTATATTCATCCAGATAGGGGGACATCTTTCTTATCAAAAGAAGTGCGTGAATATCTTACCAATCACAGAATTGCTGCTAGCCGGACAACACCGTATCACCCCCGAGGAAACGGTCAGTGTGAACGGTATAATGGAATTATATGGAAACACACATTATTGGCCCTAGCCTCAAGCAATCTTAAGGAATCGCAATGGGAAACAGTATTGCCTGAAGTACATTTGATCTCTATTAGAGCTCTTCTTTGTACCGCTACTAATGCCACACCAGATGAAAGACTCTTTTCATATCAACGGTGAACTCCCAGCGGTCATTCCTTACCTATTTGGTTATCTACGCTATGGCCTGTTCTTTTGCGTCGCCATGTCGGAGCCTGTAAGTACGAACCATTATTTGACGAAGTTGTATTACTCTAAGCAAACCCCCAATATGCACACATAAGTGTAACGTTTCTATTTTTTCAGGTTACATTAACCTGGGTTGTCAGGGAGAATTTCTGACTATAGTCACGTACCACCCAATGTTTATCAAATCGATTCTCCGTGACTAGCTACATTTTGGTGATAACTCCAAAAGTTCATATAACTAGTCAAGCATAATGATTGCGTATAGGTTAAGTTTTGTGATGTGGATGAATGATAATGGATCAAGGGTTGAGATAGCGACGTTATATAACTGAAAGCGCAATAAATTCCGAATTAAACAAACAATATGACGCGTGGTTATATTATTTTTTGTTTCTTGTTTTTTCAAGAAAATAAATTATGAAAACAAAAACACAAACATATACATGTATGAAGATGTCAAGTCAATAATAAAGTTTACCTTTCCAAATGAAGCTAAAGTCATTGCCAATTTTGTTTAACTGTATCCGTCGAGAAACGATCTCTTCAATTTATTTTAAAATTGAAATATCATTACTTTGTTTCTTTTACAGTTAAGGGGAGGGAACTTTCCCTTTCTCCCCCGCTTTTTTTTTTGTCCCTTTAGCAAACAATAAAATATCCTCTTTTGATCTTGGAAGTAGTTACAATTTTAAGCACATAGAAATGTTATCCAACATAGCTTGCTCACAGCAAATGACTTACATAATATCTCTTCAGATATTTCTGATAAAATACTTAAATATAAAGGATTTTCGCTAATGTAATTTATTATTTATGATAATAAATTCCCAACTATTATTTCTGCAGTTAGAAATAATTTTAAATAAACTTTCGGTTATCTATGATTTCCATTCGAATACAATTAGTATTTGCCACATTTGAATTCCTCGCAATAACTTCTTTTAGAGAAGGAATTACAATAGATCTTAAAAACATTCAAGTTTTCTCTTAGGACACAATTATCATTTACAAGAAAAAATTTTCGACTAACCCTTTTCTTTTTAAAAGGTTTCCTTCATATCATTAATTCTGTTTTTCTCTGTTGATCTCCGCTCAACGGCTAAATTAATGCTTCTTGGATCTATGGGATACACATTTTTTCTACTCTTAAAATAAGCAATAAAAACATACTTAAGAACATTCTAGAAATTTAGGATCAAAACCGTATTAGCATTTAAATTACATTTTTATATTTTTCAACCAATCAGCTAAAAACATAGAATAGAACATTCTAGAAAAATAGGATCGGAAGTGAACTAACAGAAAATATTTAGGCTCGAAAATAAAATAGTAAAATACAAATCTGATTGGTCAATAAATGTCTACGCGCCAAAATTTTAGGACGATTCTTTGATCCACCTGTAGGATATGAATAACACAGAGTTAGGGAGCCATTAACACAGACTAACACACAGACTTACCCGAAGACTAAAACACAAGCCACTAAGCCAGCAAAGCAGTAGCCGATACTGTGTCCGGCAAATTCCTTTCCTTCCTCAACTAAAGTTCATGACCTCTCTTCAGATGGCCGAGAATCACATTCAAAAGAAAAACCCGACAAACTTTCTTTCATCAATGCGAGACTCTGTCGCCACAATCATAAAACCAGCTATGAACTTAATGTAAGTAAGAACGACTTATTTACAGACTCCGTTAACATGAACATACACACATCTTTAAACAAATTTATTTTCTTCTTGTCAAACTTTATTTTCCAAACTTCTTGTCAAACTTTATTTTCATGTATTTTGTTTGTTTTCATATTCTGTTATATGCATATTAAATTGTTTGTTGTTTAATGTTCGTTGTGTTCTATTCCATTTATTTCACGCGATTGTAAATTTTGTGTTGTATTTGAGGTGGGAATAATTAAGAGAGCAATACCCGTAAAGTATGAATGCACATCTACTGAAATAAGCAAAATAACATACAACCCCGACAGATCTATTTTTCTTCATTTGAATCTGCTCTTTTTAGAAAAAATATTCTTTAAGTTTCAATTAACGAATCTAAACACATCATTCTTCTTTTTTATGATGTGTGGGGATTTAGGAATTAACAATAAAACTCCCAACCGGATGTTGACTCGTCGGCTGCCACATACAAAATTTATAAACGCGTCGCCACGCATAAGGCTCCACGCATCCATCCGGTTAAAAATCAGAAAAAAAGAAAAATAATAAAAAGTAAAGTAGCCAATGGAAAGCGGTCGCGCCAAAATTAGAAGGATTTTGGAGTGACGAATTTGGAGCCGGTGGAGAGAGATAAATACTCAGGTTTTCTGTGAACCGGGCCAGTGAGGACAAAAGAGACCCAAGGAAGCACGTAAATACGATAACCAGTAGAGAAGTAACGTCCGCCCTCGAGTTAAGAGCCGAAACTACCTTTCTGCTAGTTCCACTGCCTGACCATAAAAGAAAGAGAAGAAAAGAAAAAGGAATAAGTACTCTTTAAAAACATTCTCCTCCTTTACCTTTTTTTCTTGATATCTGACTTTCCACCACTTCGAAAATTTACTACTTGCAAAGGGGAACTTCTGAACATTCAAATCCAAGTTGACGTTTTTGTTTTATAAAAATTGTTTAAATATTAGATGTTCCTTGTTTGTCTTGTGTTAAATGAAGTTTTTCTCATTGTATGTTGTCACACTCCAAAACCCAACCAACAGGCCATAAATGGTGACACACCGACGTTGTTTTTTTTACCGTGCCTAACATAAAAAAAAAAAAAATCACGTGCTTCTCTTCAAATAATTTGAGCTAATTACGAAGCCGTGTTCTTTTTTTTGTGCTTTTTCTTCTAAAAAGAAAAAATCTCTACGCACTTCCTTTTTCTCTGAAAATAATTGCATTTTCTTTTTCTTCTAAAAACACACACACACACACACACACACAAAATGGAGGATATTGTATCGTTAGTTTCAGTAAAAATTCCACAGTTTATGCATGCCGCTGTTGACGGGTGGTTCGCTATATGCGAGGCTCAGTTCGAGTAGAGGAACATATCAAACGAAACCACAAGATTTTATCATGTTTTATCTAACCTCCCTCCTGACTTAATCTCAAACCTGCCGACCACCATCATTACCTCAAAGAGCTACACAAAATTGAGAGAGGGCGTTATAAGCATGAATGAACAATCAAAGCCCGAGTTGTTCAACAGACTCATTGGTGCCACAACTATGACAGGAAAACCCTCAACATACCTACATGAACTGATAGCGACAGCCAGTAAAATAGGTGTGGGAGAGGAACTCGTACGGCACAAATTTATCCAGGTGCTGCCTACTGAGATAACCCCAGTTATAGCGGCGGTTAAAAACGCCTCTATATGAATTGGGTACCTTGGCGGATAAAATAGTACCATTTTTAAATAAAAAATATGTACATAACGTTACCGCACCACCACCATCAAAATCCAATTGACACACAGTCTCCACGGGCGCTGCGTTTTTGTATATATTGATGATATTTTAGTGTTTTCCGAGTCAGAAGAACAACACCACAGTGACCTCGAAAAGGTCCTCTCACTTCTGGAGGAAAACAATCTTAAAATCTCCATCGACAAATGCCAATTTTATAAAAGCAATATCGAATTTTTGGGCTATAATGCAAGTGCTGAAGGACTTAAGCCAACGGCGCAAAAAGTTAAAGACATAAAAAACTTCTCAGAACCAACGGACTCCAAATCGCTCCGACGATTCCTGGGAATAGTAAATTTTTACAGGAAATTAATCCCACAGGCTGCAGATGTGCTACTGCCTTTGACTGAAGCCATTAAACACAATCCTGCAGCTAAAACATTAGAATTAGGCCCACCTGAAAAAGAAGCATTTGTCAAAATAAAAGACATCCTTGCCGAAGTATCTGCATTGACACCCTGATCCAAATGCCACACAATACCACCTTGTCACAGATAGCTCCAACTATGCTGTAGGTGCAGCACTACACCAAATAATAAATGGTGAATCAATCCCTATCGGATTCTACTCCCGAAAGCTATCGGAGAGCCAAAAGAAGTACTCCACCTTTAACAGAGAACTATTAGCAGCATACCAGGCAGTGTTGCATTTTAAACCACAAATAGAAGGTAGAAATGTTACTCTGTTCTCGGATCATAAAACACTGTCCCTAGCTTTAAAAAAAGACACCAATGATTTTGATATACAACAGCGATATTTATCGATCATTACTGAATATGTTGTAGATGTGTCTTACATCAGAGGAGAAGACAACATTGTTGCTGACTGTCTATCTCGACCAGTGTGCGCAGTAACCATAGATCCCTGTGATTTACCAGCTATAAGCGAATCACAGAAAACGGATGAGGAACTTAAAACATACGAAAGTCAGTTAAAAACGTATGAAATACAAGGATCATCAATCTGGTGTGACTTATCAACATCCACTCCCAGACCCTACATACCCGAACCACTACGCAAGAGGATCTTTGACATGTTCCACAACATCTCACATCCAGGACCTACACCAACAACCAAGATAATAAAATCGAGATACTTTTGGCCAGATATGGACAGGAGTATACGAACTTGGGCAAAAGACTATCTTCAATGTCAACAACACAAAACTTCCAGACACACTAAAACAGAAACCACACCATTCTCCTTACCATCTGGGAGATTTGAGACAGTCCACATTGACATCATTGGCCCACTACCGCCCACCACTACATACGATGGTGTATACACATCTCCAGCCAGATATGTACTCACATGCATTGATAGAGCAACAAGATGGGTGGAAGCCACACCTTTACAGAACACATCCGCTTCCACCATCGCATTAGCCTTCCTAAACACATGGATCTCCTGCTTTGGGGTTCCATTACACGTAGTGACAGATCGAGGAAGCCAGTTTGAAAGCGAACTATTCAAAGACCTATCCACTATTATTGGATTCCATAGACTCCGCACAACGGCATATCACCCTCAAACCAACGGGATTATTGAAAGGGTACACCGAATCCTAAAGACCGCAATCATGGCACGAAAGCAGAGCTGGCTAGATGCACTACCAATTGTGCTACTTGGAATTAGGAATATGCCCAATGACCAAGGTTTTTCTCCAGCCGCTGCAGTTACAGGAATCCAACTACTACAACCAAAACTCATAATGGACAAAGAAGATCCAGATCTACATGGAAATGACATAAGAAAAATTGCCAAAGAAATGCGTAAGTTGGACATGGCTCGACTCTC
Organism: Sepioteuthis lessoniana; assembly: GCA_963585895.1. Lineage (NCBI taxonomy): Eukaryota > Metazoa > Mollusca > Cephalopoda > Myopsida > Loliginidae > Sepioteuthis > Sepioteuthis lessoniana. The sequence goes on from OY757927.1 coordinate 37,996,441, forward strand.
AGAAGGACAGCTACATACAACACAGAAAGCATTCATACCGGAAGATTTGAAGTCAGCAACCTATGTGTGGCTCCGAATAGATAGAATTCGAAAACCGCTGGAAGCTCCATACTCGGGCCCACATAGGGTTAACCATAAACAAACCAAATACTTCCAAATAGAAACACCATCCGGAGAGAAGCAAACAGTCTCGATAGAAAGGCTGAAACCAGTTAAGTTCCGTGGTGCTAACAACAATGGTAACACCGGCAGCAAAAACACCAAACGGTGGACAGCAAAAGACAATACATCAGGAGACACGGCATCTCAAACACAGGACAAACCCGAAGAACCTACTGTCACACGCTCAGGCAGACGTGTTCGCTTTGCGAAGCACAATGACCATATTTACTACACATAAAGGAGGCAATAACAAAATAACTCACCTTCCTACATAAGTCATAACAATAGTAAGAAACCTAAACACACTCCACGAATTACCAACACACTCAACAGAGATTCTGGCAATAGCTCCGCTATTTCAGGTGGCGATGTATTGTAGGGATTTAGGAATTAACAATAAAACTCCCAACCGGATGTTGAGTTGTCGGCTGCCACATACAAAATTTATAAACGCGTCGCCACGCATAAGGCTCCACGCATCCATCCGGTTAAAAATCAGAAAAAAAGAAAAATAATAAAAAGTAAAGTAGCCAATGGGAAGCGGTCGCGCCAAAATTAGAAGGATTTTGGAGTGACGAATTTGGAGCCGGTGGAGAGAGATAAATACTCAGGTTTTCTGTGAACCAGGCCAGCGAGGACAAAAGAGACCCAAGGAAGCACGTAAATACGATAACCAGTAGAGAAGTAACGTCCGCCCTCGAGTTAAGAGCCGAAACTACCTTTCTGCTAGTTCCACTGCCTGACCATAAAAGAAAGAGAAGAAAAGAAAAAGGAATAAGTACTCTTTAAAAACATTCTCCTCCTTTACCTTTTTTTCTTGATATCTGACTTTCCACCACTTCGAAAATTTACTACTTGCAAAGGGGAACTTCTGAACATTCAAATCCAAGTTGACGTTTTTGTTTTATAAAAATTGTTTAAATATTAGATGTTCCTTGTTTGTCTTGTGTTAAATGAAGTTTTTCTCATTGTATGTTGTCACACACCAACCAACAGGCCATAGATGTCGTATCTTCTTTTACGTCGAATTTTTGTTTCTTATTCAACGGAGTTGACGAATTCCACAATGTCATTCTATCACCAGAATTTCATTTTTCACTGGACCTCGTAAAAAGATGACCTTTCATCTCCCTGGTGAAGCTCGCAACTAACTTTTGGATTTCTATCTTTTTGGCGGTAAAAACGTTCTAACTGCTTCAACCAATCACATGTCGTTTCCCTGTCTGGGTCATGACCTTTGCGTTTTTCAGTTTATCCAGTGCTGTTTCTAGGGCTCAAAAACTCACCAATCGTCTAGACCATTTTTGGGCCTTGTGGCGTGATTCTTATTTTTTTATTAACCCCACTATGACTGCCGCTGGACCGTCACATAAGATTCACCAATGGTTGCGAATCTACAGTCTCTGTAAGTGACTTAGCACCAGCAAGGAATTCATTACAAAGTGTGGATGTCGTAGATGATAACATCCAGAGAGATTTAAATGATTCTACACCCACTAATGAAAATCCCAAGGAAAAGGAAGTAGATCGTAACGATTCACAAACTATCGTTACCCCAAAAATTGTACCTTCTCCAAGTGATCCAAATATTACCCCCCCTCATGTACTGTCAAGAATTCCTGATATACCCAGTCAATCCCCACGGGAAATTCGTAAGCCAAAGACGTATGAAGAACTGTGAAAAAAAAGGGGGGATGTACTATACTTATCTGCCCTTGGCATTTTGTTAATGTTGTTACCTCTCATACTAGCTTTCTTCAGTTGATAAATCGCTTAGTCAGGGAATGTTTGTTAAATAAATTCTTGTTAAGGAATACCTGTCTTGTCAACTCATTTCAATTATTGATTAAGAAAAATGAATTGTAGAGAATATTTCTGATATTCTTAAATTTACAAGGACATTGGCTAATTAACTGAAAGTCTGAAATGTTAAGTTGAGAGCATTTTGAATTTGGTGATAAAATTTATATTGAGTACAAAAATAAACATTAACTTAATATAAAAATATAAGAGACATATAGATAATAAGAGCAAAAAACTGCGATTTCTATTTGAATTCCTGAGAAATTGTTTTGTTACTATTCAGTGATTTATTTAGATTAGCAATCCTGTTTTGTTTTTGTCATTGTGTCTCATAATACATTGTACATTGTACATTCGTTAGTGGAAAGAAGTATAAAAAATATATATGAGTGCTCATTAAATACAAATCTAATTCACTTAAATTCTCAAGCTATTAATCATTAACTGCATTATAATAACTATTTTCTTTAAGGAAGTTTTTCTTGGATAAACTTAACAATAGTAATCAGCATCTATATCCACAAGGGGGATACTTATATTCTCTATTTTGCATTTTGAATAATTTAGATAATGCATAAGTATCTATTTTTTAAAGTCTTTTTAATATGTCAGTAAGAATTGTATGAAAAAGTAATACTTGCTATACCCAAAGAAATATACATTGGTTGGACAAGTAAAGTAAAGGCATAAATATTCAAAATAATTCAAAAGATCGGGGTTGCAATAGCATCTATTTTTTAGCAGGAAAATTGATGTGGACAAGTAGTGAATACAGTGGCTTCCCTTCACAATCAAATATTCCCAGCGTAGATTTAAGTCATAACTGAAATCTGTGTTGCGTTCTGGTTAGTGAACGCTTGTAATATTAAATAAAGGACAAACCACGATATGAGAGGACATAGAGATATATTCTCAGGAAAAAGTATATACAATAGAGAGACTATTAGTAGACAAGAACATAGGATTAGTGAAAACAGAATAAAGATATAGTCCAACGATAGTATTGGCTTCCGTTATTACGGTAGCAAGTAAGGTGATCTAGTGCGACCTCCAGTCTCCAGCGCTCTAATGCTATTCTTATAAGAATCTGCTCTTCACCTTCTAGTCTGCTTTATTTCTTTGTATATACAAAGAAGGCACAACATACTGCTAACTTGGTTTCAAGGGGGAAAAACAATGCCTACTTACCCGGGATGGGGTCCCGAAGGACCCGTACCGTAGACGCCATGGGCCGGCAGAGGAGGGAAGGATGACTCCAACGTTGCCCTCTTTCTTACGACCAGGCTCGCTGCATTCACCCACCTTTTGTTGAATGTTAAAATCCAAGCGTTTTCTATCGCATCTGATTTTGACCCTCAGCTGATGCCTAAAATACAAAACCAGATCACGATGAGAAAAGTTTGCATTTTCATACAATCCCTTGTTTCGCGTCGTTCAAATCACCATTCGGGCTACAGCTAGGATCGCGAAAAATACCATACGCTTCTCACCCTGAAACGGAGGAAGAACGTTGTCTACGACGTAACCAACGTCGAGCAGCATGAGTTGCTTGGGTTCGATGCGAGCTGTCCACTCCCCGACGTGATCCCAAAACGAGCGAACTCGCCCGCAGTAGTAGAAGGCGTGCTCAGCCGTTTCTTCTCAACCACTGCCGCAGCGAGCACAATCGGGCATGTCTGCCAGGCCCGCCTTGTAGTTCAAGTCGAGAAGGGGTAACGCATTCCGAACAAGTCTCCAGGTGAGCGAGAACTCGGAGTTGTTCAAGAAGCTCAATCCTGGCACCCAATTCCAGTGAGAGCGGATCTCCTCCGCCGTCCAGCCGCGCCGTTCGCTAAGAGGGTCCGAAGCGGAACTCACCACTAGCTCCCGATGCAGCTCAATCCGAGGCCATGAAAGGTCACTGGACCTAAGAAGGTTACGAAGGGCCGTTCGGCACTCGCGGACAAACAGTGCTTCGTCCAAAGGCTTTCGTCGACCTTCAGCCTTTGGGTCTGACTTGAAGCGAGGAAAAGTTCGACTCGCCTTTCGTACCTACACTGCGTCCCCCGTCAAGGATCGGCCCAAGTATGCAAGTCTTTCAGCAAGCCAGTGGCTCTCCAGATCAGGCATACCCAGACCCCCGTTGTGCATACGTTGGACACAGACCTGTCTACGGACCATCGGCCTTGCACCTCCCCACAACAATCTGGAGAGGGATCATTGAAACACCAGCTGACGTGCCTTAGGCAGAGGAAGTACAGCTAATCGGTAAAGGATCAAGAGGAAGACATACACGGCGCACGCCTCCACCCTGCTCTTTAAGGACAACCTCCTTGAAAGCCAGATTCCCACCTGAGCATTCATCTTAGCTTGTACTTCCGACCAATTTGGCTCCAGTTGGAGGTCGGGCCCGAACCACAGCCCAAGGATGCGGACGGGTCCCTCACTCCAGTGGAAGGGCCCTGGAAAGGTATCGCTACCCCTCCAAGCACCAAGCCGCAAACCTTCGCTTTTGTCAAAATTGACCTTAGCTCCTGCTATCCGCTCGTATTCGCCAACTGCCTTCTTCACAGCCTTTATATCCAGGCGGCGGGATACAAAGACTGTGATATCATCAGCGAACGCAGAAACCCTTGCCGTAAGAGGGCCAGCAAAAGGGACACAGCGCAGGGCCGGATTTGTTCCCTCATCCCTAAGCCTACGGAGCAGGGGCTCCAAAGCGAGGAAATAGAGAAGAGGAGACAGGGGGCAGCCCTGCCGGACCGAATGCTCGATCGCGAACGCCCTCGAACGCCTTCCGTTCACCTGCACCACTGCCTGAGGGTTGTACTAATCCATCTGCGGAATTCCAGTTCGAATCCGGCAGTCTCCAAAACAGTCGCCAAAATCCGATGGTCAACCCTATCGAAAGCCTTGGACTGATCTAAACTGATCAGTGCGGCTTCTGTGCCGTCTTCCATCCCCTCTAGGACCTCGCGAATCAAGTGCAGATTGTCCTGGATCGATCTTCCCTTCACAGCGTAAGTCTGCTCGGGGCCGATCAGATCGCTAATGACTAGCTGTAAACGATTCGCTAAGACCCGGGCCAAATTCTTTAACTCTGTGTTAAGCAGAGTTATGGGCCTGTAATCGTCTAAACCCTCCCAAACATGCCTGCCACCTTTCTTCAGCAATGTGATCCCTGGGCGAACCAATGGTTGAACATATCCGTCAGAATAGGTACAAACATTTGCGACAGCCTCAAGTACACATTCGTAGGGCAAACCATCTAGTCCTGGTGACTTGTTGAGGTCGACCTGCTTCAACACATCACGGACTTCATATTCAGTAACCACACCCTCGCAACTAGCCACTTCAGCCGCCGGTCGGTGAGATAGCTGCGAAACTCCTGAAGCAGGAGATTAGGACAGCAGGCAAAGCGATCACAAAAGTGCACCCGAAAGGCATCACGCATCTCGCGATTTGATCGCAGCACTCGCCCATCCGGGGTCTTGACAGAATCGATATACCGATCGGGAAACCTTCACACTTCTTCCTCACGCGCAGTCGCGTTCGTTTTCACAGCTTCGTTGAGAACTCTCTTTAACCTAGATCTAACTACGAATCCCTTGTAGCCCTCGCTACTCTCATGCTCAAGGTCCCCTCTAGCTAGCTCTACGGTTAGGGAGTCCCCCCCCCAATAGCCACCGCCCGGGAAAGTCTATCGTCTATAGATTTCGCCTCATTGGTCCCATCTAAATTGAGCTGTCGACCGTACTTGGTGGCGAAATCTCTAATCCCTTGTTTAAGAGATACCCACCACCTATTCCCAGTAACCGCCCCCACTAACGCCTGCTTGATTAGGGATTTTAGCCGCTCCTAGAAGTCCCGTATCTCCAGTAAGAAGGTATTGAAATTCCAGTAGCTAGCCAGACTAGGCCTATTAGCTAACCACAGACCGACTCTAACAAGTTTATGGTCAGTCCACGCTATCAAGTGGAACGTGGGACAACTAACGAAATCAATGTCTGCTCGTCTAACTAACATTCTGTCCAAGTAGGAATCTACTTTGGCAGAGGGTGAGCTATCTAGCCACGTCCACATCTCCCGCCCTGGGTGAGCCAGATGAAACCTGTCGACCAAGTCATGATGAGTCATAAGGCCGACAAGGCTGCTTTCACACCTTCCCAACCTACTAGCTCCCCACCTGACCTTATCTATCTTGGGATCAAGGATCGCATTCCAATCACCCATCAAGACTAGCCGCTTCGTATCGTCCAGGAACGGCGCCAACTGACAAAAAAAGGAAACCCTCTCTGCAACGATATTGGGTGCATAAACCGCAACCAGACAGAACTTGAAACTTTTAACGGCAACATCGGCCACAACCAGTCGGACCCCGTCACCTGCAAAAACAACGTCAACATCCGCATTAAGGCTGCGTCCAACTAGGAAAGAGACCCCAACGCTGGTGCGGCTGCCGTATGCTGAGAAAACGTTAAAATCACTTTCCAGCACACGACAGTCCGCATCGCAAATGCAGTGGGTTTCTTGCACTGCAGCGACATCTAAACTAAGGTTCTTGAGTTCACCAAGCAAGCGCACATATTTATGTTACATAGCCATATACACGAATATGGCCATGTACGAAATAGACATATAATGTTCATAACGATAGAACATATAAAGAACAAGGGAATCTCGGAATTTGAAAACATGTAACGACTTCTTGTTCAGAAACGAAACCTTTTTATTAACTTTGAGTTAAAGGTTTCGACGTAAGGAGGAGAGACACAATCTTCTATGCTGTCTTATTCATTTGGCCCCCATCTCGAGCGGCCCCCAAAGGGCGCAAGTACGCCTCGCGTCTGCGAGCTCTAAAAGTCGATCATTCTCGTTTGGCGTCTAATTCTAGACTCTCTTCACTTTCTTCAAATCTCCACAAACCTCTGCGTCACCCGTTTTGTCTCTGAGTATTGTGACATCTGAGTGACACCTCCATCCGCTCGTGCGCGCCCGCGTTAACACCTGCCTCATTGTTGCACCCAACTAACCCATGTGCTGAGCCGAAAGGTTCTCAAAGGCATGAACCGAAATCTCTCGGCTATTTTATAACACTTGCTTGGATCCCTCATTCCCCTTACATTCAACGTGGCAAGGTTTAAAGCCATTAGATCCACTTACCTTACTCACTGGCGACTATGGGCCGGAAATCGTGCGGGGTGAGGATGCCGACGGCCTGACGCTGGGAGCTTGTGCCGAGCTCAGTGGTAACTCGGTGATCCCTGGTAATTCCTCCAACATCCAGCAGGAACTGCACTTTTCGGGACCTGTAAAAAGAGGGGTGAACCAAAATGGGGACCCTCCCTGAACAAAAAGGTAAACATTCTTTTAAGGAGGAGAACTCCAACTCTGCCAACTTTATGCCTGTGTCAGTCTGACAGACCATATTCAGGAACTTCCATACGCCCCTGGTATGGTCGCCAGCTCACTGGACAAAAGTGGTCACCATGGGTGCACTCTTAAAATTGATTGGATTGGAAATTTTTTGTTTTTTATTTTTTCCAGGTTCTGCAGCGGCTTTAGTGCCTTTCAAAGCTGGAAGTCCCCAACTGCTTCCAGCTCTACTGAGCACAAAGCCGCTGCCTTCCTGATTTGTTCAATGCTGATGTCCGGATTCTTAGACTCCTGCCGGCTTAGTTTTCGTGGAGCAGGAGAGTCATCTGGCGTCTTTGGTGTAGTAGGGAATAATTCCTGGGAGGAAAATGAAGAGGGGCTAAGAGGGATGAAGTGCGAGCAAGGCTCGTTGATGTTGTTCTTTCACAAGATTGTGATCTTGGGAGGGGGATTTGATATGGACAGGGCTGTTTGTGGAAGAGTTCTTGGGGAAAAGTCTGTTGTGGGAGGTCGGGTTTTTGTTGTGATGAGTGACAGTCCATTTGTTGGGGAGGTTGTGGAGGTTGTAGAACTTGTTGAGGGAGAGGTGGTGGTGGAAGTGGTGGAGGAGGTGGTGGCTGCAGTGGAGCTGGAGGTTGAATCTGAGAAAAGGGGCTTACTTTATGATGAGATTGAACTGAACACATTTTTTTGGAGGCCCCTTCTCCGCTGTCCCTTCTCCTCTTCAAGTTAACTGTTGTCTCAATTGGTTCATGGTCTTTTGTTGTCTTTGTCTTCTTCTTTTTTGAAGAAGCCTTAGGTGATGCTGGTGATGATTCTGGGGTTAAAACTGGTTCCGGTGTTGGTAGTGGAATTTCTGATGTTGCTGGTTTTGTAGCTGGTTTTGTAACTGGAGTTGCTTCTGGTTTTTTTTTTTAAGGAGAGGTGGTAGCTGGACTCTTTCCCCTTGGTTTGGGGACTTTTTCTTTCTCTGTGTTATTTCAGTCCAGCCTTCTTCAGTCTTGGAGTGGTCATCTGTTTTGGGCTGGACTTGACCCGGTATTTTGTCCTTCTGTCCCCTTGCTGATGATGGTGGCTGCCATGGTTGTAGCGGTAGTAGTGTTGGTGCCGTTTTTTTGGGGGCAAAACTTGGCAATATGGCCAAGTTGTTTGCATCCCCAACAACACGGACGTCTCCCTTTTACCACCACCATCATTTGCCGGTCCCCACTGACAATGGTCTCGGGGATGGCCTGAAAGCTATCCCTTGTCAGGCACAGCCAGAACGTAAAGTCCCCGTAAGCTGTCCCGGCAGAGGATCTGAGAAGGTTAATTTCTTCTATACAGCCATAGGTGCTCAGGTAAGAGGCCAAAACCTCCCCAGTAATGAACGCCGGGACGTTGCACACCATGACTCGGATCCTACGGGTCCTTTTATATTCTGGCTATAACCTGAAAAACTTGGTTGTAATGTTGTTGGCTGCTGCTTCGACAGCCTGTTCTTCGGATGGTAGCAAGACATCCCAAATCGCGAAGCTCCGATGACAGAAGTACTGACAAGGGATGCCTGCTTTTTTAAGTAGCTTCTCAAAAGCTTCTTTTTTTGGGGCCTACCAGCCGTCTGGTCTTTACGTTGGAAACGACCAGTGAGAGGATCCTTGGTTCCAATTTTTGGACAATTTCGAGGATGGGCAAGATTTCATTGCCTTTGAAATATTTGGCATATTTTCCCACCCTGTCCCTCTTGTAATCATCTGGTCCTCTCTGCTGGACTTTCCACGGTGTTGTCATCGGGCTATTCTGCTTTTGTCCTGGCTGTATCGGGCTGTCTGAGTCAGAGGGGACTGGCAGAGATGGCCAATTCGAGCCAATTAAACTGGTATTCTGGGATGGTTCTCCTCATTCTTCTGGTAGGGCTTCAGGTATGGCCTTTAGAACTTCTTTAGTTGGGGAAGAAGGGTTGTGCCAAGGAGAACCCTCCATGGTTACAGAGAAAAGTAACCAGGAGGGTAAACATAATTTTTTCAGGACCTACTGGCTGCGAACTGGGGAGCAACAAACAAAATGACTAAGTCAAGTCGTAGGAAAGTCAGGCGTAAGACACAATGGAGACATGCTAGCCAGAAATGACAAAGTCCAGCATATGAGAAACAAAATTAAATGAGAAACACATGCAAGACAAAAATGACAAAGTCAAACAAAAAAATTGACAAAGTCAGACGGGAAAAAAAAAGAAGTTAAATGAGAAAAAAAAATGACAGTCAAACAAGAAACAGTGATAAGGTAAGACGTCAAATAAAGAATAGATAAAAATAGGTCAAAACTAGTTCTACCAAAAAATAGAAAATATCATTTTCAAGAATAGTACTCGAAGAATAAACAGCAGTCTTTCAGTGGCTAGTAGCTACTGCTATATATGGCAGATGGACTAGTTCATTGTGTGGAAAAAGGTGGGTGATACCCAACAATCTGTTTGGATGTATTTTGAAGTTTTAATAGTATCATATTAAAGGCTCATGTTGTTCTTTTATATGAACATAATAAAAATTCCTGAGCAAATGATGTTTTAGTAACAAGGCAAATTGGTTATCTTGCCCTGTTACATTAAGAAAGGAGTAAAACAAATAAGTGGACAAGAATATTGATGAGTTCCAAAAACTTTAATGACAGCTTGTGAGAAAACCCTAGACTGTGAGTCATACAAAGGGAAGAAAGCAGTTGCAGATGTTAGAGTTGGAATAAAGTATCCAACTTGAAGCTTCGAGGACCAGTTGGTCTAGAAGGAATGAATAAATGATAAAGGAATGATCTTCTAGAGAAAACAATGGTCTAAAAATTGAATGCGCTCTCCTCATATTGATGTTGGTCTGTTCTGCTGCTAGAATGAGTGAGGAAGAGCCTGAGAGAGTGTTTGCACAGCCTTTTATATTACCCAGGAAAGTCATTCGAGTAGAATGGCATAAATCATCCTCATTGGATGAAAATATAAATTGAAACCTCAACAGTCAAAATAATTCCCGCACTAAACAATAAATTTGAAATTATTTCTTTCTATTACAGTGTGTATTACTATACAAAAACCAAGGATAATTTCCAAACTCAAGAAAAGGAAAAGACAACAGAGGAAGAGATTGAATAAAAAGAAGAGATTAGCAAATAATTAGTTAAGTTGCAAGAGATCTGTTGAATTTGGATTTTAATCACTGCAAAGAAACATTGGCCAGACTAAATTGGCAAATTAGGAATATGCTATCAGGGATCTCTTTTTTATCAAAGTATATCCTCAAGAAACCATATAAGAATTTTTTTCCTTTTAAGTGGAAAAATAAACCTTTTGTTAAAGTTACTTAAGCATAAAATGTTACCTGTGCTATAGTACAAAAAAGCACATAACAAATTTACTTTTAAAATAATGGAAACTCATGCTCAATACAAGTTTGTACTAGTTAGAGAAATTTATTCACCATACTCATCAATGGCTCTCCCAATTAGAAAAACCTAACTCACTTATATTGTTGTAGTAGTAGTAGTAGTAAGAAGAAGAAGAAGAAGAGTTGAAAGTTTTTGAGATTTGCAAAATTCGTTTTCTTTTGTGTTGCATATAAAATATTTAGGCTAGATGACAGTTCAAATGAAGTTCTGTTTTAGCAACAAATTTTTGGTATTTGTAAAAGACAGTAAATAAATTTGTCTTAATTCTTATGTCCAGTTTTTATCATGGAAAACTGAATATTTTTTCTTGAAGTTCAAACAAAAGGAGTCAAAATTGAGATTTGTTTCTACTTTTTCAGAATAGCTAAATTGAAGGTAGCTAAAGATACCCACCCTCTGGATTCTACTGTGTTCATCTGCTGGTTGAGAAATTTTTCAGGATATTAATGAAAATTCACATGGATCAGAAAGTGAATGATAATCTCAATTTATTCACTGAACATATCAAAGCTCTCTCAATTAGAAAAATATTACTCACCTATATAGTTGTTTTTGTTGTTATATATAGAGAAGAGATAAAGTAATCTGCATTTAAGGTTTTTTGTTTCATAGGTTATAGTTTCAAAAATTCATCTCAATAGTATGCTCCTTTTGAGAGCCATAAATGTTTTAGTTTGTATGAGTGAAATTAATTTGGTAGAATGTACAGAAATGGTGTTTGTGCAATGTGCATAAACTTTTGTGTTCTCAGAAACCCTTGTCAGTATGCAACTTTGTAAGTAAAATTATTAAGACAATAACCATCATTTGTAAGGTGTAAGTTGCTTAAAAATAAGGTAGCTTATGGAAAATCCTTACTTCTTGTTTTTTTCATTGAAATGTAAATATAGTCAACATTTTTTTGGTTTATCCTAAAAAAATGTAAAGCATTGTTGTAGAATGATAGAAAGAAAAAATAATAACACTAAAAAAATGGTAATTCTGATAATATTCAAAACCTTTATTCCATGTTTTTTATCATAGTTATAGTCTTAACTTTCATACACATTATTTGCTCTACTTTATTGAATAGGAAGAAAATACTTATACAAAAATTTCAAGACGTCAAATTTTTTATGTGGGTTTTTAGTTGCTTTAAAAACTCAAACAATTCTTAAAAAGTATACAAAGCAATATAATTTCATGCTTTTTTTTCATATTGAAATGAAACATTTTTTATTATTTGTTGAATAATTTCTAAAAGCATTTAATTTGACAAAATCAAGTATTATAAGACAGAAAAAATTTACTGATTTATGGTATTCAGAAGAATTTAAAATCATTACTATATATTTCTTTTAAAAAATATATTCACACTCTTGACAATGGAAAGCTGTATCAGTAAATATTTCCTCTCAAGAAAATCTTTGCATGTAAAAAAAATGACATTTAAGTATCTATGGGGATATTAATTTCTATTTCTGGTAAATGATATGATTGCTCAAAATGTTGACATTTGTTGGATGAAGTGGCATGCCAAATATCTGATCACTTACCAGACCTAGTAGTACAAGGCCGAATGAATTGGGCACCCAATGAGACTCGAACTCACTCGTGTAGGTTTCATTTAGAAAAAGTTGCCTTTAGGTGAATTCCTGAGATTTTTTATGGGGGAGGTATGCCCAGATTCCAAATTCTGTACCAACTAGCAACTGATTGCAGAAAAGAAAGAAAGAAAAAGGAAGAACTTATTCAAATAATGTTGTAGCATCTTTCCTCTTCAATGAAGAAAAAAAGAAGAGTTTTGTTTATGCATGTTTTTTCCACCTCAAAAAAAAAAAAAGAAAAAAAGAAAAAAGAAGTTTTGCTTGTTTAAATAGTGAGTTGTCATATTGCTTTTTAAATCTTATATTGTAAAAGTTTTGTTTGTTCAAATTGTGGTTCTGTTTCCTTTTAATTTTTTTTATGGTAAATGAATTACAATTTGTATGCATTTTTTAAATTGTTACTCAGCACAAGAAATTATTGTGAAATGCCTTTTTTTTTGCTTTCATTGCATTCATTATATAAAATAAATTCTTTAAATTAAACAAGACCCTTTTCATTTTATGTATATATATTTTTTTTATTTAGTACAGAAAATTGATTCCTAATTTTTTTAGATGTACCTTCTTGTTACTTAATGTCAGTTTTAACTTGAAATAGTTAAAATTTCCTACAACATTCCAATATTAAAGAAAAAAATGAAAACAAGTGAATATGTACATACTCCAATATTTTTTATTATAAACTTAAGAGAGTCTAATGCAAATCTGAAAGGGAAAAACAATAGTACTTTTTAAAGTTTCGGCACTAACATTTTTTTTTTCAAAATAAGCCCACCAGATCAATCATCACAGTGCTCTACCTCCAGTCAAACATCTCAGCTGCCTGTTTGCTCAGCCTGTTATAGGAATAGCCTTGCTCCAAACACAAAAAAATGACGTCTAAAATGATTTATCAACAACTTCACAAGCAAGTCATGTCATTTAAATTTGATATTACTAAAAGTAAAATCCAAGTATATAGGGTGGTCGAGTCCCATGGCATAGTGGCCAACATGCTTGACTATTGTAGTAAACAAGTTTAAACTTCAATTGTGCTATTATGTATACTTTCGAACTAATACCTTTAGGAAAATATGAACTCCCTTACCCCCACCAGGTATGGGTTAAATTGTACCACTACTGTGCTTCTGTGAGAATGGTTTGACATCATATAACCCATGAAGATTGATATGCCATTTAACAAAGAAACCAAACCAACTATATAAGCACACATGCTATTATATGACAGATAACTAATACTCTTGCATTCTTCATTTTATTGAATTTTTCTTCCAAACAGCAGCCTTTATCCTATTTGAATCTTTGTATTTCCATCTCATCTTTGGTGCAAACTATCACCATTTACAAACTACAATATTTTCATCAAATCTTTATCTAAATATTGATTCTTGAATTTTAGGGAAATTAATTGTAATATGAATTGTTAAAATTGTAATATAAATTGTTAAATCATATCTTTCATAGTGAAATAGCGAAATATTATTTTTTTTACAATTAAAAGGCCAAAATGTTGTAAAACATATCCCCCTGACAATTCTTTTCAAATAGTTGAAATTGGATCACTTGTATTTTGGTTAGCCCTCCCACCATTATGAATTACTTTGGTCACATATCTGCTGGTTACCATGAGCACCAAATCTAATAAGTATCTAGCAATATACCTCATATTAATTTTGAGCTCTGCAGAAAACTATCTAAAAAAAAATGAATCAAATAAGAGAAAATAAACCTTATAAATAAACTCAGAGGTGCCAATTTTAGTAATGAAAATCAAACCCATGAAGACTTAGAGCAACAAATACGTGATTTCAAAAGCAACATGTTCCAATCAATAACTATACAACCCTAAAAATCTGAATTTTGGATCATTATGAAAAGAGCCAAGAAACGTTCCACGACAGACACTTAGAAGGCCTTATAGATAATGGAAGACACAGTTGTCAGCAGAACCCGGTTCACTGACTAATTAATGTAACCAACAGGTCAAGTACAGTTTGCTGTTACACACTCAAGAAAACCTGCAAACACACAGTCACTCGTGGATAGGTCACACAGCAGAACTCATAAATCAAGATTTTCACCGGGTAACTCTACTATGTCACCTGCAAAACACACCACATGCTCATATACAAGATTTTTCTTCTACAAAGATCTTTTACTTTGTAAGGACATTCTCACTCATATACGCTTACCCACAAAGAACTTTCACTTATTGTTTAACATCTTATTTATTTCCTCCATGCGGACTATGTTATTCACAATGCCCTTTCCATTTGTCCTTTTGTTACGTGTCTCACTTGGTTAGTAGGTAAGAGATCGAATTTTGCCAATTCTCTCTATAAGGCCGAATGAATCCTACAACTACATTCCTGGTTTCGAAAAAAAAAAAAAAAAATGAGTGTTCCAATACTGACATTACACAGTCTGGGGTGCTTGCCATAGAGCATTAGTTAGCAAGCTGGACTTTAGAGTTAAACTGTGAATATCTAATACACACAATATTTTTTCATACAATCTATGCCTGTAAAATTTTAATGTGAAGTAGTGAAATTTATATATAAGATAGTAAAATATTTTTTAAATCTAATTGTTTAAGACCTAAATCCTGAACAATTAAATTCTTTTATAATATTATCTTGATTTGGCAGATCCAATCTACAGTCTTCTTTCGATGTGTAATTTGAAAATAAGGATGAATCTCTCTCTTTCTCTCTCTTTCTCTCTAACAAAATGATTGATTATTACCGACCGTTTTAGCAAAAGGGTACGGTGTTGCTAATTTAATAGTTCTGAGATCAAATGCGTTGAATAATTTGCAATGAAATTAGAAGCGTTTTTTCTCCATTCAAGAGCGAATGGTAATGAGTTTTATCAAATCACACTTAAATCAGACCTTAGTAGGTCAGTAACCAGACACCTTGTTGTGGAGAGTGCTACCTTCGTCGAGGAAAGTGCTACACAGCTGGTTTCAAAGTGAGGCTGCCTTTCTCTTAAAGACACGTCAGCCATTTCAGCTTGTGGTTGTCGATTACCACTCATCTCTCACAGCTCGTATCGTCGGGAGAGAATTTTTCTATTTTTATTTTCATCAAAATATTTAGAAATGTCACCTTCAAGTATATGGTGGCTCACTATTTATGCTTTTTTCTTGTGTGCTGTTCTATGCATTCGATCAGAGCCAGTTTCTATTAACGACGATTTGGTGCTGAACAAAGTTGAGCGCAACGTGGACGTGTCAACCCATTTGATCAAAATATCAACATCGATCATTTTGGAAAATACGGGTAAAACAACTGCTAAATATTTTCTTTATGCCGTAGATCTTCCTCTGCAGGCAGATGTTGCTTTCATTGGAGCTGCTGTAAGTAATTTTTTAATGATCTTGCTATGAATTTGTTTAACCGGCAAGTTTTCTTTGAATTGAAAATTGACAAAAATATTTTAACTTTAATTACAAGAAGCAAAATTATTTTGCTCATTATCTTTTCTTTGAAGTTAAACTAAGTTTTCTTTAGCGAATAGTCTATTTTAACATGTTTTTCAATTCTAACCAACAAGCAAGTCATAATCATTTTATAGTTTTGACCATCTTAACCTTCGGAAATAGGGGATAATACAACACTTCTAATTAAGACTTGTTTAAAATCGATTCTAGTTTTTAGATTTTTTTCATTTCTCTACAATTCGTGGCTAAAAATAAACAAAAAAACTGATGATGACAGTTTATAAGTTAGGTAAAATTATTAGGATAATAACCATCATTTGTAAGATACTTCAAAATAAGATAGTTGATAGAAAATCAATACTTTTTTTGTTCCTTGAAATGTAAATATAGTCGTTATTTCTGATTCGACATTCTTTAAGTTTCGCATGACATAAAATGTTAATAGCAATGCTAATAAATTTAGCTAATTACTTAAAAAGCCATTGACCATTTCTTTCTACTTTAACTTTGAAATACAGTATCGACTGTATATTAGTTTTTAAACTTAAGTGATTACGTATTCCTGACTTAAATGTGTATTTCGTTGACTCTTGGTAGTATTAACGGTCAAATAAGATTCAAATTTCCTCTGGAGGGTCTCAAAAGTACAATTTTAAAACTTAAATCTACATTTGTAACTTTTTTCTTTCTTTTAATCTATTATTTTCCCAGGATATGGCAGTTATGGTGCAAAAATAATACATCCATTAGAATTTCTCAGCATTAAACTTACTTAAAGTTACAAGATTAATTCTTCAAATTTCTAAGGGGGGGGAAACTAGTGTATTATAAAGAAAACTACCGAATTGCGTGTGAATGTGATTGAACCAGTGTTTTCATTTTAACACGTAACCACAATGACGTTAAAAAAATTGAGAAAAAACGTATCAATAAAAGATGCTTCCTTAATAAGCATCATAATTCTTATAAAGATTCCAATAGAACATTAAGTTATCATTAAAATAATACTTAAAACTAGTAAGCTTTATTTTTTTTCATTGAAATGTTTTGATTTGTTAAAATTCATTTTAATATTTTATCGACGTATGAATCTTTCAATACGAGTAGGTATTTTGTATATTAAATAAACAAAATTTTTTTCTGACCGAATCAGATGGTTCAGATGTGCCAAAAATCGACATACACAAATAAAATTGCTTCAAATATGCTTCTAATATATATATATATATATATATATATATATATATATATATATATATTGTTCACGTTGACTTTCCATTTCTTTTCTTTCATGTTTCCTCTGACAAAAACTTTTCTGTGCTTGTGCAGAATAGTACACTCATGAGAACTGAATTTTATAATGATAAAAAAAATTCAGACTTGTAGTATTCACTACCCAGTTTTAGTCTCCTTCCCTCCCTTTTTTTTTAAAAAATACAATTAAATCCCGAAAATATATCTTGAACTGGCTACAATTTGGTCATATCTACCCAGTCAACTAACAACGATGGTGTAGAATTATAGCCAATTTGTAATTTGAGGGATTTAACCAAAGTGAAGCGAATGACGGAAACTTTCATCAGGATGGTGAATTTATTTATTTATCTATTTATTGCGTGAGTAATTTCATGTTTTTATTTCCTTGTTAAATTTGAAATAAAACGTTGTCGATTGCACAAACATTTAAATAATTTTTTTCTGTTGATTTTAGAACCTACTAAAATAGATAAACCACTTTATGTAAATTTTAAATTAACATTAATTTGTTATTTTATATTATTTATCGGTGTTCGTAGTTCAATAAAGAAAATTTCCGTTGTTTGCTTATGAAAGTTTTTTTTTTTTTTAGTTTTTTTTATGTACTATTACATTTAATTACCAAGAATTGTTTATCAACCGTAAGTAACATCTCAGTGGTTGGAGAGGGAAAGAATAAAGAAATATGGCGGATTGAAGGATTAATTTTTAGATATTCATTAAAAAAATGAAGCAAATAGCTGAAATTTATTATCTATGGAGCTAAGGTATTACACACACACACACACACACACACGTGTTTATATGTATTATTAATTTTCTCTTCACACCAATAATTTAGATCTTAGGTTTCACTTTTTTTTTCTTTTATCAACTGTTAGTGGAAAAAATGAATCATTAATATTTTACTAAATCTATAAATGAAACGCTTAAAACTGGAGATAGTGAAAATCTGATGTTGAGTTAATTACTTGTTTGGTTTTTCACAGGTTAAAGGTGACGATGAGAAGCTAAATGTCAAGAAGACCAATGTGAAAGGACAAAAGTGAGTGACTCCAAAGAATCGATTTTTTTTCTCAATAATTTCAGTTGATTTGATACAAAATAAATTGTAATATTTTTCAAATTTATAATTAAGTTAATCTTTTATATCTAAAATGGGAAGCTGCTGTCGATTGGTCAATTTTTTAAATTCTGAAAATTTATGCACATCTGTAAATATTGAGAGCTTGGGACTTTTGCACCCATATTTTGTTAATTTACCAAGAGTAGCCATCCATTTTCCAACGAAAAATCTTATGTATGTATTGAAGGAACTTATATATCATTGTTATAATTGCTTTTTTTAATATTTTTAAATTTCCAATTAAATGTGCATTTAACATAATCATAAGTCATACATGTAGGTGTTTTTAAAAATTTATTTTCTAGGTTAAAATTCACTATTCAGATTAATGGTTCAATTGGTTGATTAATAAGAACTTTTGTGAAACTTTAAACTCATAACTGTTTCACTAAAAAAGTTTTTTTAAGAACCTCTACAGTTTATTATTTGATCTTGTTTGCATTGATCTAAATGAAGAAGTGATTCAAGCATGGCAGTTTTGAATTTTTGCCCACTATTAAATTTCTCTTGACTCCCCCTCCCTCGATGTCCAAGTTGTTGGCTGATCAAACCCAAACTTTTATACCTTGCACAGATCACAAATGTAAACATATCCATATATTTTATGTTTAGTTGCCTGATGACAAAATGGCTTGTCCTCTACAGTATCCCCTAATCATGAGACCACTAGCTTATTTCAAAAAATTTTCTTTGATCTGGAGGCTATCAGAGCTATTTTTTGTCTATAAAAAGGACCTTCTGCCAATATCTGAAGTCTTGCAAATTTCAGTCTTCATTGTTTGTAAATGATTTTGACACCTGGGTGTTGAAATTTTTTCCTGACATTCCTTGCCCAGTCGGCTGGGGCTGTAGAATACACAGACTGCACCTCTGCAGAGGGGTAAAACCCTCCCACCGACGAGTGTCCTGGATATAATACAAAGCAATTTGGTAGTGAGGTGCCAGTGATGCTGGAGCTTTGGGGAATGTGAAGCACCCTTTCATTGCCATTGCTCCCAGGTCCACTCTAGCCCGGAATGGTAGCACCTGATAGGGCCCTATCGATGGGTTAAATAGAACTAACCTGCATACTTATGCTAAACTGAATTGTTTGAAATAGAACTGATTATTTGTAAAAAAAATGGATTTGATAATAAATAACCTACAAAGGTTGATATATGCCATAAAACCCAACCAACCAACTGACTGATCCCTTTATCTGAGTGTCTAAATTTGAACACCTGTTTCTAATTTCAAATGACTGAATTTTTGCTACATTACTTTGCTAACTACCTTTTCATCATAATCAAACATTATTATCATTATGTTCTTGGCTTCATAACTTTCTGGATGCTACAAAAATATTTTCACATCTAGTTTTATTTGATTCACTATTGCAAATTGTGGCAATCCTAATTCTCAAGTTCAAAAGTCCTATCACATTGAAATCACACTTTTGGTGTCTTTGTAGACATGACTTGCTTTTAAGAAGAAACTCATAAATTTAACTTTTTTTTTCTATCCAAGTGCACTTAATGCTGAAAACCCACTTGGATGAGTTATGTTGATGTTAATAATGCAATACCTTACAAGCATTTTCTTTTATTTGAAAGCTTTAATTTATTTTGGCTTGTTGGAACTTTTTAGAATTGGAAAAAAATAATTTGAGGCTTCCTTTTTCTTTTATTTCTATTAATAATAATAAAACTTGGTACTCCTATACAATAAATATGGATTTTTTAATAATTGAATTTTTCATTTTTTATTTTTTTATTTTAATTAAATTTAGGGAATATTTCTATCGTATTGACTTCTCTTCTGGTATTGAACCTGGAAAAACAGCAGCACTAGATGTGGATACAACATTTACTCATTCTTTGAAACCATATCCAGCCATGATCACTCAGGCGGAAAAGCAGTATGTTGTTTTAAATGCCAATCTGTACTTGTATTCTCCATATAAAGTTGCTAGTCAGTCAACTACTGTTACGTGTGCCTCTTCCAATGTAGAATTCTACACAAAAAAAAAACCAGTTTCCCAAGCTGAATCTGCTATCAATTATGGACCTTATCTTAATAAAGAACCATTTTCTGAGGTGAGAATTTTTTTAAGTAAACTTTTTTTTTCTGTAACTATATTCAAAACAAATTTTTTTTTTTGTGAGTTTAATTACAGATATTTAAAATTAATCCCCCCCCCCCAAAAAAAAATCCAGAAAAAGATACACTATTAAGTTTGTCTATTGTGAAATCCTAATTATCTTGTTGGAGTGTAAAACTCTATTGCAAATGTACAAAAATTAATTGTATATTGAAACTGTAAGATATCTAAAACATTTATTATAATCTTTATTTCTTTACTTTTCTCATATCTTTGGCACACAAGTTTGGATTTAGATTTTTAAAAATCTTTTCCTTTTTAATTTTAGGAAGAAATGAAAATTCATTTTGAGAACAATTCACCTTTCTTAACTGTCACCAGTATGGAACGTATCATTGAAATTTCTCATTGGGGTAATATTGCAGTTGAAGAACATTTCCACATGACTCATTCTGGTGCGGTTCTTAAAGGTCCCTTTTCTCGTTATGATTACCAACGTAATCAAGATGGTGTGTCATCTATAAAATCTTTCAAGGTAATAATCTTTATCCCCTTAAAATTTACTTATTTTTTTTGTCTTTTACAAATCTCATCTCTAAAGCTTTTTAACTTACTTTTTATGTGACTTTTTAAATATTGGATTCTTAAAAAAACCTATACACCTCATTAAAAAAAAATCACCCAAAACTCAATATCCTGGTTAGAAAAAATCTCTTATCTTTGTGTATTACTATTCTTTCACAGACAGTCCTACCTGCTGCTGCACGAGATGTATATTATAGAGATGAAATTGGTAATATCTCAACTAGTCATCTAAAAGAAATGGATGATTCTGTTGAATTAGAATTAAGACCCAGATTTCCTTTATTTGGAGGTTGGAAAACACAATATTATATTGGTTATAATGTGCCAAGTTATGAATATCTTTATAACAAAGGTGAGTCAGTTTGTTTTTCATTTGTTTTCATTTTAAAGTTTTATTCATAAAACTTAATGCTTGCAAATGGACTATTCAAATTTTTACTTTTTTATTGTCTTGAATTTGGCATGGTATTTTTCTTTCTCTCTTATTTTTCATCAATTATGGGATTTGAAGTACATGATATATCTATCATTTGAAAAAAATGTTGATATTGCACAGCACCCTAAAATACTTTATGCATTTGCATTTTTAATGGGTTCTATCTTAAAAAAAATGTTTATGAAATTATGAGCTCTTAAAATCCTGTCAAGTCATATCAAATAAGAGGAAATTGGTTTATTTATGAGTTTATTTTGTGTGTGTTTTTTCTACCCCCTCCGCATGATTTATCAATGAGACAAAGAAGAATTAGGATTATTCAATTATCTGTATTTTCATGTATATTTCTCTGGTTTGAGATTTGATATATTGTAAATATATTTTAAAAGTATAGTGAAACTTGGAATTTAACTTGGGTACCATTTGTAATGAAGTTAATTTTGTTACAATAAACTGGTTTTTAGCTGAGAATATCAGCTAAAATTTTCTTCACAACTGTCTTGATTGGGTTAATGTGAAAAATCAGATTTTATTTTCTTGGAGAATAAGTTGATTGTTGAGAAGACATAGCTGTGACCAGTATAGTGAGAGTTCAACCTGTGTTGTTGATTTCAAAGCTGGCTAGAGAAGACAGCCAGAAATGGTTTGACAATATTAGAAATTGTTTTAGGTTAGTGAGTGCAAGCCAGGTCTAGAATAGAGTTCTAGTTAAGGAAATGATCCTTTGAATTTAACTTGAATAATAGCTGATTTGAGATGTATTTTCAGTGTGCAACTAGATTTGGATTATGATGTGCATATGGCAAGGTTTTCTTGTCACAAGTTGGGTGTTTGGACTGCGAAGAGAACGTATTGACTCAGACACAGAGCACACAATTTGATAGCAGTTGGCTGTAATATAACTGTATAAGCATGAATCAATCAGCCAATTCACATATTTATACACTCATGAGTAAATGACTTTAGCATTTCATTGTGTTGTTGAAAATTAACTTAAGACTGGCATGTATGACCAGTTCAGATGCTGTATTCTGTTTTGTATAACTAACTGTAGATGCCATATGATAGTTGATTGAATTTCATTTGATATTCTACTATTAAACTGTTTATATTTAATCAACTGGCATCATTGTTCTTCTGGAAAAGAGTACAACTGATCTTGTTCAGATCATTCATCACCAAAGCAGATTACTACAGCTTATTGGTTGGGGAACATCTGTTTCTTTAATCTATAAGAATCACAACACCTTTAAGAAATATAAAGCTAGATGATCCTTGACTGAAACTGTACCATCCAGACAGTTTCAAATTATAAACAACCCACCATTCTGACAGCTGATTGAGGTTTCACAACACTTCAGGTTCGGATTTATATTTGTGAGTTTGAAGAGGGTCCAACCTAAGCTGCATGTCAAATAAAAATACATTTGGAGTGAGAGGGTTGGCTTCCAGGTTTGAGTTTATACCATAGCATTTTTGCTATTAGAAAGGAGTTTAAAATATTTGCTATATTTATTGTAGGAGATAAATATCTTCTAAAGATGCGTCTAATAGATCATGTGTTTGATGACCAAGTTGTTGATCATCTTACTGTGAAAATCATTCTCCCAGAAGGTTCAAAGTAAGTATCAACTCTAATTTTAGCTAAATCTTGAAAAATTCTTAACTTCTTGCTAATTGTGTTATGTTCAGTAAGTAATAGCAGTTAAATTTTTTGCTTTGCAGAAATTAAAAAAAAATTTTTAATTCCAATGTGAAACTTAGATAATGAATTTAAAAGAAATTTTCAAAACTAAAATCATGGAATGTTTTAGGTGGAAAAAAAAAAAGATAGTTAATGAAATTGATAATCATATCAACCATTTACTGTAGAAAAATTTTAAGCTGAGAAAAGTTTAACTTAAATATACTTTGAAATAATCATCCTATTTTGGATAATTCTATTCCTCTCCTCTCTGGCAAAGTTTTTGAATTTCTTTTTCTGTTTTGCAATAGGAACATAAAACTGAAGGCTCCATATGAAGTAACTGAAGGTAAAAAACAGTTGCATTTCACTTATCTGGATACTATTGGGAGACCTGTGATTGTATTGCATAAATCAAACCTGGTGGAACAACATATTCAAGACTTGGAGGTAAAATTATTCATATCCCTGAAATTACTCTCTTTGAAAAGATTCTTATTTTATTTATATAATATAATATTTAAATGTTTTTTAAAAATGGATTTGCTTTTATAATGCTTTCTACAGCCCACAAAAACAGTTTTAAATAAATTGATGAAGAGAAGAAAAAAAGATTCTCATGAATCTTTTTTCTTCTCTTTATTATTAAGACTTCTTTGTAAGAATGTTTTACATTGGCTGGTGTTTTCCTCCAAATTTTAGAACATTCTACAATTCATAACATTAAAATGAAATGAATGTCTTTTTCATAAATTCAAAATGTCTATAGATGCTAAATAGAGCCTTTTTAAAAGTTGCTGCTGCTTTTTTTTTTTTTTTTTTTTTTTTTTTAATCAACTGACCAGTTTATTTCTTTTGTATCAAAGTGTTGTAATATGTATTTAAGAGTTGTCTCAACCTTATTCTGGATGTGTCAACATATAACTAAAATGTTTGACACAACTTTCGACCAAGTTACCTCCCTTATTTTTGATTCAGTGACTGAATTGAATTATTTGTACAATGATTACTATAGTTTGATAAACTCTTTAACTTTTCCCTAGACAAATTGTCATTTAAAAAAAAAAATTTTTTATGTTGATATATTAAAAATTTATATAAAAATTTAGTTCTCACAATTTTATTTTTTGTTGCACACATATCAGCATACTGTGTTAACCAATCCATAAGTAAATTTATTTGTTTTGTGTTATTTGTAAAACTATCCTATTCACTCCTGATTCAGGTATTTGGCAACAGTTGATATGGTTATTTTAATGTTTTGATTTATATTTTTCTCAGCTGAACTACACATTCCAAAAGTTACTGTTGCTTCAAGAACCTCTCCTTGTTGTAGGAGCTTTTTATCTCCTCTTCATCCTTGTCATTATATATGTTCGCCTTGATTTCTCTATTACAAAGGTAAGTACAATATTTCAACATTTCCTAAAACTTTCACTATTATTTTGTGTGTGTGTGTGTGGGAGGAGTACTAAAAGGTTCATAACTGTCAAATTTTTTATTGTTTTGTACCTCTTTTGAATTGGCCATTATTATTTGAACCAAATGAGCCAAGCACTAATATATACATGTTTTTTTTTTTTTTTCTCTTTCCCCCCAATAACATTATTTTTAGATTTTTTTTCCTCTCTTATCACTAAAGTTATTCAATATTCATGCATTATTTTTTTGCAAATTGAATTATACATTTTTTTAATTTTTTTTTAACTAATTACCTTTTCTTCCCTGTACTTAGTTGACATTAAGATGATACTTTGTATTTTACATTTTGCTACCTTTTTAAAAATCAAATGACATGGCTAAATCTGCCACAAATTTACTCAAAACTACATTTTCTAATTACTGCTTTTTAGATGAATATAAATCTGCATTCTATTTAAAAATAGTTCATTATCAAAATCTTTTTAGTAAATAAAAGAATTTAGATATTTTCAAAAGGCCTCTTTTGACACTTGACTAAAAGATTTTCTTTTTGTTTATGTATATTTTTATATTACTTTTCTAATTGTTCTAGTGCATAAATATTGGTGCCTCCCCCCCCACCTTGAAATTTCATGTCTTGTTTTATTTTATAGGATGAAGCCAAAGAAAGCAAAATGAGAGTTGCAAGTTTGATTGAAGAAGTACAAAGTGCTCAGGACAAAAGAAGTGCTCTTTATCAGTCATATGATGATGCCATTAATAAGTTCAAGAGCAATAAAGATTTTAGTCTCTTCCAGTCAAGCCGGAAGAAGATTGATGCTGATTACAAACAACTTACACAGCAGATACAAAATCTGCAAGGCACTCTCAAGACAGAAGGGGCAGAGGTTGTTGAAAAGGTAAAGTAAATAATTAAAAATTTTTCCTAATATCATAGCTTTAAGAGGATGAGTACTTTGAATGAAAATACAATGTTTTTAAACCCCCCCCCCAGCTAATTTTATATACCAAATCACAGATTAACATGTTAAACTATTTATAAATTAAAATGTACTCTTGTAATATTACTAGAAATAAATGTAATATGCATTTAATTTCATGTGTGTTAGATTTTGACTTTTGAATTTATACAAATTAATTTTATTCATTAAGTCCCATTACTAACTAAAAGTTGTTGATTAGAATAAAGCTAGGTGTCATGTGGTATCTTTATTTTTGTCTTTTAAACCCTATGCCTGGTTTCCTGGGTTAAAAAATAGCTGAAAATGTAAAATGTTGTAATCTATTAACAGCCTGTAAGGCTGTATTGTTGCTTGACCAGATTGCAGCTCCTTTTAGGTATATGTACTTCTGGGTAGCAGCACATATGCCAGCTGCTTGGGTTCTAAGAATTAATATTTACATAAAAAAACTTTCATAGTTTTATTAATTTTTTGTTTTTAGCTGAAGATATCAATCAACATTTAATTTTGACTAGTATTATCAGTTATTTATCCTAAATCTAGTTACTCCTTGTTATCATAGAAGTTATAACCCAAGTAAGAGCAGTTAAAAAGCAGTTAGAATTAGAGATGAAGGGTAGTACTAGTCACAATTATTGATGATTACTATAGTTTTTATATATGTTAAATTTTTTTTTTAAAATTAAAGAGGGTTGCATATACTTAAAGCTTTCATTAATTATGTAAGTATTAATTTTATTAACTCGGTTTTTAAATTGTATGTTTACTTTTCTCTTTTTAAGGTTGTTGAGCTTCAAAAGTTGGATTGTCAGTACAAGGAACTCATCAGTCAAGCAGTGAATTATGCTGAGAAATTAATAAATAACAAAATAAGTAAACAAGTTTACATTGATAGTGAATCCAATATCAGCAAGAAACAGTCTGAGATATACCAGAAAATGGAGGCTTTGAGTAGTGCTCTCTAATCAAAATTGCAAATATTTCCATGTTTCAACATTCTGCAACATTTTTATCTGGTAAAATCCTTTCATACCAATGTTTTGCTTAATTTTTAAATAAAACATTCTTTAATAATATTACCTTTTTATTTACATTCCTCCTTGGCCATATTTTGAGTTCAGAATCTAATTCTTTTGAGGAAAATATTAGTAATAAAAAACTTTTTGTATTTAAAGTATTTTTCTTCTTCCTTGAAAAGTGACTAAAAAGTGAATTGAAAACCTGTTTTATTTCTTTGTTTTCCTAAGAAAAAATCTTGACAGTATTTATTGAAGAAAATGCTAAATTCTAACTTCCTTTTCCTAAAAGTTTGTTTCTTTCTGGGACAAATTTAGAAAGTCAGATTTTATTCTACCATGAAACTTAAAAACATTGGAACTATTCTGATTATAATGAGTAATGAATCGATTAACTTAACATTTATACTTAAGCTTAAATTTATAGAAGCAATCATACATCTTATGCAATCTAGAATAAATAATTTCTCTACTCTACCTTCAACGGATGTTTCACAATTACAAGTATAATTAACTCAAACAATTTAACTTAATTAATTTTTAAAACTTCTAAAGTATAAATTTTTGCTAGTGAAAATTATAGATAATTCTATATTTGTGTCTGAAATTCTGATCCAATCCAGTTGAGAAAAGTAGTTTCTTTCTTACACACATACTCAAAACCTAAAAATGGCAATGTGTACATTTTTTTTTTTTTTTTTTTGCACTCTTCAATATTTGTAAAATAGATTTTTAATGGTTTTATTTAATATTTATTTGTCCATTTGTAACCATTTACAACAAAGTAGTTCATTGATTGTTGGTCTGTCAACAGGTTCGAAAGTAAATAGGTACTTGATGAGATTTTCACACTCTTCACTTAATTGGAATTTTGGCCAAGGAAATTCCAATTTCTGTTGCTCTTCAATTATTTTCTTTATACCTTTGTTTTCACTAAAAGGCATTTTACCTGTACTCATGATGTAAACCACAGCTCCCATTGCCCAGATGTCTGCTTTGCGGGGATCGTATGGCTCACCAATTAAGATTTCAGGAGCTGCATATGATTTGGAGCCACAGTAGGTGTTGCTTAAAGTTGATAGTGGATCATGTTTAGTAAATCCAAAATCAGTAATTTTAATGTTGTCATTGCTGTCCAACAATAAATTTTCCAGTTTCAGATCTCTATGACTAATGTGTTGGTCATGCAGGTAGCCTATTGCCTCACTCAACTGAAAATAGAAAAACAGATATAGGAATTGCATTTTTCATATCAAGTAATAGAATATTTAATTGGGTCATTAGAAATTGCTAAAAATGTTTTCTTTTTCCTGAACAGTAGGGAAATTAAACAAAATAAATGAAGCAAACTTGAGCCAGCTTGGTAAGCACCAATATCAGCAGATAAAGTTTGTTGTGAAAACAAGCTTTCATATACTTCATTTTTATTTACTTCAGGCAAGCAAACTTGAATATTTATCCTAGTTTACTCATCTAAGTTAGAGAAAATCTAATCTTAGCATTTTCTTAGAATGTATGCCTTTCAGAACCATATTAAGAAAAAATAAGGATGTGTGATCTGGTTGCTACATACCAATCTAGTATACAAATGGATTGAAGAATTGGTAACAAGGATTTGAAATTCTTTGTAAACTTTTTTCCTAACAAAAATTAAACCTTTGCTAGACTAAATAGATTTTTTTTTTGCAGGGGAGGGGAGAATGAGTTACTTGTAACTTAAGACACTTCCCATAACTACCTTCATTCAGAAGTTGTGCATTATCATAATTGTTCTTGGTAGAGATA
Organism: Sepioteuthis lessoniana; assembly: GCA_963585895.1. Taxonomy (NCBI): domain Eukaryota; kingdom Metazoa; phylum Mollusca; class Cephalopoda; order Myopsida; family Loliginidae; genus Sepioteuthis; species Sepioteuthis lessoniana. The sequence continues at coordinate 38,024,556 of OY757927.1, forward strand.
ATGATCATGAGTTAACTATATGTTGATTCTTGGAGTACATCTATTTTTCACTTATTTTTATTCATACTGGGCCTGCTATCCACACTAAAGCAGAACGAGGATATTAATGTTTTTTTTATTTGTGTGTGTGTGGGTGGAGGGTTAGCAACCTTATAGTAGGACTGCTTCTACATGGTTAGAAGGCTCCAGCTGCCCTCCTATATCTGAGAAGTGAATTTATTCCTTTTACAAAGAAATTAGTGCTAAATGAAAACATTACTCCTAAAATTTTTTTTCTCCTCCCAGTTGACAGTTCAGGGGTTCAAGTTTTTTAATGAACCCAGATGGTAGTGACATGAAACAAACTGGATATAATTACAACTTTCACATACTAATTGGTCAATATATTTCTCTCTTCTGACTGAACAAATAACATTTTTTTATTCTGTACAGAATTTGATTGTTTGCTGACAGAAAATTTGCATTTTCTTGCAGAGAAGCAGTCGGTGTATTCTACTGGGTAGTGGAAGTGTCAGATTGATGCCCTTAATTCAAACCTGGTATAAAGGGAATGCTTTGGTAGTAGCAGTCATGCTATGCTCTCTGCCCCTAGACATAATATTGTACCAGTACAACAACTCTTGAATAGGACACTGCTTCCTGGCAGTAATCCTTTTCATACTTCTGTAAGCCCATAATGGTGCCATTTCTAGAAGGCTGATATGTTCATCTGAAATGTAGATGAATGTCCCATGTCTCTGCAAAAGATTTAAAGTTCTCACTAGTAAATGCTGTACTATTATTCATCAGGATTTCATCTGGGATTCTCCCTTAAAGAACATTGCCTCGAGCTGAGTCCTGTCAAGTTGATAGACATCAGATTGTGAGTTCCATTGGACCACAGTCAATCAGGGTCAGGTAATGGATGCTACCTTAGTAGGTTATGGCCATTGCCAATCTGTGTTACTTCAAGACTCTTTCTGCCATTGAATTGGTGCTAGATCAATTGCTCGACATTGCAAGCAGTTTTTAATGGCTGATTTGACTGATTTCTTTGGATGTGGAGGGATAGATTCTTCTACCAAAGTATGTAATTTTTCTTAAGCCCAGTTGCCCACTGTGTGAATATTATCTTGATTAGCTTACTGAAATTGATCCTGCCTGTAGATGCAGCACAAACCTATAGAATTGGCTTGGACTTGATCTTCAGTGACTCTAGCCGCATTTGTGGAACCCTGGTAAGCCTGTCTGCTTTATTCTGGCTTGACCTGACAACTGAAGCAGTATTCTTTCACCAGCTCCTATAACATGTGCAGCTTGCTCCATATTAACATCTCGCTTGTGACTTTTGTACTTACTCTTGCTTTGCCAGTTAAGGTATTTAAGAGCCCATGCTGCATGCAAAATGAATCTGTTTTCAAATGAACCTTTGCCTCCCACTGTATGGCCATGTTTTTTTCCTTTTTATTGTGGTTTCTAGCTCGGCAAAATTTATGTGCTGTGTATCTAATTGTTGATCCAGCCAACAGGTATTCTCTACAACAGACCCATTTGACTCCAGTAAGGTCCCAGTTGCCAAGAAGATTGTGTCAATCTACACATCAAACTACTTGCTGCTCATGCATCACTTTCCTCTACTGGGATTAGACTATTTCACTCTGACCATATTTTCTACTAGCATACTCCTGAGGGGCACATCATCTGTCTGGCGGGCTTGACTCCAGTTACCACTTGCAACCAGCCACATACTGGGAGGTGTACAAGGAGTTTGTTACAGACTGAGAACACCTTTTTAGTCACCATTTGAGATGTCCAGATGGCATTTTTTCCTGATCTTCAATCTTGTTGTACTCTGCTGTTTAGTTATTTAGGCAGTTGGGTGCCTTATCTTTTGTCCATTTCCATGATGCAGTCCATGTATTTTGTTACCGACGGAAATTTGTGCGAAAGTTCACTTCTTCAACTGTGTGCTGTGCATACAGAAACTGGCTCATGGGAGACTCGTACCTCCTTTGAGTTAGAAATTCTGCCAAGAGTCTTAATTGTGTCTATATTGATTAGATCAAAGCCTCCATTACAACAGCCTTTCCAACACCTATAGGTTAACAGAGCCAATTCCACACATTTGCATTCCACTGCCTATAGTTACCACATCAATGTTTTGTTTCTTCCATATTTAGCACTCCTTTCTATGCACTATGGTGTGGGAGCACCTGGAGTCTATTAGTGCAACAAACCTTTTTCTACAAACATCAATTTCTGTTGTTGGTAGCACTGACTTTACATCTTGTTGAGGGAGGAAGCTGGCCCATAGTTGTACACTGGCCCATTTCCTCGACAATACTGAGTTACATGGCCCAGTTTTTGACAAGAAGCAACTCGTGCTGTTCCTTTTGAAGTCCAGTCTCAAGCTCAAATAAGACAATGCTTAGCCAGGTGGCTGAGTTGGATGCATTTGTAGCACCTTGTCCTGGTGCTCTTCAGTTGGCTCATTTGACCATCTGTTGGTTCCATGGCTGTGGTAGTTGGTGCTGGCTTTGCCAGGTTATTCTTCCAATGTAGATCTTGCTTGGGTCAGAAGCTGCAAAATATTAATTTCTTCCATTCAAGAAGAAGCATGCAAAGGCAGCTTTCAGACCTCACTCAATCACCCTCAAAGCTTCTGTAGGTCTGCCAGGAAGATATCAATGGATTCCCCAGGACACAAGTGGTGCACCACAAATTGTGCATACACTGCAGAGAAGTCAGTGGTAAAAAGCTGTAAACAGTGTGTTATTTATTGAATCAAAATTGCCCTTCTCTTCCAATTTTTTGACATGAGAAAATTTGCATACACACCAATTGTGGTCTTTTTCCTTTACTACTGTTGACTTGGAGTACATCTAAACTTTTTATAGTTTTTATTTTTATTCCTATTGGGTTGCTATCCACCCCAAAGTAAGATGAGGACACAAATTTAGTTGCTGACAATTCCTTACCTCTGAATAACCTCTTTGTGGAGTTACTTTTACATTACTCCCAAAATTGTTTATCAATTCAATTTCATTTTATATATAAAAATAATTTCTTTCTTTCTTTCTTTCCCTCACTATAAATATTTTAATGGAAAAAAATTTCCCTGTAAAATGTCATGGATATTTTTTTCTGCTTTTGATATTTGAGACAACTGAGAACACATAGATGAAATTTTGTTGAATAAAGAACAGTAGTCACCTTAAAATTTAAACTTTTATATCAAGTGATAGGAAACAAAAACTTATAAAATGCTATTACACATATACTCTTAAAGATCAAATTGCTTTAAAGAGTAAATATAAAGTATATTTTTGATTTGTTTGGACTAGAAATATCTGTTTATAATTCTTTTTCTTTAAGCGAAAAAAGTAATTTTTAAAGACTACCATTATCACTAATTAGTCTCTAAATTTTTATTTTCAAAGATTTTAATTTCTCTTACAGGTTTTAAAAATGAAGAATCTGTTTTATGCACTTTGTTTTAACCCTTTAAGCCTAAATCTATGAAAATGATCCCTGCACTGGTAAACTGGTGCTTGTGTGTGTGTGTGTGTGTGTGTGTGTGATAGGGAGGAGTAATAAAAAGTACCTTTTGGTGTAACAGGCTCAAAAAAATTAAGATCAACAATTTCTTCTGGTATAAAATTTGCAGAACTAAAGAAAATTATCATAATTAACTTGTCATCCTTAGCTTTATTTATTTTGTTTTTGCAAAAGAAATATTACTATAGCTTAACTAAAATTTGTTTTAAAAACCCTAACTATAGAAATTTTTACTTTATATTCATTTACTGATGATACAGTATTAGAAGGAAGGTACCTGACCTTTTAGCTAACAGTTGGAGTCTGTATTAGTCAATCCAAAATTCACATCAGCAATGGTGAGACTTTCTTATGTGTATCCCAAGATTCAGGGAGATGGTTTTAGAATTTTTTTTTTTTTCTAGATTTGGTTTTCAATAATCATTTGTTTTATCATGAAAATTTAAAATCAGCCAATAGTATGTTATAGTGACTATAATGAGGTTAAAATATAAATAAAAGTACCAGCTATTAAGCACAAGCAATAAAATTTAAGTTTGTCATAAATGTCATTAAGCTGTTCAGAGTAAATTACAGTACCTTGATTTAGGATGAATGATTTAATTAGTAAATAAAACACCTGCCCTAAAAGTAAATGATTTTACTTTGACATTTCTGATAGATTTTTGTTCAAAGTAGCTAATAAAAGTGTTTGAAACCTGATTTTCCAATGTTTGGTTGTTGTGCTGGTTGTTTTGACTAATTGCTATTTTAATTTTTAAAAATTTGGAAGATGTATACACATTTTGTAAATTTCTTAGATATCTGTATCAACCAATTAGTGGTTTGGTAGACTTGGAGTGGTTAAGTTACATGATTTTTGTAGCATTCTATTTCAATTATTCTGAATTACTTCAGTACATAGTTAATTCTTTAAAATATTACATTGTATATTTCCACAAAGCACTAAGTATCATGAAATGTGTTTATGCATTTAGAAGTATCTCTTAATCATGTTGATCATACTTATTGTTGCTTCATTGCAAGATAATTTGCTTTAAATAAGCATAAAATTTTTAAACATGGACTTCAAAGAACAATAAATTTATTATTAATTTTTTTACTAGTATATCTTCATTTTATTGGCTTTTCTTCCAACTACTCATTCATTTGGATACCTCACATTAGGCTGGAAGACCATTGTTAGTGAGTTCATTTCTTGATGCTCTGTACTACTTGACAATTCATACTCTACCATTTGAAGCCAAGATTAGGGAATTTTTTTTTCTTTAAGAAAATTAACTTGATAGAACATTATCCCCTATCTGTTACCCTCAAAGGCTTTTCCTCTATTACTACTTTCAATTGGTCGGTCCTTTGGTTCTCACCACATACACATTACTTTTTGGATGACCATTTGTCTTTGGTACAGTTACTAGTGGTTTCTTTTTTTATTATACATGTGCCTGTCATAATTGTTTAAAATAAATGTAGCACAATTGTGTTGTATGTTCTCTCATCTTTCTTTTAAAAAAGATATAACACTGAAAAATGGTATTCGTTTTCTTTCTTCTTCAATGTTTGACTAAACTAAATTTTGACAAATTTTCTTTAAAGATTGTATTGAGTCTTTTTGAATATGGTTAAAAACTAAACTTAATGTCTAATAAAAACAAAACAAAACAAAAAACCTACACTTTTTTTTTTCTTTTAATGTAATATTTCTAAAAGCTGGCATTAAACATATTTCATTTGAAGACTGAAAATGTTATAAAGAAAAAAAATTAGCAAGGGCATATATAGACATGCATCTACTTACCTGCCTAACTAATATTTTGTTTCTTCTTTCGGGTATTGGGCCATAATTTTGGACGTATTTCAACATGTCACCATTAGAAGCATACTCCAAGACGATGTAAACATGTTCATATTCCTCAAAACTTCTGCAAAATTTGATAATATGTGGATGATCAAGTTTGGGCCAAATTTCCAGTTCTCGAGGAAGAAATCGTTGCAGAAAGTCTTGTGGCGCTTTTTGGCGATTTACAATCTTTATTGCTACTAATTCTGGGTTTTTTTTAAGGCTTCGGGCCAACTTCACTTTGGAATAACTTCCACTGCCTGCTCGAATGGGGGGGAAAAATTCAATTTTGGAATTAAAACTAATCCTCAAGTGCAAAACAAAAAAAAAATAAAAAAATAATTTACATTAAAATATACACTTCAGTTTGGAAATGAAAGGCAGAATTCCTGCAACACATAGTTGGTAAAAATCATTATCAATTCCCACGAAATTAAAAAAAAAAAAAAAAAATATGACTAGAATATACTCACTTTGTTTTTCACAAAAATTACATTCAGCATATTTTCATTGTGTGAGTGTTTCCATTAAAGCTACTTTGTTCCATTTTCAGATTTGCAAACATTAACATCATTATTATTATTATTACTTAATTTTTATTTGCATCTTGATAAAGATAGATCCTAATTTAGTTGTCTGTATCCTCCTCATAAAATAATTCTTTCGAGCAGGTCAACAAGATTTCATGGTATAACTATGAAGGCCATGTATAAAAATATATTCATAGGGCATATTGCCTTAGTTAAATTTTATCATGTTAATGACTAAAGTCACCAGATGCAAATCTTAATCCTAATGTAACCAATTCGTTGAGATAGGTTGAGTATTTCCATTGATAAAAGCTCGAATTTCAAATGCTAATTTTCAAATAGTCTCTTCACTGCATTGATTAGCGTTTCCCTCTGCGGCTTGGCGCCAGGTTATATATATAACTTGGTAAATACCACGTTTATGGGCTTCTGATAAATATCATCTTACCAAATACCTCAACTTGTAAAATACGGAAAATTTTTTTTTTTTTTTTTCAATCATTTTATTTAAAAAAAATGTCATGCGATAAAATACAATATATACTAACCTATACTATAAACTATTTTGTGACAAGTATCTAAATTTAACACGTTCATTTTATTAAAAACGAACAACTAAGAGAATGCACGATTATATTACATTCTTTGTTGATGAATGAAATATCTTTAGCTCTGTATCAACTTACCATAAGAATAGTTTGGTTCCATGTAAATTTGTTTTCGTAACTAATAGATTTAATTGTTTTTCGAATGATAAGGTAAGTTTCCTTTTCTCGAATACTGCTATTATGCGAAGAATTGATATAACTCAAAAGGACAATTGAAGCAGCAGATTGACTGCTTTTGGAAGTAAGGTTGTCTATGTATTGCAAACCAAATATTCATTTCTGTTGTATATTCTCTTACCATTAAAAAAAATTCCGTTTAACTTAATTGTCTTGTCAAACAAATTTATAAAATACTATGTAATAAATTTAATTTATACTTTCTGTTAGTTTATCCTTTTTCTTGTTTAATTCGAATGCATCAGCTTAAAATAGTTCTATGCAATTTATGAAACTCTTACCAAGAGAACCAATGACGACATAGTTGTGTTTGTGCAAACAGTCTCTGTAATTTGGTTGGGATTTTTCAGCACCTTTTTCACTTGGTTTAAGATTTGATTTCCTTTTATCAGACCGCACAACGTCACATTTGATTTGATCTAATTGTTTCTTCTGAGAAACATACTCCAAAGTAGAACTGAATGTTTTTGCTTTTCGTTTCCTAAATGGGGAATGCATCTTGCTCACTTTTCTATGGCAATGGTGCGTATTCCTCAGGAAATATCGAAAGTTTAGGGGTATGTGACATCACTCATTCCCCCCATCGAATTATATTTTTCCTTTCTTTTTTCATTCCTATAAAATTTCACGTGACCAAGTATTGATGACGTTACAAACACCAATGGCGTTATATTTGTAGCTTGAAAACATCTTTAACATCAATGTGATAAATACTGGACTTTTCTTTTAAAATAAATCTGAAATCTGTTGATCGGTGTCATTACGAAGGTTTTTCCGGTCAGGAATTGCGGATAAATCTTTCACCTTTTGCAAAGGTAACTGTTGTTTTACTGGTGAGGTCGCGACAATGCAAGGTTTTCAAACGGACATTCTTTGATTTTCGTTGAAATGTCATCTAATTTGTTTAAATCTTTTTCATTTTGGTTTGTGTCTGATTTTATGAATTTAAAAGCAAATTTTATGATTACAGTTATAATCTGGTTGTTTGGTTATGTTTTATGACGTATCAACCCGTTTCAGGTCATTTAACGCCGAATTAAATTTCAAACAATTCAGTTTAGTATAAGTATAATCTTTAAAAAACAGTTAAATGTCAAAAAGGTTCTATTTCGAACAATTCAGTTTAGCATAAGTACGCAGTTTAGTTCTATTTGACCCATAGGTGCTACCACTCCGGGCCAGAGTGGATCTGAGAGCTATGGCAATGAAAGGGTACTCCGCATTCCCACAAACTCCAGCATTACTGGAGCCTCACCATCAGATTGTTTAGTGTCATATTCAGGACACTCGTTGTTGGAGGAGGGTCTTACCCTTCTGCAGAGAAGCAGTCGGTCTATTCTACAGACTCAGCCGATTGGGCAATAATAATCTGGATTTTCCAAACTAATGCATTAAATGTTAATACTTAGAGATTATTTTAGAGTTGGTAAAAAGCGTAATTTTACTGATATTCAGCTTTGGACAAATTGAATTCAGAATAAGGGCAAACTGAGTTTAGAAAAGCATGTGACCGTTTGCATTAAATAGATTTTAAACCCCCAGACACGCGAACGAACACGACAAAGTAGTCTTTGCTGTCTTTTTTCTTCATTAGAGATAGGAAAATGTTTTACAGCTGGTAAAATTGCGTTGTACTTGCATATATCCTATTTCTTATTTAGTTAAATTTCTACTAAATAAAAATCAAAATGACTCTTAGAGCGTAAACTTCTATTAATATTTAACTATTTAACTATTCTCTCGATATTATTTTCATGTATTTTGAGTGAATATACAATAATGATGATGATAATATATTATGTACCATTTTGAGATTTAATTCCTAATGTGTTGGTGTCTACATTTTAACTGCATTATATATATATGGCAAAAAATTACAGGCAGCCGTGTATACTGGATGGTTCTGTACTCTCCCACTTGTAGAAATGAACTCAGTTGGATGACGTATGTGTGACGCAAAAATAAAAAAGGTAGTGTGGCTCTAACAGCCATGGGACACGTCTGTTTGATTATAGAATCATTTTTAGGCTAAAATGATTGCACATTCTGTCTCAAAGGTGGCAACTGCTCTTGGTTTTTCTTGGGCATCAGTTGTAAGGGTGTATTAGGAATATCGAAATTCTGGAGAGACATGCGTGACTCGCGAAAACTGAGTATCCACAATTACAGGAACAACGGGGAGGCTGGTGAATGATAACGATGGTTATAAATGAAGGAAAAAATTACATCAAATCACATCCCGATACAAAATTGGTGTGGCCCAACCCATCAATCAACATAGCGTATATCATGGGGTTTGTTAGTCGTAATTTGCTTAGGCGCTTGTTAGAAGTATGAGGTTTCGTTGTCCTCTATGAAATACTGTTCTATGAAATACTGTCAACATGATATCTGGTATGATGAATCATATTTTGAACGAGATGGTACGTTTTGAAGACCGTATGAAGCTTTGGATTCAGTTTGTCAGTAGAGAAGTGAGCTAGCTAATGGTGACAAATGGTGCCGGGCTTGTTCTTTTGAAAGGTTCCGAGTGCTACTAGAATCTGTCTTGACAGGTGTAACATTTACGTCACTTTATGTTTGCTATGCTGCCTGGTGGTGATAGTTCCAGTAAGATAATGCATTGTCCCAATTGTGCGCGACTAACACGAAACTTGTCCTAAGAACACTGGGCTGACTTCTAAGTACTTCATTGGCCTTCGCATTTCCCAGATTTAACCTCCATTAAGCACGTATGGAAAATATTGTTAATATTCATTAGGTCATGTAAAAAATGAAATATTGGTAAGGAAATATTGTTATACCGGCCAGGAGTAAGATAGGCATAATTCTAGGTTAAAAAGAGTCAGGTGTTTTGCTGTATGACTAAGAGCAGAAAACTAATTAAAAAGCGGAGAGAAACCAGAAGAGCAAGGAAGCAGGACAAATAGATCCCTGCTTTGAAGCGGAAATTTTCACATCAGTTGGTGGATAGAAGTCAGTAAGAAAAGGTTGGTCAGTCAATTGCGAGCTTAGAGAGAGAGAGAGAGAGAGAGAGAGAGAGAGAGAAACCATTGGACAGCTGATCTGGAAGTTGGGATTAAATATCAGAAATTAATAGCTGGAACACATCCGGTCAAGCTCGAATTTCTGATAAAATACAAGTGCGAAGAGAACTGCAGGAATGTAGCTGTATGCCAGACTCTTGTACAAAATGGTCTAGTTATGGGAGACAGAAGATCTCTAGCACTAAACAGGAGCAGAATGATAGTGGTCTGGGCTCTCAATCAGAAGGAATAATTGGTCTCCTTAACTCTTCTATTCATTTCATGTAGAATCTTAATCAGACATTTGTTTCTAAAACTCTGTAGCTTTAGGCAATATAATTATCTCTCTTTGACAGAGAATGTATGTAAAACGTAAAGAGGGCTGCATCAGGGTCATGTAACAGTCCCTTTAGAATTTGTCATGCAAGTTGCTGCCGAATTTTCGACCACTAATGACATTCATCTTCAGGAACAATAAGAATATTCATAACTCTTCCCATACCCCACCGGGACGTAACAATGAGCTTTTCTCCGTTGTACTTTTCCAGATACCGCTTGCCTGGGGAAACATGTGTCTAATTCTGTATGTTGGGATATATTATTGTTACCTTGTGTGTATAGTGTAGATGTGTTTTACAGTCATTCCCTACATATCTATGCGTTGTTTTTTCTTTTCTCCCGTCTTGCTATGATGTTAGTATATTAATATACTAATACATATATTGGGCCTTTAAATTAAGCAGTTTTATGTCTTTATATATATAAAACGAAGAAATTAAGCGATGTAATTATGCTTCACTTTATACATGAAAATATAATAAAATGGAATTAAATTTTTAATCTCCCAGCATTCTATGAGAGAGAATAAGGTTCTACAATAACCCCAATTTGTTATAAATCTCTCATCGTCTAGTCAGCATATTAGTAGTAACCCCGGCGTACGAATACTTTTACAAAATCTAAAAATAAAAAAATAATACCAGACAATGAAATGCAGTTAAGCTACTCGTATTCATAAAATCAAAAGTCATAACGTGGTTCTCTATCATGGAAGCACAATTTGCCATCACTAAAATACATGCATGCTCACAAAGTTTTGCCATGTGCTGACAGTATTACCACCGGAAATAGTCAGTAGGATACAACCTACATTATTACAATCAGGAGATATGAGTAAACTAAAAGAAGCCGTCATTACCTTACATGAAAATTCTAAACTAGAGATGTTAGACAAATTAACGCTTACGAGTTGACCGTCTGCGTATTTAAACGATTTAACCGCATTAGTAACACGGATGGGGATAGGCAGTGATATTATAAGACATAAATTCATCCAAGCTTTGCCAATCAATATTATATCAACCATAGCAGCGCAGACTTAGAGACTGACTTGAAAGAATGGCTGAAGACTTACTATATTTCTATTAGGAAGATTCCAAACTTATTCAAAACTACACACTGTAAAAGAAAAGAAGAACTATCATAATAATGATTAATAGTATCAAGCCAAGATCAAAAGCGAAAAATATGTAGAGCACACATTTATTGTGCATGCAATGCAAAAGACATGGAGCAAATGGCCGAATTAATGAGACGTTAAAATTGAACCGGTTTCACGCCCACCTTCACTAGCAACGGTTGAAAAGGTAGAAAACTCTTAAGGTGGGAAGAGAGACTCTACTCATCCGCCATTTCTGTTACTATCTATACATCTAGGGGCTCAAGGCATTAAGTTCGTTATAGATACAGAATCTTCAGTTTCTGTTATTCCAAAGCCGTACCTGAATAAAGCAGTCACTTATCTTATGAATATTTCTTTAGTTCAGCAAAAAACATAAAAATAGAATGCATTAACTTTAGCAATAAAGAACTGATCAAGAGAATTTACCTAGACATTTATAGTTGCTAACACGACGAAACCACTTCTTGGATATAACTTTCTGAATGCTTTCGGACTGATAGTAAAAACAAGGTAATAGATATAACTACGAGTAGATAATCCAACGCTGAATCATCAAACTGTGTTCTAAGCGTTTTAATTCACTAGGATAAGAATACAGAAAGAATATTACAAAAAGTGAGAGAAAAATATCCAAATTGATATCTCTACAGAGGAACCCGAACGTTAAAAAAGCTTAAAGTTTTCCGCACTATCAATCATCCTACATTTACAAAAACAAGAAGAAGTTTAATGTCATCAAGGGTGAATTTAAAAAGTTCCAACAGGCAGGTAAAATCTACCTCCCCTTGTCAAAGTGGAGTTCAGCAGAACATATGGTACCAGTAATTGACAATTGGACAATATTCCAAATTCTGACCGTCGCCTGGTTCCAAATATAAATTCCTTAGCAGCAAAACTTGACAAGAATTTTCTCCAAAATAGATTTATTACCAAATTCAGTTCACTAGTACTGTTCTCGCAGAATTTGATTCATTTTAGTCTAATTATGTCTTTTGGATTAAGAAATGCTTCAATCACTCTTCAGAGAATGATAGTTTCCGTGATTTCAACTGTACATATGTGTACTTCGATGATATTCAAATATATCTGAAGACATGGAAACCCATTCCAAACATCTTGATCACATGTCTTAAAAACTGAGTAAATACGACCTAAACATCTTTGTTTCAACGTGAATTTTCAGTGCTATCAAGCTTGACCTCTTAGGATTTAATATTACTTACGAAGGAATTAAACCCAAGGCTGCTAAGCTTCATGACCTTTAACAATCTTCCTCTTACCAGTGATTCGAAGTCATTGTCATGATTTCTTGATATGGTCAATTTTTACAGAAAACTAATTCCAAATTGCTGTGAATTAATTTCCCACTCGCTGAATGTATTTCTTTGAATATCAATGCGAAACAGATTGCATTAACAAGAAGATCCTGTTTCATTCTAAGGAAGCATGATCAAACATAACAGCTTTAGCATTTCCGAATTGAAAAATCTGGCAGCTTGTGACAGTTCAAATTAAGCGCTGAGTGCCACCCGTAGAGTTATCCCCCTTTCACAAATAACTTACTTCCAGTAATATAAGAAAGTCGGCAGCCGCCATTGTTAATAACTAATATCAGTCCCCTCTCTTCATTATACTTCTTTACATAAATACCTCCTGCGCAAAACAGCACATGGCGTCAGAAGTGGGATATAAAAAAAAGAAGAAAGAAGAAATTCAAATTAATTGAAGAAAAGAAAAAAAAAAAAAAAGAAACGAAACAAACAAGTCGAAACTGCTACATCCTGTTTCAGGAATCGAAAAAAACAACAAAAAAAACAAAACAAAAAAACAAAACAAAACAAAACACGATAACTTGAAAGGAAATGCATTTTTTCTGAGAACTGTAAGTTTTATTTTCTTTTAATCAACTTCAATAATTGCCATGAGGCAATCTTCAGTTAATGTACCACCTCCAGGGAAGAGGAGTTTAGTTGGAAACGTCGCTAACAACTGGCGAACGTTTAAACGTAATTTTTACCATTACTCAATAGCGAGCAAACTCTCGAAGGAGGCCGATACTAAATATCAGGCTTCAGTTTTTTTGGCAGCGATAGATCAGGATGTATTTGACATATATGATGGCTTAGAATTTGTCTATGAAGAAGATAAAATGGACTTAGAAATCGTTATGAAAAAAATAGGTTTTTGTGGGCGAAACGCACGAGGCGTTCGAGTCATATAAATTTCACCTACGGAAACAAGAACCAACAGAAAATATTGAAACCTACGTAGTTGCTTTAAGTCAATTAGCAAAAAACTGTAATTTTGGCCAGCTACGAGACAGACTGATTAGGGATCAGGTCGTTGTTGGAGTTAGAAACTGCTATCAGAAAATAAGTAACTTACTCTCAAAAGTGCCAGCAAATTGGTAGAGCCCACGAAACATCTAAGCAAAAGACAAAAGCTATTTCCCCAAGCGCTGATACTGACGTGCAAATAAACTGAGTGAATAAAAATTTAAATAAAAGATACCCTAATAAGAATAAAACGGAAAAGAAATGCATATGATTTGAAAAGTTTCCTGCCCACAACAGGAATGACTGCTCAGCAATTAATATACGCTACAGACAGTGTTCCAAAATTGGGCATTATGCGAAGGTTTACAAGAACAAATCTGAAGTTAGGTAGCATGAAGAGGACGATTTTCTGGGTTCAATTACACTGGATAAAATTAATTCAGTCAAAGGATTAGAAGAATTAGAATAGCAGGCAAAAATAAAGGTCACCACAAAAGTTTGCCGCAAAATCATCAATTTTCGATTGGACACAGGTGCAGACGTGACAGTAATTCCCGACCGGAATTTTTAGAAAAAAATCCCCAATTGTATGGGAGACGAATAAAAAATAATATGGACCTGGTTACAAAGAAATTGAGGTCATAGGGCGTGTAGAAGCTATGTTAGATAATGGAAGAAATACCTATTCGTCGTGAAAAATTTGGATGAACCACTACTGGAAGGACCAGCATTAAAAATAGTAGGGAAAATTAATGCTATCAATAATGTGAGTCACTGATACAAAAACGACTTTCCAAGAGTGTTCAAAGGCCTTGGAAAATTGGAAAACGTATACAAGATACACTTGGATGAAACAGCCCAACCGTTTTCTATTGCCACCCCAGAAGACTACCACTCCCTATGAAACAAAAAGTAAGAAACTGCAGTGTATGTGAGAAGGAAAGAAAATATCCCCCAGAACTACTAATACCCTCAAAGTTACCAGACTACTCAGGGAAAAAGGTAGGCATGGATTTGTTTGAATTGAAAGGACACACATATCTGATAATCATTGATTATTATTCTAGGTGGATAGAAGTATCCCTCTTACAGAAAACCACTTCAGGCAGTATAGTTAATAACTGCAAATCAGTATTTTCCTGGAATGGGATTCCAGAATTAGTGATATCGGATAACGGTCCGCAATTCACATCAAAAGAGTTCTTGGACTTTTCAAATAGGTTTGGCTTTGTACATCTCACCAGTAGCCCCCATCATACACAAGGAAATGGAAAAGCAGAACGGGCGGTACAAACCATTAAGAACTTACTAAAAAAGGCAAGTGACTCATATATAGCACTACTAAACTATCGCAGTACTCCCCTCCAGTATGGTAAAAGTCCTGCAGAATTATTTATGAAAAGAAAACTCCGAACTCAAATTCCAACCATCTCTGCAAAATATAGATTCTGTTTGTACAATGCTGAGAAATATAAAAGCATAGACGCTAAGATCAAAGAAAGACAAAAAAAAAAAAGAATTTCGACAAGCGTCATCGAGTTAGAAGAGCAGCCAGTTTGGGTAAACATACTAAAAACTACTCAAGCTAAAGTAGAAAAGTCCCTATCTCCAATGTCAGTTCCAGTGAAAACTGATTCGGGACTACTTCGATGAAATAAAAGTCATCTTCGTAGAAGAAATGACCAAACCAAGTTTTCTCAAGTAGCCATCCCGCAAGAAGTGTCGACCAAATCTATCCAGAGAAGTTCCTGAGTACAGTCATGACGACAGCACGACGAACAAGTTGACCAACCAGAAATTCAGCTCACTGCGCTGAGTGAAGTCTCAGCCAACACAGAAAGTCCACACAGTAAGATACAACAGAAGGGATCGGAAAATTCGACCACCAAAAAGACTTTCACGCTAAAATTTAAAAAAGAACTTTAAAAATTAAAAAAGTTGATGTAGAGTTATCCTCCTTATACAAATAACTTACTTCCTGTAATATAAGAAAGTCGGCAGCCGCCATTGTTAACAGCTAATATCAGTCCCCTCTCTTCATAACACTTCTTTACACAAATACATCCTGCGCAAAACAGCACACCACCCTACACCAGAAAATAATCAACTTGTTCGAATCGGCTTCTGTTTTTAGGAAATTGTCATAAACTCAACAAAAAATATTCCACTTTCGATCGTGAATTATTTGTTGCATACTTAACGGTATTACATTTGAAATATCTCATAAAAGGCTTGGATACGCGTTTGTTTACTTATTTTATACTACTTTGCAGTACTTTTGGAAGTTATTCATCGCTAAAATCCGATAGACAACGACGTCATCTCAGTCTAATAAGCGAATATGTTACTGAGATGTCTCACATGAAAATATTATAGCAGGCTGTTTGTCTAGACCCGCAAATCCAACTACAATAGATTTATGCGAATTGCAGAAAATTGTGAAGCAACAAAGTATTGATGAAGAAATTAAGAATCTACAGAGTCACATAGAAATCAAGTTATATTACGCGACGTATCACAATCGTTCCACGACTTTTCGTTCTACAAAGGTTCAGGAAATTAGTATTTGATAGTCAACATGAATTATCACACCCAGGGATATCGGCTTCATGACGCCAAACAAAGTCAAGTTATTATTGGCCACGAATGAACAAAACTGTTAAAAAGATGCTGAAAGGAGAGTTGTCGTGACTTGTTCACAAACGTAAACAGATCGGATTACTTACACCCTTAGAAACATTACATCCGGCTACGACCGGACATGATGAAACCGACATGACCCTGACTGGCTGTAAAGTCTTTATATCTGAGGTAATAGATACTTGCTAGGTATGGACTATTACCAATATGAATCGATAGGATGGATGGTGATTAAAGACAGAGCGAGAACGAACATCTGCTGCTATGCCTGGTACATTCCTTTATTGACTAAATCCCCCGGATGTGGTAGGGGCCGTAACCCGTGTGGCATCAGAGGTTATTTCCCTTTTGTTAGTTAGGATATTACAATGCTCTCTTTTTTTTTTTTTTTTTTTTTTTTTTTTAAATAGTGATAACAACAATGACAGTGGTGGTAATAATTATCTGGTGAGGGAGTTCATT
The DNA here is from genome assembly GCA_963585895.1 of Sepioteuthis lessoniana. NCBI lineage: Eukaryota > Metazoa > Mollusca > Cephalopoda > Myopsida > Loliginidae > Sepioteuthis > Sepioteuthis lessoniana. Next base: position 38,041,114 of record OY757927.1, read on the forward strand.
CAGTCTGTGAAGTGATTGGGATGCTTGGACAGATGGCTCGGACTCTATGTCGGAGGAGATGTCTGTTAACCTGAATGAGAGAAAAGAAAATGATGATGGTTCAGACTATTGTGTACGGGTATGTTTATTATTATTTTTTTTTGTTAGTGGTCAAATCTTTTGGGTGGCCGTTTTGTTCTACTTGAACGCCTGAGGTTTAGAGTTGTGTGTTGTGTTTGGTTGTCTTTGTATTCTGGTGGTGTTGTCGTATGTGTGTGGCTTTCATCTTCAGATGAGGGGTAATCCAGTAGGTTATGTGCATGGTTTGTTGTTGGCTTAGGGATTTTTTTGAAGAAGCTGTAATTTCTTGTAGTTTGGCTACCTTTGTGTGTGGCGGTGATCATGGATCCCTTTTTCTTTATAATAGTCATTGGGTTCGGCTGGTAAGGTGTGAGAGCCTTTGAGGTGTTGTCGCTTTTTACAATGACAGTATCACCCACCCTGAGATCATTGGGTTTCACGTACGTTTTTCTATCAGCGTATTGCTTTATTTTTCTCTTGGCTTCGGTGTCACGCTCCCTAATGCTGGGGTCTTCAGCAATGGGTGTGATCAGGTGTGGCAGGCGGTTTTTTATGGTCCGGCCAAATAGGATTGTGGCTGGGGGTGCGCCGGTGGTGCAATGTGGTGTCGTCCGGTAGTCCAGCAGGAATTTGAATAATTCCTGCTTCCAGCTCCGGCCTTTATTTAAGGCAGCTTTAATGGATTTTTTTACAGTGCGCATGAAGCGTTCTGTTTCCCCGTTGGCCTGGGGCCATAGGGGTGTTATTCTCCTGTGTCTGAATCCAGTGATGGAGGCATAGGTTTTGAATTCGTGGCTGTTGAATGGTGGGCCATTGTCCGTTTTGAGGGAGACTGGCACACCAAATTCGGCGAATATCTTGTCTAGGCGGGGTATGACTGATGTTGTTGAGATGGAGTCCAGGATGTCGACAACAACATAGCGCGAGTATTCGTCTGTGACAACGAGGAGGTACTTTCCATTTTTGAGGTGTCCAAAGTCAGCACTGACTTCTGCCCATGGGGCTGCTGGTAGTGGGGACATTTGCAGTGGCTCTCTTGTCGGTTTATGGGTACTGATCTGACAGGTGTGGCAGTTCTTGATATTTTCTTCCACTAGAGGCTGCATGTTTTTGAACCAGACCTTTTCTCGGAGGAGAGCCATGGTTTTCACAATGCCTTGGTGTCCAGCATGTGCTATTTTGACAGCTCTGTTTTGTAGTGCTTCAGGCAGTACTATTCGGTGCCCTTTGAGGATGATGCTATCCTTGTGTGCAAGTGATAGTTCGGCACGATTGGCGTGCAGAGTGTGGAATGTTGCTTTGTTTATGCCATCCTCGACACCATGCCATTTGTTGGTAAGGATGGCTTGGATTACGGTGGTGAGTGTCTTGTCTTTTGCCGTTTCCGTTGCAATTTCATCAATTGTCATTGCTTTGGGGGTTGAGGTTGAGAGGATGTAGTTTATATATTCCTCTGCTATTTTTTGTTCTCTGTCGCTTGGTGGTAGGTGCGTTGGATGGCGGCTGAGATAGTCAGCTGGGTTGTCATGGCCTGGTCTGTATATGACGGTCATGTCATATGGTTGCGTTCTCAAAACCCAGCGTTCAATGCGTGCTGATAGTTCGGAGCAGGTGTTGTTAAAAATGGATGTTAGGGGTTTGTGGTCTGTAAAGACAGTGAATGGAGCTCCAAAGATATATATGTGAAAGTGTTCACACGCCCATGTGATGGCGAGTGCTTCACGTTCTGTTTGGGAGTATCTCTGTTCAACTGCGGATAGGGCACGACTTGCAAATTGTACTATCCGTCCATTTTGTGACAGCACGGCAGAAATGCCTACCGGACTGGCATCCGTATGTATTTCAGTGTGTTTGTTCGGGTGAAAGTAGGCAAGTGAGCATGCTCTGCTCAGTGCCTCCTTAATGTTTTTTAGACATTCAGTGTGGCGTTCAGTCCAGGACCACTGTGTGTTTTTTTTGTTAATTGACGTAGTTCATGGGTGAGGGTTGCATAGTTGGGAATGAATTCTACCCTGCAGAAGTTAGTCATCCCCAACAAGCTTCTGACTTCTGATGCGTTTTTAGGGTCGGGTAATCCAAGGATTGCTTTTATTTTGAGGTCGCTTGGGCTGATGCCTTCATTACCGAAGGTGTGTCCAAGGAACTCCAGTGACCTCTTGTTGTACTCACATTTGCTGCCATTTAGGGTGAGCCCTTTTTCGCGAAGTCGTCTGAATATCGCGTGGAGGTTTTGGTCGTGGTCTTGCTGGTCTGATCCGAAGCAAAGGATGTCGTCACTGATGTTGATGGCTCCCTTGATCCCTGTAAGTGCTTGACTCCAGGTGTGTTGCAAAGGTGGTTATATATCGGGATTCTTCAGCTAGTTCCAATTGGTTGTAGCCTTGGTTAAGATCCAATTTGCTGAAAACATTAGCTCCTGATAGAATAGTTTTCAGTTCATTGAGTGTGGGGGTTGGGTGTCGTTTCCTTTTGATAGCTTTGTTTGCCGCCCTCATGTCAATGCAAATCCTGATTTTATTTTGACCCTTTTTGGGTACTACAACAATAGGAGATACCCCTGGGGTTGGTCCGTCTGCCTTTTCAATCACTCCCAGTTTCTCATCTTTGGCTATTAACTCTTCTATATCCTTCCTTACGTGAAAGGGGACCCTGCGGTATCTCTGAGCGATGGGTGGTATGTTTTCATCTATGTGTAGGTGAACTTTTTTTCTTTGAGTTTACCCAGACTATTGAATAGGTCTGCGTAGTCCTCTAAAAGTTTAAGAGTGGGGAGTGGGGTCTGTGCATCAGAGTTACTGATGTGGTTGACTGAATGAGTGTTTGCTGACAGCAGTTTGAGCCTTTTACATGTTTCCCAGCCAATAATGGGTTTTTCTGGGTTCTTTATAACATGTATGTCCGCTTGGGAGGAGATGCCTCTAAACTTTAGAAGTGTGCTGAATTGACCTAGGAGTGGGGTGGCTTCCTTGACACCGAATCCAGATATTACGGTTTTTGTGGGTCGGAGGAGGGGCGTTGGTCTTAGGGATTTGTAATCTGCCTCAGACAAAATGTTTATGGTGGCGCCAGAGTCAGCTAACACATTGAACATTTGATGGCCATCACCAAAAGACAAGTCAAAGTAAGGATGGTTTTTCACTTTACCTGTATGGAATACATATTCCGTGTCACTGCCGCTGTTTGAGTCTCGTTGATGGTCCTCAATGTAGTTTACCGGTCGTTGACTGGTTTGAGCTTGTGGGCGTGGGGGGCGGTTTGTTCTTCGCCGTCTGTCCTCGTCATTTAGTTTTCTGAAACAGATAGAGGCGAAGTGTCCCCATCTCTGGCAATAGGCACACTGGTTCTGGAATGCAGGGCAGGATGTCGGTCCCCGTTCATGTGGGTATTTCCCATTGCAATTTCTGCACCGGTTTTGCTGGGGGCGTTTGCGTGGCCATTGTTGTTCATGCGTGACTTTGTTGGCTACTGCATTAACGGATGCGGTAGGTTTTGTAGTAGAGTTGGCGTCTTCTAAGCGCATCTGTTCCATTTGTTTGGATAAGGTTTCTGTCATTTTGGCATAGTTTATTAGATCGCCTAGGAGCATGTTTGGATTCATCAGTCCCTTTTGGCGAACTTTTTCTGATAAACAGCCCGTTATTAGCTGGGACTTTATTTCTGCATTTCTGTCTGTGAAACGGCACATAGCTGCTGCCTCTTTTAATTCCCGATGAAAGTCCTCTATGTTCGGGGTGGTTTTTTTTTTTCGGAATATAAATCTGTTATACTCAGTGTTGTTTTCTGGGTTGAAGTGGTTTTGCACAGCCAGGATGAGCTTATCGAAGTGTGTTTCGTTTTTTTCTGGTGTGGTTTGTTCAGACGGTAGTTCGTCAATAATATCATTTACTTCTTCGCCAACAAAAGTTAAAAGCATAGCTTTCTTTCGTTTATCGTCTTCTATGTTGTATGCAGTGAAGTAATTTCTCAGTCTGTTGACATATTTTGTCCATTTTGCGGCTTTGTTTTTTGTTTCGTGGTTAAATTCTGGGTAATGTGGTAAAGCGGCCATGTTAGTTTTTTTTTTCGGCACGTGGGCAGGTTTGTTCTTTTCTTTTTTTTGTTGTTATTGGTGAGTAAACGACTCTTTCTTCGTCGCCAATGTAAAGTCTTTATATCTGAGGTAATAGATACTTGCTAGGTATGGACTATTACCAATATGAATCGATAGGATGGATGGTGATTAAAGACAGAGAGAGAACGAACATCTGCAGCTATGCCTGGTACATTCCTTTATTGACTAAATCTCCCGGATGTGGTAGGGGCCGTAACCCGTGTGGCATCAGAGGTTATTTCCCTTTTGTTAGTTAGGATATTACACTGGCCATTACAGCTTAGGAAAGGGGATAAATTTCTTTTAACCACATTTACCAAAGCCAAAGACTTTACTTTCACAACTATTTTTAATAGACGAACTTTATTTCTACGCACCCCAACAGAGGGACATACTTTTCCCCTTTGATAAACAAGCTCTGGAGTCAAATTACTAGAGTTCGTTTTACGAAGCTCTCAGGAACTCGTTCTCAGAGCGAGGCTTTCAAGGCTGAATCCTACATCTCGTGGTTGTTTTCGCCTTGCATCACATAGATATGCCAAAAGGTCCTTTTAAGGACAACTAGAGGTCTTCTTCTGCGGGTTGGAGTATCACTGACGGTTCTTACGGACTTGTCGAAGCTGGCGGCCAGGAGGCCAACACGAAAAGGACTTAACCAACTCGGTCGATTCCGCTGTCCGTTCGTTTGCTTGGCTGCGCAGCGCTAAGGTATGGGGTTAGCCTTAGCTATCGCTTACCTATCTGCACAGCGCTAAGATACCGCCAATCTCAGCCGCAGCCTCCCGGCCTGTTTGCTCGATAGTACAGAGCTTTGGTGCGGCATATTCTTAGCCTCACCTTTCGATACATCCGCACAGATTTGGTACGGCAAAGCCTTGGTTTCACTTACCGATACGTCCGCACTGCTTAGGCGCAGCATAGCCTTAGCCTCATTTTCCGATACGTCCGCATAACTAAGGCGAGGCATAGCCTTAGCATTACTTTCCAATACGTCCGCACAGCTAAGCCGCGGCATAGCCGTAGCCACACTTCTCGATACATCCGCACAGCTAGGGTACGGCAAAGCCCTTGTCTCACCGATTCGCTCGCTCGACTTTGCATGTGCTAAGGCATTGCAAACCTTTGCCGCGATTACCCTGTCCGTTCACTTGGTCCGTAGTTGTAAGACACGGTTAAGTCTTAATCACCACGCCCACTCGATTCTACGCGACCAAGCTGCCAACACCAACTTCGACCACGACATGCTCCAGCAATGCGGTATCCAGTCCACGTACGACTCACTGTACGGACTGCTGACCACAACGACGTCATGATCTAGCATTGCAGCACCTAGTCCACGTACGACACGCGGTACGGACTAGCAACCACATCGACACACCCCGATTAATCCAATGTGTTTCAAAAACCGGGACATCGATCTACCAACTCCGATCAACACCAGCTACTCGCATCGAATATCTAGCTACCGCTCTAAGATTCCGACCAACACCAGCTACTCGCATCGAACATCTAGCTTCTTCTCTACGACACCTACCAGCATCAGCTACTCGCATCGAACATCTAGCTGCCTCTCTACGACTTCGGCTATACCAGCTACCGACATTAACCATCTAGCTGACGACACCAACAACTACCCTCGAACTTACATACGTCCTTGTAAACTCGACGAATAAATTGTTGTATTTGTTATACTGTTATCCCGCCTTTGTTTCCTTCATTGTTCTTTTGGCTGTCATTACTCGCATGTTTAACTAAAACAATGTGCGGGGTTGACATGCTTATCGACTCTGTAACAGAGTTAACATTGTCAACAAGCAAAAATTACAAATTATACTACGAGTAAAATACTCCCTTTTGAACAACCTTCAAATAGATTTCAAACGGTGCATATGGACATTGTGTATCTATTACCACTAGTTCAAAGCCCGACAGATTCATTTTTAAAGACACTTGCTGACGATGATTGATAGAAGTACAAGATGAATAGAAGCGTCCCTACTAACTAAATAACAGCACAAAGCCTTTCTACCGCCTTTATTAACAATTGGATATCGAGATTTGTTGTACCTTTACATATAATTACTGACGGAGGGGGGCCAGTTTGAATCAGAATTGTAAATTGGTTATGACCTTTAAACAAAAGTCACTAAGTTGGTTAAAATATGAAGCATTCTGCTAAATATAAACAATTAGTATTCAAAACCAACTTTCGTTGGTATCAACTGGTGTTATTTTGATTTCTTATGTTAAAGTTCCACGTAATATTCAGAAAGAGATAGAGATAGAGATAAACAGAGACACATAAATGTTTTACAACCTGTTATTCAAAAGAAATAGGTGTGCAAGTGGCTCACTGGAAGTGTTTGTGATGCTTTTGTAGATGAAAGTGTGTAGTTTGATAAATTTTCCTTCTATGATAAATTAAATGTAATTAAACAAAGGAGAGGAAAAATTTGTAGATCCCATATCTATATTTAACGTGTAACACTATGTAGGTGGTCCGCCAAGCAGACGATTCCTTTGTCTGTTTTGGTGCGAAACCAGACAAAGGGTTTTGGACTCGAGATCTCGCGTGACCGCAAGTAGGAAGGGAACGCCGGCCAGGGAGTGGAAAAAGGAGCTCAAGGAAGCAGTTGGCAAGGGACGACGGGGAGACCAGTCGACACCGGACAGTAGAGAGACGAGTCGGATGAGATGAGGTCCAGAGCAGTGAGGGAATATGAGTCGGCATACTAGTAGCGTTGTAGATTTTTCGCTAGAAACCCACGCTAGCGTTAGTCTACATATGCACAATGTTACATAACTTCCCTTCTGCACTTGAGTTAACCCAAGCATATTGTTCGTTTGTTCTTCTTTCCTCCCGCTCCCTCGATTGTATTTCTTGTAGCGGTAAAGAAATATGCGATGCCCCTATCGTAACCACTAGTTGATCACCGGCCAAATAGTGGAATGGTTCGAAGAAGTTGATGTAACGTGGGGGCTGAGGAGGTAACGTCACAATTGCGCCGTTGACGAGGAAGAAAAAAAAAACTGATAAAAAAATAAGAAAGGATCGAGGGATGGAGGAATCTAGGAGCGAACGGACGAAGAAAAAATTAAAAAAAAATGTAATAATGACCTGCCAGCATCGAGAAAAGAAAAGAAAAAAGGAAAAAGAAAACAAAAGAAACAAAGAGAAAGAAGAGAATGAGAAAAAAAGAAAAAGAAAAGAGAGAAACCTACAAAGGTAATGTGTCCACTATCACCCTCCATTCAATTTCTGCATTCGGCTATATAAAAAAATGTTTTTTTTTATTTGTAAGGAATTTTACATTTTAATTTTAATTCTACATTTTAATGTAGAAAGAAGAAAAAAAAAAGTTAAGTAATCTATTTCGTTTTTGTGGGTGCATATGTGAGTTTTTACCCTGTTATAACTGCTGATTTTTTGTTGTATTTTTGTTAGAAGCGAGAGATAGAATTTATTCCCTTACCCTCCTCCCACACTTATCTTGACCGCTAGAATTCAAATGTTTTTTTTTGCGTAGCAGTTTCCATAGTATAATTATCCTTAAGTGATAGGACCAGTGGCTTAAAGAAAGAAAAAAAATTGTCCCTTCTGAGAAGTTTTAAAGTGTTCTTTTTATGTTAGAGAGGTAATGGGTCACCGATTAAAAAAAAAAAAGAAAAAAAAAAAAGAAAAAGAAAAAAATGGAAAATAAAAAAAAAAGAATGGCGGAAAATTTAAACAAAAAAAAAAAAGAGAGAAGGAGGAACAGATAAAGCCATAAAAGAGACAGGGAGAATGAATGGAAGAACAGAAAAAAAAAAAAATGAATTGAACAGAAAAAAGAAAAAAAAAATGAAAAAGGACAGAGATGAAGAATGAGAAACAAAGGAATGAAAAAGGACAGAGATGAAGAGAAAAAGAAGACAAATGAAAAAGGACAGAGATAAAAAGAAAGAGAAAAAGAAGACAATGAAAATGAAAAAGAAAAAGAGAATGAAAGTAGAAAGAAAGAGAGATTGCTAGGGAATTTTTGTCACTGCATCCATGCCTGTCTCAGTTTAAAAAATAAAATAAAATAAAATAAAAAGGAATAAGTAAATTTTGTCGATTTAAAAAAAACAGTTGGAAGCAAACGCTATCACCCCCACACAACGCAGGCCACCCCTGGTAGAGGGAGGAAGTCGAGGTGGACAGGAGAGAGGGAAAGAATGAAGCAAAGAGAAATGGTGTAGGCGGACAGAGGTCTCAAAAGATAGACAAAGGTTAGAAGGTTGATGCGAGGCAGATAGGGGTGCGTGACAGAGATTCCTTTGGCAATTGAAGTTATTTTATTTTTATTTAATTTTTTTTTGTTTGCCTGTGAATTGTTTATTATTATTTTTTGTTGTTTGTTTAGTTAGAGTGTGGATTTTTTTGTTATACTTCACCATGTTTTTTTGTTAATTTTTGGGGTGTTTAGGTCCTGACATAGCATTTGGCTAACCACAGAGACCATAATGCCCTTGACCCATAAAGAGAAATGGTTAGCAGTCCTTTTCAACCAATTGGTTGAGAGTGGGGGAGCGGAGGAGCATGCTATCCCAGCACATTGCAGTTTATTGTAATTTTGTGGAGTAACCTCTATTGCGTGTGTTTTTGTGAAAGAAGCAAGGAGGGCTCCGTTTGAATTGTGAAAATTATGTCTGTATTTTACATTTATTTTGTGTTATATATGTGTTGTAATTTATTGTGAATAAATGACAAGGGTAAGGGGATGTATGTAACACTATGTAGGTGGTCCGCCAAGCAGACGATTCCTTTGTCTGTGGCGCGAAACCAGACAAAGGGTTTTGGACTCGAGATCTCAGGTGACCGGAAGTGGGTAAGGGAACGCGAGAAGAGAGTTGGACAAAGGGACTGAGAAGTTGGCAGTTGGCGAAGGGTGACGCGAGTGACCAGTCGACACCGGAGCAGAGAGACGAGTCGGCATGAGTGAGTCAAGTACCAGTGAGGAAGACCGGTCAGGATGAGTCGGCATTCCAGTAGCTTTGTAGAAGTTTCGCTAGAATCCACATTAGCGTTAGTCTACACATGCACAATGTTACATAACTTCCCTTCTGCACTTGAGTTAACCCCAGGCATATTGTTCGTTTGTTATTTTTTTTGCTCCCGCTCACTCGATTGTATTCTTTGTAGCGATAGAGAAATGTGCGATGCCCCCATCGGGACCACAAGTTGATCATCGGCCAAGAATATCGAAATGGTTCGAAGAAGTTGATGTAACGTAGGGGCCGAGGGGGTAACGTTACAAACGGACAACTTCCGCCACCCTAATTCTAATAATACATTAATTGATACAAAAAATGTTTTAAGAGAATTTATACATAAAAAAATGAAATATTAAGATTGAAGTAATATTTTTTCCTGACAATATAACTTACTTATCAGAAAGATTTATCCAATTGTGCTGAAGGCAGTGTATAGCGAACTATATTCGCCGGGACGGATCTATCAAGAGAGAAAAATTATACGTTCTTCGACGTTTTTTATCCCAGAGCCTCTAAAACGAATTGGCATTCTTTGGGTTCTGTAAAGCCGTTGCAGCGGAGTGCCAGGAGCGTCCTGAAGTTCTTTCTTAGTCTCGATTGAGCTTGATTTGGTTCGGCAGAGTTTCTCTTTTCTTCGTCGAATTGCTTGTTCGTCATCCGAAGAATTTGTGGGAGGCTGCTCTCCCTTCTGTGCGACCACTAGCACATAATCTCTTGAGGATCAAGAGATTAACGGTTCTTCATAGTCTTCTGGGGAAATCACGATGACCATGATTCACTATCTTCAGGCCTACACAAAAAGAGTCGAGGACAACTTTTGGGTTCTCCTCTCTTTAGGTTTGAGGGTCTTGATTCATCCCTTGCGGGTACCAAGACTCATAGCGAGATTATCTTCTCGTTAGTCTGGGTAGTGAATACGTGCATATTAGCGGTTGGCGTCTAAGAGTTCCACTTGGTCCACCAACGATTGTTATTTGTTTTAGAAAACATTACGTTTTATTGATATTACTCCCGGGTAGAAAAGTGCCAGTAGTGCTTCTCGAAAACGAGAGAAACCTTTCTTGTGAAGTCACGTTTGTAGCTGTACATAGTTGCGTACTGATTGCGTATAGAGCTTCAGGAAGTTCTTGTTCTTAATGTTCCAGTGAGACCTCTATATCAACAGCTACCAATTGCAAAGTCCTCGATATGATACAGTTGTATCTCTAATACTGATCGTTATCCGGCGGGTTGTATGGGGTTGTCCTGTTTACAGCCACTCCTTGGTTTTGAAGGAATTACTGCACACGTTCAGACATAAAAGAAGCCCCTCGGTGTGAGCGAATGTAAGCTGGTAATCTGAAGACGGTAAAGAATGAGCAAAGCATCTGTATCACTGATCTTGAGGATACATTAGAGCAAGGTATCGCGAAGGGAAAATGCAAATACTTGTCGATAATTTAACAATTATGTATTTATTTCGTGATTTCAATGGGAGCGGTCTTTTAAAGTTTTGTGCGATTTCTTGATCGACTGAGTACCTTACACTATCTTCCCGGTTTTAAGTCTTTGCACATATTTTACTTGAGCTTATGATTTCTTTTACGTCTTATACTGAATTGGGGAGCTTTCGAATTTTTGTCATGTGGACCATAACAACGGAATGGCATAGTTCTCTGTGTAGTTTTCTGAGCTATTCTTTACAGGTACCAGAGCTGCATATACGAGAGAGAGAGAGAGAGAGAGAGAGAGAGAGAGAGAGAGAGAGAGAGAGAGCATCTACGACAACAATCTGGGGTAGTATGTTACATCAAAAGTTCGACGAAAGTTCCATTCACCATTTCACTATTTTCTTAATTTTAATTTTACAGGTAGTTTTGGATTGAATGTAAAAACTGTTGTGGCCTGTTAGGGACCAGAAAGAAGACACGGAAGAAAAGAAAGTAGATGGAAGAAGTGTATTGAATAAACAGAACATATATACAAAATTAGAGTGTTAGTACAGTCTATAGAAGTGTCTGTCCGAAAACTGTCAGGTTCGACTGCTTGGAGGAAGTCTCTTTATTTCTTTGTAATTTATACAATGAAGGTACAAGGCCTTAAGTTTTGGGAGGAAGGGAAAGGGAGCGGTCTTGTATTGACTATATATACTAAGGGGACCTAGCTAGCCACATTCGCCGACCCATTCAACAGTACAATATAAAAACATTCATCCATCGCCATGCGCGCAGCAACCACCAAAATACCACATTTGCTCTATGAAAAAGACCTACTTAAAACCCCATGTGCGATGTATGATTTTATTTACCATTTATGATTTATTTACAATGAAAGTATATGATGGGGATGGGAGAAAAAACCTCGAAAACGAAAAAGACGAAACCAAGGAAAAATCCCCCGTTTGGTTGTCCTCCCATCCCCCCGTCTACGAAATGGAGGCCGACTGTTTTCCGGTGTCCGAAAACAAGCCGGACTGACCCTTCGTGGAACAGGGGCCCTAGTCTAGTGGGGCAAAGAAATATAGGGTTGGGCGGGGTATGGGTCGATAGAAGCAGGTAATATAATTTTTATACATGTGAACTTTCAAGATTTTCAACAAAAGCGGGCTGGAGTATGGGTTGAGGTACAAAAATAATGGAGGTGGGAAAGATCTTGAGAACTAACGACTAGATGACGGGGACAATGACTCACAACATACTGCTAACTAGGTTTCAAGGGGGAAAACAATGCCTACTTACCCGTAGACGCCATGGGCCGGCAGAAGAGGGAAGAATGACTCCAATATTGCCCCCTTTCTTACGACCAGTCTCACTGCATTCACCCACCTTTTGTTATGCGATCCAAGCGTTTTTTATCGCATCTGATTTTGACCCTCAGCTAATGCCGAAAATACAAAACCAGATCACGATGAGATAAGTTTGCATCGTCATACAATCCCTTGTTTCGCGTCGTCCAAATCACCATTTGAGCTACAGCTAGGATCGCGAGAAACACCACACGCTTCTCACCCTGCAACGGAGGAAGAACGTTGTCTACGACGTAACCAACGTCGATCAGCACGAGCTATTTGGGTTCGATGCGAGCCGTCCACTCCCCGACGTGACCCCAGAACGGGCGAACTCACTAGCAGTAGTAGAAGGCGTGCTCAGTTGTTTCTTCCAACCCACAGCCACAGTGAGCGCAATCGGCTCGCTCTGTAGTTCAAGCCGAGAAGAGGTAACGCATTCCGAACAAGTCGCCAGGTGAGCGAGAACTCGGAGTTGTTCAAGAAGCTCGATCCTGGCGCCCAATTCCAGTGAGAGCGGATCTCCTCCGCCGTCCAGCTGCACCGCTCGCTAAGAGGGTCCGAAGCGGAACCCACCACTAGCTCCCGATACAGCTCCTTCCGTTCGGCACTTGCGGATGAATAGTGCTTCGCCCAAAGGCTTTCGTCGACCTTCAGCCTTTGGGTCTGACTTGAGGCGAGGAAAAGTCCGACACGCCTTTTATTTCCACACTGAGTCCCCCGTCAAGAATCGGCCCAGATATGCAAGTCTTTCAGTAAGCCAGTAGCTCTCCAGATCTGGCATACTCAGACCCCCGTTGCGTGCACGTTAGATACTGACCTATCTACGGACCATCGGCCTTGCACCTCCCCAGAGCAATCTGGAGAGGGATCGTTGCAGTGCCAGCCGACATGCCTTAGGCAGAGGAAGTACAGCCAATCGGTAAAGGAACAAGGGGAAGACGTACCCAGCGCACGCCTTCGCCCTGCCCTTTAAGGACAACCTCCTTGAATGCCAGATTCCCACCTGAGCATTCACCAATTTCGCTCCAGTTGGAGGTCGGGCCCGAACCACACCCCGAGGATACGGACGAATCCGTCACTCCAGCGGAAGGGCCCTGGAAGGGTATCGCTATCCCTCCAAGCACCGAGCCGCAAACCTTCGCTTTTGTCAAAATTGACCTTTGCTCCTGCTATACGCTCGTACTCGCCAACCGCCTTCTTCACAGCCTTTATATCCAAGCGGCGGGATACAAAGACTGTGATATCATCAGCGAACGCGGAAACCCTTGCCGTAAGAGGGCCAGCAAATGGGATACCGCGCAGGGCCGTATTTGTCCCCTCATCCCTAAGCCTACGGAGCAGGGGCTCCAAAGCGAGGAAATAGAGAAGAGGAGACAGGGGGCAGCCCTGACGGACCGAACGCTCGATCGCAAACGCCCTCGAACGCCTTCCGTTCACCTGCACCACTGCCTGAGGGTTGTGGTACATCATGGTAATCCATCTCGGAATTCCGGTTCGAATCCGGCAGTCTCCAAAACAGTCACCAAAAACCGATGGTCAACCCTATCGAAAACCTTGGACTGATCTTAACTGATCAGCGCGGCTTCTGTGCCGTCTTCTATCCCCTCTAGGACCTCGCGAATCAAGTGCAGATTTTTCTGGATCGATCTTCCCTTCACAACGTAAGTCTGCTCGGGTCCGATCAGATTGCTAATGACAAGCTGTAAACTATTCGCTAAGACCCGGGCCAAAATCTTTAACTCCGTGTTAAGCAGAGTTATGGGCCTGTAATCGTCTAAACCCTCCCAAACATGCCTGCCACCTTTCTTCAGCAAATAAGATCACACCCTTGGTAACGCTACCAGGGATGGCTCCATGGGTGAACCAATGGTTGAACATATCCGTCAGAATAGGTACAAACATGTACGACATCCTCGAGTACACTTCGTAGGGCAAACCATCTAGTCCTGGCGACTTGTTGAGGCCGACCTGCTTCAACGCATCACGGACTTCGCATTCAGTAACCACACCCTCGCAACTAGCCGCTTCAGCCGCTCCAAGGCGGTGCAAATCGGCGAGATAGCTGCGAAACTCCAGGAGCGGGAGATCAGTGCAGCGGGCAAAGCGATCACGAAAGTGCGCCCGAAAGGCATCACACATCTCGCGACTCGATTTGGAGGTGCATGTGGAGTAATGGTTATCGTCGTAGGAATTGGACACGGCGACACGAGTTCAAATCCTGGACGAGACTGATTGCATTTCACATAGTACTAATACCCTTGGGAAAGGTATGAATCCAATTAATCTCCCTCCAGCTATGGGTAAATAGTAGGACGGACTAGGTTCTTCAGCCTTGGTGAGGCGACAAGTCTAGGAGAAGGAAAACTCTGAATTCAAACCTGTTGAACTCCGCTTAAAAATTGACCTTGTGTCATATCCTGCCCGAGCGGAGGGGTTGGTAAATAGGATCTCGCGACTCGATCGCAGCAGTCGCCCATCCGGGGTCTTGACAGAATCGATATACCGATCGGGAAACTTTCGCACTTTTTCACGCGCAGTCGAGTTCGATTTCACAGCTTCGTTGAGAACTCTTTTTAAACTAGATCTAACTACGTGTCCCTTGTTGCGCTCGCTACTCTCACGCTCAAGATCCCCCCTACGAAGCGGCTGGAGAGGAGGCTGGACGGAAATTATACAAGAATGTTGAGAGCAGTATTAAACAAGTCCTGGCGACAACACCCCACGAGACCCCAACTATACGGACTCTTGCCCCCCATCACAAAAACTATACAAGTTCGACGAACCAGACACGCAGGACACTGCTGGAGAAGCAAGGACGAGCTCATAAGCGATGTACTCCTGTGGACCCCCACACATGGATGTGCAAGAGTGGGACGACCAGCACGAACTTACATACAGCAGCTATGTGAGGACACGGGATGTAACCCTGAAGACCTGCCGGAGGCGATGAATGATAGGGAGAAATGGCGAGAGACGGTCAGGGATATCCGCGCAGACGGCGCGACATGATGATGATGATGATGATGATTTATGAAAGAGGAAGAGTTCATTATCGCTTAAATAGGTTACCATAACACCCCCTTCTAAGTCTTAACTCCGCAGGAGTTTGAAGAAAAAGTTTTTTTTTTCTTAGATTAAAATTCTGAA
Source organism: Sepioteuthis lessoniana (assembly GCA_963585895.1). Taxonomy (NCBI): domain Eukaryota; kingdom Metazoa; phylum Mollusca; class Cephalopoda; order Myopsida; family Loliginidae; genus Sepioteuthis; species Sepioteuthis lessoniana. The sequence goes on from OY757927.1 coordinate 38,056,194, forward strand.
CTGTAAAAGGGTTTCAAAGAAATTAATACTGAGGATTTTTTTCCCTTTTTTTTCCGCTTGACTTACCTGTTTAATTTATAGTGAAGCAAGCGTTTCCTTTTTTTTGCCACTGGCTAGATGTTTAAAACTTGGTTGACTTGTTTTTACCAAGTTCAAAGTAGAAAGGCTTTGAGAAATTTTATTTGTTTTTGGTCTCAATACCTTATACGTTTTGGGTTGACAACGATTAAATCAGTTGCTTTCCTTTTTCTCTTAGAACGGTGCATATCGGGAGCCCCTAGAGGAGTCGGAATATCGAAAGGGTCGTATATATCAGCCTCATTCATTAGGCGTTTCGTAAGTTGGTTGAGGTGTCTTTTATGAGTAAATTGTTTACCCTTTATAATATATATAATTTTCCCAACTCTATTTTCGATCGTTCCCATTTCCCAAAAAGATTTGTTGTCTTTGAAGATTCCGAAAAAGACTTTATCTCCGGGATTATATCGTTTTGGGGTATGATACATGTTCTTCCAGGCTTCATCTGTTTCAGGAATAGTTTGTCATAAATAGACTGTATCCGACGTGCGAACATCACCTCAGCTGGAGATTGTGAGGCTGGTGTTTTGTTATTAGGTGTAATCCTATATACTTTCAGTAGGTTGTAGCCCTAGCTTTTTTCAAAGCTCTCTTCAAAGTATCCACAAATCTTTCAATCTGTCCGTTAGACCTCGGATGTTACGGAAGGATCGTGATCTAGTATATTTCACAGAAGTCTCTAAATTCTCCAAACGTAAACTGACTCCCATTATCGGACACTAAGGTGTCCACTACTCCGAATCGGGCAAACAGTTCATGTAGAAATTTTATCTAATTTCTGTAGTTGGATTTTTGCGTCTGTGTACTTCGGGCCACTTTGAGAAACTCTCGGCTACAATGAGGTAGTAATATCCTTCCAGAGGGTCGACGAAGTCATTGTGAATTCTAGACTATGGTAGATTCGTTTTTGATCAGGGGTTGAATTTAATAGGAGGTGCCTTGGCTGCCAGGGCACAGCCTTTACATGATTTGACAGCGTTTTCTATATTTTTGTCCATGTTTGGCCAATGAAAATAGCTACGTATCAGACTTTTTATCCTAGTACTCCCTGGATGGCCAGTGTGGATATCCTTTAAGATACGATTCTGGAGTGTTGACGGAATCCCGACGCATTCGCTATACAGTAACACCTCGTCGCATATAGAGAAGACGTTCGTAGTTCGCTGGTCCTTTAAAAAATTCGCTTTTATTTGGTTGATATACTCATCACAGGGAGCCTCTTGTTTTATTTGTTCAACCGTCACTGGAAGCTCCCTTACTGTATTACAAAGGGTAGTTTTTAATTCTCCTTCAGATTGAGGGGAGGCGATCGCTGTATCTTCCAGTTGTTCTTTGTACTTGAGAATTAGTTTTGACAATCTGTCAGCATGTCCGAATTTTTTCGATGGTAGGTACCATTTTGAAGTTGTAATCTAACAGGATTGTACCTTATTTCTGCAGTCTGTTGGCTGTATGCGTAGAAAGATCTTTTGTGAAACAAAAATCGTGAGTAGTGGTTTGTGGTCTGTTTGTCGAGTGAAGTATCGATCGTAAATATAGCGGTGGAACTCTGAAATTGCGAATATAATCCCGATACCACTTTTTCGATTTGCAAATAATTTTTTTCCGCAGGAAGCAAGGCACTCGACGCGTGAGCTATTGGTTTTAATGCCCTATCAGTCATTTTGTGGAGAATGCATGCCCCTACACCATACGAGCTAGCGTCGCTGGCTACTATGATTTCTAAGTCAGAGTTATAATGTGTGAGAAATAAGTCTGACATCAATGTTTTCTTTATTTTTTCAAATGCCTTCCTCTATCCCATCCTAGAGCTTGTCTTTCTTTAATAGTTCACTTAGGGGGTTACACAAATCCTGCATGTTTTGTATTAATACCTGGTAATAATTTGCTCGTCCAAGGAAGGTTTGCAATGTAATCGGGCGCCGGCATCTCTAATCGCGGCAGCTCGTTCAGGATCTGGTCTCTTGCCATCCTAGTCAATTATGCGTCCTTGGTATTTGATTTTTTCATGAAAAAAAATCACATTTGGTCGTTTTAATTTTGAAACCATTGTCTTGTATCTTAGCAAAAACTTTGCGGATGTGATCCTTATGTTCGACTACGCTTTTACTATTCATCAGAATGCCATCTAAATAAGCGACTGAGAAGTCAAGGCCGCTCAACATAGTATCCATCACTTGCTGAAAAATTGCTGGCACGACCTTGACTCCGAACGGTAAACATTTGAATTTATATAATCCGCAGTGCGTATTTATACACAATAGCTTCGAACTCTCCTCTTCAACCAGAATTTGCAAATAAGCGTCGCTAATGTCAATTATCGAGAAAAATTTCCCACCATTTAGCTCCGCAAATATGTCTTCTAGACAAGGAAGAGGGTAATGACAGTCCTTCAGAGCAGCATTTAATCCTGTAGAAAAATCAGCGCAAACGCGTATCTTTAGATTTTTTTTTTTTTTGCATAGACCGTTGGTGCGACTCATTCGCTGTACTGTAGCTTTGATTGAATTCCAGTTTTTCTAATTTGTCAAGTTCCTCGTTGATTTGTTCCAACGAGGCAAAGGGCACATTTCGCTTCTTTTTTAATACTGGCTGGACGTCGTCTTGTAGCTCAAATTTTGCCATCATCTTGGTACACCTTCCTAACTCACAAGAAAAATATTTCTGGATAGGCTTCCTTCAGTTCTTTTTTTAGTTTTTCAGTTTCAGCATCCAAATTTTCAATTTTTTGGCAGTATGAGTTTACAGGCAAGTTCCAAAGGTGGAATTGTGTCACCCTGTCGGTGCCAAATAGATTGTTAGTATTTTTCAGGACCAACAATTTTAATTTAAGAGTTTTCCCGTTGAACGTTGTATTAATAATCAATTCACCCTCGAATTTAATTTTTTCCCCGGTCATTGATCTTGCTATCTTGCAAGATTTTATCATGGTAGGCTTACCCAATCTTTTCCAAGTTTATTAAAGTCAAATCAGCACCAGAATCTACTTGAAATTTCACACTTTCGTTAAACATTTTACGTGCACGAATTTCCTGGTATTAACACCGTCTAGTTCGTCCGACTTTGTATTTTTTATGTAGCTATTGGTTTTACTTTTAGATCTGCAATGCGAGCTTTTGGTTTTATCTTTAGATCCGCAATGCAAGCTTTTGTGTCCAACTCGGTTACATATGAAGCACTTCTTATTCCGAAAAGTACAATCTGGAACACGGGTTAGGGGGCTAATTATTTCGCTTTTTCTTTGTTTCATTAATTTTAGTAGGAGACAGCTACTTTTTGTAGCGTATTTTTTTGACGTGAGCAATATTCGATTCTTCGATTTTTTAAAATCCTGCTTTAGGCTTACGTATTTTTGACAGTCTTCAGCAATCTGCTGTAGTGTTATATTTTGGCTCATTTTCCAATTTGTTTAGTATTCTTCGCCTAATTTCGGCATCTTTTGTTGCAACTAGCCCTTGCACGAATATCAAGCATTTGAAGTCATCCGCACTTAACTTCGCAAGTCTGAAATCATCGCAGTGCTTGTTTACTACTGACGCAAAAGTGGTATAATTTTCCCCTTCCTTTCTAGTTAGATTAAGACATCTCCATCTCTTATGAAAAAGAGATGTCTTTGGACTGAAGAGTTCCATGAGTAATTCCACTGGTTCGGCGAATGTCAATTCGCTAGCCTTCCGGGGCTATGAATTTTATGTGTTCAGTTGTGCCAAGTTTCCTCAGAAGAACTTTTTTCGAGTCACTCCAATTTGAGCAATCTGTAGTATATAAGTCCTCATATCTCTTAAAATATGACATAAAGGTTACGTCTTCCTCGGGAGAGTATGAAAAATTCTCTATCGCACTCCAAATGGTGTTTTGCGAAAAAGAAAATTCGTTTTCGGTGGGACTGCCACGGCTCGTTAATTCTAAAATTTGCTTTTGAAATTCTCTTGATTTTCCTTCTGAGTTTGCAGAAGTAATTTTTCTATTTTTCTTGTTGAGAGAGCAGTTGTAGTTGCCATTTCTCTTCCATTCTTTCTTGGACCTGCAATTGCTGAGCATTCTGGTACTTTATCAGATCTAATAAAATACTTTTGAAATCCTCCATGATAAGTATGTCTTTTAAGAAGAACTGAAAAAGATGCAATTTAACGTTAAGGAAAAACTTTTTTTTTGTAATTAAAAGAAAAAACCTTGAATTATCCTTACCCGAGACGATAAAAAAAATAGAGTGCTTTTGTTCGAGGTGAATAAAACACAAGGCTATTTTCTTTTTTAAAAAATGGTTTTGCGAGAATTTCCTTTTCATTAGAAAAAGAAACTGATCCTCGTAACTTGGAGCCTTGAGTTCCCGATGAGTGTACGGTAGTAACACTTTTTAATTTTTTTTTTCGGTTTTACTTTTCTGGTTTTGCCAGATGCTTTTCAAATGAAAAGAGTGTGACAATGTACGATTCGCTGTTTAAATAAATTGGTAATTACCACGTAATTTTTTTTTTCCCCAATTTTTTGAGTTGTAAACAGAATTGGTTGAATTCTCGTTCGCTGACAATTTTTTTCTCTGGCGATCTTTTCGTGGTAGTACGAATCCTTGTTCGCCAATTATTTGTATACGGTTAATTTTTTCACTGGTTGGCTTTTAGCGTTAGTTCTTTTACGAAAACTTGTTTGCCAACGTTTTAGGAGAGTTTTTTTTTTTAAATCCCGGTGGTCCTCGCAAATCCTTCGTCGCCAAATTGTTGTGGCCTGTAAGGGGCCAGAAAGAAGACACGGAAGAATAGAAAGGAAGTAAAACAAGGGTATTGAATAAACAGAACATATATATAAAATAAGAGTGTCAGTACAGTATGTAGAAGTGTCCGTCCGGAACTGTCAGGTTCGACTGCAGGGAGGAAGTCTCTTTATTTCCAAAAGAGTAAAAATTACAATTTTGAAGAACACAAGGCCCCAAGCTTTTTGTGGGGGAGGGGAAGGGGAGCGGTCGCTCTGGACTAATATATCCAAGGGTTCTTAGCTAGCCACATTCGCTGACCCATTCATACAATACAATTCGGAATTCATCCTTCCCTAAGTACGCTGCACCCACCAAAATACTGCTTCTGTGAGAAAAGGCTCAACTTAAAAACCCCGGATGAAGAATCCATGAATTTTATTTACAAAAATGATATATTTACAATTTGTGAAAATGATAGGGATGGGAGAAAAATCCCAAGAAATAAAATAAAACCAAAGAAAAACCCATTTGGTTACCCTCCCATTCCCCCATCTAAAATCTAGAGGCTAACTGTTTTTCGGTCTCCGATGGGACTGAAAACAAGCCGGACCGTCCCTAGTGGGGAAGGGAGACTAGACTAATGGGATAAAAGATATACAGGGTTGGTGGCGAGGGAAATTTATATGGGGTTACAGAAATGGGAATATAATCATGAATTTCAATATCTTCTGAAAAATGGGGCTGGATCGAGGGTTAAGGGACAATATAGGATGGGGGCGGGGAAGATCTAGTAACAACTAGATGACGGGGATAATAACTCACAACATACTGCTAACAAGGGAAAAAAGGAGACAAGCAATACTACTTACCGGGGGTGGGATCTCGAAGGACCCGGTCCGCAAGCGCCATGTGCTGGAAGAGGAGGGAAGGATGACTCCAGCGTTGCTCCTTTTTGTTTGACCAGGCTTGCTGTAAACACTCACCTTCTGTCGAATGTTGAATGCGATCCAAGCGTTTTCTATCGCATCCACTTTTGACCCTAAGCTGATGCCAAAAGAACAAAATTAGATCACGATGAGAAAAGTGTGCACCGTCATGCAATCCCTTCTTTCGCGTCGTCCAAATCGCCATTTTAACTAAAGCTAAGATCGCGAGAAACACCACATGCTTCTCACCTTGAAACTGAGGCAAAACGTTGTCTACGACATAACCAACGTCGAGCAGCACGAGCTGCTTGGGTTCGATACGGGCCGTCCACTCTCCAACATGATTCCGAAACAGACGAACTCGCTCGTAGTAGTAGAAGGCGTGGTCAGCCGTTTCTTCTAACCCCTGTCGCAGCGAGGACAATCGGGCATGTGAGCCAGGCCCGCTTAGTAATTCAGGCCGAAAAGAGGCAATGCGTTGCGTGCAAGCCGCCAGGTGAGCGAGAACTCGGAATTATTCAAAAAGCCCAAACCTGGCGCCCAATTATAGTGCGAGCGAACCTCCTCCATCGGCCAGCCAAGCCGATCCACGAGAGGATCTGAAGCGTAGCCCACCACTAATTCCCGATGCAATTCCTTTCGAGGCCGAGAAAGGACACTGGACACAGGAAGGTCCTTACGGTATTCGCGGACAAACAATGTTTCGCCCAAAGGCTTACGTTGAACTTCAGCCTTGGGGTCTGACTTGAAAGGTATCTCTCACCTTTCGTTTTCACGCCGAGTCCTTTGACAAGGACCAGCCCAAGTAAGCCAGTCTTTCAGCGAACCACTTTTCCTCCAGATCAGGCATACCTAGACACCTGTTACGCGGACGTTGACAACAGACCTGTCTACGGACCATCTGCTTTTGGCCTTCCTTAATCACTTTGGGCAGGGATCGTTTAAGCGCCAGCCGATGATTCTTAGGCAGATAAAATACAGTCAAGCGGTAAAGTATCAAGTGGAAGACGTACACGGCTCACACCTCCACCCTGCCCCTTAAGGACAACCGCCTTCGAAGCCAGGTACCTACCTGTGCATCTACCTTGGCTTGTAGTTCCGACCAATTTCGCTCCAGCTGGAGACCGATCCCAAGCCACACTCCGAGGATACGGATGGGTCCGTCACTCCGGCGAAAAGGTCCTGGCAGAAGAACGGCACCTCTCTAGGCACATAGCCGCAAATATTCATTCATATCAAAGTTGATCTTGGCCCCGCCTATCTGCTCGTAACTCACAACTGCCTTCTCAACTTTTATTCCCAAACAGCGGGACACAAATACAGTGATATCATCAGCGTACGCGGATACCTTTGGCGAAAGGGCCAGCAAAAAGAATGCCGCGCAGAGCCGGACTTGCCTTCTCATCCCTAAACCTACGGAGCAGGGGCTCCAAAGCGAGGACATAGAGAAGAGGAGACAAAGAGCAACCCTGCCGAACCGAACGCTCTGAAAGCCTCTGAGCGATTCCCGTTCACCTGCACCACTGCCTGCGAGTTGTGGTACATCATGCTAATCCATTTGCGGAACTCCAGTTTGAATCCGGCGGTTTCCGAAACAGGCGCCAAGAACCAATGGTCAACCCTATCGAAGGCCTCTCTATGATCACGCACACAAAGTGCAAATTATCTTGAAGTCATCTTCCCTTCACAGCATAGTTCTGCTCAGGTCAGATCAAATCGTTAATGACAAGCTGCAAACGGTTCGCTAAGACCCGGGCCAAAATCTTTAACTCTGCGTTAAGCAGAGTTATGGGCCAGTAATCGTCTAAGTCCTCCAAAACATGCCTGCTACCTTTCTTCAGCAATGTGATCACGCCTTTGGTAACGCTACCAGGGATGGCTCCCTGGACGAACCAATGGTTGAACATATCCATCAGAAAAGGCATAAACATGTGCGGCAGCCTCAAGTGCACTTAGTAAAGTAAACCGTCTAGTCTCAGCTATTTGTTGAGGCCTACCTGCTTCACATTCAGTAACCAAACCCTCGCAGCTAGCCGCTTCAGCTTCCCCATGGTGGGGTAAGTCGGTTAAATAGCTACGAAACTCCTGAACTGGTAGGTCAGGATAGCAAGGAAAGCGATCACAGAAGTGCGCCCGAAAGGCGTCACGTATCTCACGATTCGAGCCGAGCATGCGCCCGTCCGGGGACTTGACCAATTCGATATACCAAAAGGGAAACTTTCGTACTTCTTCCTCACGCGAGAACGCATTACATTTCACGGCTTCGTTTGGAACTCTTTTAAACCTAGATCTAACTACGTATCCCTTGTAGCACTCACTAGGCTCCCGCTCAAGGTCCCGTCTAGCTAAATCTACGGATTGGAAATCCTCCTGGGAAAGCTTATTTTCTAAAGATTTTGCCACCTTGGTCCTATCTAAGTTGAGCTGGTGACAGTATTTGATGGCGAAATTTCTAATCCTATGTTTAAGAGATCCCCACCACTTATTCCTGGTAACTGCTCCCACTAATGCCCGCTGAACTAAGGATTCCAGCCGGTCCCGGAAGTCCCGTGTTTCCTGTAAGAAGGTATTGAACTTCTAGTTGCCGGCTAGACTAACCGCAGTCTAACCTTAACAAGCCTAAGGTCAGTCTGCGCTACATAGTGGAATGTGGGACACGTAACAAAATCAGTGTCAGCTCTTTTAACACTCTGTCCAGATAGGACATCCACACGAGGTTCGAGAGTTCACTAAGCAAACGCACACACTTACTTGGATCCCTCAGTCCCCTCGCATTCAAACCTACTTACCTTACACACTGTCGTCTACGGCACGGAAATCCTCAGGGGCGAGGACGTCGACAGCATGTCTCAAGGATCCAGTGCCGAGCTCAGTTGTGATTCGGTCATTTCTAGACACACCTCCGACGTCTAGGTACTTCAACTTTAATGCCCTATAAAAACAAGGGTGAACATAAATCGGGACCCTGACTGAACAATATGATAATGCTTTTTAAGGGGGGGGGCTCGATTTCCACCAACCTTATGCCCACCTGACAGACCTTCTCGATGAGACTCCACACACACTTCGTATGACTCCCAGCAGAGCGAACAAATGTGGTCACCATGGGTGCACCCCTGAACAAAATATATTTGTTCAGGGGTGCACCCATGTTGACCACATTTGTTCGAAATGTCTATGTTTTGAACCTTCTCGAAAGCCAGAAAGGGCTTTAATATCTTGCGGAGTTGAAAGTCAATGGGAATGTCTTCAGCAACCGCCGAGCACAAAGTTATTGCTGTCAGCTTTTTAGGGATTTCCTCATCTGTTGAGGTAGATTTGGCTCTGTGATGGGTTTTCGGGGTTTGGGAGGGGGTCTGAGGATAGTCTATTTAAAGACCATGATCGGGAGAACAGCCTGGGAGGTGAGAGAGAGGGGAGAGTTTGGGAGAAGGGAATTAGCTTCGAATTATGTTGAGATGAAGATTGTTAGGATGAGGGTGGTGAGGGATGCTTTTGAGGGATTTCTTTTGTGGGGAATTATTTTAAGGGAGAGTGGTGAGTGGTTGCTTGCTGTGGTGAAAATGGCGATTTTGCTGGGGGTTCCTGTGATACAATCTGTCGTTCTTTTTCTGCAGGAGGGAGGTTTGGGTTGAGTACATAGTTTCTTGGCCTGATTTTCACCGCTATCTCTCCTTTTGAGGTTGGCTGTTGTCTCCATATCCTCAGACTGTTCTCCCTCTATGGTTTTCTTTTTACCTTTATTTTGACTGGTGATGGAAGTTGTTTGGTCATTGATGATTCAGTTGTTGCTGCTTCTTTTTCTGTTATTGTTTCTTTTGTTGTACATTTTGCTGCTGTTTCTGTAGTCGGTTCTACTGTCGGTTCTATTGTTTTGTGGGTTTCTTGTTTTTGTGGTTTCTTTCTTCTGGTAACCTGGGTCCATCCTTCTTCTGGATTGTTTGGATGGTCCCCAGGTTCCAGGGTAGGTTTAATGATGGTAGATTTGTTCTTGTTGTTGTCGTTGATATTGTCGTTGTTGTTGGTTTTTGTAGTTGTTCGTAGATGTTTTCTGTGGGCAGTATCTGGCCTAACTGCTTGCAGGACTAGCAGAGTGACCGTCTGACCTCCACGACCACCATCATCAGTTGGTCGTTGTAGGTTAAGATGTGCGGAACGGCATGGAAGCCCCCCCCCATCCATGCAAATGTTGAAGACGTAGTCTCCGTGTGCCGTTCCACCCGCCAATCTTCTTGGTGTAGTTTCTTCCACGCTGCCATACACGCTCAAGTAGCGAGGACGTATCCATTTAATTGCAATGGGACGTTGCACTCGGTTACTTTAATCTATCTTTTTCCTTTATATTCCAGTTGAAGCCGGAAGTATTTTGTTGAAATGTTACTGCCAGCCAGCTTTGCCGTCAGCTACTCCGAGGGCAGCAGGACATCCCATGTGGCGAAACTACGCCGGCAAAATTGCCGGCATGGGATGCCTACGGATTTCAGCAGCTCCTTCTTTAAACCTGCCAATCTCCTCGTCCTTAAGTCGGATATAATAAAGGACAGAGTCTTTGGTTCAAAAGCCGCAACTAACTCGGGTATGAGTAGTATGTGATTACCCTGAAAGTACGGAGCGTACTTTCCGACTCTGTCCTTTTCGTGGTCTTCAAATGATCGTTTTTTGATAGACCTGGAGAGTGGCGTTGCTGGACTTTCTAGAGGTCTTTTGAAGCCGGTAGCGATGGCTATTCTGAAGATGATGTTGATGGTCCAGCTACCGGCTCTCCCGGTTTATTCGGGAGGGCTTTCAGGTCATTACCAAATTAGTATTTCTGTGATGTAATGGTATCTTTCTCCATAGTTGGCTCAGGCAACTCGGAGGGGAGATGTCATCTGGATGGAAAATAAGGCTGTTGTTGCTAGGGGAGACTGTGAAGGAGGGTCTGATGCAAAACTGAGGCTGAAACTTGAGAAAGAGTGAGAGAAAAAGAAGAAAAATGAGGTCAGGCTAGCGCCTGGACTTAGTAGGAGTTACAAATAATAACACAAACAAAACCTACTAAGGGGAGGGGCATGCACGTGCGTGATTGTTCCACCAGTGTCTACTGTTGAGGGGAAGTCTCACCAAGAGTAAATAGGATTAGTATTTATGAATGAGGAAGGGTTCATTATAGTGTAGATAGGTCACCATAACTGAAAACAATTTCTTGTATGTGATTAATTTAAAGTATCGTTTGATGACGTAATTTTCTTAGGATTCTACGATAAACATCAATTGGCATTTTCCCAGCTGTGTATAAGTTCATTTTGTTTAGTGATTGAGGAATTGTGAATCCAATTTCTAGAAAAGAAACTTCTTTGAAGAAGGTCTTTATGATTTTGGAGGAAAGACGACTTTGACTTTTGTGGTCCGAAGTGTTTCACTCCACTTTTGGTCTGTAGAGTGAGGACAGGGGAGTAATTTGCTTGTGATGGGTTTAGAGGAGGGAACCGGTGTATGCTACGACGGGGTTGGGTAAAGGGTTTTGGGGTTTGGATTAACTTCCTGGCTTTCCAGCTGCTTTTTGGTTTGTTGTTTTGGAAGTTGTTGTTGTTCGGGTTTCTTTGGTAGTTTCTGGTCCTTTTGCTTCTTGATAGAAGAGTCAGAAGTAGATGATGCAGCGGTGGACTTGCACCCCTTCTTTACTACCTCAGTCCACTCCCCTTCTGCTGGTGTAGGTGTAGAGAGTGGTGTGCTGGTGCCGTAGGTGTTTTGATTTAGTTTGGGGTGGCTCTTTTGTGGCGGACTCTCGCTAAGTGACCTTGCTGTCTACATACCAGCCATGAGACCACCTTTCCTCCACCACTACTGGAAGTTACCAAAAACCTGTGTCTGTGGTCCCAATTAACCCCACTCTCCTAAGGCACACCAGGAAGATGTAATCTTCAGTTTGGATGCCGAGTTTGTTGTACGAGATATTCATTACTTCAACGTCTCTACAATGACTGAGGTCCGCTCCGAGTACTTCTGGCAAGTCCGTGGGCACGTTGAATATTGTAATCTTTGTTCTCTTTGATTCCACATACTCTTGTTGTAGTCGAACGTTCTTATAAATTTCGTACTTTTTGAACCGTCCCAAGGCATCTCGTGATGTTCGGAGTCGGATATCCCATGAGCGAAACTTCTGAGACAACCAACGACAGTGTCCTGGGCTCCAGTTCCTTCCGTACTTCAGGAATGGGTTTTATATTCTTTTCAAATAATTTTTTATATTTCCCCTCGTATGCTTGCCTATATTGCTCTGGCGTTAGCTGCTTCGATGAAGGCTTCCAACTCGGCTTTCCTATATGGAACCTAGCACTAAAATACAGACATCATTAAACTGGCTGGGTCAAAAAAACTTGAAAACATCAATTTTATTTAGCATTGAAGTCATATACTTTAAGACATAAAATTATTGACAAATATGTGATCTATATTTTTTAAAAAGTTATAAAGATAATAAAGACAAAAATGTTCATAGGTAAACATAAAGCTAAAGTATGTTATATTCTTTTGTTATGACGAAAAACTATTAAATCCTTTGATGCTTGCCAGTATCAACTCACATTACAAACATGGATTCTTTTTACTAAAGGATTTCACAAGAATACTGTTTGTAATACACTGTAAGCATAAAATCCACTTATGCTCAAAGTACGCTTTGAGAGAGCGAATGTGAAACAATTCAGACCTTCTTACATGAACTCTATAGAGGGTCCAAGCCTCATAGCCACAGAGAAGAGTTGAAATGCAAATATTTTGGTGTTGATTCTTGTTCTAGAAGATGTTGACTCTATTAAAATCTGAGGTAGATTTACGTACGGGATTCTGAATTACATGGTCTAGGAAACAGGAGGCTGCTAAAGTAGAAAAAGCAGTCGACGTTCTGGATCTGGCCACGCATACAAAATGGCACCTGAGGATACACAATACCGCTGATGGTGTGGCATAAGTCCTCCATTTTGTATCAACTGATGAGAAGCGCTCAAGTAGGTCTCAGACACGATGTCAAGATTGTACTATAACCCTTGAGCTGCTGTTGCTGGGAATGGAGCGTCGTCTACATATTGCATGAGTACTCATGCGGATCTTGGTTGTCGCTTTGTGGTCTTCGAGGGTTGAAAATGCTACCATCCACACTGTAAATGATTGTCAACAGAATCTAGTTTATGGTGAGAGTGAGTAACTGTAGTACTGGAGATTGCTTGTGTTAGAACACAGCCCTGTTTGACACCAACATTGACAGGAAATGGAAACTAAGCCTTCGGAAATTACTCATGTTTAAATACTTGCATGAAAGTCTTTCAGGAATTGCTATGAATTTTTGAGAAGATCCATTTTTCTTGAGGATGCGATAGAGGATGTCTCTCTGTTCACTGCGGTGAAAGCCTTATTGAGATCTATTGTTGCAGGGACAATAATAACGTCGACCCCGCAAATTATTTTTTTGTTGTTCATGTGAGTAAATTGACAGCCGGAAGACAATGAAGAGAACAAAGGCGAGGTAACAGTATAACAAATGACAATTTATTTTGTCGCAGGTTACAGAATTATGGTCATATAGAGGATGGTCTCGTTCTGGTTACAAAATTATGGTCTTATAGACTGGTGGTCTCGTTGTTGGTAGAGACAGTTGGTGATCGTCGTTGTTGGTAGACACAGCTGGATGATCGTCGTTGTTGGTAGAGAGTGTTGGTGATCATCGTTATTGGTAGAGACAGCTGGATGATCGATGTCCCGGTTGTGCAGTACTTTGGTTTAACCGGAGGATGTCGATGTGGTCTCAAGTATTGATGCTAGTCTGAGCAGTGAGTCACTCGTGGACTAGCTACTGCAATGCTGGAGCTGGTCTGCAGTTGGTGCTGGTAGCTTGGTCGCGCAGGATCGAACGAGTGGGCTACGACAGTTGTGTCTTAGCTCCATGTAGGCGAGAAACAAACGAACAAACAAACGAGTAACTAAGACTATCGTGTCTTAGCGTTGCGGTTCTGAAGAACGAACGAATGAGTGGTATTACTAAGACTACCGTGCCTTAGCATTTCGGAACCGGGGAACGAACGAACGAGTGTTGTGGCTAAGACTATCGTGTCTTAGCATTGCGGAGACGAGAAATGAGCGAACGAGTGTCGTGGCTAAGACTACAGTGTCTTAGCGCTGCAAAGTCGAGGAAACTTAAGAAACGAGTGTCATGGGTCATGGCTAAGACTACCGTGTTTTAGCACTGCGAAACCGAGAAACGAGCGAACGAGTGTCGTGGCTAAGACTGCCGCACGAGCGGGAACCGACCGAAATGGTTAAGACTGGATAGTCTTAATATTCTCTTCGCGTTTGCCTCCAGGCCGCTTGCTTCGACAAGTTCATGATATTTGTCAGAGATATTCCAACACGTTGGGTAGAGACATCTAATGGCCCTTAAAAGGACCTTTTCGCATATCTACGTAGGAATAAGGTGGATATGACCACTAGATGTAGGATCAAGCCTTGAGAGCTTCGCTTGGCGATGCTCAGATTCTAAAGAATCGTACAAACGGGTAAACCCAACGACTGCTGAAAAGGATAGTGGGTGTTCATGGTAGTTTACCTCGGGGTGGGGAGCAGTTTAAGAAGGAAAAGTCGAATGGATTCATGTGGCTGAGAAGCTCCACTTAGCATTCGAGGATTCTTTGGCTGTCCTTGATGAGAAACTATCAGAGGAGCAGAGGAGGACGGCAATGTCTAGATAAGTTTGCACACGTATCTGACTGAATTGTTAAAGTTATGAGTCTTTTACATTAGGATAGCCCTGTATCTCAGTTGCCTTCTCACGCCACTTACATAATTACAGTGCTGCATTGTAAAAATAAATATTATTTACTTTAAACATTACTTATTCAAAGGGATTTTAGGAAATCGTATTTTCCATAAAATAACATTACCATTGAACAATATTGTTACACACGCCACTAATGGAGAGCCAAAATAGATTACTCTCGTAAAGTGTCAAAACTATTTGTGTTAGATCATAGATTACATTGTCTATCGTTTATTTCCTGTCGCAATCTGTTCACTAACGTAAATAAATCGGACTACTCACCCCACTACAAACATGACATCAGGTTACGATCGGAAATGACTAAGCTCTTTTACGACCCTGACCTGCCGTTCCAGCTAAGAAAAGGGAATAAATCAAATTTAACAACATTTACAAAACACTTCTGCTAGAAATAACTATAAAAAAGGAATTAATTATCTACGGTAGCCTATATTAGACTAAAGAAGGACTTTATTATTACGCCCATTTTTTATTGAAGAACTTTCTATTTACGCGGCTCGGAAGAGTGGCATAGCATTCCCTTAATGTCCACAAGCCTTTTTCTCCACTTTCGGCGGCACGCTCTTTGCGAAGGTCGAATCCTACGTCCTGTGGTTGCATCACCTTGCTTTCCGGCACGTTCCTTTTTTTCTCAACAAATCGCCTTGCTTCAATACTGAATCCCACTTGTGGTTGCATTCGCCTTTCCATCACATAGATATGCGAACAGATCCTTTTAAGCACCATTAGAGGTCTCCTTCTGTGGGTTGGAGCATTTCTGATGGTACTTACCGACTCGTCGAAGTAGACGACCCAATAGCAAACACGAAGAGGACTCTAAGACCATCCGGTCTTAATTATTCGGTCGGTTCCGTTGTCCGTTCGTTCGTTTGGTTGCGCAGCGCTAAAGGCACGAGTTAGCTTTTAGCTACCGCCTCACTATCTGTGCAACGCTAAGATACCACCAATCTTAGCCTCGACCTCCTGTCTGTCCCCTCGATACGTCCGCACAGCTTTGGCGCGGCACAGCCATAGCTACCGTCTCGATACGTCCGCACAGCTCTGGCACGGCAAAGCCATAGCTACCGTCCCGATACATTCGCACAGCTTTGGCACGGAAAGCCATAGCTACCGTCTCCGATACGTCCGCACAGCTTTGGTGCGGAAAAGCCATAGCTACCGTCTCCGATACGTCCGCACAGCTAGGGGTACGACAAAGCCCTAGCTTCACCGATTCGCTCGCTCGACTTCGTATGTACTAAGGCCTGGCAAACCTTAGCCACGGTTTCCCCGTCCGTTCACTTGGTCCGCAGTACAAAGACACGGCTAAGTCTTAGTCACCACGCTTGCTCGACTCTACGTGACCAATCTGCCAACACCAGCTTCGTTCACGACGTTCTAGCATGCAGCATCGATGTCCACGTACGACTCGTCGTACGGGCTAGCATCCACATCGAAACCCCCTCGGTTAACCCAATGCTCTGTCAAAACCGGGACATCGATTTACCAACCTCGACCAACATCAGCTACCCGCAATGAACGTCTAGCTGCACTTCTTCGACTCGACCGACATCAGCTACTCGAAATACTCGTCCAGCTACACCTATCAACGACTCGACCATACCAGCAACTGACATGACCCATCTAGCTGAAGACACAAATACCACTACCACGAACTTTACACACGCGCTTGTAAACCCGACCATAAATTGTCATCTTTGTTATATTTGTTACCTCGCCTTTGTTTCCTTCATTGTCTTTGGCTGTCATTACTCGCACGCTTAACCGTATAAAACATTTACGGAGTCGACGTGCTTATCGGCTCCGCAACACTCCTCTAGCATCCCTTGCGTTTTAGGATATACTTTTTAGACTGGTAAAAGGTTGATGACTTCCGGTTTCATTTCTTATTAAAGAAAAGGAGCAGAGCTTCGCTATCGTACTCCTTCCTGATATAGTCCTATCTTCCGAGCATTGTCGGTAAAAAAATATGGCCTTCCTCCTTTTGAAGGACAGAACCACTGCAACTAAAGGGTGTCCGCAAAAATGTATACACATTGAAATAGAGAATCATTTTTAATGTGCATACATTTTTTCGGACACCCTGTATTTGACATTTTTTAGTATTTACCCTTAGTGTACTCTATTTATTAAATGTCTTTTTAGTTTGTGTTAGCTTTAATTTCGCTTCGTTTGGCTGGTTAACTCGGCTTTCACGTGAAATTAATTCTATTATTCACTAGCATCGTTTTTATTTGAATAACCCACTTTTATCAAAGAATCGTTTTCTACTATATGTTTATTTAGCCCACGGCTCCTTAAGTAAATATTAGGCTTCCAG
This sequence comes from Sepioteuthis lessoniana, assembly GCA_963585895.1. Classification (NCBI taxonomy): domain Eukaryota; kingdom Metazoa; phylum Mollusca; class Cephalopoda; order Myopsida; family Loliginidae; genus Sepioteuthis; species Sepioteuthis lessoniana. The sequence goes on from OY757927.1 coordinate 38,073,023, forward strand.
CTGCTGCTAACATTTTTGTACATTGTTCCACACATGCGACAGTGAAACTAGATTTTTTTCGGTTTTACCCTTTCCTGGCGACTGATAAACCTATTGGTGAACCCAAACATTTTTTTCCGAGTTTTAACTGTCGAAAAGTGTTTAGCTCACTGTCAGAGACTATAAACACGTTTCGCCGAAACAGACGCATGTCATCAAACACAGTACAATTCATTATGTGGTACATAGGAAACATCTTGTAGGAAAACATTTGAGCATAAGTCATGATTCATCTGTAAACATAAGAAATAAAATAAAACCAAATGCCAGAAATTATGCAATTTTTATACAGCAATGTTAATTTATTAGATTATTGTTCGTTAGCTTAAAAGTCTGAAATCTGTAATACTTGCAAACGGTGGGAACAAAGTATTAATTACAAGTATGCGTAAACCCTTACCTTTGTGTATTTTGTTAAATATGTCGAAAGGAAAAGATATCAAAAGTATATGCTTTTAATTCTTTTTTGCTACATATTTGAGAAAATGTTTAATGTAGTTAAAATGATAAATTGATAAATAGTTAAATTTTTCTTATTATTTCTCCAAACAATCTAATAATGGGAACGTGTATGTAAATTTATGACCAGAATTTCGTTGAATTAGACTTTAGCATTGTCAGCAGAGATAAATAGTCTGAAAACCACCGATAGAGAAGACCTTCAGTTGTTTCTTACAAAAATCAAACTAGTTTTCCACATTACAGCTCAAGGATCTCATTAAATTAAAGTGGGTTTTATTGTTTCATACTTGGTAAGTAACTGTCAATTGTTATTTTTTAATTTGAATATTTGGTGGATACTATGCAAATATCTACTCCCACAGAAGTTACAAAAGTGGGTATTAAGCGTGAAAAGGTTGGAGAGTACTGGTCTAACGAATAATTTTAAGCTCTTTCTTTATTTGTCTGTCTCTCTCAGATGTCTGAAACTAAGTTCATTTTTGTTCTGGTTCATATTAGTTTTGATGACAAATAAAATTATATTTTAATTTGTTTTATATAATCTGTCGAAACTGTTTGCGATGTGTTTGCTCGTGTAGATTTTTCCTCTGTGAAAGTAAAAAAAGAAAGCTTAAAATTGACTTATTTAAAGTAATCGTGGATTTTCAAACATGGTTACTTACATAAAATTATCATTCGTAAATAAATCAATTTCTAAATATACTATATTTATGGTATTTATAAGTCAAGGATTACCTCAGTACACGAACCGATTGATTTATTATTACAGATCTACAGGTCAAGAAACGACTAGATACTTATTTTGTAAAATAAGTAAATAAAAATAAAAATGAAAATAGTGATACATGGATTTTTCTTTACTTCTAATAGCGTAAAGGACTCATTCGAAAATGCAGGAAAAGTCATATTACTAAGCGATATAGCTAGCATCAACTGATAGTCTGAAGAACAACCAAAAAATTACACCATGTTCCGAGGGAAGGAAAACATGGATAGGCTAGAGCCACACCGGGTCACGATACCCATAAATGGGAACAAAATAACAACGGAGGGAGACTCTGGAATCCTAGCCATCGTAATGAGAGAGGCAACATTATTAAAAAAATATGGAAATTTGGGCCGCAAATATCTTGTTAAGTTGAAAAGAGAAGAAAGTATCGGGAAAAACATGAACACATTGGAATTTTAAAGTATCATATTACTGTTGCAAACAAATATTCTACAATAATATTCTACAAAATAAACATATAATAGTTCACTTAATTGAAATCCTTGTGTCGTACATACGAAAGTTCCATATACTTCATACGGCTCCGAGTCACAACTGGAATTTTAGCAAAGACAATTTTAACGTCTGCCCGTAAGTGAGCTTGGTTGTAAAAAGAGAGCTAGACATGTATTTGATATCTGGCGCCAACGTCTTGGAAGCCCGAGATTGGTTAGTTTGAAAGATGTACCGACCAATTATATGTTAGAGATATCCTTTAGAGAGTGGGATCGACCACAGGAGACAACCCACTTACCGTAGTTACATATATTTTTGATAACATAGGCAGCCATGGAAAACTGCCCACCACCAAAAGATAAACAAAATATCTGGGGCGGGGGACTGAGGAGGCCAATATTGATTATCAGGGTTAACATTATAAGTTATATGTAATAGTAGTTTTGTAACGCTCACATGTGCATAAAAAGAGAAGAAATTATTGACAGACAATTTAACAAAGCCGAAATAACTCCGTAACACGTCCGGCCAAGTCTTTTCTCGCTGAAGTTCGTCTGACGGATTGTTGTCCGACTATTTGTCTTTTCAACCAATGTCCTATCTTAACAGCTCGGGGACACTATTTATATTATCTGGAGGTCCGCCACTTACGTCTACTGTCTATTTATTAATGATGGTGATATAAGAGCCTGTATCTGGTAGTACTTTAATTTTTACATTATAGATTTTTACGAGAACAAATTTCCTCTTTTGAGAGGTTTCTAGTTCAGTTAATGACAATTTCAAATTTTTGTGAATCTTTTCCTTATGTCTATCGACTTTACATCATGTATCTACCATGTTCACGTACGTTCTATTTTTAAAATTTTATTTACGATGAGTAACTTTGTATCCAACCCTATTACATTCGTAGCATTTTTTGTTCTTGAAAAAACAATTACTTATGAAATGCTTACCTCCACAACCGTAATAAGTATTAGGCATTGAGTAGGAGGAGGGTCTATAGTTTTATTAGGAGTTGAAAAAGGTCAGTATATTTTTTCTTAAATGGTCGGACGTGGGAGGAGGGTCTATAGTTTTATTCGGAGTTGAAAAAGGTCTGTATCTTTTTTCTTAAATGGTCGGACGTTATGCACATGGGAATAATATTTACAATACATTGACACTCTTTCGCTATCTCCTGTAGAGTTAATTTAGGGTCCATTTTCTATTTAGCAAGTATCTTTGATCTTATTTCCGCGTCCTTTTTAGTAGTTAAACACAGCACGAATGTTAGGCTTTTAAATAAATTCGGTGTTAATTCATTTAATTTAAATTTCTCCCACTCCCTGTTTACAACTCCTGCATTAGTGATAAAATCTTCATCGATACCCTTTACTAAGTTAAGACATTGCCAACTTGTATTGAATAACGAATTTCTGTCTCCAAAAACCATCGATAATATTAAGAGTTTCATAAAAATTTATCTTAACTTGCTTATAACGGAAAGGTTAAACGGGTTACCTTCACGTTATATTTAAAGGAAAATAAATGAATCAGAACGAGATATCGAAAGGTTTTCAAGAAGGTTTAATGGCAGCCAGAATAAAGGGTACCTTTATGCTGCAAGTCTCGTAAGAAGGAAGAAATAGTTATCGAGTTGAGAAAGAATCACAGCAGCTAAATATCGGAGCGATATATGCGTCGCTATAGACATGGCAAATATTGAGTTGCTGATTTTAAAACAGGAGTGAATGTTCAGCCGTAGATGTGTGGTCCTGGTTGCTGTGGGAGAGAAGTAATCGCTGTCTCCTTAAAAGTTGTCCAGGAATGAAGTAGCTGAATTGTCAGAGGCGGAATTAATTCGTTAAGTTCATTTGCACCTGGGAACCCCAGGGCCTCGAAGGTCCATGAATTAGACGGTAGATCAGGAATGAAATATTCAGCCATGATGCGTGGTCCTATTTACTGTAGGAAAGAAGTATGAAGGTCTCCAGAAAAGGTGGTCCAGAAATGAAGTAGCTGAATTGTCGGAGGCAGAATTAATACGTCTAGTTCATTTGCAACTGGGAACCTCTGGGTCTAAAAGGGTAGACCCAAAGGGTCCATGAACCAGACGGCTCTATCCTCATGGTGGTGAGTTGCTGTTGATAAAAGAGCGGGTAGAAATACATCCGTCCAGCTCGAAAGATTTTGAGGAAGATGTAGTTTGGCGGGCTTTCACCGAATTCGATATGCCCGGGAAGGTCATCCGGGCCTAATGGGATTCGTCATCCCCATTGGTGAAAACATATGACTTCTTCCGAAGTTTTATTAAGTAACAATACAAAAAACTTTTGTTGCTGCTTTTGTAGTTCTAATTATTGCTCCTGTTGTTGTTATTATTGGGCCAACATTTGAATCATGATAGATTTTAATTCTTCCATTCTTCTGAAGTGCTTCGAATATTTCGAAAATTACACTTTGGATAAGCTCGCCTGGTTATTTATCTGCGAATGTGCTGTCACTTTTGTGAAGTGGTAAATATTTTTTCTTTTTTAGTATCCTCGCGTAAGTTCCTGCGAATACTTCGTCGCCACTTTTGTAACGCTCACTTGTGCATAAAAAGAGAAGAAAATGATTGACAAAAAACTTAACAAAGCATAAGTATTCCATTCAACCGAAATAACACATTAACAGAAAATAAGACAAGCGAAAGATTGTTATTATTCCGGCCAAGCTATTACTGAAAGTCTTTTTATCGCTGAAATCCATCTGACTGTCGTCCAACTAATGTCCTTCGACAAATGGGTATTTGATGGACATACCACCATGCCAAAGTGTGGCACAAGGCCTATTTGACGTGGGAGCCGAGTGCAGCACTGTAGCCCAGCTCCAAAAATGCCTTGGGCCCCGTCCGACTAGCGTCCTTTCGATTAATGGCTCCTCCTAACAGCACTGTACCTCTGGAGGCCCGCCACTTCCATCCACTAGCAATCAGTGTTCAATCACCAGTGTCTCACTTTTATTCCTATATGACAAGTAGTCACGGGCAAAGATCCTAATTTGTTAGGTAAAAAAATGGTAGAATGTCATAAAATTGAAGTAGAAACAGATATTCTACCCCGAGAAGGGATTAACATTGGCAACAGATGACAGACCAATACTCAGATGTGTTCCGTGAAGAACTAAAGGAGTGGATGCAGGTACCCGAAGGTGCTGTGACGAAGTATTTTAAACCTGGGCTATAAACCTATACGCTGTATAACCCACTTGCCGAGATGGTTGTTGGCATTAATTATTTTATTGTCTGGTTTTGTTGGGCCGCGAGTTTTTCAGTTAGTTGTTAAGTTGGCTAAAATCTTTGAGCGGAAATCCAAGTCAAATTGGAAAGTTCAAGCAAGTGCACTCCGACTAAGATATGGGACCAGTCAATTCTACATAGGAAGACCAAATGTAAACAAAATAGATTCATATCTTGTCACAAGTTCGACTGAATAAATGAAAAACAGTGAATTTAGAGGCTCGTGTGAAATGACGTCACACTAAGGATATCCTGAATTCAAATATAAAAATTAGCGAATTTAGAAAAGTTGTCAGTTTGAAGTTGGCGTTTAGAGAGTTCAGTTTGGGTCGGGGGTGTCTCTTTGTGTCTGTTCATAGACCTTTATAGATTTTATCTCTCTCGTGCTACTGTATGCAGTCTGAACATCGAACAGTATATCTAGATGATAAAGCGACAATTTTCTATAAAAAACATTGGACATATTACTGTTACACCAATACGTTCCAATAAATGATTGTTAATTGTTGACAGCGATTTCTTATCTTTGAGTTGCCAACACCCAACCAACTTTGTTCTAACGAATCGCCTCGCCGTTGGAAGAAGTTCCGGATGAATTGTCATTCTCTCTCAGTGGATCTTTCAAGCACAACGTAGGCACAGTTAGGATTGATAAACAAAAAATCTGGAAATGCATTTGGCGCCGTTACCAGGATAAACCCAAGTAAAAGTACTGTGACAACTATAGTATTTCATTTGGCGCTGTTATCAGGTTAATACCAATTATTATTATTATTACATTTACTACCACAAATTTTGTCGTGCACAACGGTAATACAGTTGGCACAGGTACCGGTATTGGTGACTGCAATATAGTATTACATTTGGTATCGGTAACCGTGCCCAGAACATAGTGTTACATTTGGTGTAAGTATAGTAGTACACTGCAAGGACCAGCAGTCAAGGAAATTGAGCAACAACAATTAGTCAGTTCAATAGCTCCGGTAACACATTCCGAGTGGGATGTACCCATTGTTCCAATAGTGAAGACGGATGGAAGCATTTGAATTTGCAGGAATTACGAAGTTACTGTAAATCAAACTTCAAAGATTGATAACAACCATAAGCCAGGTCAAAATCAGAAGCCAAAAATTTACCAAATAAGACTTAATTCACATCTATAAACAGTTGTTTTTAGATTAGGAAAGCCACAGGTATACAACAATAAATATATGTAGGGGACTATTTATGTACACATGATTACCCAATGAAATTTCCTCTTGCCCAGGCATTTTCCAGCGAATCATGGAGAATTTATAGGCTGGGATTACATAAGTGATTGTGTGGCTTGATGCCATCCTGATCAGTGCGAAATGCAGAACATTTAAGGAACTTGGAAGAAGTACTAAAACAACGTTCCAGTGCAGGCCAGAGGTTAAAAAGAAGTGTTTGTAGCAGATATGATGTACTGTGGACCACAGAAGGTATCTTATCAGTGAAAGCGAACTTACAATCTCAAAATACCAACTAGTTGAAGTCCTTTTTAGATATGATAAACTTTTATTATGAATATCTACCAAGCCTGTAAACTGTACTTGCTCCTTTACATAAACTATTAGTTAAGAATGAATTCTGGAACTGGTCTTCTTCAGAAGACCAATCGTTCTGCAAAAAAAAAAAAATACTCACAAATTGATAAAAAGATCTTGCGGTAGTAAATGGCTTTGAGAAATTTCATCAGATGCTGAATAGTTAACATTTCATCATATAAATTATAAACCGCTGTTAGAAGTATCACGGGAAACGAAAACAATACCGCCATTAGCTTCGAGACGAATTAGACTCACCACCGACAGATGCAAGAAACATAAAACGATGGATTCATCGTGACCCAAAGATGTTCAGAGTATTGAGTTTTGCCCAGTCGGGATGGTCTGATAGAGCAGGCCAGGACACCACCAAACCATATTTCACATGCAAGAGTGAAATAACAGTGCCATAGGCGTTGTCTGTTACAGGTATAACGTGTCATTATTTTAGTGTCAAGTAGAAAAATATCAGAACTACATGAGATGCATCCAAGTGTGTGTAGGAGGAAGGCACTCGCCGGAAACTATGAGTGGTATTCAGAAATTGACAAAGACATTGAAGTCTATGTTCTAAGCTGTTCAGTGTGTCTACTGAACCACAAAATGTTTGCAGTGGCCTCCTTACACCACTGGTTTTTGTTCGCATCTTCAACGCCCGAGAAAAATGGATTCCTGGTGAAGTAGAAAAAAGGTCATGAGCTGTTTCAGTACATGTGAGAGTGTCAAATGGTCAGATAGTTCAAATACTTGTCGATCATGTACGTAAACGTTTGGTTGCAACAGAGGCTAACCCTATTAGTACAGACACCTAACCCAGCCACAGGTATGGGGAGTCTATCAACAGCTAGGTTCCAGTAAATGCCAATAGAAGAACCAAACCACCACAACGGGGTGCCAGTAGCAGTTCCCAGTCCAGTAACAAATAATAATCCACCCACATCTGACCCTAATAGCTTGAGATCAGTTACCCACACAGGCAACAGAGCAAATCCCTGTATCTGAGAGATTATGTCTGCAACAGACATGCAATGGAGTGAATGACCTTGAAGGTGGGGTGATATGGTATATGGTGGATACTACTCCTTGCCGCAGGCAGTTAAGAGTTATTCCTCTTTAAATGTTGAAATAAACATGTTTGAAACACTACGTACAATGTTTGTCATATTAGGGAGTACAATAAAAATAAAAGAATAATAACGAAATTTGATTCAATGACGAAAAAGTGTTACTGCCATTTTCAGTCATTTTCTTACTGCCTTTGTTATTGTTATATGATTTTACCATTGTTAAAAATTCTTTCACAAAATGCTTCAAACTAACCGAACTTTTCTGATAGAGACTTGTAAATTTATAAAGAAATGAAAAATGATAAAACAAAATTTTATCTACTGAATGTAACCATTTCCTTGCAATAATTAATGAATGTATTATTTGTTTTCACAAAGAACGCAGAAGATGTCCCACTAAAGCTGAGAATATTTGAATTGTTGAATGCTGTAATCAAAAAGAATGTCGTTCACGATGTTATAGCGTTCATTTTTACCTTTGAAGAAGATTATGATAAACGGATCTGAATCTAAGAATGGGGATTCGAGTAACTTACTGACATACTATGGAAGCGACGAGTAAAGAATTGGGTTATAAGGAAATTTTAAAAAATCATGGATATGTCGTTATAAACTCTTTAGGTAAGTAAAACTAAATTGTAACAAAGTAAATAAAAAAAGATTAAACAATAGCGTGCACCTAATGAAGCGCACAATAACGATTAATTACGATTATATTCGAAAATGAAAACTAAAACAAAAATATTGATAAAGTTCGAAGTATTCTATGAACCTTTCTTATGTGATTAAATTTGCACTATATCATTACTGTTACAAAGAAAAAGGATGCTATTAAAAAGGTTTTACTTTCAAGAATTATGAATGGGCTAAGAGACGCGATGTACTTCTTTACTAAAATGATAACTCAACCAAACTTTGGTCATGAAATGCTTAACATTTTTATTTTTATTAAAGCAAAAGTAATTGTAAGATTAAAATTGCTTTTATTTTCCGTTTATTATATTTCAGGATTCAGATTTTGCTTAATAATAATTCCAATCAAGTTTACTATGCTTTCCCATACATTGAAACAAAAGTTTTGTATTTTTTGACAAAATCTTTTGAATGTTTTACAATGACATCATTCTTCCAACCGTCATTGCTCTTTCTAGCAATCATTTAATAGATTAGTAGGGAGTTTTACGGCAGTTTTTCGTTTTGCTTTTTTATTTCTCATTACTGCTTGGATATCATATTTAGCCTTGTTATGGCTACTTTCACTTCTATAATTACATGGAATGAAAGAAGTGAGAAAGTTTGAAAACATCCAGAAAAACTTCCCATTTTAGCTTCCTGATCATTCACTGTATCGCACGAGCGTAAAATCATCGGTTAACTTGCTTGCTCATGAAGAAAATGTAATTCCAAATAATTCATTCTTATAAACTCAATGTACGTATATATTTACCAACCCTTTCACACGAAAAGGATGCGACTGAAGGTCAATTTTTCAAGCGAAGTTTAACAGGTTTGAATTCAAAGTTTTCCTCCTCCTAGAATAGTTGCCATACAAAGTCTAAAGTTCCCAGTCTGCTCTACTATTTACCCTTAGTTAAAGGGAGAACAGTTGGATTCATACTTTTCCCAAGGGAATTAGTGCAATGAGAAATGCAATTGGCCTTGGATCGCCTAGTCCATTTTCAACAATGATATCCATTACACCACAGGCGCCTCCAAATTATTCATTGTATATAGTGTTGCGCAGTAAAAAATTATTCCCTTTTCAGGAATAAAGAAGCACCTTAGAATTCTAAACAAGGAAAAAATATCCCTATTAACATTGATAACTGTTATAGTTCTAGCCACGGTTTTCTTGGTGCTTATGCATCTATGTTACCGCGAAAAAGACGAACTTTCTCGAGTGTTTCCGGAAAGAATCGAAATATGCCGAAACGCCGTGCTAATCAAATTTAAGCAAGCAGATGATAAAATAATTCAATCAATTTGTTCACAAAGTTACAAACAATTGTAAACAACCTGGATTTATCGCAGCTAAGCGACAAACTACAATCTTCAGCCAAAAAAAAAACAAAAAAAAAAAAACTGGTGCTTATGCACTTATTGTACCGGGCTATTTCTAAATAGTATTTTCAAGTTAAATTCAAATGTTACGATATCTTTTTTTATTAAATTGTTAGGTGAAAGTACAGAATAGTTACAACCCCGCCCCATCCCCAATGTTAAAAATGGGTTTCTAAATTATCACGTTATTACTTAAGCACGGTACAATAAGTGCATAAATACGAAAAAAAAAAAAAAAATGATACACAAGCCAAAAAAAAAAAAAAAATGATACACAAGCCAAAAAAAGAATAGATAAAATAAAAATTCAAACTATTTTTTCATATTTAAAATTGCCATACATTGAATGTTGTTTTATTCTTTTTCTCCTAAAAAGGTTGGTAATATTATCCATTAAAAATTGTCTTTTTCTCTTTCCTTTTTTTTTTTTTTTTTTTTTTTTGGTCTTCATGCATTTTATCAACATATTGGTTGACTTGTTTTATCGTCTGCTTGCTTAAATTTCGTTCCGGCATATTCCGATTCTTTCTGTTATCGGCCCGGAAACGCTCGGGAAAGTTCGGCTTTTTCGCAGTAACATAGATGCATAAGTACCGTTTTCTTTGTCATGGATTCTCATTATAAATCTTTTTCTCATCTGTTTTCAAAAGTTTTCAACTAATCTACACAGGAAACTAAAAGAACACGGTTGTCCAGGTTGATTCTATACAAGAAGGAAACACCGAGAAAAGAATAAACCCTAAAAATTGACTTCAAAATGAACTTTGTCATAAAATATCAAAGAACAGTATTTTATTATTAACGAAAGTGAAAATGACAATAGGTGGTTCGTGCCATAGCAATTTAGTCGTTATATTTCTTTATACCCTTTTTAATTTTTATTATATTATCGTTACTTGAATGTATGTTATTTTTGTTACCTTAAATTCAATGATTTCGACAAGCATAGGGAAAAATATACAAAGCCAGAATTTGTAAAGTTTATTTCTCTTGAAATAAATTACTTTGTGGGAACTTGTTGTTTTTGTTAAGAAATATAGTCACACTTTTTTTTCAGGTAGCAAAAGTAAGCTTCCCTTCGCCCTTTTTTTTAATCTCCCTTATTTTCTGTTGTGGTGGAATCACCTACTAATGGACTCAACCAGTCTCCATAATACCGGAAGACGCAGCAATACGAAGTCAGTCTAGATCCGGAAGCTAACCTCGTCCCCGCACGATTATGTGAACTAGCTTACCGTTCTATGTTCTTGTAACTATCCTTTGTTCTTGTGAATATATACATATACTATAACTGTGGTGTTCTGTTCTCTTTGTGACCCCTTCCAGGGCCATAAAACTGGCGACGAGGCATTCGAACCCATAATATTAGCAGATCGAAAATACGAACTCACGCAGGAACCACTAGTCAAACCTTAACACGGACACTTAAAAAATTCGAAACTGTATACCCACGAAAAATTCGCCATAACACCGACGAAAGTGGGTTCAAACATAACAGGGGTATCACGTCACAACAATCCCAGTTATTCTCGCCAACTAAGAACGAGCATCACCTTTAATATCTGGGAACTAATTGCGAACCTAGCGGGAAAACCAAGCACAGCCTTTATTTTCAACAATAATTCTGAATGTTTTTTCTTCTTCTAAAAAAAACCCACTCAGTGTCTAAAACACTGTCAAAAAAAGAAAGAATTTTTTTCCTTCTCTCTCTGTCTAAAACAAACAGTTAGTATTCAGAACAATTTCTGGTCGCGAACAAAATTTTCTTATTTTAAAGAAAAGACCAGTATCGCAAACAAAGAATTATCCTCTCGGGACTATAATTGAACAAATTGTAAGTACAACGTCTTTTTTTTTTGTTGTTGTTTTGGATGGTGAAACGAATTACCCCCCCCCCCTAAAATCGTTCCAACATAAATATCGGAAAATAAATTACTGTTCCCACTCCCTGTTGTACTTTTCAAAAGGAAAAAATCAGCCAAATCGAAAATCTTTAAAAATCTGTCAAACCGACCACGGCTAAATCTTTAAAACTAAAAAAAAAAAAAAAAAAAAAAAACCTTAGAGAAAAAAGAATCTCTACATTTCTTTTTATTGGAAGAAATAGAGAAAAAAAACTGTGCATTCTTAATATTTTGGACTAACCAAGCAAAATGGAAGAACTACAGGCGGTTATGTCAAAGTTGGTAAAACTACAGATTAAACAGCAAGAACGACAGCAACGCACAGAGGAACTACATGATAAATGGGAGGAAAAACAAGAACTACTATTAGATCGTCAGCAACACGCTGAGGAATTGCAGTTCGAATACCAAAAACAATTATCCGAGCGTCAACAGCGTACAGAGGAATTGCTGGCACAAATCCTAAAGAACAATGTGCATACAGAAAACGATACCGCATTTTCTCAAGATTCAATATGGAACGCCATTGACAATTTTCACTACTAACAGGAAGAGGATAAGTCGTTCGCGGCATACTATAGGAAGTACGAAGACTTTTTAGTATTGACTGCAAGAACTGGTCTGATCAGAAGAAGACCCGCCTACTATTACGCCAGCTCAAGACAACTGAACATAATAGATTAATGGATTTCATTTTGCCACGGAAAACCTCGGCGACGAGACGGTAAAACTCCTAACTGAATTGTTCAGCCCGAAAACCTCTCTTTCACAAGAGGTGGAAATGCTTGAACCTGACAAAAAATGACGAAGATGATTTTGCAACGTACGCAGCTGTTGTAAATAAACACTGCGACGAATTTAAATTATCGGAGTTAACGACAGACAACTTCAAGTGCCAAGTGTTTGGTAGAGATGCAGAAATTAGACGGCGCGTTCTAACTAAGTTAGAAAGTGAACCAAAAGACTAACAGAAGATTGTCAAAAAATTGAAATTATTAAAAAAGACTAAAGATATCGAATCTGGCATTTCGCACATAAAAAGGGTATTCAAACAAACCAAGACTCACAAAACAAATAAAATACAGGATAGAAAAAACTATCACACACACCCTCGCAAATCTTACGACAAATTCGAAAAAAGAAAAATTCCTAGTCCTTGCTACAGATGCGGGTAAAGGATTGCTCATACTTTACAAAAAATGCTTAGTATTTAAAAAAATAGGACACAAAAGTTCCTATTGCAGGAACAAAAATCAAACTAAAAGCCGAGTGCGCCTAACAAAAACCATAGATATTCAAGAAGAAAGCTTACGGAAATATGTAACAGTTAAAATTTTTGGCAAGGATATCAAATTCCAATTGGATTCAGGATCAGATCGAACAATTCTGAATTTCAAAGCTTGGAAGAAATTACAAAAGCCCTCAATGTTAAGATCCTATAAAACAGTAAAGGTCGTTAATGGCACACAAATCAATTTTGAGGGAGAAGTGATTACCAATGTTACTTTGCTGGGTAAAACAAAGAAATTAAAAATGAACGTGCTAAAAAACACCGAAAACCTATTCGATTCAGACTGCATGCACGAATTCAATTTATGGGACTTGCCTATATCTACGTTCTACAGAAAAGCAGAATCGTGTTCATCAGCAACAGAAAATTTAATCTCTAAACTAAAAAAGGAATTCGCAGAAGTATTCACTTCTGGCCTTGGGAAATGTACGAAAATAGCTGCAGAACTAAAATTAAAGAAAAATATGCAACCAGTTTTCAGAAGAAAACGTAACGTGCCATTTTCGTCCCTAGACAAAATAAACCAGGAGTTGGATAGACTAGAAAATGTCGGGATCCTATCAAAAACAGAATACAATCAGTGGGATGCCCTTGTAGTCTATGTTAAAAAGAAATCAGGGGAAATCCGTGTTTATGCTGACTTCTCGACTGGTTTGAATGCATCCTTAGAGGACCTTCATTACCCACTACCCAGTCCCGAGGAAGTATTCACTAAACTGAACGGCGGCAGCTTTTTTTCGAAAATCGATTTAAGCGACGCTTACCTGCAAATCCCAGTCAACTATGACAGCGCTAATCTTCTCTGTATCAACACCCATCGAAGTCTTTACAGATACGAAAGACTTGCGTTTGGGGTCAAGGTCGCACCCGCTATTTTTCAGCGGGTCATGGACACCGTGTTGGGCGGCCTTGACTTTGCCATCGCATATCTGGACATTATTATAGCTAGCAGAAACATGGAACAACATACAGACCATATCTACCAAGTATTCAAACGATTACAAGACTATGGTTTCAAAGTCAAGTAAAATAAATGCGAATTCTTCTTACAAAGAATGAAATATTTAGGGCACATCGCAGACAAAGACGGCAGACGCCCTGACCCAGACAGAGCTACTGCCATTAAGGATATGCCGGCACCGGAAAATACAACACAATTACGAAGTTTTTTAGATCTCGCAAACTATTACCAAAACTTTATCCCGAAAATGCACGAGCAGCGGGAACCACTAAACCAGCAACTAAAAAAGTATAAACGTTGGGAGTGGACGACTGAATGCCAGGCAGCATTTGAGGAAATCAAAAAAATCCTAACCTCAAACCTTTTCCTCTCACACTTTAACCCGGAACTAGACATAATAGTTGCTAGCGACGCTAGTCAGCACGGCATAGGCGCATGCCTACTACACATAATGCCAGATGGTTCGAAACAGCCAATCGCTTTCGGATCCTGAACACTGCTTCCGGCTGAAAAATACTATTCTCAGATAGATAAAGAAGGACTTAGCATTATCTATTCTGTTTCAAAATTTCACCGTTACCTATACGGAAGGCATTTAACACTGCAAACAGACCATAAGCCGTTGATAACCATTTTGGGGTCAAAAAAGGACTTCCTACATTCACTGCAAACCGGTTGTTAAGATAGGGAACCATTCTATTGAATTATGACTTCAAATTAAAATTTCTCTCCTCAAAACAAATCGCAGAGGCGGACAGTCTGTCGAGATTAATTCCTACCCAAAAGGAACTCCTCGAAGCCTCAGTAATCGCAGCGCTACGCATAGATAGCGAAATTAAAACAATGATCAACAACACAATCCGTGAACTACCGGTAACTCTTCTAGAGATAAAGACAGAAGTCGTGAATGACGAATTCATTAAAACTACAAAGCAGAAATTATCACGAGGGGATGTCACTTCAGATATTTATTCTGTTTGCGATGACGTGCTGCTTTATGGTGAAAGTCACTATCCCCAAAACTCTTCAAAAAAGAATATTAAAGGATTTCCACATGGGCCATCCAGGCACCAACAGGATGAAAAGCCTAAAACGAAGTTTCGTCTATTGGCAGTTCATGGATCAAGATATCACCAATATGGTTAAAACATGTAAAGGTTGTGCCTTGGTTGCTAAGGCACCGTCCATAACTCACAAGCCCTGGCCTAAATCCGAACAACCGTGGTCCAGGATTCACATAGATTACGCTGGACCATTAAAGGATTTTATTATTTAATAGTGGTAGACAGCTATTTTAAATGGCCTGATGTCCTAAGATGTAGGAGACCTACTACAGCGATAACCATTAATTTCCTACATGAGTTGTTAGTCCGTTTTGGTGTTGTGGATTGTCTGGTTAGTGACAATGCCACCCAGTTCACTTCGTCAGAGTTCAAGGAATTCTGCGAAACCTACCAAATTAAATACATCACGACCTCGCAGTACCATTCCAGAAGCAACGGACAAGCCGAACGCTTCGTGGACAAGCTAAAAAGGGCATTAAAGAAAGCTACGGAAAAGTCCCTTCAACAATTTCTCTAGGTCAACAGGATCACAGCAAACCCTAACATACCAGAAGCCCGATCCCCAGCAGAAGCCATGTTTGGTCGAAAAATTAGATCAGTGTTCAAAAAACTGTAACCAAAACAAACCTTACAAAACAGAACCTCTACTGTACCACTCAAACGATTCAACCTTGGTGACAAAGTCTACTTCAAATACTTCAGAAACAACGTTTCCTTTTTGGAACTGGGAACGATAACCCAAAGAATCGGTAATGTCACATACATTATCCAGGGCCCCAAATTCGAGCATAACAGACACCTCAACCAAATCAGGAAACGCACCCCCGAGGACTTTATGGATCTGTCGCAGGAGGAAGTAGAGGCAATTGACACCGTCTACGACACATTTGATATCGAACCTCCCCAAACCATGCCAGAACCATGACGCTCTGGTAGGAAAAGGAAATTTACGGACCCTCTTTTGGTCTGCCCAAAGAAAAAGAGATACTGATTTCACCTGTCGAAATAATCAGCTTGGGAGGGGTGTGTTATGGCGGGAGGTTTTCGGCTGCCACTCCAGTCGATAGGTCACACTTTGCTCGCGAATCTGGCCGGATGTGGCTTGTTGACTGGAGATTTCCTCCGGCCTCAGGAGGTCGTTCTCCCCAGGCTTTTACTCCCTTCAGGGGGGTATTGCCTGGCACCTGAGCCCCCCCAATAAGGGAAATGCCGACAGGGCCGTCGGTATTTTTAGAAAATGCCTGGCGCATGTAGGATCCGGCCCTGCGCCCGGACCCACCAAAAAAGTCCTTGTGCCGCACTTGCCCGTCCGGTGGGGCGCGCAACAAATACAGTCTAGATCTGGAAGCTAACCTCGCCCACGCACGGTTATGCGAACTAGCTTCCCGTCCTATGTTCCTGTAACCATCCTTTGTTCTTGTAAATATATACTTATACTATAACTGTGGTGTTCTGTTCTCTTCCAGAGCCATAACATTTTCATACTTTTCTCTCCCTCTTTTCCAGGCCTGATAGTTACTGCTAGATAATTTCTTGGATTGGGCAGAGATAAAGTTTACTTGATTTGGGTTGAGTTGTACTTTACAGCGACTAACACTCGGATAAATTTAACTTTTCGTGTGTTGGTTGTTATAATTTAAGACCTAAAACCTAGCAAATCTTTTAATTGAGCACGATTTCTCATACTTTGTAAAAACAGACATCTTACAACTGTAAAATAGTGTGATAACACCCCTGTCGGCCGACCCCCGACTATTTCAAAATCATTAAACCAAACTATTCATAGGCAGTGATTCGTCTAGTGTTTTTTCTCATTTCCGACTAGGGGTATTAGATATTTCATTACATATACGCAAAGAACAACTGAGACGGTGGGAGAAAAAGAACAAACGAACAAACACGGACTTGGGTCAGCTCCAAGCGCAAGAAAGGGAAGTCTGTTTGACGATTTTGTCCAGCTTTGGGTGCATTTGTAGACTATCGCGGGCGTGTATTTTGCGCGAAACTTCTACAAAGCCACTAGGAATCCTAATTCATCTTTGACTGTCTTCTCTCACTGCCTCCTCCTGCTGACTCTCCTTTCCCTGGACTGCTACCTCAAACCGACCATCCTTCTCTGCCCTGTTTTGTCAACTGGTTCTCTCTGTCTTCTCAGTGACCTTCCTTCCCTCCTCCACTTCCGGTCTCACGGGAGATCTCGTCCTCAGTCCTTTGTGTGGGTTTCGCGCCAAAGCAGACAAAGAGATCGTTTGAGTGGCGCCAACTCAAACGGAAACGAATTGCTACGCATCGTGTCACATTAGTAAAACTTATAATAAAACTGAGAACATGACTGACTTGTTAAATCTACTTCATCGAACTTACTGACTGTTCAGTGGTTGCATTTCCTTTTAGAATTTTAGAATATTGAAAAAAGATTCGAAAGTAAGTTGTACATTCAGTGTTTTCTCGAATGCAACAAAACTAGCGACTTTAGATGCTGTGCACTGATAGAGAGAGTTTATTGTCTTATTCAAAGACGATTAACTCACTGGATAATTGGGACTGATAGAACGTTATTTCTCCTTTGAAGACGATCGAACGTTGGAAATTTTGGTGCCAATTTGAATTTATAAATTACTTTTTGAAGATAGTTATTTTGATTGGTTAAAGAAAAAAAAAGTTATTTTGATTGGTTAAAGAAAAAAAGATTAATATGGAAATTCTAATTTTCTTTTGATATGACCCATTTTTTACATAGATTTATGCTTGACCCAAAACAGCATAATGGTGACTAATGTCCCTTTCAATAAGTTTATTTGATGAGGCAAATACCGATCTGCAACCCGTCCAGTCTCGCCGGCAAACTGAATTTCTTCACGTTATGTTTGTTTTTTAAAAAATGATGGCCCCAGGTTTTAGTCGAAACTGAAAATGCCATGAATCAGGTTCACAATAGAGAGGAAACAAAACAAAGTATAGAATAGTAAGGTCACTCGGGGGTCTTTATTGATGACTGTTACTGAGAAAAACTCCCGAACCGATCCTGGAGCAGCGTGTGTCGCATTAAGCTTTCAGTCAGTAAGCAGACCCTAACTATAGGGATATGTACGGTGAACAAAACTTTGTTAGCGCTCTGGGTCTAGTTCAGACTCACTCCTAATCCAGCCTGAAACTTGCCTTAAACTGTCTAGAGACCCACAGCTTCTGCTGAATATATGTGGTTTGACTTCAGGAAAAACTCCAGCGATTCTCCCCTCACATCGTCAACCCAATGTTGGTCGACTTATATACATAAGCGGCCCAATATTAGTAATGCCTTAAGAGGCCTTTTTACTGGTACATAATCAGAAAAAGATGGCAGCAATAAAGCACGTATGTTGTCACACATGAGTCTTGGAGTTATTTCTACTAAACATGGTGTCAGAAGGACGAACTTGACGATAATCTGAGTGAGTACTACTTTGTTTAAAACATCAAAAGATGTGTCAATCAACCCACCCCAAAGTTTTGACTGGACAGTAAGAAATTTGCATAAAGCCTTTAACGAGTGGCTTGAAGAAGTGAATCTTTTTTTTTTTGAATTTCAGAAATTTGAAGGAGAGGGTAGAGATAGTGCCACTAAAGCTGCAAATGTTGAAAAGAAAAAAAGAAGTTTGTTTATTTACCTTTTAGGAAAAAAGGGTCAACAAATATACAAAACCCTAACAATTAAAAATGCAAAAGGAGAAACGATTGAAAAGGATGACGAAAAAAACTTGAAATGGTTATCGAAGCATTCAAGGACTACTGCAAACCTATGAAAACATTGACTGTAGAAGGAGTGGAATTCCTACGGAAAGAACAAAGTAAAGATGAAAGCTTTGAGGACTATTTGTTAAATTTGAAATCGAGTTCTAAAGATTGTGAATGGAATAACGTCACTGAGAAAGATATGATAAAATTACAAATAATAAAAGGAATACACGATAAAAAAAACGCACGAAATTCTCCTGAGGGAACCAGATTTAACCCTGACACAGTGTATTGACCGATGCAGAGCTGCAGAACAAAGTAAAATCCAGTCGCAAAAAATTGAAAAATACGAAAAATTAAATGTTGATGACGACACATACGAGAAAGATATCAATGCGACTGGAAGAAAAAAACAATATGATTGCATTTATTGTCAGAGAAACCATGTAAAAGGAACCAGAAACTGTCCAGCTTATGGTCAGGAATGTTTTAGATGCAAAAGAAAAAACTATTTCGCCAAATCAAAAATTTGCAAAGGTAACCAGAGCGAGCAAAAAGTTAACGAATGTTTTCACGTTGTAGGGGAGACAATTCATAAAGTTCATGCGAATTTAAAATTAAATGGGAAGCCCATTAAATTCATGATAGATTCTGGAGCAGCTGTAAATGTAATTCCTGCAACATTCGTTAAGGACAACATAATGGAGCACTTACTAAAAAAAGGTAAGAAACTTGATATTTCAGTATACGGAGGGAAAAGGGTCAGAACCGAAGGAACAATGAGGCTAGAACTTATCAACCCTGTCAACAGAAGAAAAGTGACAGCCTCAGTCATGGTTGTGAATGAGAAGGTACAACCAATTTTAAGCTGTAGTCTTTACCAAAAGCTAAATTTAATACGGTTCAACCTAGATCAGTTTGACTCGACAGTTTCAGCTGTAGAATGCGATGACCTCAAAGAACAAGCCCTGAAAAACATCAGAAAACTAGACATTGATGATTCCATCAAAGGGATTCAACAAGAATTCCCAGACGTTTTTGAAGAGAGAGTTGGTGAATTTGAAGGCGAACTAACACTTCAAACAGAGCCAGGCACAGTTCCTATACAACAACCCATAAGAGGTGTCCCATTTGCACTGGAAAAACAATCTAAACAAGAACTAGAAAAAATGATGAGGGACAATACAATTGAGAAACTGGAAGGACCTAGCTCATGGCTCAACAGCTATGTGATTGAAAGAAAACGCAGCGGAAAACTTCGGATATGTTTAGACCCCAAACCATTAAACAAGGCACTGATCAACAACTACCACTGCCAGGTATCAAGCTTGGAATCCATCACACACAGGTTTGCAAATAAAAACGCAATAAAATTTAGTAAATTGGATGTAAGAAGTGGATACTGGCATTGCAAGTTGAACGACAAGGCAAGAGAACTGACCGCCTTCGGAACGCCTCAGGGTAATTATCGAGACAAAAGATTACCCATGGGTGTCACACCAGCCAGCAAAGCATTCCAAACAAAAATGATCGAACAGTTTCAAGGGATAAACGGGGTTAGCGCTATTCAAGATGACTGTCTGGTTGAAGGATTTGGAAACAACTCAGACCAAGCCATCAATAACCACAACCAGAACTTGCGGGCATATTTGCAGAGATGCAGAGAAAGAAACATAAAAATTAACTTCGACAAATGCAAATTCCTCACAGAGGAAGTCACTTACATGGGTCATACACTGACTAACACAGGCTTGAAGCCTGATGAAAAAAAAATACGGGCAATCATAGAGTTCCCAGCACCTCGCGATTTGCATAATCTAAGACGCTTCATAGGAATGGTTAAATACCTCTCGAAATTTGATCACTCACTGACGACAAAATGTGAACCTCTAAACAGGCTAACGCGGAAGGACCAGATTTTCCAATGGGCGGAGGTACAACAAAGAACATTCGAAGACATAAAGAAAGCTATAGAAAACACACCTATCTTGGCTTACTATGACTTAGAAAAGCCAGTCACGATACAGACTCACATGTCTGATGTAGGTCTGGGAGCTGTCCTCCTACAGAATGGAAAACCAGTATCATACGCATCAAAGGTGTGGAACGACTATGAAAAGAACTACGCACCAATTGAAAAAGAGATGAGAGCCGTTGTGTTTGGACTACACAAGTTTAGTGACTATTGTTACGGAAGACATGTAACAATAGAGTCGAACCACAAACCATTAGAAGCAATCAGCAACAAGCCTCTAAAGTACCAAAAAGTACCAAAAAGACTGTTAAGAATGGTGCTTTCAATACAAAAGTTTGACTACAAAATAACATACAAAAAGGGCAGTGACATAATCATTGCTGATGGTCTTTCGCAAGCCCCAGTAGAGGATGACAATTTCCAGTTTAATTTCAGTGAAGTGAATATATTAGAATTTCTTGCTGTAAGTGAAAAGACCAGAGACAGGCTAGTCAGTGCCACCAAAGAAGATAAGGATCAACAGAAGCTCATAAAATTAATTAAACAAGGCTTCCCAATGCAATATAAAGTCCTTGAACCTCAGTTGAAGCACCTGTATAAATTCAGAGACTACCTGTCAACAAAGGATAATCTAATATTTTATAAAGACAGAGTCTTTGTACCTGCCTCAATGAGAAATGACACAAAGAAGAAGGCACACACAAGCCATTTAGCAGTTGAAAGTAACATGAGACGCGCCCTAGACACAATCTTCTGGCCAGGAATGAGGCACGAACTACAGGAATGTTATATCAACTGTAAACAGTGTAGCATATATTCTGCAAGAAAATTGCAAAGAGACACTAATCACAAGACCTGTGCCGGAATACCCATTCCAACGTATTGGCCTCGATACCATGACACTAGATGGAAGGAAATACCTAGTCTGTGTGGATTATTTCTCCAATTACACCTTGGTTGATCGACTCCACGGAACATCATCATGGTGCACAATCAAGCTGATAAGGAAACACTTCATGAGATATGGCATCCCAGAAGAAGTTGTAAGTGATGGGGGCCCTGAATTTGATAACAAAATGATGAGAGAATTGGCCTATAAATACAGATTTAGATGGAATCCCTGCTCACCAGAGATGCCAAACTCCAATGGAATGGCAGAATCAGCTGTAAAACAAATAAAAGGCATCATAAAAAAATGCAATAATGAAAACAGCGATCCTTGTCTGGCCATACTAGAATTCACCAACACACCATCAAAATCCATAGGAATGTCCCCAGCACAGAGATTCTTTGGAAGACAATTGAGAAGTGTACTGCCTACGATGAAGAAATTTCTATCCCCATTTAATGTGGAAGAAACAAAAACTAAAATACAAAGGGCAAAACAACATCAAAAGAAATACTATGACAAAAATGCCCATGACCTGATAGAATTAAGAGAAGGTGACCAGGTGACTGTGCAGCCATATGGCAAGAGCCAATATTGGAAAAGGGCAGTTGTCATAGAAAAGTTTGAATACCGACGATACATAATCGAACTGGAAAATGGGAAAAGACTAGTGAGAAATAGGAGACACCTAAGACGCACAACTAAACCAAAACATAGCAACATGACGAAAACAAACCACAAACAAGATATCACCAGCAATGACAGTGAACAAAACACCAAACAGCAACAACCAGACATGGCCGAAAGACAACCATGTCTGAAGAGAGTCACCGCAGGCAAGACACCCAACCGATATGGTGAATGGCAACTCGCATAAAATGAACACTTTAGACTTTTGTATGTATGGGGGATGTTGGTCGACTTATATACATAAGCGGCCCAATATTGGTAATGCCTTAAGGGGCCTTTTTACTGGGACACAATCAGAAAAAGATGGCAGCAATAAAGCACGTATGTTGTCACACATGAGTCTTGGAGTTATTTCTACTAAACAACCAAGTACTAGATAAATTTAAGATAGATTCTTTTGACTGTATTTGAGGCGAAAACTTTTGTTCATAATCAACATTTAAAACATTCTTTCCTTTCAATTTTATTATTTCGACACCCTTTTTTCTATTTTCTGTGTTTGAAAATTTGCAAACTTCCCAACTTGTTTACCTACCACTTCAATATTATCATATATATATATATATATATATATACCCAAGCAAATACTTTCGTACCTACATTATTTGCACTTAGGGAGAGAAGAACTTATAGTATCCGAGTAAGACCTATTTTCTGACTTTATGAAACTTTCCTAAAGCTTACAAGTCATCTTTATTTTTTTTCAAGTTTTGGCGTTATTTGTGCCGCATCTAATTTTTTTTTAAGTTCTGCAAATAATTTATTAAGTTCTAATGTTTTCCAGAGCGTAGATTTTTTTGAAATTACAAAACATTCTTGAATCTACTAAATCATCATCACATATTTCTGTGGTTGATTGCATATCTTCCGAGGCACCTTTCCCTCTATTATATATGAAGAAACGCCTTTTATATTTAGTCATGGTTTTCACTAAGATAAAGTAACATTATCATTTTTCATTAAAGATTCCTAAAGAGTATATATGTAAAAGCAATGAAGATCAGAATGAATTTCAAAGGCATTTTTGATAAATTCCTTAAAATTATGCAAAATATAGCAGTAGAAATTTTGGCATCATTAATACTGACGAATACATGTCCTGTGATTAATTATCAAAAGTGATCAATTACAACCTATAAGAATGTTTTCGTGTGATTTGTTTTAGGGAAATATCTCCCAGTGATATACAAATTAGATAACAAGATGTTATTTATATTTATTTAGTTTTTGCAATAACTATGGAACTTCTGCAGAATGACTTTTTCAATAAGAATGAAAATAAAGCACCTCCAACCACAAAAAAAATTTGTTTGTTAGTTATAAACTATTGATTACCTGCTTTTCAGAGTTATGTTTATACATATAAATATTATTGAAATGAAATGTTTTTTTCTAATCTGTATTTTTATTATAAATTCAAATGCATTGCATAAATAGTAACATAAATCTTCTTGTTAAGATGTATATGCACCTCATACGTGTGTGTTTTATATATCCGTGTAGTTTACAAGTTATTGTAAATTCTTTCAATAATTTAGCCCAGATACTGATTAAGATCAACATACGAGGTGCCTTCAATAAGTTTCCGGACTTTTTGTATAGGCATTTAAAATTGTCGTAGACTCTTAAAAATTCAGTATGTTATTACTATACATCTTATGAGATGACTGACCAATTTTTATGATTTCAGGTTCAAATCAACAGCTACAGCAGCAATTGGAATACACCCTACTAAAGCCTGATTGTCACAGCTGGTGAATTTCAAAAATACAATCTGGACGTGAGGACACAGTAGAAGAACGATATGTAATAAGATTCTGTTTTAAACTTGGAAAAAATGCCACAAAAACGTATGGAATGCTTCAGACTGCTTTTGGAGCATCTTGCATGAATCGAGCATCAGTTTCTGAGTGACATAAGAGATTCAAGGAAGGTGGGAAGTCTGTGAGGGATGATGAGAGGTGTGGGAGGAGTAAGGAAGTCAGAACACAGGAGTTGATTGGTCAAATAAAGAATTTCATGGATAAGGACCGTCGTGTGTCTATAGAGACAATAAGTGTACAGTTTGATGTCAGTGTGGGAACTGTACACACAATTATCCTCGAGGAACTGAAGATGCGGAAGATTTGCGCGAAGTTTGTCCCAAGGGTGCTCAGAGAAGATCAGAAAGAAAGACGTTGTCATGACAGTAGAGAGATGGTCAAGCTGATCAATTCAGATCTCACAGGTCTTGATGCTCTGGTAACCTGTGATGAAAGCTGGATCTACTGCTATGACCAAGAGACCAAGAGATAGAGTTCCCAGTGGAAGTATGCTGGCTCTCCCAGACCCAAGAAGGCCAAACAAAGCAAACTTTTGATGACCCCTTTTTTTGATAGCACTGGCATGATCTACATACACTGGGTTCCCACTGGACAGACAGTCAACAAGGAATACTATGTTGAGGTTTTAAGGGAGTTCAGGAAGAGTGTTATATACATATATATCGATTCATGCACATATATACATATATATGCTGGATACATACCGACGCAATAATAAAGACGCAGGAAGCCTTCTTTAGCAAAATATACCTTTCATTTTATTTGTAAGGTTTGAAAGGGGTTACTCAAGGTTTGCGTGTGAGAGGGAGCTGGAGACCGAACAGAAACTGTAATATTTTGACCCCCACTCTAATGGCCGTCAACGTTGTGTCTTTCTCGTTCTCCAGATGCTCAACCTGAGGCCCTGGGCCCACTCTGCTGGGTGATGGCTTTCTTTACTGCATCAGCAACTTCTCTGGTCCCCAAACTCCATCGGGGTTCCCTCGGACCCCTCGGCCGGGTGTGGCTTTCCCTAACACATCTCGTCTATCTCCTTCTCCAACTCTACTGCAACTCGAACTCAACTCAACTGTCTTGACTTCTGTCTTGACTGAACTATATAATAGTTCAACGCCCACTCGATCGCCCACTCGATCTTTGAAATCGCATGTTTAATCGTCATCAAGCGGAAATAACTGTCATGCAGTTCAGAGGTCACTCTCTTCAGTCTATGAGAGTATCATGGGATTTTTTTAGCTTGTCCCATTTTGTCAGCCAATTTCCGCCTACGCGATTTCCTCTCCTAACTGCCATTGGAATGTGTCACTTCCTTCCGGTGCATCACCTTGAATGGCATTTTGGGCCGGGTCGAAGATCAAAATATAACAAGAGATTCTGTCGGAAGAGGCCAGCACTCTTCAAATCGAGTCAGTGGCATTTCCAGCAGAACAATGCGCCAGTCCACAAGTCCATCCTTGTCACAGACTATTTGACCAAGATGGGCATCAAGACAGTTCCTCACCCTCCCTATAGTCCAGACCTTGCTCCCTGTGACTTTTGGTTATTTCCTAAACTCAGAGGCTGTGGTTATGAGACGATTGAGGAGATAATAGAGGCTGTGACAAAGGTCATTGACACGCTCACACAAGAGGACTTCCATGGGGCCTTCCAGAAGTTGTTGGAACGGTACAAGTGCATTGTAGCCGGAGGATATTACTTCGATGGGGACTAGAGTTTCATGTGTGTACTATCAATAAAAGTGCCCATACGAAAAAAGTCTGGAAACTTATTTAATGAGCCTTGTATTCCTTTGAAAAATTTCAAATTTTTGTGGAGTTAATTTGAAAGATTTCAAAATAATATTAATGAATCTATATGGGAAAATATATCGGCAGATTGGAAAGATTAAAATCATTTAGTTACATAATGAAATTCAAGATAATTTTTAAAAGGAATTCTAATATTATATTAAGAAGTGAACAACTTGTTTTTAACTAGTCTTTAAACTTGTTCTCCCTGTGTCCAGTATACCGGTAAGCTTGAAAGGGAAACAGCTTAAAAAATGTTTAACGATGATAATCATCTTAAACATTTTCTATATATAATCTTATGTGTTTTCAATCAATAACACCTTCGTTAGTTTTTGAAAAATGTCAGTTTTTGAAAAATATTTTAAAGGTTTTAGCCATGGTTTTATTTACCATGTAAATATTATGTTAAACTACGTCGTACGAAACTGTTTGAAATTTTTTCGATTACTTTCTTTATTACTTCTGTATTCTAATATTTTTTAAAATAAATGTATGTTTAGAAAAATTCATGTGTTCAGAAAAATTATTTCTCTATGAATTAAAACAAAATTTAGTTAATGCAGTAATTTTATTATGTAGATATTCTATGATTTCTCCTCTGTCTGTCTATCTGTCTGTCTGTCTCTCACGTACACACTTATTCAAACAATTGGATAGTTCCAATTGTTATATGCGTGTATGGAAATGTAAGGGTGGAGGTAAAAGAGGAAAAAGAGAAGAGGAAAGACTGACTTGAAGAATATTGTTGTACCGCCTCCGGTGACATGTGTCCGTTATGGGGAAACACGTACATTGTCTCAAACGGTAAGCTTAATATCTTTCGGCAATTAAGACTCCAAAGCAAAGTTAGGGTTCGTCAACAGTTTATCCACCTCCTGGAAAGGGTAAAACTGACAAGGAATAAAATACAATTTAACAAACATATGCATGGAATTACGCACAGAAATCTTGGTAGGGATTAGAAGCCTAATACAGCTAAAGGTGCCGAGGGCTAAATAAACATAGTGTAGCAGACCGTTCTCCGATAAAAGAGGGTTATTCAAAGTAAAAACAACGCCTGGAAGAGAAAAATAGTTACAACATTCTAATAAGAACTGAGTTAAAGAGCGAAGTGGTATTTATCCCACCAAGCAAGATTTGACACAAGGTCTTTTTTATTGTGGGGATTTCGGGGGAGGTCAGACACGAGCCAAAACTTGTGTCCTGCTGGACAATGATAGGCATAGGATCGGTGGATGCATGCAAACAATGCAAGCCCTTGTCAAGTCTCCCGGCACGTGTGCCATGTGACCTTGCTTGTCACAGCTTAACTAGACCCGAAGGTCTAGTGCTATGCTTGTCACTGATCCTTCGTCCATCCGAAAGCGGCTCAGCTGGAGCCAGAGGCAAAAGCAATTTTATCAACAAACGAAGCGAATTTAAAGTGAACTCTAACTAAGGATATTAGCAAATATAGGTAAACTACGATATGTCAAATAATTACAGTGGTTCTGTACTTCAAGAGAAGAAAGGTAATATTTTTAGCGACAATGCTCGAAATATCAGGCTTATCAGGAAGGATTAAAATTGCAGGTACAGGCTGGTCTTTATTGACAAAAAATGCCGCGTAAAACGCCTCGGACCGCCATGGGAGATAAATAGTAGGGAATCTAACTTAAAATGTTACACGACTCTCTGTTGGATGTCAGAAAGTTGAATAACTGGTAAGAAAAAAACTGTAGAATTAATAATAATATCGTAGATATTTTCGTGGGAGTGTTTACAAACGAAATTACGTTGTTGAATGTCCATTTGAGTATCGTGTATGTACAGATTTGATTAGTTCTTTGCAAGTGGATTTTACATTAGAGTTACCTTGTAAAAAGACCCCGTATAACTATGATGTTAACGTTATTTCTGTATCGTCTTCCATATTGTCATTCAGAAATTAGTCGCTTACCTTTCATTTGGCCAGTATACAACTTTTTTAGTGTTTGAATTGGTTTTCATAGGACTATTAATTATTTGACAACACAAATAAATAACGAAACTTCTTTTGAAACACAACAACGAAAGGTTTATTATTTTTGCTGAAGTAAAAGAGTAAGAGTGAGAAAGTGTCTCTCTTTGTGTCGCCGGTTAGTATGTTGGTCCTTGAGTTTTTAGGAAGTGTGTGTGTGTGTGTGTGTGTGTGTGTGTGTGTGTGTCACCGTAGCAAATAGCTCGTGTGACTGACTGCAAGGCTTGTTCTTCTGTATGTGAAGCTAGTAGCAGCGTGTTCTGCGAAGGGGTTCCAAGTGGAATCTGTAGCAGAGGAAGCGAGAGAGGTCTGTCTGAGCTGCTGTCTAGGTGCTCTCTGCGTTGTCGGCTGACTACTAAAAGGAATAGAAAAAATAGTTCTAGAGAGGAAAAAAGGAATCAATGTGCTCTGTCCCTGATTAGTTAGTGTATAGCCGAATCGCTTGGCGGGGGCATTAATTCGCGAAAGGAAATAGATCTGTGACTGTTACACTTTCATAAATTATGTGATTGACCGAGGACTAGACAAAGAATGAAAAAGACAAGAGGATCGATCTAAAATGCCAAGCCTTTATTGAGTGAATCGTACACAAAAGGTGTGCATGGGTGTAGAATAACTGTATAATGTCTGTGTTGTCTCTGCGATGTTGAAAGTCGGTGCTGTCAAAACTTATAGACTCGGCTGTCTATAAGCTCTTGGCAATAGCGGGTCAAGAAGATCAGGATGGTCTCGGTGCTTGGTGCTGTTTATAAGTATAGTTGCATGGTCAGGAATCTGGAGACGGTCGAAGAGGAGGAAAAATGTTGCAGAGGATGGATGATCAAAATCCCTGTTTATCTAGTCCTTCGTTAACCGGGCGTATGTCCATGTGGCCTGCTGATGACAGTCCGAGTAGATTTGTCACTCGTGAACTGGAGTGTTGTTGCATGATCTGGTCTGCTGCTACGGAAAATGCAGATACTGGTCCGCTGATGCTGGAACTAGTCTGCAGGTGTTTGCTGTGTGGTGATACAGGTGTTTGCTGCTTGATGATATTGGAATAAGTGCTGCAGGTTTGTTGCAAGTCTGGCTGGGTGCTGCGTCGTCGTCTTGTGATATTTGCAAAGGAATGTAGTGTGTAGACCAGAGGTGATCATTAGAAGGCTTTTTGAAGTAGCCCTTAAAAGAGTTAGTTATGACTTTAGTAAATTAGCTCTGAAAAGAGCTGTTTGAGAGAGTTTCGGTAATTGGTTGGTAACTGGCATCGACTGTGCCGAGTCTGCGGCTATAATTGGTCGGATACCACGTTGGCTGCTGGCTGCTGGGAGAGGCGCAGATCACTCGCCACTGGGCATGTATGCCTCGCCACTACTTACTGCTTGGTCAATAGAGGTAAAAGGCTGCGTACTTTATAGTCTGCGTGGAGGGAATTCTGTGTTGCCGAAGACAGGAAGTCTCTCTTTTAAAAATAAGTAGTATCGCATTATACTCCCAAGAGAAGCTTTTAAATATCACGTATTTTATCCTATGATAGGAAACCATCTCCCAGTCAGTTCACAGAACTAATTTATGGTGAAAAATAGTCCTCGTGTTGACAACAAAAATTCCACTTGATAATTAGGTATGGCGTTGTTGTTAGTTGATGTCACAGATGACTTTGCGTTTTTTTATAACGGGGATTTTAGCTTTGAGTAGCCGACAGGTTACGATACATATATGTTGATAAGGTTAGTCTTTTAACGCTTGAATATTTAGGTAAAATTATATTTTTGCTGTCTCTTAACAATCTGTACCTTTTAGGGGAGCTGTTATATAACAACGAAGAAAATATCATTACGGCTAAATAATCAAACTTATTCTGTGTCATTAAGTTTAGCTGTTCATATATAAATTTGATTGAATTAAGATGTTTGTTTGATTCTTCTTGCATCAATAGAAGAAATGTCATTACTAATCTTAATATAAAATCATATTTTGAGATTTGGTTTGCTGTTGTTCTGTGTCCATTTTCTTCTTGTTTTCAGTCAAAATTTTAAGAGTATTTTGATCTGTTATATGTTTAGGAACATTATATTCTACAATTGTATCTATTTTTACATCACTACAAAACATATGTACTACAAAATCAGATTCAATTACAAGTGACAGATTAGTTTTAGGATATGGGGGTTTGATGCTACTACATATAACAAGTGCCTCTTGCTGCCCAACAACACTCCAGTAATTTCTATCAAGAAAATTTAGTTTCCCATCTTGATCATCAATATTAATACTTTGATTTAAAGAACTTTTAAGGGCAGAGTTCTCCAGTCGAATTCTCCTTGAATGCGGTGACTCTTGAGAGGTTGTCAATGAAGATAAATTTGAGGGACAGTTTAGGAGAATTCAAGGGATAGCACTATCATGAAGATTTGTTTCTTGAAGTCTAACTGCAAGTTCACATACCTAAAAAGTTCACATACCTAAAATCTACGATATGGAGCATTTTTCTTACAATTCTTGGAAAAGGAAAGAGAATGTTCTGATATTTTAAGGAACATAATTTAATTTATTAATTCAACAAAAGATAATTAGTGACGAAGTGATGTACAAATAAAGAGAGAACTTATAATGTTAATACATTCTTTAAATTAAAATGATAAATGAAAATTTCCTTTGAAATTTGGTACAACACATCTCTTAGGCATTGTCTTTGTTTATAAATTAATTCAATATTTAAAAGAAAAATATTTTAGAAACACTGTGAAAAATCTAATACACAAACGACACCTTTCTTGAACGTTGGTGGACTCAAGATGATGACGTCACATGTTTTTCCTTCGCCACAAACTGGGCCTTTTCTTTCGGTGGTCTAGACCAAACCCAACAAGTATAACATTCCTTTCTGCTATAAAAATCAACAGTCACTGACAGAGGAGACTCAGAACGGTCGCTAGCCGGTCTTAATGCGAAAGGAATCAGTTGCCTAAGTAGTCATTGCACCACGACCATCGTCTTACCCCCAGCAGTCCACGCCGCAGTCCTACACGAATTGACGGAGTCCTATTCGCTGATCTTTGGCCACAGTATCCGGCGGATAGAACAGCAGATGCCCAAGGTCAAGCAGTAACATTCCAAACTTGCTTCAGTTTCTTTATTTTTCACCAGCCCTTTTCAGGCAAAACTACGAAAGTCCGTTACCAGTCCTTTTAAGGTATATTCTGAAAGTCTCCAGAGGACTACCTTTGGTTCTCTTACTTACATCCCTTTTCAGGGTAGTAAGTACCACGGAACACGACGGAGCAGCTGACCGGTTCCTTCGATGACGTCTCCATATCTGCAGCTAACCCATTTCTGGATTTCAGCTTGGTGATATCTCCAGACAAGCAGTAACGACCACTTCGGAAGCAGAGCAGATGCGCCCGGCAAATCAGGTTACGACTTTGGTTCACGAGTAGACCAGCAAACACCTTTCATGAACGATTCGCCAAATAAAAGCTTGGTATTTCAAATTTACCATCTTGTCTTTGTCATTCTTATTTAGTTTGTGTAACATTACACTCTTTATGAAAAGATTACAAGATCGACAGATTTATCGGCCCTGCAGCTCTATCATGATTCCACCGAAAGATTTGCTGGTATCTACTCTCGGCTGCTACAGTTGCACAGATTTAAATAACCCAAGAAGGTTAATATATCATTAAACAACAAACAAACAAGTTGCACAGATGGTGTAAATGGACGCGAATGAGACATCAGCAAATTATCGTCCAGTGGACGACAAGAATATAGCAAGATTATATGTGATCATTGCTACAGATATAGAATACACCACAGATCTACAACAGTTTTGTGAAACACTTGTAACATCTTGTGTGTGTTTTTGACTGTGGCTGTTTCCATTCAGGTTTTAAACATAATTTCCCGAAAGATGAAACTGGACATCAATTCAGTGCAACCTGGTACAAGAAAGAAGTTAAAAGTGTTTGTGAAATAATTGCTTACCAAGGGCAAACATTATCTGTTGTTTTACTTTCTTTTTTTTTTTTGCATATCGGTTTAATTTATCTAAAAACTACTAAAAATCAAAATTAAAAAGCATGAAAGAAATAAAACCCAATAAAATTTTTCTTGTTAAATTTCTTTCGTTTAATGACAAAACTGTCTTTGTTGGCCTCGTAATAACAGAGAGAGAGAGAGAGAGAGAGAGAGAGAGAGAGAGAGAGAGAGAGAGAGAGAGAGAGAGAGAGAAACAAAGTCATTGCGGTCCATATTTTGAGAACTACAAATGAAGGCAATAATGATTAGTTTGATATACAAATATGATCTAATACAATCTTAACCAGTTCTATCGACGATAATAGCAGAAATCAAGATAGTTATGTAAATTGCAATAACTGTAGACTCAAGTTTTGATAAATAACAAAACTAACAAGTTTTTTATTCTTACGATATGCATCTGTAAAAAATGGAATGATTCATACAATTCAGTGAATTATCTGGAGGAAGAGCTGAAGATTTTTCAACTTTCTTCTTTCAGGAATCAAAAAGTTAGAACTATCCATAACAGTGTCATGATATGTTTTACGATGTTGAGGGAAACATCTGATCTTCAAGCAAGAATTAGAGAAGTTTCTGTGGGCTACTGAGATCTATTATGAAAAAAGTAATTGATAACTTAGCAAGAATGAATCCTGGATGAAAGAGGCTGTTGAAGTTTTTTCATACTTTTCTCGTATTGCTTCGTTTTGTTTTCATTTGATTTTTAAAATGTAAAATGATTAAACGACAGATGTGTTTTTATAATACTTTTGCTTTATATCAAATATAAATTGATGATTCTAAAGCTCTTTTATGCTCTGATTTTCGCAAGAAAAAAATCAACTGTGCAGCGATAGAATGATTAAAATATATTTTGTACCGAGTATGGCGCGCACTATAAGTGAGTCGGATTTCGTGGTGCGTGGTTTTTAGTCAATCCGAACAATGAAGCATGTCGAGAGAATTTAAATATTGGTTTGGAGTTAGCAAATAGACAATATTATACACAGAAATTGGCACTTAAACTCTTCCAAGTTAAATTTTCACGATTTCAGTCTCGTCAATGTAATACTTTTTGCAAATGCAATGTTCATTTTTGGTTGAGCAAGTCGAGCAATTTTAGATGGAAAAGTGTCATTTTCAAGAGAATAAATATAAGAACAATTATGTATAATTAACAACATTTTATTGCTTGATCAAATTGAATAGAATATAAAAAGAGAAAATGAAAATGTGTATGTTGAAAATGTGTATGTAGAAACGTCTTTATCAAGTTCCTATGATATATGAAAGTTTGTGAGAGCTTTACATATTTGAGAAGTGTTCCTTAGTTGATGGTTGTGTGGTGTTAAATATATTCGTATATAAACAAGTAAGCTTATATCATTATGCCATGTACTATCTAATACGGCACAAGGTTAGCTTGGGATGAAAACGCCCGTCCCAAAGGACGAAACAAAGTCTTGTTTTATGGCACCCGGTGCCTTTTTTATATACTGCTTTGGCAACAGAGAGGTCATTAGCAGAAAAGGTAGGTAAATCCTATATCTTTGTCGATTTTTACTACAAAGTTTTTGCCGTATTTAATCTTTTTAAACATTAAATATGGGAAAAGGAATATTTGTATCCTTGAAGTTTAAGAGTTATACAAGCCACTGGATGTGGACAAGCAAGAAAATTAAAGAATTAAAGTTGTAATATTCAATAACAAACGTTATACATCAATAAGATGAACAAAGGAACATTCAAAAGGATCGTCAGGACCTGTTAAAAATGTTTAAATTAAAAAAATTCCAGGAAACTGTATTTTCAAGAACATCATCGAGAATGTTTTAAAGTATCTGACTAGGGTCTCTAAGGATTGAAATTTTTGTACAAGGTATATTGAAAAATTGTTAATTTTCTTCATACTAGTCTCTTTAATTGTAGCACTTATTCCAGTGAGTTTTCCATGTTAAGAGCGCATATGGCCTTTAGTTTCAGTGTAGTTAGGACTTATGTATATTTTGAATTACTTAAAGGAAGAAGCATTTTCGTGAGATTGAGAACTTGACCAATAGTCTATCGTTTCTATGAACTTACCAGAAATGTAATTCTTTAATTATCTTGCCTGAAAATAAGCCTATATCTTTCGCAGGTTCCGACTTTTCTTTGAATTTTGGCTTTCAACGCATCAATAGCTTCGCCTACTGCAATCCAAAGACTAAACAAGGGAAGATTATCGAATGTGTATATAAAAAGAGATCAAATAAAAAAATGTTACGCAAAATAGTTTATGCGTTCATGTTTAATATCTTCGAATAATAATTTATTTCTTTTATTTTCTTTCTACAGGCAGTGGAAGTTTTTCAGAAGTTAAGCTAGCGTTTAATTTGCAGAATGAATCCAAACAATTTGCCATAAAAATTGTGAATCGCTTCCGAGCCAGAGAAGATTTTCTCAAACGTTTCCTTCCTCGAGAACTTGAATTATGGCCAACTCTTGACCACCTGAACATTATCAAATGTATCGAGACCTTTGAAGAACTTCATTTGATTTACATTGTGCTTGAATATGCAAGCAATGGAAACATGTTAAAATATCTCGTCAAGTTTGGACCGCTACCAGAAGATAGGAGAAAAGTTATGATGAAGCAGGTAAATAAAAATGCGATAATAAACTTCATTTAATTACATGCAAAAAGTTATACAAGGAGTAACGTATTTGATTATCTATTATCAAAATATGAGATTACTCTTGAAATACCAGATAACCAGATGTATGCTGATAAGAGAAAACCCTCAGGTCTTGGATTGGAATTCTGTTTCTATGCAAGTTGGTGGGATCAATATGCAAACTCGATGAAATGAATGTTGATAATGTTTGCTTGTGGAGTTTTCTCATTAACCAACGTAGTAATGTCATTGTAGCTTATTTTTGTAACTGAAAAGAGAGCTTTTTAAGCAGAGAGAAAGAGAAAATGACTTCAACAAAAAATAGAAGAAAATTCTGCCACAAATTCCAACTTACATTTAAGAGTTCCCATAAAGTAAAACCTGGCAGTCGAATAGACAAAACCCTTCAGTTGAATTCGTTCTCATTTCTTCTCAATAAATGCTTGCATCTCGGCACGAATAGTCTCAAATAAAGTTCCTAAAGATAAAATCGATTTTTATAGTCAATCATCGTCATATTTTGACACCATTAATTGATATAAGTATTTACTAATCTCACAGTGCAAGGTCACAATTACGAGGTAATCATTTGCGAGATTAGTTAATATTTTAAGGTATAAACGGCCGGATTTTTAGTTAATTTATCTTTTTCTCCTCATTTGAACCACTAACTCCCATATATTGAATGCAATGCTTAGTCATATTTTTTTACTTCCGTAAACTTGAATGACTTCAGTGCCCGTACTGTGCCTTGCTTGTCAGATCGTTGTGTGACGCGAAAAATTACTTTTATCCCAGAACGAGGTTTTATTTTCGCACGTGTGAAGACGGGGCAGGTTGGCACTTGATCCCTTGTATTATAAGTCCTCGCTCAGAGTTTTGCCTCAGGCATATAGGAACTGGCATATTATGTGGGGGATTAATTTATGGCTAGACTGACCGCCGCTGGCAAGAGGTTGCAAATTTCACACTATACACACACCCACCAGGTCGCTAGTCTTCCTCCCCTAGAACAACGGAAGATATGGACCTCTAGGTTTAGACGTAATAATATTAATTATAGTAGTCGGCAATTCCGGTTTCCCGTGTGATAATCATTTACATCCGAGTTACAAACAACCTGTATTTTTACGATAAAAATGGAATCTGTTGAATCAGTGACAGTGAAAATTTCAGCTCTAAAATGTCTCAAATAAATTTGCATCAATTTTTTAGATTGTTTGTACGCTCAAATTTTCTTTTTGCCACAAAAGAAAATGTTATTTAAAAGTGAATATCAAGAAAAGGGATTAGTTTTTATTTGTTGCAATATCTTATAGAATTAAATAATTTTAGGATGGTGCCTTGATTAAAATTTTGATTAGAGTACTTGGATATTTCTTTTTCTTGATACTCTGATTCTAAACAGCAAAAGAATCCTGTGATTATTAACCGATTATGCCACGTAAATATGGTTGACAAATAATTTTACATTATTTTCGTTATTGATACATCGGTTTACGCTTTGGTCTATACATACTAATCATCATCATCATCATCATCATCTCGTGCTGGTAGCACGGATATCCCTGACCCTCTCTCGCCACTCCTCCCTATCGTTCATCGCCCTAGGTAGGTCTTCAGGACAACATCCTGTATCCTCACATAGCTGCTGAATGTACGTTCGAGCTGGTCGTCCTGCTTTTGCGCGGCCATGTGTGGGGATCCATAAGAGTACATCTCTTATGAGTTCATCTCTACTTCTCCAGCAGTGTCCTGCATGTCTGGTTCGTCTAACTTGAATAGTTTTCGTGATAGGGGGCAGGTGGCCGTACAGTTGGTGTCTTGTGGGGTGTTGCTGCCAGGACTTGTTCAGGATTGCACGCACCATTCTTGTATCTTCTGCTTCTTTTCTTCGTCAGTTCGAAGCCATTCTCTTTGATTTTGTCAATCGATGTTCTAAGTACGTAGTCTAGACAAATGATAAAGAGGTACGGGGCCAGCGTGTCCCCTTGTAGTACTCCTGCTACAATGTCAAAGTATTCTGTGTCTCCATCCGGTGATCGTACTTTTACTTTAGTGTTTCTATAGAGAATCGTTATTGCCGCTACGGTTTCTTTAGGTATGCCGTACGCTAGTAGGATTTGTTCCATCTTTCCTCTGTGAATGGAGTCGAAAGCCTTGGTAAAGTCGACAAATATTAATGTCGCTTGTAGGTTCTTTGCCCGTACACCTTCAAGGATTCTGCGGATGGTTAATATTTGTGAGGTCGTGGATCTATTTCTTCGGAAGCCATTTTGGTTTTTTCTAAGTATGTTGTCGATTTTGGGTTCTATTCGGTTTCGTAGTAGGGCATTGTAGATTTTGGCAGCTATGGATGTAAGTGTTATGCCTCGGTAGTTTTTGGCTAATCCGAGGTCCCCCTTTTTAGGGAAGGGGAGTATGCATCCCTTCATCCATCTATCTATCGGATTTTGATTGTATACTGCGTTGCAGTGTCGGAGCAGTATGTCGTCGAATTGTCTGGTCTTCCATACTTCCGGGGGAATTTCGTCCAGCCCTGCAGCTTTCCTATTTTTAATTTTTCTGAGAACCGAGTCGAGTTCTTCTTGTGTGAACGGTCCTAGTTTAATGTCTAATTGTTTGCTAATTATTCTGGTGATTGGTTCATGCGTTATTTTTGGTGGGTTTCCAAGTAAGTTTTCGAAGTGCTGTTTCCACAGTTTTATTCTTTCTTGTTGGTTTTGCTTTGGCTGTGTTCTTTCTTCTGCTCACTTCGTTTATTGTTTGCCAGGCTATTCTAGATTGTCTATCTTTCACCGAGTCTCTAATCTTATCTATCTGATTTTGAATGTATTCTGTCTGTTCCTTTATATATATGCCTGCTAATTGATATTGTGCCGTTTTTAGTTTTAAGGCATTTGTGTTTGTTGGGTTTTTTCGATAGTTTTTGGAGGCTGTTTTCACTAGTGCACGTTTTTCTCTCACCGCTAAAGTTTCCCATGGGACTCTATATTTAGTTTTAATTTTTGTTGGAATGTATTTTGCTGCTGCCTCGAGGTGTGCATTGACGAAATTTTCGTATTCGTCGTTTGGTGTACTTTTTTCCGTCTTTTCTTGTAGTGTTTCGAATCTGTTTCTTAATTCTAATACGTATTTATCTTTTATATCTTTGTTGTTTAATAGGGCCCAGTCATAGTGTTTGGTGGTCGCTGTTCGTTTGGCGTTTTTTCGTAGGCTTAACCGTATTTTCGCCGTGTCTATTCGGTGATCGGTGGACACACCCTCAAAAGAGGAGTATGCCTCGCTATTCAGTGCACTATTTTTCCATTTCTTGTTTATAAGGACGTAGTCTATCTGAGCTTTAGTATTGTTTGCGTACGTGTATATCCATAGTTTGCCCTCTCTTTTTTGGTAGTTTGTATTGAGGCATGCTAATCTATTTTCTATCATGAAATCTGTTAGATGTTGCCCATTCCTATTTGACGTGTTGTGGAGGCTGTATTTGTTGTTTCCGTTTTTCCCGATTTGGGCATTCATGTCTCCGCCAATGACTAACATGTTGTGTTTCGGGATGCTACGCACTAATGAGGATAACTCATCGTAGAAGGTGACTAGTTCAGTTTCTTCACTAACATTGGTGGGGCTGTAGCATGAGATGATTGTTGCTCTGGGGTTTCCGTTAAATGTAGCTGCCATCATTCTAGGTTGTATTTTCTCAACGCTATTAAGCGTTTTTAATGCTCTAGGTCCTATAAGTAATCCTACCCCTCCTACTGCGGCGTTGACAGAGTTTTTCCATGCGGATACAGTGGCGAGCGACCAGCCATTGCCAGTTTCGTGATATTTGATATCTTCGGTGTGCGTGTATCTGTGTTCTTGTATGCATATTATGTCTATCTTATGTTCTTCGGCCGATGCGATTAGCTCTGGGAGTTGTCCTATTCTATTTAAGGTTCTTACGTTAAATGTGGCTATTTGTAGTGTTTGCTTGCATTTTAGTAGTTTTGATTGTTTGAGCTCTGTAGCTGATTTTTCGAACACTGAGGCCAGGGCTCCAACCTCAGCAGGACGCGCCCCTTTTTTACCCGCGCGAAGAGCGATGCGGTTTGTGTATGTGGTTTGAGTGTGGGTTATGGTTATCTTTCGATGGCTGTTTTATTCTCTTCTATAGAAGCCACTCTTATAGAGGAGCAGCAGTAGTTCCCCGATCGAACTAACGATCCTGAGCGTAAAGTCGTCAAACTCACGTCCAGGACCCATTTAGGTATTGAGTTTGGTCGTCCATGGGTTTATTCAAATACCTTTACGTACATCATGCTGCTTCCCATGTGTACGCAAAAAAAAAAAAAAAAAGGCGGGGGTAATTTTGGTTTAAGTTTTCTTAAGTTTTAACTTTCGTATGACTTTCACTGGTACTGACTTTTGCTTTTTTTATTTTTTTTAATTTTTTTTTTTTTTTGCTGTATTGGGACTTTTCCTAGGCTTTTTTTTATACTACAGTTGGGAACCTAGCAGGCTTCAGGAATTATAGAGCTTAAAAAAAAAAAGAAAATTTTTTTTCTTTTTTTTCCTTTCTCTTGGGGGGGGGGGCTGTGGTAGCATTAGGTGTTTTAGGCTTTTTCTTTTTCTTCTAAACTACTGTTAGGGCTTTCTTTACGAATTTTTAAATTATATTATTATAGAAGAGATTCAAAAACATTCTGCCTTGTTCGCTGACATTTGGAAAGACTAACATCAATTTGGCTTTATAGTAGAGTAAGCGTGTCTTTACATTTAAAACGCATAGTTTAAGCATTATTTCACAAACAAAATACAGCGTAACATTTTGTAAAATTCAGCATTTTAAATTGATATGACTTAAAGACATACTGACCAATATTGATATATTTCTTCCAGTTGGCTCCTGAGTTCAAATGCTCCTTCTTCGTTTTGACTTTTATTTACTACTGAAATTTCAGGTAGCTTTGGAGGCGGTCTACTGGGGGGGGGGGGAATTAATTTCATTTTTTTTTTTTTTTTTTTTTTCCTAATATAATTGTGAAAACAACCGAATTAGTACTTATGGATAATATTTCTTTGGATACATGGTGAATTCTTTATATAGTTTTTGTGGGGTAGTTTATACAGTTTTTATAGCTTCCACACATGTCCGTGGAAATTAGCATTTCTTGTAAACGAGGAAGTTCCAAGAGGAACGTTAATTGAGGAGAAATATTCGTACACAGTTTTAAGTAAGCTGTCGTGCCGATCCAAACATTTTCACTGTAAGAGTCGACAGCTAAGAGGAACAATATTTTTCTAACTTTATAGAGTGAAAAGCTACCATAAAGATGTTTACTTAATGTGATCGAATAAGTATTGCTTCTATAAAAACCCCAAAACTTTGAGCAAACCGAATAACAGTAGAACTGAATAGCCGAAACCAGAGTTTGACAGAATTTTTATGCAAAAAATTCAAGTAATTTTGCATATTGGTGTGGGGTGGGTAAATAAATTACTTTGTCAAACGTGTTTTTATTTGACGAGTAAAATATTCGAGAAAAATATCTTAAATAACTACCAACTGTTTTTGTCGTAAAATTCTGATCAAATCAAAATTATATAGCTACCATACGTCTTATCATAATTAGGAAGACTTTTCACCAGTTCAAGTAAAAACGTCTTATTTTGAAAATGCTTTTATTTCAGTAGCAGAATTAAACCCCATAGCACAAATACACATACATGCGCATGATAGTTACATCATTATATTTTGAAATGGAACACTATTAACGATAATAGAACGCTAAGAATTTTTTTTTATTTATGTCTAATTTTTTCATTTGAAAATAATTTTCGTGTGAAACATTATTACATCGTATTCTAACATCGCCTTGAAGATGGTTTAACAAAAAACCGCAACATTAAACGTTGGTATATTATCATATATCAGGAGCTTTTTGTCTTTTCCTAATTGCATACCGTCGAATTTATTTCCGATTTCTCTCTCTCTCTTATATATATATATAGAGAGAGAGATGTATTAGCCATCAGTAAATGCTGCAACATTATAAGTTTGGCGGGAGTCAATACTTGAATTAATTTCAAGCATAGTTTGATTAAAGGAGAAATAGTTAATTTTTCTATGTGCTAGGTTAGTTTATACAATTTCTGACACTATCTTTAGAGTTGGAAGAAACTGCGTTTTATTTTATCGGTCAGGTCTGACTTCCATATGACCGATAGCCTATCGATGGCTATCCATGCCTTTGCTAGTCGCATGTTGATGTCTGTCTCGGTTGATGAGACACTGCTTTCCAGGGAGGTGAACTTGTCTACTAGTTTCAGAGAACTACCTTTTAGTGAAGAGATGTCGCCTGTTTGATTAAAGCACATTCCGTCTTGTCTGCATTGACATGAAGGCCTATGCCTGCAGCTGTTCGTTCCAGACTATGTAGCAGGGTTTCGGCTTGGGCAGGTGTATTTGCCAGAAGCGCAATGTCATCGGCGTAGTCGGCGTCGGTAATTGTTTTTGCGGGGTATATTCTACTTCTTTCCTTTGTTAGCTTGAAACCGTTTTCTTTGATTTTATCAATAAATGTTCTAAGCACATAGTCTTGACAGATATTAAAGTGGTATAGGGCTAATGTGTTTCCTTGCAGTACACCTGCTACCATGTTGAAGTAGTCTGTGTCTCCATCCAGGGAACAGACTTTTACTTTTGTGTTTCTATTGAACATCATTATGGCTTCGATGGTCTCTTTTTGGTAGGCAAGTAGTATTTCCATCATCTTTCCTCTGTGAATGGAGTCAAAGACCTTGGTAAAGTCGACAAATAATAATGTTGCCTCTTAGTTTTTTGCACGTACACCTTTCAGAATTTGACGGATAGTCAAAATTTGTGACATCGTGGGTCTATTTCTCCGAAAGCCATTTTGGTTCTTCCTAAGTATGTCGTCAATTTTGGGTTCTATGGGGTTGCGTTGTATATCTTGGCCGCTATGGATGTAAGGGTTATACCTCGGCAGTTCTTGGCTAATCCGAGGTCACCCTTCTTAGGGAAGGAGAGAATGCATCCCTTTGTCCATCTGTTTATTGTGTTCTGATTATATACGGCATTACAGTGTCGGAGGAGTATGTCGTCGAATTGCTTGGTCTTCCATACTTCTGGGGATATTTCATCAAGCCCTGTTGCTTTTCTATTTTCAATTTTTCTTAGTACTGTGTCGGGTTCTTCTTGCATAAACTGTCCTAGTTTGATGTTTAATTGTTTACAAGTAATTCTCGTGATTGGGTCATATGTAATTTCGTAGGTGTATTTGTTCTTTTTATCTGGTAGCTTTCAGTTTAGCTTTGGCAATGCTCATCCTTCTGCTCACTTCGTTTACCGTTTGCCATGCTATCGTAGATTGTCTATCTTCAACCGAGTTTCTAATCTTATCGATCTGATTTTGTATGTATTCTGTTCTTTTAGAGTATGCTTGTTAATTCATTTTGTGCTTTTTAATTTTCAGGGAATTGGTATTGGTTGGGTTCTTCCTATTGCATTTGGAGGCGGTTTTCACATCTGCACGCTTTTTCCTAACCGCTAATGTCTCCCATGGGACTCAATGTTTAGTTCTTTGTTTAGTTAGTATGTATTCCGCAGCCACTTTTAAGTGGGCGTTGACGAAATTCTCATATTCGTTATTCGGAGCATGTGTTTCTGTCTTCTCCTGTAGTGCATCGAATTTGTTTCTTAGTGCTAACGTATATTTATCTCAAATATCCTTGTTATTAAGCTGGGGCCAGTCATAGTGTACAGTGGTCGTTGTTCGGGTCGCATTCTTTCGTAGGCTCAGTCGTATTTTTGCCGTTACAATTCGGTGATCGGAGGACACACCCTCGAATGAGGAGTAAGTCTCGCAATTCAATGTGCTATTATTCTATTTCTTATTTATTAAGACGTAGTCTATCTTTGCTTTAGTATTTGCGTATGTGTAGGTCGATAGTTTTCCCCCCCTTTTTTTAAAGTTTTTATTGAGGCTTGTTAATTTATTTTCTAGTGTGAAATCTGTTAGATGTGTGTCCATTTCTGTTTGACGAGTTGTGTTGGCTGAATTTGTGGTTTACGTTTTTACCAATTTGGGCATTCATGTCTCCACGAATGACAAGAACGTTGTGTTTCGGGATGCTACGAACAAGAGAGGATAACTCAACATAGAAGGCGATGAGGTCAGTTTCTTCACTAGCATTGGTAGGGCTGTTGCAGGAGATTATTGTTGCGCTGGGGTTGCCATTAAAAGTAGCTACCATCATCCTTAGTTGGATTTTCTCTATGCTATTTAGTGATTTTATGGTCCGTGGTACTATAAGCATACCTACACCTCCTATCGTGGCATTGACAGAGTTTTTCCATGCAGATACAGTGGCTAGCGTCCATCCATTGCCAGAATCGTGATATTGATATCCTCGCTATGTGTGTATCTGTGTTCTTGGATGCATATTATGTCTATGTTATGATCTTTGGCCGACGCAGTCAGTTCCAGTAGTTGTCCTATTTTATTTAAGGTTGTAACGTTGACTGTCGCTATTTGTATTCTTTGTTTGCATTTTAGTAATTTTTTATTTTAGTTTGAACTCTGAAGCTGATTTTTCAAATACTGAGGCTCCAACCTCAGCAGGACGCGCCCCTATTTTACCCGCGCGGTTTGGACAGGTGATTTGAATGTGGGTCATGGTAATCTTTCGATGGCTGTTTTTATTCTCATCTATAGAAGCCACTCTTATAGATGAGCAACAGTAGTTCCCCGATTGAACTAATCGATACTCTCCGTTGAACCGTAATGTTCATACGCCCAGGACCTTGTTTGGCATTGCGTTGAGCCGTCAGAGGGTTTATCCGCTTGCCTTTACGTCCACCATGCTGTTTTCCATTGCTTTCGAAAAAATGTTTTTCTTTTTTTTTTTTCTTACTTTCCTCCGTTTTTCATTATTAAGTTTTAACTTAAATAAAGTCCACGACTACTTTTTAAAAAATTCATTTAAGTATTTTTTATACTTCTTAGCATCCTTATAAGCATTCTATTTTCCGTTTATTTAGATTTTTGGGTTCTAATAAGTCCAATAGTATTAGCTTCGTCTGGCCAGGTTCAAATTTTAATCTGGAATTACTGTAAAATTGTCTTTGCATTTAAGACACAGATACTATGCAGATGTAATTCTATTTTTCCTGTAGATATTTTTTATCGCCAAAAAGAATTGTTTGAACAACTCTTGTAATTGCAAAATATATGTTAACATTATCTTTTTATTTACAGCTGTGTGAAGCAGTGGGCTACTTACATACCCAGAACATCAGCCATCGGGATTTAAAGCTTGAGAATCTTTTACTGGATCAATATTGTAATATCAAAATCACTGACTTTAGTTTCTCAAAAAGGAATACAATGGGAGAACTGAGTCGTACATTTTGTGGTTCGAAATCCTATGCGGCTCCCGAGATTCTTCTTGGTGAACCATACGATACATTTAAAGCAGATATTTGGGCTCTTGGTACCATTCTTTACATTATGAGTACAGGAAAAATGCCATTTGACAAGAGCAAAGATAGGATGAAAATCGTAGAAGATCATCGGAAACTGAACTTACCTTGGCACAAATGGGTTAAACTAAGTACCGATTGC
Source organism: Sepioteuthis lessoniana (assembly GCA_963585895.1). Taxonomy (NCBI): domain Eukaryota; kingdom Metazoa; phylum Mollusca; class Cephalopoda; order Myopsida; family Loliginidae; genus Sepioteuthis; species Sepioteuthis lessoniana. The sequence goes on from OY757927.1 coordinate 38,117,086, forward strand.
AAAGATCTTATCTGTAATCTTTTGACATTCGACTACTCGATAAGACCATCGATTTTCCAAGTACTTGATAATAAATGGTTCAAACCTGACAACGAAAACGTTTAGCAATTGCACAAACACTGAATATTACATTTCTTAATTTTACAAAATGTATGGGATTTTATAAGGTTGCACTCGTAACACTATTTTAAATAAAGAGACTGAAACAATCTTTTCGTTGAACTAGTAATGACATTTGTTTTATAAATTAGTATAGAAGATGACGCATGTAAAAAAAACTCGTTAAGAAGAAAATCCAATTTATCTGCTATGATGACATTAATGGTCAGTTGAGCTTTATGTTATTTGATTTCTTGAGTTGTCCAAACTTACATCCTTTAGTTGTTCAACTTTCATGGAAAAAATGATGTCCCGTGATTTTCGATGACTTTAGCAGTACAGATTTTCACAGCCTTTTCTCATTTCAACGTTATTGTTTAAAAACTAAACTAGTTTGAATAAACATAATTGGTATTCAATTTTGTTTAATGAACATAATATACTAGACATTGAATTGAGATCTTTGGAGTCCAGAGAAAATAGTTTAACTTTATTAAGTTTGAAGAAGATAATCTTAAAATCCTGGCTCTAAAACTCTCATTTATAAGCTAAGGAAAGAATCACCTTTAAAAATATCAGCGATAGATTTAAGGATTTCTTTCAAGAATAATTTAGATCTATTGCTGATAAACATATTGTAGAGATAATCCATTTTGAATTGATGAAAAGAAAAATTTTCTATACAGCAAGCGTCGAATCAGTTTTTAATAATTTACTTGACATTCAATAGAATTAATAGGCTTTTTCTTTTTTCGAAATAGAGTTAATAAACTTATTCACCTGATTTATATAGATATATTCATAGACATAAACATTAACTGAAAAGGAACACTATCTTACAATAATGGATGCATGGATGCAAGGGAAACAAAATAGCTTTATAATCTTTTTTGACTTTTGATCACCCAATTCTTAATTGGATGAAGAAGGTATAATTCTTTTTTTATAAGGAACAGTAGTGCCTGAGGGTTAATTGCACGGAGAGAAAAAAGACTTTAACCACTGCTTAACTTTAGGTTTTGGTCACTGAAAGCCTGAAATTAGTTTAAAGGACTCGAAATTTCATTTCGACACGAGTATACTGGCCAATGAATCCCTGTTTCAACCAAGGCGAATGAGTTGGTAAATTTCCAACAAAAATAGTAATTTGTGGTGGGTGGAGGAGCACATGACCAACGAAAAAACTCTACGTACGTCCAATACAAACAAAAACCTAAATATACCAGAATCTGATTCAGAAAATGAAGTAACAGAATTTCCAAAATTTATAATATAAGAATTATTGTACGAAACTTGTAAGCTAAATTATCACCATTCTTGGTAGAAAAAATCATCTCCAGCTGAGACCCTTGAACTGTTTAAAAGATAAGAAGTGGCAATCCACACGTAGAAGCGGACAACAAAAACATACCGAAAACTGAATTGAAATGAAAACTTTCTACAATATAAAGTGTAAGGCTTCCCCTCGTGATAGACTCAATACCTCAGAGGAAGTTTATAAGACGCGGGGAATTATCCTTAGCCACACCAGAGGAAATAAAAACAGCTTTAGGAAAGCAAGGGGTCACGGACAACAAAAGGAAAAACATTAAAAAGGGTGGTGAAGAAATACAAACGCGCCAACATTTTGACATCTAACAATTCTTTGATTCTCAAGGGAGTGAATGATGCTCTTTTTATGTCCCTGGGTGATAACACAGTTTCGGTAGCTCCGCCTTGAGCTACCGAAACTGTGTTATCACCCTGGTTGGCGGCTGATGAGGTTAAGTGTGACCAAAAAACCCTAATCACATGAAGGAAGGTTGTCGCAACGAAACCAAATGCTCAAAATGACAAGAAAACCATCTCGCATTTTCAAGATCTTGTAGAATATACAAAAGAGAGAGCGAAATCATGGAGGTAAAGTATTGAAGGAATGTATCATTTCTTGAAGCTACAAAAATAGTTGGGTCGTATATGAAAGAAAGTACATACGCTATTGTGTCACAGAAGGCGAGCCCAATCAACAAACAACCGGACAAATTCAAAACTCTCATTGAAGAACTTGTCCAACTGAGTCCAGACAATTGGTCAAATTCCAGGAGCAGTTAAAAGTACTACACTCAGCTCAAAACTATCAAACAAAACCACAACTTAAACCAAAATAACTTTCAGCAAACATCCATACCTCTATACAAATAATATTTATAGATAACTTTAAAACTCTGTTTAAAACTACCACAAAAACAAAGCCACAAAGATTACCAAATTAAAATTTAAAATAGATAACACTGGAAAGAAAAAACAAGAAAAAAAACAAAAAAACAAGAGTAACCAATCAAAAAACTACAAACACAAATCAATTTAATGTCCACAAAACAGATTTGAGAAAATTGAAAAATCAAAAAAGAAAATCCTAAACAAAACTCAGATCACCTTGTCGAACAAGAAAGAATGGATGACACTCTAAAGTCGAATAAAAAATACAAACATAAGTTAAAATACTAAGCCAAGGTTAACCTACATTTCACTTGACAAATAGAGGATACAAATAAAAATTAATTATAGGATACAGAATGATTCAATGCAAGTTCCGTGGACTAAAACAAAATTACAATAAGATTCCAGACTTTTTTCGTATGGGCACTTTTATTGATAGTACATACATGAAACTCTATTCCCTTTCGAAGTAATCTCATCCGGCTGCAATGCACTTGTTGTACCGTTCCAACAACTTCTGGAAGGCCCCATGGAAGTCCTCTTGTGTGAGCGTGTCAATGACCTTCGTCACAGCCTCTTTCATCTCCTCAATTGTCTCATAACGACAGCCTCTAAGTTTTTCCTTGAGCTTAGGGAATAACCAAAAGTCATAGGGAGCAAGGTCTGGACTATGAGGAACTGTGTTGATGCCCATCTTGGTCAAATAGTCTGTGACAAGGATGGAGTTGTGGACTGGTGCGTTGTCCTGGTGGAAAGGCCACTGACCCCATTTGAAGAGTGCTGGCTTCTTTCGACGGAATCTCTTCCTGAACTCCCTTAAAACCTCAACAAAGTATTCCTTGTTGACTGTCTGTCCAGTAGGAACCCAGTGCATGTAGATCATGCCAGTGTTGTAAAAAAAAGGGATCATCAAAAGTTTGTGGATGGATTTGCTCTGTCTGGCCTTCTTGGGTTTGAGAGAGCCAGCATGCTTCCACTGGGAACTCTGTCTCTTGGTCTCTGGGTCATAGCAGTAGATCCAGCTTTCATCGCAGGTTACCAGAGCATCAAGAACAGCGGGATCTGAATTGATCAGCTCGACCATCTCTTTGCTGTCATGACAACGTCTTTCTTTCTGATCTTCTCTGAGCACCCTTGGGACAAACCTCGCGCAAATCTTCTGCAACTTCAGTTCCTCACGAATAATTGGGTGTATAGTTCCCACACTGACCTCAAACTGTGCACTTATTGTCTCTATAGACACACGACGGTCCTTATCCATGAAATTCTTTATTTAGCCAATCAACTCCTGTGTTCTGACTTCCTTACTCCTCCCACACCTCTCATCATCCCTCACAGACTCCGTGCCTTCCTTTAATCTCTTATGCCACTCAAAAACTGATGCTCGATTCATGCAAGATGCTCCAAAAGCAGTGTGAAGCATTCCATACGTTTTTGTGGCATTTTTTCCAAGTTTAAAACAGAATTTTATTGCATATCGTTCTTCTACAGTGTCCTCACGTCCAGATTGCATTTTTGAAATTCACCAGCTGTGACAATCAGGCTTTAGTAGGGTGTATTCCAATTGCTGTTGTAGCTGTTGATTTGAACCTGAAATCATAAAAATTGGTCAATCATCACATAAGATGCATAGCAATAACATACTCAATTTTCAAGAGTCTATGACAATTTTAAATGCCTGCACAAAAAAGTCTGGAACCTTATTGAAGGCACCTCGTACACCGAATTACAACTGCCTTATTCCTGCTGTTATTTGTCTCTGAGAAACATTCTTGAAAGAAAATAACGTAAATATAAAAAATGTCAACAATACAACCACATCCAAATCACAGCACTCGTGGCTTCTGGAGAGGTATCAGTGCAAATACAAAATGACATATCCGAGAATAAAATTGATATAGAATCTCAACTGCAGGCACTTGCTGTGAAAGCTACACTACACAAATTAATTGCTTATGTTCTATGTATATGTCACCACTTGAACAGATAGATCAAGACAAGCTGGAAAACCTAATAAAGCAATTACCTCAACATTTCATTTTTCTCAGGAACTTTAATAGCCATAATACCGTTTGGGGATGTAAGGAAACAAATAGAAAACGTAGAGCCACATATGAATTTATTACTGACAACGAACAATACGTTCTTAACCAAAAAACACCAGAGACACCATAGACCTTTGGTTGGTTAGTTGGTTGTTTGGGTTTTATGACATAAAAACCCTTGTAGGTTATTTAATGTCAACTCTTGTTTATACATATATTAGATATATGATCTGTAAACGCATATTTTGAAGATAACATTTTTAAACGAACCAGAGCTCATTTGCTTGCACATGTTTAAATAGTTCCAAGTATTGCTTTGTAAACTTAAAAATTGAATTTAACATCAGTCATTTGTTTGCACACGGTTAAATGATCAAACAGTTCTATTTGACTCATAGATGGGACCCTATCACGTCCTACTACACAGGATCAGAGTGCACCAGGAAGCAATGACAAAGAAAGGGTACTCTACGTTCCACAAAATTCCAGGACTGCAGCATCACCTGCAGATAGTTTACTGTTGTGTCCAAGACACTAAACCAATGGACTAGATGTATGTATGTGCAAATATATATTTGTTTGTGAGTTGAACATGTATATGTGTGTGTGTGTGTGTGTGTGTGTATTTAGACATATTTACGCGGGTGTACGTGTAAGCATACGTTGAGAATGCTTGTTGTGAGAGTGGATGTTTATATATGTATATGTATATCACGATACACATATGGGTGGTTGTAAGTGCATATATGTCTATTTTAGAGAGATTCATTTTGATCTCCTTTGTTAGATGCAGCCTTTGGCTATTTTCAGTATTTTCGAATTACTCTGAGTGCATCACCCATAGGTACAAAAATGAGGGAAAGGAAGTTAACAAAGCCTCAGATGTTGCTGACCAACTTACCAGTAAGTCGAATAGTTTCGTAGGGAAGGCAAGAGGACGAAAAGTAGTAAAAAAAGGCGTATAGAAACAAGGGAAGGAGAGAAGTTACTCAACTATTAACATAAAAAAACAACAACTATATTTCAGAAACTTACAAACATTTACTCAATACAAAGAATTTTTTCGAAAGATATAAATTTAACAAATACATTTCTACCGAGATTTCCACTGACATTGCACAAGTTGGTTGTACGTAGTGGACCAAAAAAACATAAAATTTAATGTAACGCAAATGAAATATATTAAAATAGAATAAGAATAAACAAAAGGATATAAAGGAAAGAATTAGAAGGTCAAATGAGCTTACTCGACGTTGGACCGAAGCAAGAAAAGTTGTACATTACAAAACATTTTTTTACAAAAATACCCATATGGTGTCTGAATTCGAAGTTATCTTTTCTTTTTCCTTTCTTTTGTTTCAAATTTCCGGCACTAGACTTTCTCAGTCTGATATAATTTTATTCTCTTCTCTTTTTTCTTTCTCCTGTTTCAAATTTCTGGTGCAAGGGCATTTACAAGCTGATATAATTTTCTTTTCACTTCCAGTAGCTGTATCTTTTTTCCGAGTTTCTAAACAATCTTAGAGATGGTGTTCAGAGAAATTTAACGTTTCTCGTTAAATTTCTTCTTCTCTCCTTTCTTCTTGAAAAATATCTCCAAAGACTTACTCAGATAGAGAAGGACAACTCTGTAACTTTTCTATTTCCTAAGGAAAGAAATCAATTCTGGATTTCTCTTCTACCGCGGAAACCAATTAACTTTCGCTTAGTTAATTGTAAACTTGACACCGTTCCCAAGAGGACCGTTGGGGTCTGTTAAAAAGGCAAACTTTGCTTTTAACCCTTCGCAACTGGCAAGCTGGTCTAATGGGTTCAACCTTTCTCTGGCTGACCGTGTAACAGACTGGGGCCCGTGGAGAAATAGACTGTTCATGGCATAATGAAAGACTCACAGACTAACAGACTGTGGTCGGTGTAAAAGCAGACTGCAGACTAGCGAAAAAAAAAAACAAAAACAAAAAAACAACAACAACATCAAAAAATGCCCAGAATGGAGTATTGAGTGACCACCATGAACTCCAGCCGTGCTTGCCTCATTGTCAAATCCTATCCCTCTACATTTTTGAAATCAAGTTTTCTTTCTCCAGTCGTTCCAAAATCATCTTCTTGATGTCATAAGTTGACTTCCCATGCTCAGTGATGAAACTAAGAAATGATTCCAGCAGCTCCACCTTTTGTCTTCAACAACGACATATCGACAAATGAAACGCTTTTGATCAGTATGAGAAATGTTCGGCGTTAACACTGATCTCAAAATAATTCGCTCTTCGAATTTTCTCCAATATATTTTCCTTCTTGTAGTTTCCCAAGATATGAATGAATTCATTTTGGATTTTCGGTAACAAGTACCACCGGTTATCATTTACTTCTTTCAAGAAATGCTTTTCAAGAACAGGATCATCTTTGCCCATTAGTTCAACAAGCTTTATAAAGATACCTTTATTGGAGCTATACAAATTTTCACGATGATCTCTAAAAGCAGGTTCTATTTCGTCTCAAATTTCCCGACATCGAGTAACCGTGTTAAAACCTGCCTCCAAATCTGTCTTTCTTTCATAGTTTGTTGTTGTAATTTATTGTCAAGGGTTTTACCTTTATTAAGGGCCATTTCCAACATCTTCCATTCCTTGAAAGCTCTTTGGTGGTTACACGAATTTTCATTTTTGAATTAAGCTTCCAGAACTTTTGAAATCCTTGATTTCTTGCTAGACTTTATTTGCGTTGCTCGATCTTAAGGAAGAAGCAATAGCAGAAACAATAAAGAGATTTGTTCGTCTTTGAGTACTGCAACCATGATCTCAAAATAGTCTCACCATTCTCCATAGTTTTGTAAAACCAGTGTTGTAGCATTACCCTCGGACTATTTTTCCCCGGTCTTACAATCGGAGCAAACAGTTCATCTTTGTTTTGGAACTTTTTAAGTTCCAGTGTTACAAAATCAATTAGCAACTGCCCTGAACAATTTCGTGGCCAAAATGCAATGTCTTCATACACAGCAATCTCCCTATTTGCCTGTTCTATTTCTTTATTTTCAGTAACTTAATCAGTATTCATACCTGTCCTTACCACATGCACTGGAGCTCTCTTCATTTGGCTCATCATCATTGTCACCTTCAATTTCTTTAACAACGTTGATTCCTGCAGGAAATTCTTCTTCAACTTTTATTTCGATATTTGTCTCCATCATATTCGATTTTTCTCTATGTTCCTCCCCTCCTAGTTCTGATGTAAATTAATGGGGAATAAAAAGAAGTTTATCATTATTCGTAATTGGGTGATAGTGTAGGATGTCCGTAAGTTGTTAGGTTTTGTAGGGGTGATTCTGAGTTTCGTATTTAACTCCTTTTTCTTCTTACTCAATTTACTTGTTGTCTTCTTATTTGGGTAAAAGCTGTAAAAGGAATTAAGGACCAAAGGAAAGAGACATGGATACTTTTATACTCAAACTTTATTTTGGGTTCTCGCTCATTCTATGATGTGAAATGTTTTTTCTGAACCAGTAGAAATAGTCGCGTCCTTCAGACAAGGCGTTGAAATATGTTTTGGGTCATTTTAGGTGACTCGTGGGCTTGAAGTTCGCCACGTGTTCTGATAGGTGTGTTTAGCAGAAGCGGCTACTTGTAAGAAGCATGTTTGGCTACTAGGCCCCGAAACCCAATCAGCATGTGCGATCTCTACTAGCAGCAGAGAGAAAGGGTCCTTCCAGTCGAAGAAGTCACAGCTTAATAAGAAATAATTTCTCTTTTACGCCAGGAAGACCTTCTTTTTAGGCATTCACCGATTTTGCTTTGTCACAGACCTCCTGGGAAAACTGCTACTTAGGAATTTATTTATGTAATTCTTTATTCATTTTTTAAATCCTCATACACTCAGCATTCTTGTCTTTGCATTTTGCTTTGGCTACATATCTTTTCTGTAGGAAATCATGTAAAGATGCAGCAAATTTCTTTCCTTGCGTTCTCTGGTAGCTTTCAACTTGCGTTAAGCCGTAGCACTCAGTTTTTGCCGTTTGCTCATTCTAATCGATTAAATAAATAGAAAAAAAGAAACAAATTGGAAAAGATCATACTCAGTGGTATAGGGAATTTTTATTTATTGTATTAAGATACAATTTGGCACAAGCCTGATAGTGGGGTCGTAAAAAAAAGGTTGATAATTCTTTAACTATACCTAACTTAGCTAGACAAATTCGTGACCCATTCGCATCTTATAATTGCATGCAGAAGTGTTGCTTGAAAAATGACTGTTTAAATCTTTTCTTAAATTCAATTTTTAAAATTTACTATCTTTTTTTCTTATACATTTTTCTAATCTCTATTTATTTTATTCTTATATTCAAATAATGATTTAGAATTTAATCAATAGTAATGGTCGTAATAAAAATAACTGAACATCAAAATTTTATAAGAAATGCTTACCTCTGATACTTGCATTAAACATTAATTTATTATCACGAGAACAAACTAACAATTAATTTTTAGGCAAAGTAACTACCCTTTCATTATTTTACCGGCGTAAATATTTTTCTAACCTTACGGCGTTGTGAAAGATGGTAATGAAACTAAACTAATAAGGACAGAAATATTTAATCATTTATCTATTTCCTTTAGTTCAGCCGGTTATTTAAATAAAATATTTGTGTTTTAAGATAAACTTCGTAAAACAATAGACGAAACATTAAAAGTCAATATTAAATAATTACACTTGTGACTTTATGGGAGCGTATATTTTGATGGTTATTCACTATGGGTTTTGGCATCTATATCAGACTCCATTTTGGTTCTTTTTGATCTCATCTTAATAGATGGGCGTCTTTTGTTTGCCAAGGCTGCAAAGAAAGAATAAGGAAGGAAGGCTGAAAGAAAAATATCTTTTAATTTTAACTTTATTTAATTTAGGTATGCGCACGTCTGCTCTGTTGAGAGGAAATTTCTGTACTATTTAAGAATCGTCGTTTCTCCAAATCAGGCGTTGAAATAAGTTAGTCATCTCCGGCGGTTAAGAAGTCTAAATTCCGTGTGATCATGTCCTGTGATGTTCTCATATTGCTCGTTGGTTCGCTAGCAGCAAACACAACCCATATGCGAAATCTATTAACTTGGCAAAATAGGCGCGCTACCAGCTAGCGGCAAAGTGAAGAAAGTTTTTTTGACTCTAGGGTTCAGTTTAAGTGAGAGCGAATCTTATTCTTTTTACCGCGTCTGCATCGCCCCGCTTCCTGTCAGAAGCTTCTGGGGGTTCCTGCATTTCTTAAATTTATCTTTTATTTTATTTTATTTTGTTTTTATTTAATTTATTTTTTTCTATCACAACTTAACTTTGTTTCTGTTTTTTAGAGTAAAAATCATTAATTTTTTTGTTGTTCTATTTCTATATGTTAAAAAGGTAATTTGGATCAAGTGAAGAATCTTTTCCCCAGACAGGCCAGGAGGAATTCTAATGGTAATTTGGAATGGAGATTCTACAGTTGTATCGAAGCCACCCCGACAACTCAAAAACAACGTCCTCGGGGAAAGGAACGCTGAGTCAACTGTGACGTCAGTTACTAAACGTAACTCCTACTGTTGTCAACATACGAACTTTTTCGAAAAAGATTAATTCTTCTTACCTTTTCGGAAATAGTTTTTAACAAGCTAATTAAATGCATTGTATTTAAAAGATCCTCTTCGAGGGACAAGGAGTTATTTCATTGTAGCTTTAATTAAAAGAGGAAAGTTGACAACACCGAATATTTCTGAAGCTGCTCCTTTCTCTTATTTAAACGCAGCTACTGACCCAGATTTCTTTGTCCGGTTTGTGGCCGAGAGGCCATAGGATCAAAGTGTAGTGCGTGACCTTTGCACCACCGGTTTACTCACTTTGATTCCTCTCACGTCGGCCTTTTCGGTTGAACTTCACGCTCGCTTGCGATCCCGTATTTTCGATCGATCCTAGCCTGGTAAAAAAAGTTCTAGTTTATGCCGAACGTTTAAGCACGTTTGTGATCCCGTCCTTCGGTTGATCTAGCTAAAACGTCCGAAGACCACTGCCAGGGCTCGCTTGCGTTAGCTTGTAGCGGTCCCGTTCCTTCACGGTGATTCTATCTGTGAGCAAACCAGGTACCAGGATACGGCTCGGCACCCACACATCTTGCTTGCAGCGATCCCGTCTTTCCGCAGTTTAGATCCTGCCTGAAGCGAACACATGTTTAGGCTTGCAGCTGAACCTGTCTTCTGCGGAGTCCGTTCACAGCAACAGCCAATCACGATCTCCACTGCAGTCCCTGCCGACCGCTGATGACTCCAGCTCGAAGTAGTTCATGCCTTTCCAGACGGCAGCCGAACTCGATTTCCTTCGACCGCGTTCCTGCCTTCTCTGACGACCTTCCGGCATGTAGCTGAACCCGGTTACTTCGCCCACTTCGTTTCTGCTTTCGCTGAGACTACCCGAGCGTCTTGCACTTGCGTGCCAGTCCTCGAGTGACGGTCCTGCTCCCCGAGGCAACGTCGATAAATTCCCAGTTAACCAGGGATTACGTAAAAACTGGAACATCGATTATCCTGCTTTTACAACCAGTGCGTCCCCTCCGACCGTCTCCAGCTACGTCTACAACCTGCCCGACAGCCTTTTTGTGGAATACAAGTCACACCGACTCCAGCTACCATCGTCTATCAGGCAACCAGCTACATCGACTCCAGCTGCCTCTACCTTCACACACACTCATTCACGTGCACAAAAATGTACACTCACAGGTTATCTGTGGAGTTAATTCTGGTTTATTTGCGGAGCTATTCATATAATATTTACTTTTCTCTCATGGGACCAAACAACTATCTTCTCATATATATATATATATATACTCAGAGTGTGTTGGGTAAATTGTCCTTTAAATTACGCAAAAAATGAAAATTACACTGGCGTCTCTTTTTAGCTGATATATTTATCAAAATTACATGAAAATATCTTGAAATACTATGGATGAAATTTATTCGAAGAAATTGCTATTGGCTTCAGTCATAGCCTCCAGATAACTTCAGAGTGTCCAGCATGCTTTTCCACTGTTCCCTTTGTTTTCAGTGCAACTTCAGTGTTGCACGTAGTTTTGTTGGTCTCTCTCTTAACTGAGCCCTGTACATAATAATCTAGGGACTGCAGATAATAGAGGTGAAGAGGTATCAGAAGAAAACTTTTGACAGTCAAGACTGGAATCTCCTGCTGAGGGAGAAGGGCACTTAGGGTCTTCCAGCAGCCACACTTCCGATCCAGAGTGGCAAGTCTTCCTCCAGGCACTTTGTGTTGAGTCTAAGGCTATGTGGGAAGATGAATGGAGGCATAACATCACCATCGCTAATGACTACCCCAAACATCATGATGTGGACTGGGTGTTTGGTTGTCATCAATATTGGTACACTTTATGAGGACAGGGCAAGCCATTGATTGTTCTGTGAATTCACCATCTGTTCTTGGCAGAAACTTTTTTCATCTAAGAAAAAGCAAAGCATGTTCTGTTGGAGGAGATACTTAAGTTTGTTCAAAGGCTTTGAAGTGCGGTCATTGCGATAGTTCTTCATGGCCAGTGATAAAAATTGTCCCTTTCTAACCTTGTATGAGAAATACATGCACGACTCAAACACTCCTATGTTTCTGGCTATGGACCTGATTGATTACAGAGGTCATTGTCAATTATGTTCTGGATCACAGACCATAATCCCCCCGATTCTTTTCTAATCAGAACGATCAGAATGAGGCTTCCGAGCTTCCGTACCTTCGTAATAACCATTGGACTTATCCTACTCTTTGGGAATCTTCTGTACTGTTTTCAGATTGACTCTCAAACATTGATATTACAGTAGACATAGTTCGGAAAACTTGTTGCATAGACGAATGCATCATCTGGGACAATTCTGTGAAATCCTTCTTCTGACACTCAATAGATTATATAACACACAATAGGATGAATAGGATTGTTTTAACCAACAAATTCTGCTTTTTAGAGAATGAGGTAGAGTTGCCAAGTTCTTAGTAACGGCTGATGGTGTAAAACCCACAAAGAAAATGACAGAGGCCATCCTTTATTATCCTATTCCCACAAATTTCACGGGCATTAGGTCGTGGTTTGGACTTGGGAATCAGTTATCCTATGCATTTTTCAACCGGAAATGATGGTTCTCTTCCAGGAATTGCTGTACACAAGAAACAAAAAGTTTTACAGAGACAAAACGCTTAACCAACATTTTGGGGAGTTTGAGTGAGTAATAGTGCGGAAAATTGAGACGGGGTCAAGACATCAGATCATTAAACCGACATGTCTTTCAACAAAACGAGAATCAGTTGTTTTCATTTTCAAAAATATTGTAATTGCTCTGTAGGAAGGGTCATTCGAAAATTATTTTGGCCAGATATCGCACTATGCGTTGGACGAAGGTGAAACCCTTGTCTATATCGTCAGTCCAGATTTATTTGAGACCGTAGACCATTAGCCACTCGTTAAAATTTTCTTGATCGGACCCTCGAGAATATAAAGAATCAACGGCTTTTTAATTTCAAGAAACGTACTCTAAAGTACAAATTTAAGATTAAACTCCTTCCTGGAATACTACAAGACAACCCCAACTGATGCTGTCAAACTAATCGACAGTACAATCAGGGCAGCATCCACGTCTACATATTAGTAAGCCCTAAAATTGCGGCAACTGTTGATGAAAAATGTCGAACTCTGGCAGAATACATGCGGGTTGACTTCCCCATATCACTTCATGATCTCACGTCGGTTATCTCTCGGTTTTGACTCATGCACAAGTAATTGTACTGCGTCAAAGGAGTATCCATCAAGGACAATAAAATCCTTATACTTTGAGAACTTCGTGCAGAATTCGTAATAACCATTGGAATCCCTACATTCCGCGTATTAGTGCGTATGTGTGCAAATGCGAAAAAAATGCCTATTTACCAGCGTCCGACAGACCAGAGCCCATTGCCAGATATGTAATTCTATTACCCTGTTACAGGCTAAAGAGCCCTTGATACCGCCACCTAACCCTGAATTCCTTTTCTAACAAACTGTGATTGACTTTTTCGAACTACACGGTAAAAATCAAGTCATCTACGCCGATAGGTACATTGGTTGGTTTATGTCATCTGGGAAAGTGGAGGGGGCAGTTAGTGACATACAAAGAACTTGGTCCTGTACATGTTGTTCAGCTGAAGAACTGTTGGAAATTGTAAATTCCACTGCTCGAATATGATTGCCTGAGTATTAAATATAGATAACAAAAAGATTTTTTTTATTAAATATAGATAACAAAAAGATTTTTCGTTAAGTTTTGAAACTTTTGACGTCAAATGTATAAAAAAATAAATTTTTCTTAAAAACAAAAACAACCAGTTCCCACAAAGTAATTTATTTCAAGCGAAATAAACTTTACAAAATCCGGCTTTGCATATTTTCCCCTATGCTTGTCGAAATCATTGAATTTAAGGTAACAAAAATAACATACATTCAAGTAACGATAATATAACCAAAAAAAAAAAGGGGGTATAAAGAAATATAACGACTAACTTGTTAGAAGTAATGCTATCAACCACCTACTTTTGTTTATGATAAAATACCATTCATGGGTAACATTTTTTATGCTTATTTCTGAGTTTCATTTTTTTAACATGGAGAAAAAGCATGCTTCTATTTTTGCAAATATAGTTTTGAAAAGTTTTTGCGAACATAGCACATCCAGAAAAAGAACCAGCTCTAAAAGTTTTCAAACTTTTCTAGAATGACTTTGTTTTATTAGTCTATATTTCTGAGATTATTGATTGTTATTGTAGATTTAACAATCAATAATCTCAGAAATAAAGAAAAAAAATCTACAATGCCCTTCTACGAAACCGCATAGAACCCAAAATCGACAACATACTTAGGAAAAACCAAAATGGCTTCCGAAGAAATAGATCCACGACCTCACAAATATTAACCATCCGTAGAATCCTTGAAGGTGTACGGGCAAAGAACCTACAAGCGACATTAATATTTGTCGACTTTACCAAGGCCTTCGATTCCATTCACAGAGGAAAGATGGAACAAATCCTAGTAGCGTACGGCATACCTAAAGAAACCGTAGCGGCAATAACGATTCTCTATAGAAACACCAAAGTAAAAGTACGATCACCAGATGGAGACACAGAATACTTCGACATTGTAGCAGGAGTACTACAAGGGGACACGCTGGCTCCGTACCTCTTTATCATTTGTCTAGACTATGTACTTAGAACATCGATTGACAAAATCAGAGAGAATGGCTTCGAGCTGACGAAGAAAAGAAGCAGAAAGTACCCCGCAAAAACAATTACCGACGCCGACTACGCCGATGACATAGCGATACTGGCAAATACACCCGACCAAGCCGAAACACTACTGCATAGTTTGGAACGAGCAGCCACAGGCATAGGCCTCTATGTTAATGCACACAAAATGGAATATATGTGCTATAATCAAACGGGGGACATCTCCACTCTAGACGGAACCCCTCTTAAACTAGTAGACAAATGCACTTACCTAGGAGGCAGCGTCGAATCAACCGAAAAGGACATCGACACGAGGTTAACGAAAGCATGGACAGCTATCAATAGGCTATCGATTATATGGAAATCAGACCTAACCGATAAAATGAAACGCAGTTTCTTCCAGGCAGCGGTCACATCGATACTGCTATATGGGTGCACTACACGGACGCTTACAAAACGGCTGGAGAAGAAGCTAGACGGCAATTACACAAGAATGCTGCGTGCAATCTTGAACAAGTCCTGGCGGCAACACCCCACAAGACACCAACTGTACGGCCACCTGCCTCCTATCACGAAAACTATTCAAGTTAGACGAACCAGACATGCAGGACACTGCTGGAGAAGCAGGGACGAACTCATAAGAGATGTACTCTTATGGACCCCCACACATGGCCGTGCAAAAGCAGGACGACCAGCACGAACATACATTCAGCAGCTATGTGAGGATACGGGATGTTGTCCTGAAGACCTGCCTAGGGCGATGAACGATAGGGAGGGTCAGGGATGTCCGTGCTGCCAGTGCGACATGATGATGATGATTGATTGTTATTTCCACACTTCGGCTGATGTCTTCCAGCCTTCTCGGGTTCTGTTTGTCAAACCCTGTAACTGTAATGTAAATTTAAACCAAACTCTTTATTCATTCGCAGGGAATAGATTGAATAAAGAGTTCAGTGACACCTGTAAATAATATAGATATTTCTGACTCAATATTATGGGTATTTTATCTTCTTCCAGAAATCATAATTACCTCTTTGTGTTGTTTAATAATTATCAATGTCCATAGCAAAAATACATATTTTTATTTATTTAACTTTTAACACATCTGATTATCCACAGGTGTGAATCAAAATGTTATTCTACGTATTTTCAAAATGGTTGACTTAATCTTCTTCTAAAATTTCTGAAAATCATACATTTTTCAATAGACCTTCAGTTCTGGCTCTCAGTTGCGCCATGAGTTGGCCTGTAGTATAGAACGCCAAGGTATGATACTTTTACCGGTCCAAGCGGTGAATTCTCTACTTTGATCTACACGGATTAAAATCCCTTATCACCGGACGTACAACATTAAGAAAATGCCACGAGTAATGAGCCCAAAAGAAATGAAAATTGACGACACCGCGTATTCAATAGGCTTGATACAAAATGATATTGGAAAACAACAATATCAAGTGATACCATCCCATATCGAAAAACATGTGACCACCTCGAACCCTATTGTCATTAATACGAGGACAATTCTTGGGAAGATCTTCAAGTGACCACGTCAATTCGACCTATGGTCGGAGAAGGGAGGGAGCATGTAGAGTGGAAATGGAAGGGCCTATTCGGTAATGGAGAATTTCCAGAGGCAGACATAGGAGGATGTAAGTTAACTCCTCCTATGCTATAAAAACAGCCAGAAGCCAGGTGTGTATATTTTAGTATTGGGTTTTACCTGTGTATTCGGCAAGACTGTTTTTGACTGGTTTTGTAGGCCAGATGTATTCTTTGGATTACCACTGGTCGGAACAGACAAGCGAATTTGTAGCGGGAATTACATTTATTTCACACTGACGGACGAATTCCCGCACAGAAGTAAACTGGTTGAACTGAACCAATCAAATCAGCCAGCGGAAGAATACTAAAAGCTGAGCCTTCTGTGAGGGAGAGGAAAAAGCGAATTCAGTCTCTTTTACCAGTAACCACCGTGGAGTTGCCACGACAAAAAATGTTACTCGCATATATATCGATTCATGCAGGATACATACCGACGCAATAAATAAACGACGCAGGAGGACTTCTTTAACAAAATATGTACCTTTCATTTTATTGCAAGGGTTCGAAAAGGTTATTCAAGGTTTGTGTGTGAGAGGGAGCTGGAGACCGAACAGAACTGAAATATTTTGACCCCCACTCTTATGGCCGTCAACGTTGTGTCTTTCTCGTTCTCCTGATGCTCAAACAGAGGCCCTGGGGTCCACTCTGCTGGGTGCTGACTTTCTTTACTGCATCTTATCAGCATCTTCTCTGGACCCCAATTCAATCAGGGCTCCCGAGGGCTCCTTCGGCCGGGTGTGGCTTTCCCTACCACAACTCGTCTATCTCCTTCTCCAACTCTACTGCAATTGCCTTGACTTCTGTCTTGACTGAGTTATATAATAGTTCAACGCCCACTCGATCTCTGGAATCCAATGTTGGATCGTTGTCAAGCGGAAATAACTGTCATGCAGTTCAGAGATCACTCTCTTCTAGTGCGTCAGTCTATGAGTGTACCATGGGAATTTTTTACCTCGTCCCATTTCATCAGCCAATTTCTGCCCACGCGATTTCCTCTCATAACTGCCATTAGAATGTGTCACTTCCTTCCGGTGCATCACCTTGAATGGCATTTTTGGCCGGGTCGAAGGTCAAAATATAACAGGGACACCTCACGGAATACCAACAGAGGTTTGCAGAAACTCGTTCAAACATTACTACGTTGTGTCATTGTCAACTTTCCAACGGGAATCGAGAACACTCTCAGCGACCTTAATCCCGCTTTACAAATGGTGACCTCCAACATTTTTTGAACACGCGCCTCTACAACGAAAAAGACCAAAAAAACTTTCCAACGAGGAGTTATTTTCTTTTCAGTCCGTCCACGAATTCACACCAACTCAAACATGCTAACTGCTTAAATTTAGATCCGCGTTTCGGACATGAAAAGAGGACATGGACCAACCAACATGACATTTTGTTCGACCAAAACGATGCTTTAAAAAGAAATTATAACTTTCAGCGAGGCCTGCTAGGCAGAGAAAGGAAGGAAGAAAAAACTTACTGCGCTGTAAAATAAAAAGACAAATGGGTAGCACTTATTTACCTACGTTCGCCGGGGACGTTCGCGTTTGGTTCGCACGTATCTTGCCGCGAACGATATATCTTCAGAAGACCAACAACTACACATACTATTTAGTGCCTTCCCGGCGTCGTTAACGCCCACTATAAAAGACATTATCACAAACCTATCCCTTGGATCCACTTATGAGAGCGTAAAACACGAGGTTCTGCTGCGAACGTCGTTGTCCGCAGAAAAAAAGATTTCAGGTCTTGGTTAACGACAAACGCTTGGGCGATCGTAAACTGAGCCAGTTGTTGCAGCGCATGAGAGAACTGGCAGAAGATGCACCTGCAGACAACATACTAATTCAGCAACTTTTCTTTTCAAGTCTGCCACAGAACATTCAGGAAATTTTGCGTCTGTGGTAGAAATAAGCTCTGTCGACAGAATGCTTCCTCAGTTACACTTGTTGCGGCGGCCGATAAATATAGCGGTCCCCGCAAACTTTTGAAATTTAAGTGATTGACAACGAACTAGGCAAGAATTACAAAACAAGGGTGTTGCTTCGAAAGGCCAAAAAACTTTATTATGGCGAATCGTAAATCAAAATAGCGTATGGCGAACAGTCGCCGCGACCGGATGGTGATCGTTGGAGCAGGATCTAGTTGCAGATGCAGGTCTGGATAGCTAGTACAAGACCGGTAGTCGTTGGATAGGTGGTCGCTGGTGCTGAATTGGTATCTGCTGATGCAGGAAGGTGGTCGCTGGTTCAGGACTGGTAGCTGCTGGTAGTTGTTGGTGCAGGAAGGTGATCGCTGCTACAAGAAGGTGGACGCTGGAGCATGGCTGTTAGTTTCTGGTGCAGGAAGGTGATCGCTGCTGCAGGAAGGTGGACGCTAGAGCAGGGCTGGTAGCTGCAGGTAGTTGCTAATGCAGGAAGGTGGACACTGCTGCAGGACTAGTAGCTCCTGGTGGTTGCTGGTACAGGAAGGTGATCGCTGTTGCAAGAAGGTGGACGTTGGAGCAGGTCTGGTAGTTGCTGTTGCAGGAAGGTGGTTACTGGTGCAGGAAGGTGGTCGCCGGTGCAGGACTGGTAGCTACTTCTGCAGAGAAGTGGTCGCCGGTGCAGGAGTGGTAGTTGTTGCTCCAGGGAAGTGGTCATCGGTGCAAGAAGGTAGCTGCTGGTGCCGTCTCAGAGGGTATTAGGTTAGACATTCTGAATTAGTCCTGAAAAGGTCTGTTAGATTGAGAGGCTTGTAGTTCTGTCTGCTGCATTATGCCGTCTCAGGAGGTGTTTGGATAGACTTTCTGAGTAGCCCTGAAAATGCCTTTTAAGCTGAGAGGCTGCGTGGTCCGCGGCTGGAATGAGGACGTCGGCTTTAGGGGAAGTCTTGAGCAGTCTTCGTGGGCAGCTGCTGCTGATTAGACTTCGGTCGTAGAATGACCAGGGGAGAATCTGATTTCTCCCGCACCTTTAGCTGATGTCCAGCTAAACTGATATGACCCGGTTTGATATTGCTGCTTTTATATCTACTGTCCGCTACTACGCAATGTGGTCTAAGTATGATGAGTTTGCTTATTATTACTAAATAATTGTGGGAAACTTCATTCTACTTCGACCATGATTTTTTTATTACTACCTTTTTATCCATTAATTTAGAACTGTCCTTAGAAAGACAGGCTGAATTCAATATTTTAAAAAAGTTTGCGGGGACCGGTATATTTATCGGCTTCCGCAACACACTTCAGCCATCGGCTGAGGTCCCCTCTTTCTCTTTTTTTTCCCGCTCCCTCACTGGAGGCTCAGCTTTTGGTATTCTTCCGCCGGCTGATTTGATTGGTTCAGTTCAACCAATTTACTTCTGTGCGGGAATTCGTCCGTCAGTGGGAAATAAATGTAATTCCCGCTACATCACCCCCTGCTTAGGCTTACAGCCGATAGAAAAGAACTAAACAAGGTAGGATTTGTCCAGGTCAGCAGTCGGAAGAAAACCAATCAGCAAAATAGTCTGATGTTCTCTGCTTATATGTAAACTGTTTTACAATGAACTCGCCGGCCACTACGTGTAGTGGTGACATATGTAAGTGAAGGAGGTGTGTACATTGTTGAGTGTGCATCTTGCGTTGGCTGATGCAAAGTGTATGTGGAAGGAATATGTGGTTCTTGTGTGTCTGTATATGCAAAGGTCCATTTCACCCTATCGATTGATACAGTTTCTTTTTTACCACACACGTCCAAGGTGAAAAGTTTGTCTGTACGAACAAGGACGCGATAAGGACCGGTATAAGGTGGAGTAAGAGGGGCTCTCACAGAATCCTTTCGGAGAAAAACATGAGTCCAAGAAGCGATGTCTTTAGGGACAGAAGATTTTGTGGTTTGCTGCCGAGGGTTTTTAGTTAGAATATCATTGAAATAAGATCTCAGTCTGTTCATTTACAGATCTAGATCTGTTGCAGTTATATCTATCGGGTTCAACATCTGATCCGGAAAAGATAGAGGTACTCCGTACTCACTCCATCGCTGCTGATCCGGATAAGCACGCAACACGACTTTCAATTGGCGGTGGAAGCGTTCTGTCATACCATTAGAAGCTGGATGATAGCTAGTCATACGGATACGTTTTATACCTAAAATCCTAGAAATTTTTTTGGAAGGGATGAGATTCGAACCGTCCGCCACGGTCGATGGTAATAGACATAGGAACTCCGTAACGTGATATCCAGCTCGATATTAGGGCTTGTGCTGCAGATTTCGTCGAAATGCCGTATAGAGGAATGGCTTTGGGCCAACTCGTGACGCGATCTATACAGGTCAGGAGATATTTGAATCCTCAACTGACCGGTCATGGTCCGACAATATCAATATGAATGTGACTGAACCTAGTGTCTGGAGTACTAAATGTTCCGAGAGGTGCGCGGATATGCTTGTGCACCTTTGATCTCTGACAGGATACACATAAACGTGCCCTGACATTGATGTTGCGTCTCATATTCGGCCCGAGGGATCTAGCCGAAATCAGCTTCATTGTGGCCGCTTCTCCAGAGTGTGCTAAACCGTGCAGGGTATAAAAAACAGCCCGAGGATGAATCGTTGGAACAAGAAGGCGAGGTGAATCTGTCGAGATGTCGCAGATCATCTGTGTGTCCGAAGTGGATACAGGCAGATATATAAATTTGCTGGTAGCAGATTCAGGTGACGACAGGTCCAACGTATACAGACGTAGCTGACCCGAGGCTATTCGTTGAAAATCGATATTCGAAGGTGATGACAGAGAATTAGTTGGGAGGCGCAACAAGGTGTCGGCCACATCGTTCTGTTCACCGGTGGTATGTTTGATATCGTTGTTAAATTGAGAAATTAACTCCAAGTGTCAAGTTTCGCGGAGTGAATATTTATCCGGCTTAGAACGCAACATGAACGTAAGCGGACGATGATCTGTATAAATCATTGAAAATTGGTGACTCCCGAGTGAATGCCGAAAGTGTTTCAGTGCGAGGTACATAGGTAGAAGTTCACGGCTGAATGTGCTGTAGCGTTGTTCCGCCGGTTTCAGCTGTTTGGAAAAGTATGAAAGAGGTTGTGGTTGTTGCTGGTGCTGCTATTGCAATACTGCACCTACTGCTGTGCCTGATGCATCAACGAGCAGTAAAAAATGGGCACCAGGTGCAGGGTGTGCGAGCAGTGATGTCTTAGGCAGTTTTTGTTTCACTTCATTAAAACCTTTCAGCTGATTAGTGTCCAGTGAAATTTCCTAATTTTTCTTTTTTCTGTTACGTAACAGGTTGGAAAGAGGAGACAGAAGCGTAGGATAAAACGTCTGTAATAATTTACCAGACCAAGGAAATTCCGTAGTCGGTGGAGTGAAGTGGGTGGTTGAAGATCTTGAAGAGCCTTCACTTTTTCAGGTAGTGGAGATATACCTCTGAGGTTGATAGTGTGGCCCAGGAAAACAAGTGATGAAGCGCCAAAACACATTTACCAGGGTTAATTCTTACCGGAATCGTTCGAATAGTTGGCGGAGATGAGTGATGTGTTCCTCATGTGAGGCACTTGCCACGAGAATGTCGTCTGTGTTGTTATATACAAAGTCAAGATCTCGCACTAATTCACCCATGAAACGTTGGAAAGTACTAGTTGCATTTCGCAAACCGAAAGGCATAGTTAGAAATTCGAACGCTCCGAATGGAGTTGTTACAGCAGTTTTGGGTATGTCAGCCGGATTTACAGGTATCTAATGATAAGCTTTAACCAAATCCAGTTTGGGGAAGGTCTTGTTGCGGAGCCGATAAGCATGTCGACCCCGCAAATGAATTAAGTTTAATGCGTGTGAGTAAGTGACAGTCAAAGACAATGAAGGAACAAAGGCGAGATAACAAATATAACAAATGACAATTTATTGTCAGATCTACAAACGTGTATGTAAATGTCCGTGGCGGTTGTATGTAGTCTTCAGGTAGAATGGTAACGTTGATAGCTGGTATAGTTGAGACGTAGATGAGCGCAGCTAGATGTTAGTTGCGGGTCGCTGGCGTAGGCTGAGTCGTAGAATGCAGCTGGATGGTCGAAGTCGAAAGCTGAGGTCGGACGAGTCGTAGAATGCAGCTGGATGGTCAAAGTTGAAAGCTGGGGTCGGACGAGTCGTAGAATGCAGCTGGATGATCATAGTTGAAAGCTGGTGTCGGACGAGTCGTAGAATGCAGCTGGATGATCGAAGTCGAAAGCTGAGGTCGGACGAGTCGAATAATGCAGCTGGATGATCATCGTAGGAAGCTGGTGTCGGTCGTAGTTGGTAGATCGATATTCCCAGTTATGACGGTATGTTGAGTTAACCGAGGGTGTGTCGATCCGGTTGCTGGCTCGTACAGCGGGTCGTACGTGAGCCAGGTGTTGCAGTGGTAGGATAGTCCGTAACAGTGAGTCGTTACGTGGACTGCGTGGTACCTTGCAGGAGCGTCGAGGTCGAGATCGGTTATGGCAGCTTGGTCGTGTAGTGACGGGCGAGCTAGTGACTAAGACTGAGCCGTGTCTTAGTGTTACGGACCGTGTCAAAGCCATACGGACGATGGCTATAGCTGGGTCGCGCCAAAAGCCGTGCGGACGTATCGGATGGGAGCGAAAGCTTTGCCGTGTCAAAGCCGTGCGGACGATATCGGGCGCTAGCTAAGGCTTTGTCGTGCCGAAGCAGTACGGACTGTCGGATGATAGCGAAGGCTTTGCCGTGTCAAAGCCGTACGGACATATCGGACGGGAGCTAAGGCTGAGCCGTGCTGAAGCTCTGCACAAACGAGCGGACAGGCCAGGAGGCCGAGGCTAAGATGAGCGTTATCAGATAGTGAAGCGGTAGCTAAAGGCTGGACCGTGCCATTAGCGCTGCGCAGCTTATCGGACAAGCGGAACCGAGCGAGGGTTAAGACCGGCTGGTCTTAGAATCCGTCTTCGTGTTTGCCTCCGGGCCGTTTATTTCGGCGAGCCAGTTAAGGCTGCCAGAGATGCTCCGACCCGCAGAAAGTAACCTCTTATGGTCCTTAAAAGGACCGTTTGTGCATAAATATGTGATGTCAAAGGCGAATGCATCACGTGACGTAGGATTCGAGCCTTCTGGAGACCGCTAAGAGCGGCTCCTGAGAGCATCCGAGGACCTCTGGGTTTTGCCGTCGCTGGAGCCTTTGTTATATGAAAGTAGGGCAACGCCACGCTGTGGAGTTTGTGTAAATAGAAAGTTATAAAAATGGGTGTAAAGATAAATCACTTCTTTAGTGTAGCGTCGGCTATCGAAGATGATTTATTCCATTTTTATAGTGTTGTTTGTGACAGAAGTGTTCTGTTAATATAGTTAATTTCAAATTTATCCCTTTTTTATCTGAGACGAGATGTTAAGATCGTAAAAAGGGGATTCGTCACTTCCGTTCATAACCGGATGTTGTTTTACTAGGACGAGCGAGTAGCCCGATGTGTACGTTAGTGGACAGATTACGATAGTTTTACAACCGTGCAGTGAAGAAGCAAAATCCTGAATGTGTAGTATTCGGTAACGATCGGGTACAGTCATGGCGTTCAATTGTCGAAAGTCTCCGGTCGGCCGTCAATCTCCGGATTGTTTTGGGACCAAATGCAATGGGGAAGCCCATGGACTAGATGAGGGACGTATTACTCCCAGTTGTAGCATGTGGTTAAACTCAGCTTTCACTGCTTTCAATTTCTCTGCAAGGAGGCTGCGAGGACGTGTGAAAACACAAAGGCACTAATGGTTTCGATATGGTGTTTTATTCAAGTTGGTCAAATCAGGGAAAGAGAATAACAATGTCTGAAAAGGGTCATCAGCAATGAAGAATACCGGGCTGATAGATGAGACTGTAGTTTTCAAATCCGGGACAGAAAGCTCCGTATTAGCATCAATCAACCGGCGTCTACGCATATCGACTAACAGCTAGTAGTAGTGTAGAAAGTCTGAGCCCAGTATGGTATCGACTAAACAGCGTGATTGTGATACAGAATCAGTTAGGGAAAATGTACGGAGATTGTGCCGTACTCAGATCTCCCGAAATTAGTTTTCCTGCTTTTTAAAAGAACAGGGCTGTTTGCAATTATGTGCCACTGTGCCGAAACGACTGTGGTAGAAACAGTCTTGGTTTGTGTATTCGGCGATGATGTGGCGATAGCAAACGGCTCTGGAATCGACGTCTGGGTGGTTGAGATCAGGAGACATTTAGTCTTTTCACCTCTTTCGTGTGTTGTTTTATAGCTTGAATAATAATCAAGGATTGATTGGTGCCATGTGTTGGCGCTGAAGAGAAATACACGCACACACACACACACACACACACACTTATATATGTATATATATATATTGTGATGAATTTCGACCCCAGAGTTAGGCGAAATCTAAAAGTTCACCGACCCTTCAAACGTAAAGTCTCTCTCAATCTATCTCTCTACCTAACTCACTCTCTCTCACACACTCTCTCTATATTTCTCTCGGTATTTCGAGCGGATGTACTACTGACAGATTTTGTGGGAACAAGGGAACGCTGAATACCGGTTTTCTTTTTGAAACTTTTCAAGGACTAATTTATGATTGGTGAATTGTCTGTTGCTAGGCGAGCAAAGGTCAGGAAAGAAGAACGCTGATTGGTCGAGAGTCCCGGATGATGAAACGGGGGGAAAGTGGAACCAAGTTAAAATTTTTAGTTGACCAGAAAAACTGCTGAGAGAAGGACATATTTTGAGAAATGGATTTCGTGGGCCGACAACATCGCGTCAACTCATTTACGAAACGACCCGAATAACATAATCCTTAAATACGTGGAACTCTTCTAGGTAATCCTCCATTTATCAGTTAATTGTTGAATAATAATAGCACATAAAAGAAAAGGAATTTTTCATCAGAAGTATTATTCGTCTTACAATCAACATTCCTCGAAGATAAATCGTCAAGGAAGACCCACGAGAAGTTATGAAGAAATTATAGAGAAAGGAGGAGAGAAAGAAGGAGAAAGGAAGAAAGAAAGTTTTAACCAGAGAGTCGCGGGCTTAATACATCAAAGAAACTTTACGGTTCAAAGAAAGATTGAAAAAAAAAGAGACAGAGAGACAGGGTGAGAGAGAGAGAGAGAGAGAGAGAGAGAGAAATTTTTAAAATATATTTCTACAATCAGATAAGTAAAAACTTTATAATCTTGTGAATAGACCATATTTGTTGATTTCATTACATCCCACCCCTATGTAGGTTAAAAACACACCCACACACATAAAGAAAAGATAAAAGACATTTAAAAGTTTTATTTTCAACTCGATCGGAGAGAAATATCTCACTTCACATCTATTTCATTGTATCTTTGACTCTATGCATTCGTTTCTTCATTTTTTTTATTATCATCATTATTATAATAAAGGGAGTTTTAATCCATCCTGTGTATTTGACTTCATTCTTGGTTGTTCAATACTTCTCGTGTGTTGGCTTCTACATTGTCCGAAATTCGAATAACGACTCGGGTAATAAAATATAAATTAATTATTGTTAGCCGTCGTTCTCTTAGCTTTTTAGCGAGAGTATCCAAGACGTCCGTAACAATATATACACTTTCTTTACCAACGAGGCAGAACGAACTTTTGTACTCGCTATTCCTCACGGAATACCAACAGAGGTTTGCAGAAACTCGTCCAAATATTACTACGTTGTGTAAAA